>CM038345.1:18556974-19756974 GCA_021464625.1 Proterorhinus semilunaris | reverse complement strand
ACTACTTTAAATTCCTTAAATCATGCAGTGCTATAATGCTATATACTGCTATAATGACAATACACTGTGCATCATTCAAGTATGTACATAACTTAAAGTAAATACAAATTTCTCACCACTTAGGCCAATACAACTGAACAGTCCTCGCTGATGAGTGAGATGGTCCCAAAAACCTGGACATCCCAAATGCCTCAGTCTTTCTCTCAAAACTTGGCGGACCAACATACATCTTTCAACAAGGCGCTTTATCTCCTCTTGCCTGAAAAAGAAAAAAGAGGCTAGTCTACCATTGGAATACTGGTAAATATACCGGTTACCAATGATAATAAAAAATATAAATTTATATCAAATTGGATTTAGACAAAGAAAGATATTAGCAGCAGTCCATTTTAAGCTTCGAAGGCTGTTCATCAAATTCACACACGTACCACTCAATAAAATGAGCCGGATTACTGAGAATAGCGGCAACAATGTGTGCACTCATCACAGAAGGCTGAGCCCAGAGGGATTTCACAATCTCCTTGGCCTGGGACTGCTTTGCCATCAGAAAGTAATTGTCTTTCAAGATGCACAAAAGATGTCCGACGCCCTCACCTGAGCCAAAAAATAGCACAGTTGTAAAAACGCAATCCAAAAATCTGCATTATTAATATTATTATTATTATTCGATACTCAGCATGAGCTTTGGGAAGTCTGTGTAGAATAAGAATGTGCATACTCGCTCTATCCCTTTTAATCTTTCTGGTCTCAATACAGCAAATCAGATTCAGAATCAGTTTATTTGCCAAATGCTTCCTTTGTGCCAAATTTTTACATTTTATTAATATTATTACATTGAAAAATGTAATAATATACCAAAGTCTATATGAAGTATTATATAACAAAATAGTAACCTACTCAGTATAGACAAGAAGAAAATATGTGGCAATACAATTCTAGGAAAAATAAGGTATTTTCTAATCCTCTAGTCTATTCTTATGTGGTTATTCTGAAACAGACTTTTCTTGTAATATTCAGAACAAGCTATAGGCTGATTGGGTGAATTTTTTACCGTATTGTCCAAAGCAGTGGGAGAATGACTGTGCGCAGATGAGCTCCATTCCCAGCGCAGCACACTTCTGAATAGGCCTTGCATCACGCCCTAAATGCCCTGTGCTGAGAGCAAGTGCAGGCAGTAGAAAGAAAGGAAAAAGCCTTCGCCTCTGTTGGGAGTTACACAAAATGTGAATGTGATACACGTTATTGAGCTGTTTGTTCTTAAAAGTAACTAAATCACCTTAATGATTTGTGTAATTATCTCCCATTGATTTTCACTGAGGTCTGCTCCAGTTGGGTAATGCCCAGACGCATACAGAACTACAACACTTTGCTGTGGAGCTCTCTCCAGATCCTCCACAAGCTTTTCCAAACAAACACCACGCTGCTTATTATCCCAATAGTAATACTGGCGGATATCGTGGATGCCTGCTGCCTGGAAGATACTGGCCAATGAGTCTGTAGGGGGATCAAGATAGCATATCACCCAAGACACACAAAGCTATGCAAACCCCTTATATAATCAAAGCATAATCATACGATGAGGCAAACCTTTTAGCTGCAGAATGCAAAAAAGCCACATGCAATAGTTATTAGGTAGTTTCATCACTTTTTTATTTTAATAATGCCGATTTCTTACGGAATCCAATCCCACTGCATTTATAAACCATCAACCATTCAGTTCTTCAAAATGCTCCACATGGACAGAATAATTCGACAAGATTTGAATTCAACATAAATGGGAAGAAATCAATTATTTCATATTGATAGAAAAGGGAAAGTGCTAGGTATTTGGCAACTATTAGTGCTGCATTAAAATCCCAAACAGTGCAATTGGTGAAGAGATGTCTCCGAAGACATTTTCTTTCTGCTTCATTCAAGGCTTTCCACATGAATCATCAGCTTCCTTATAGCTGTTTTCTGTAAACTCTTCTTTTACACGGCTTATTTCACACAACCTCCATACAGCTCAGATATCCTGTATCCCGCATCATTCATTCCTTTCTGAATGAAACTCTGCTCTGTGTGTCCCAATGTACTGTTTGCACCGTACTGTGCTGCTGGTACTCAGAGCCGTTTTTTCCTATACGCAAACTACGCAAGTTGCGTAGGGCCCCTGCAGCTGCAAGGGCCCCGCATCTCAGTCAAACTACGGTGTTGTTTCACTGATTAATCAACGCGTTGTTACAGGGACAGGCGCTCACTCATTCTCCGCCCACTTTGCCACATATAACAGCAAAACGCAGCACTCTGCTGAAGTGGATGAGCAGGAGAGACCTACCGCCTTCCCCTGCCTTGGGAGTGACGGGGGGAAGGCGTCACAGGCCATGGGCCAGATTCTGCTTTGTCAAACGCGCTCCACAGAACGAGAAAGAACTGTCGTGTCTCCACAACAGCTGTTCGCTGCGTAATGCCACACCCCCTCGGAGAAAAAAGGCTTTATAGCAAAGTAAACCTTTGAATGTATTATATTTCATGGTGAAACCAGCTTAAAGTAGTATCTTACTGGGTTGCATGTGAATTCGAACAATTAAGTTGAATGTTTTTAGATAAGTTAGCCCTATTTGGATTTGTCTTAAATCATCAAGGAAGATAAAGTTGCGGCCGCGGAAGGTTTAAAATCAGCCCAAGAAACCCACATCCCGCAGCACAAGATTTTTCCCCGCAACGGCACATTTAAAGTAGCCCAATTGTGCGGGAAAACCGTGGACCTGGCAACTCTGAAGAGGAGTTGAATCCTCGCGGTTCTCAAGGGCACAGTTACTTACAGTAACTCTGGTTCTCTGAATGTGCACAGTCTAAATCGAATTGGGCTACTCACGGGATAATTCTCAGTGGTGAGACAGAAATAACCGTCAGGTGCAGATTTCAGTTAGTTTTAAATCAGCAGTTCTCAAACTGTGGGTCAGGGACCAGAGATGAGAGAATGTGACCAATTGCCATTTTAAAAAGTGGGGAAATAGACCAGTAGTAGTCCTAAACCCCAGTCTGACAGTGGCTTAGTGTTAAGTGGTTCTCATACAGAGGGGCAGGGCCTAAAATAAGGTAATTATGTTCCACTTCTACCCTGCTCTACTGCACAGTGTAACTGTTTTTAACCGTAAATGGGTTCACTCTTCGTTGAATAGCCATGGGATGCGTAGGTACTGTAGGGCCCCCGGGTGAATTTTTGCTTAGGGCCCCAGAAGGGCTAGCACCGGCTCTGCTTGTACTGTACCGTTTATACTTTATATTCTCCCGCTAAATAAGTTTTTCCAAAAGTATGGCATCTCTTACCACTTCTACGGAGACGACTGCCAAATCTATATGCCTTTGAAGAAAAATGGTGGGTGTCCCCTGACCATACTACCTTTGCTCTGCCCGGTCCCGTCAGACCTCGGAAGCTAAGCAGAAAGGGCCTGGTCACTGCTTGGATCGGAGACCGTTTGGGAACACCAGGAAGCCTGGGTGAATATAGTGAGGGAGTGAGTGAGTGGTTGGTGGTGGTCACAGGGGCCGATGGCACAGACTTCCGTCAGTTTACCCCTGGGCAGCTGTGGCTACAATAGTAGCTTACCACCACCGAGTATGGAGTGAATAAATAATGCAGAAAATTGTAAAGCGACTTTGAGCGTTTGGAAAAGCGCTATATAAGACTAATGCATTATTTTTTTATTTTTTTTATTTAATACCCCTACTCCCGTGTTTGAATGACTTTAAGGCCTGGTTTGCTAAAACCTTTTTAAGTCTTAATGGAAGCAAAACTGAAATTGTGGTGTTTGGCCACATAGACTCTTCGTATGACCTGGACTATCTTATACTATACACTATATAACTATATGTTCTCAGCCACCAGCCTTGGTGTCACTGTTGGCTTTGATTTTAACTTCAGCTTTTATCACATCCATCTTTTTTTCTTCTCTTTTAAGAGTTTTGAGTGAGTCGTGCACATTTTTAACCCAACTCGCCGGGACTACTGCAATGCACATTTTACAGGCATAAATAAAAATGGACTTTATCACCTGTAGTTAGTCTAGAATTCTGTGGCATGGATTTTAATTATGAACACATTTCTCCCATTATTGTGTTGTTGCACTGGCTTCCTGTTTATTTAGAATAGACTTCAAGATTTTATTGTATTCAAGATGTTATTGTTATTAAGCTTTGAGTGAACTGACCTCTCACTCAGTATATCACTCAGTACATCTAAGATGACTCGTAAAACCAGAGGGGAGAGAGCGTTCTCCGTTGTCGGCCCTTAGGACGTCTTAAGAGTCCCTTTAGTAAGTATTACTAAAATTAGTAATAGAGTGTAGTAGTAGTTACCATCACAAGGATTTGACAAGTACACTGGTCCTGACCAGGGAGAGTTGCCAGACCAAACTCTCAAAAGTTCAGCTCCAAGACGCACAGCAGCATTGTAACCAGGCGTTTGGACCTCTAAAACCTGCATCAAATAGCAAACACACAAGCAGCAAAACGGGAGTCAGAACATCTCCTTATTACTGTGGTTTTGAAAACTGCTGTAAATAGCAACTGCATGTTTCCTTGGTAATAATGTAGGTGAAAGCTGCCATTACCCTGTTCTCCACTATTGGCTTGAAACTCCTTCCCAGGGTAACCTTTGTGGCCTGCTTGGTAAATTCTGTCAAACCAAGAGGTGGCGGATACTCTGGACGAATGGTGGGGTCCACACTTAACTGTTGCTTGATTTTTCCAACAAGACGCAGTTCAAATGTTTGCCCATCCTCGCTGTAATACTCTGTGGGAAAGAAAGAGAATCACAGTATGTTCAGCACTCACAAACCAGGATTAGACGCACTATTGTAGGAGGGTAGCAACAACAACAACAAAAAAACATAAAAAGATTGGCTCATGTAGAATAGATTAACAATATATATAAATACAATAGGACACTTATTGCATTTTGGTGAGTGATTAGTAAAGAGTTTTAATTCACTTTGTAATAGATCATAATTAAAAAAAATACTATTATTTAACATTAGATTTAAACTTCTGGAACAAAGATCACCATAAGGATCATTAATTTTTAATGTGCACACTTAATGTGCCCTCAATGCAGCCAAACAGATGAGAGTGAACTTAGCTAACGCTAAGCCTTTTGTCTGTCTACTTTTTTGTTTCATGCCATTTGACAGCAGACCAAGTCACGAATCAGCACAAGTTAAAGGGTCTTAGCTGTCAGCTTCAAATTCGCACCATCGAACATTGCAAAGCTAATGCCATCGTTCATCCTTTCACCGTGACCAACCTGTGCAGTACTCACCTTGCCCCGCCAGGTAAACTTTGCTCGCCTCTGAGTCTCTCTTGAACACGGACAGCAGACTCGTTTCGGCCAGCACCGCGCTGCCGGAGGAAAACACCTCCCCTCCTGCCGCTGCTTGGTTGCACACTTTACTTTTCCTACTCACGTTTTTTTCAGGGACACTGCTGGGGCGATTCATCGTCCTCTAATGCTGCACTGGCAGACAAAATCGGCCGCTATGTGCCCTCTTCAGCAGCCTTTGTTTAGCTGCTGTTGCCCGGAGACCACACGTAGAGCACTGTCACCAGGCAACAGTGATGAGGAGTATGTTGCTTTCACGCGTTGTTTACTGTAGGCCAAGGCTAGAGGTCTCCAACTTGTTGCTCACCCATCAGCCCTTTCCAAGAAACAAAACATTGTTTCCATTTCACTTTTTAGTGGAATCTGTTTCTTGGCATAATTACAAAAAAATGCCTAAATGGCCTCCATAAAATAACCATACAACTGAGAACTTACACAGACAAAACCATCCTGAATTTACTCCACCTAATAGGCCTAATGACATATCCACAAAGCATCAGTAGCTCTCTGCAGTTTTTTTTTTAAAGTAGTGCACAGGTGATCGAGCTGGAGACCCCATCTATCTTACATGTGTGTCTGCGTAGGTTTTCTACAGGTGTAACAGGCCAAATTAATCCCCGCCTAGATTAAACTGGCCTAGGGTATATTATGGCCTAGGCCCCTTTAACCCCGGGTGTAGTCCAGATAGGGGGTATATTCTGGCCTGTTACACCAGTACTCCGGTGTTCCCTACCACTAAAAACATGTAGTGTGCCACAACGGATGGAAATTAGCCCATGGCTACAATCCGGCTTGGCATGTATGTTCATTAACATGCACTGTCCCGACCAAATAAACATTTATTTTTCCTTTGAGACCAGTTTTAGGACTTTTGTCCTTTTTAGAAATAGAAAGATTATGACAGTCAGTTTAGCCTATGTAATATTGCTGTTTCTATCCTGGTGGTTACAAATGATTGCACTAGATGGCAGTAGATTGTGGATAAACACAGCCAATTAAGGCACTTGGAACATACCCCTTTAAAAGTAGATTTTCTGATGTTTTTACTGCTGTCAATCGATTCCCCGAAAAGGTAGATCCCTAGCTTATAGGCTATAGCCTACGTATATGGAGTGCATGAAACACTGTCCCATGTGAAGCTCTTTGGGTGTCTTTGGGTGAAATATATTGTACAAACAAGATTCCCTAACCCCTTATCCCTCTCAGAATTTGTAGTACAAGCTTTTAGTCAAAAGGTGCTGTTTGTCAGCCATTTATCACTTGGTTTGTGTGTCTAGTGGGGGCTTAATGGTGGACTATTATGGAAGTTTGAAAATAGAGGCTTGTTCCAAGAACAGCAGAGTATTCCTGGTCTGTCTTTGACTGATATTTCCTTGTAGTGACATCAACAAAGGGAAAAGGGTGTTGGCGGTGGGGAAACAACAATGGTTTTATTCTATTTAGAGATCTAGAAAAGCATTTCATCCAATTTTGTTTGGTGCTTCTCTTACATGTAGTGGTTATCTGTTTGCATGTTCCCTGTTGTGAAATTAGTCACACAACAATAGGTACAGTGGGAGGAAAAAGTGAGTACACCGTTTGGAATTTCTCACATTTCTGCCTAAATAGGTTGCGTTCACGATTTAGAATTCCATTTCAGTTGGAGGGCAGGTGTCAATACAACTCTATGGGAGATAAACAGTTTTTGAAAGAAATTTCCAAAAAGAAAATGTCCAAATGTTTTCTCTGATCATCATGTGACAGTGATTGGATTCACAAACCTGACATGTGAATTTTATGGCTGAAAGTCCTTTCTACTGGCCAACATCAAGCACATGTTTTTGAATATTGTCTCCACTTCTGGACGCCTTTGTGAAGAAATAATTAGACATATGTTCATATCTGCTGGAAGATGTGACTTTGAACTTTGTGTCAGTTTTTGTTTCATGTGAATTGGCCAAGTAATTACAGAGATATTAGCAATGATTTAAGACTATAAATCTGCATTTTGAGCGTTACTATGGTTACGGCCGTGGAATTTTCAGTTGCCCTCCACCTCAATGTTAAACTATGGGATCTTTAGAATGTTGTGATGTCACGTGAACGCTACCTATTGGTCATAACATGCGGTCTGATCTTTCTTAAAATCACAAGAATGATTAAACAGTGTCTGCTTGAACTAATACCACCCAAACATTTACTTTTTATCATATTTTTATTGGCATTAACATGTAAACATTCACAGGAGAGCGTGGAATAAGTAAGTACACCAACTGAATCTCACTGAACTGCAGACGTTTTGTAAAGAGGAATGGTCCAAGATTCATCCTGATCGTTCTAAATTCTAATCTGCAACTACAGGAAAAGTGAGAAATTCCACACGGTGTACTTTCTTTTTCCTCACACTGTACACAAGTGTATTCAGAAAGTCTAGATACAATGCAACAATTCCTCTACATATAATGGTCACGAATCACGATAATCATGATTTACAAGTGAAAGAAATGTGATGGTTCAACTAAAACCTGCGCTTCATAAATTAATCAATACAATTAAACAAAGTCTTCAGTACAAAAAGAATCATTGCAATTTACATTTCACTAGGTTTAGGAGAAGTGAGCCGATTTAAATTTAGCTTCTTTTTTTTTTTTTTTTTTTTAAGTAAAATGGGTACCAAACTGAATAGAAATCAACCAACTATCTTTACTCCTTTGACTCTACATTTTTATCTCTAAATCTGCAAGTGCACTTTGATTGATAAATAGATTTTTTTTTTCCAAAGGGGCATTATTTGTTGTAATGTATGGTTGTGTGCAGCATCTCCTCTCTGTACTGCCTGTCTCACATCATGATAAAATCCAACTTCTGTTTGTTGTCCTTTTGCACGGATACCTTGTGTTGACTCTAAAACAGTGTGTTACTTCAGGCGATGTTTTCAAGCACTGTACTAGCAGATTCAATTCACGTTTTATTGAGTTGGTGAGCTACTATTAGATCAAAGTGGTCTGAACTGGAGAGCTGTGAAGTTTAGTGTTTGTCTGAAAAGCACCGGAGGAAATAGACAATGATACGAAATAAGCCAGTGTCATCTGAGGACACACAATTAGCATCGGAAGACCCAAGAGATCATTTATTTCATTAACGTCAAGCAACTCAGAGCAACACATTTACAACTCTTGAGCAATAGAGGTAATTTGTATGCGGTTTTCCTGGTGGGATGATGTGTTTCTGCGTCAGGTTCAGTTGTGCAAGATGATCATTGTTGCAAAAAATGAAAGATGTAGGAGTTGGGTTGTACGTTCCCCTTGTTTCCCATGTTGCTTTAAAAATCACCTGCTCTAGTTTTTGCACTGCGGTGGCTGTGGTTTTAATCACTCAGTACATAAACCTCACTATAGAAAACAAATTGGTTTATTTTAGTGTTCTTAGTGGGGCTTGTGTCTTATAAACACTCCCCCTCAAAAGTGTGGCTTATGTAAAATATTTGGAGTTGATTCCAATCTAGTCGTACTCACAGAAAACATTGTTGCAGGAATGGACTGATAAGCTCGGGGCTTAATTTGAGACAGGATAATAGTTCCCATGTCAGGTTCTTGTGCATATATTCTGAAGTATTTTTTAGCAGTCCCATAACATAACATACCCCCTGATTTCACAATCAGGGGGTATGTTGAAAAAGGAAGGTGAAACTGAACAGCGTGTTATGTGGAAAGGAAAAGCTATTGAAATGTTTAGCTATAAAATGTATGGATTTGAGATTATTTGTTTGGACTTAAAGTGTGTCTTTTACAAACAAATAGGAGTTTTAGTTGATCCCTTTCCAAACAATCTGCTACACCTTGAGGTAGGGGTTCACTGAGTGCAAATGAAAGGTTCAAGGGGTCCGCACACAGCCACGGTTAAAAGCACTGCCTCACCAGCATGTATGCCTTTTTGTTCTGATTATTTTTCTCACAAATTGAGGAGAAATACTGACCTTGACCATTGTTCCTGGCACATGTGAAGTGTACTGGACCTGGTAATTTATTTGAGCAGCAGTGTAGTGTGAGAGGTGCAGTTTCCATCTGGTGCAGGCTGATATTGTATTGTCAAGACACTACAACCCTCCAGTATGTAGATTTTTATAAACTTTTTAGTGTATTCTTCTTCTTTATGTTTTTTTAATAAATGCTGATCATTACAACATAACATAATATTAACTTCTCTTCGACATAAATTACTTTAGCAACAATGAACATAATGTGCATCAAAGTGTGTCCTTTCTGGAGGCAAACACTCACAATCACAATATTAGCAGATTTACTTTATTGTCTGTTAAGCCAATGCAAAAAAACAAGACAGCTAGGTTTTTTTTGTTTTAACTAAAAAAAATCTTAATTTTTAAATCTGTTACATCATAATTTAATGTCGACACTCATTGCACTCATTACAAGGTCAAGTGAACTAGTGAGTGTAAGTCAGTGAGAAAAATAAATACCATCCATAGCCATTGTTTATTTAAGCATAGGCTTTTAAGATTTACGCAAAAAGTAACAATTGTGCGATACAGATTTTGGCTCAAAATGAATATTGTAAGACTGTAATTCAATATGCAAACACACTGTTTATTTCATGTCAGATCCTTTCTCTCTGGTCAACTTAAAGGAATAGGCCACCATTAGCTACATACCGTGGCTCAGACGAGTTGATGCGTCTGGTCTATACGTGTGCGCTCAGTCACGCAAAAACACCAAACATGTTGTTAGCATTTAGTCTCTCCTCCTCTCGTCATGGACCCAAACGGGGGTGAAGTTAGAGACCAAGCTCTTCCATGTTTTCCCAATTCAAATACGGTTACCTGAGTAGTTACACGATCCAAGTATAGTTACACAAAATTAAACATATCGATTTTAGAAGCGGATAAAAAGGGGTACTATATTGTAAGGCGTAATAATACCTTCGGAGCACTTCGACGTCCGCATAGTAAAGTCGAAGTGGGTCCATGAGGAGAGGAGGAGAGTGGGCGCACGTGTAAAGACCAGACAGGTATGCATCAACTCGTCTAAGCTAAGGTAAGAACATATCTCAGTATTCAAAAATACTGGCCTATTACTTTAAGTTTTGTCAGCGAACCATAAATAATTTTATACAATTCGGAGAGCTGAAAGGCCACAAAGCTTCCTGGAATGCATTATTATTTTCACATATTTAAAATCATATTTTTCAAGCTTGTGTCCTCAATCTTCCAATCCAGGTTTTTTCAAGGCTTGTCATTGCACATGTATCCTGGATGTACTTCTTTCTTGCAGGACATCCTTGACGCAGTCTTTCTCTGTTTTGCCCTTGAAGAAACATAAGGGGAGTGACTTTTCTTCAATCTTTTAAGAATTGACTGTCCTTATCCATCAGTTTCTTGTAAAGTAAAGCTGTAAAGAGAAGAATAAACAATGAATCAAACCAGAGTCATCTTAAGTCAGTGCAGGGCTACTGACAACGCACTTGCACAAGTCTCCATGAACCACTAGGGGGTTTCAAAGCTGAATATTCTCCATCTGATGCTATTGGGCAATGTCTTTCTAATTTTGACAACATATTTTAATTTAGTTTTAGTCTTAGTCTTTTGATGAAAATGTAATTCAATTTTATTCGAGATTTAGTCAAACAAATATCTTCAATTTTAGTCTAGTTGTGTTGACTAAAATTGCAAGTAAATTTAGTTGACTAAATTTAAGACAAATTTAGTCGACTTTGCATTCATTATAATCATATTTAATCAAGGTCCTCTGCTTCAAGGAACTTCTGCCATATGAACAAAGCTCAGAGCTGTTCCTTTGGCAGTGGATTTACATGATATGAGGCTCTTTCAGACTGTCAATAGAAGTTTGGATGATTTTAAGCTCTGCTTTTCATTTTTATTTAGTCTTATTTTAGTCGACTAAAATGACATTTTAGTCATAGTATTAGTCTCATGAAAAACTTTGAATTTAGTTTTAGTACAATTTTAGTCAGCAAAAATATTACCTTGACTAAAATTAAGACTAAACATTTTAGTTGACAAAATTAACACTGCTGGCCCAAGGACCAAATCCGTCCTCCCAGCATATATCCTCTGGCCACCCAGAGATCTGTTCAAGTTAAAACATATTGCAGTTGTTGTCAATTTCTTTCCAAATGGTATGCAGTATCTTCAAAGTAAAAATGTTTAAACTCTTTATAGTTCAAAAATTATGAACTCTTAATAGTTTAAAAACTCTTAATATCACATCTCAATCTGGGATAGTTTTCCCTACTCAGTCAATATATTTAAACAGGCCATACCTCATTTGAAGGCTCAGAACAGCACTGGCCATAAGGACTTGATTGGACAGGTGCAGGCATTTTGTTAACAGGCATTGAGATCAGAGAGAGTTCCTTTAGGTTTACTGAATGCTGTTTTTTTTTGCCAAAGCATGAATGCTCAAAGCATTGGGCTCATTCTACTTTCTGATTGTATCATCAGCTTGAGAACCAAAACAATAACGTAAAACATCTTTTTTGTCATGTAAAATGGACAAACATGCTTCATACACTATATTCAAGTCTTATTCGTGAACACTTTTTTGCAATTTATTTATTTTTTTGACAACTCACAAAAAAATTGGTTCACAAACCTCTTTATTGTTGTGTTCACCCCCACAAAGCTATTGTCCTGTTGCCAATCACATACTGTTGATATTATGGTTGATGTAATTGCATACTCTTTTCTGCTGCTAATTGCTGAATGCTTTACAAAGTGTTGCTCATTCACTCGCCCTTTTCTTTCTGCAAACAAAATAGGAATCCGATGCTATCACGGCTTTGAACATGTCCACACAGGAAGATAAAAAGATGGCTTGGAACATATCCTGAGAAGAGCAAGAACTCATGATATGGAGTACAATTAAAGGTCGCTTTTGTCGTTGCTCTTTTAAGCACATAAAGTGAGAACCAGATGTTTACATACACTTTATAAAAAGACACATTTGCATTTCTTTCTCACTGTCTGACATGAAACCAGAATTCACTTTTACTTTTTTAGGTCAACTGGTTCAACCTTTGGTGCAATTTCAAGACACTTGAAGGTGCCAGGTTCATTGGTTCAAACAATGATGTAAATGTCCAGCCATCATACAGATCTGAAAGAAGGCGTGTTCTGTGTCCCAGAGATGAATTGGCTAAGCTCTGAAATGTGAATATCAACTCAAGAGCAAATGCAAAAGACCTGGTGAAGATGCTGAACCTGGTAAGAGTTTGTCATTATCCAGAGTGAAACAAGTACTATACTGACATGGGCTGAGAGAGTACTCTGCCAGGTTACAGACAAGTGCATGTTTTGAAGTCCTGATCTCAATCCAGTTGAAAATGTATGGGTAGAGCTGAAAAGGCAAGTGCATGCAAAGGGCCTATAAAATTGTCTCAGTTGCTAACTATTGTGAGAAGCTTGTGGAAGGAATATCCAAAACGTTTGACTCAAGTTATACAGTTTAAAGTATAGTTATCTCTCTCATTCTTCATGGCATTTAGCAAATAGAAATAATTTTAAAGATTCTAATTGACCTAAAAAAGTAAACGTTAATTCTGGTTTCATGCAAATATGTCTTTTTATTTTTAAGTGTATGTAAACATCTGGTTCCAGCTGTATTTACTAGGTATTGTTAGGAAACATATTGTGCTGTCTTGATTTAGTTGAAGCGAGACATAAACTCATCAAGTTTAAGGTAAATTCATTCATCATCATCTGCGGCATGTGTATTTTCCTTTTAGAAACACCTGCCACACAAGTGTTGATGATTTGGCACTGAAAACGACACTCAGTGCGATTACTCTATGTAGATTTTAAATGGTTAGAAGTAGGACTGCATAATTAATCACAATTATAATCACACAGTCTACAAGCAATAGTTTTTTGAGATTTTTGCATACATCTTGCTGACTGTAGTTTAGACCTCTTCAAACATGTTTTTTCTATTTTTTTTGGCAGAACATACTGTATTATTTTAGTCTTCACTCTAAAGCTGTTTAAGAATTTTAAATTTTTAAACATATATGTCAAGTCTAATTGTTATTGCAATTTTCCTTTAAATATGCAGCCGTTGAAGTGAAACCACAAGAAACTGTGATAAAGATAGATGAAATGTTGAAACACATTGGATGTCAAAATATAGCATCAGGTAAACAATGAGTAAAGAATAAGCCACATTGATGCAGTGATTAGTAGTAGAGTGATCCCTGCTACTAATAAACATGATTATACATCACGTTTGTTGGCCCAAGAGGCCCCCATATGCAAACCATAATGCAGCGACTGGTCCTGAATTTCAGTAATAGCTGAGCGGTTTCCCACAGATGAGTTTAGTTGGATCCTGCTGGCTAGGCTCTCTTAGTCCTGATCGCTGCCTGAGCATACCTAAATGCACATTATAGGCGCCAGGGAGACAAAGTAAGTACAGAAAGATCCCGGACTCGGTGACGGCACAGGAAAAAAAGCATTAGCACTGGCCGACCCCTCCTCAAACACAATCAAAACATCACTTTGCCTAATGTGGGACTGGTCATGTGCTTACACCAGTATACAGCGGGCTTTGAATGTAGGGCTGGACAATTTGGGAAATAACCTAATGGCAATGACTATACTCACTGTTCAGATCCTAAATTCCAGGTACACTTCACATGCACATTTTAAGCAACTTCAGAAGCATTGAGATTTGAGAAAAGTCAGAAAACCCGTAAAATAATACAACAATCGCCTGAGTTATCAAGTTTTACACACAACAAATCCCAGTGGACAGAGACTTTTTGTTGTCTTCAGAGGACATCCAGTTGCCTAAAGAATTGAAACCTTTACAATTTTGTCAATTGCAACAATTAAAAAAACTTGAATATAACCGCAACTATAACCTTATTTGAATGTACTCAACAGGACAGCAAAACTAAAGCCTAAAGCAATGCATGAAATGTCTCTGTTGTTTGTTTATCATTTGGAAAATATATAGGGAGCCAAACAAGTGGTGTAGCTGGTTATTTCAAATCTACACGTGATTTGGTGGCAAAAAACATGTCACTCAAAGTTGACACTGCCCACATAGAGATGATTAGTGATCGTCAAAGTACTCTAAACTTTGATTCACACACAGCACAAGCAATGCATTCTCAGCACTTGTTTTTTTTTTGCTTTTCCTCACAGTTTGCCTTTCCAACTAAATACACTGAATTATTGAAGATGGAGTGGTTTTGCTTAGATCGACGTATTTTTATTTCTCTGTCACTGTTATTTTACATTTTGATAAAGAAATCAGATGAAGACTCCAGAGTATAAGCGCAAACAACAGCATTTTTTGTGTGCAGTTTTTTTAACATTCATGTTATTCAATATGCTGAATCTACTCTGATATTTTCTAAGGCTGTAATACAAATGTGTAGCTTTTGTATTGTTAGGTGTTTGTGCTATTGCAGGGGGTTTCTGACACAATTTCTACAACTTTATTGTAGTTTTTTTTTAATGTAAGATAATTGCATTTCGAGTCCATGCTGAAATAAAAAGCAATATCAAATTAGTATACTAAATACATGGCTTGTATCAGTTGTAAGTACAGCACATTAGCAGGTTTTCACACGGTGTGATCAGAGCATTAGCCGAGATCAGACAGGTTTTGGTCAGATACCATTAAATCCATTTTCCAGAGGAGCCGCTCCAGCACCTCTTTTTCTGAACCATCAAACACGGAGCTAAATTGAGATTCATCAGCCTGCCCTTATTTGCACTGACCATTTTAAACAGTACATTTTTGTGCTGCAGATATTTCACGAAATCATAACAGGGTTAGTTTTGTGACTAATATTGGAAAACCACATTTTCCTCATTTTCTGTTTGCTGCCTTTATTTATTTCTTTATTTGTTTGTTTGTTTGTTTGTTTATTTATATACTCTGCTGGCAGTAACTCAATACTTAAGTTACTGCCTGGTTGTGCCAAGTGCCTTTTCATTCTTTAATAGCTAAAGATTTGAGAAAGACTAAGTTCTGTCTATTCACTGCATCCTTGGCTGCTTCGCGGTGAAATAACATGTTCCTTGTCTGTGCTATATTCTCTTTGGGGGCATTTATCAAATGTTTGGCCTTGTGCAAAACCAGTAGCACCAGTAGTAAAACTGTAATACAGACCATTTCAAATGGCAAATTAGGTACAAAGTGTTCACAATTGGCTATAGTCTAGCTTGCACCCGTTACATAGTACCTGTCTTGATAAATTAGCCCTTCAGTTATGGATCAGCTACGCTAAAAAGGTCATTCTGCTCAGTCTGCTAAAAACATGGTAGTGCTTTTTCAAATACAGGTGCTTGTCATATCATTAGAATATCATGAAAAAGTGCATTCACTTCTGTTATTCAACTTAAACTATGACACAAATATATGATAGACTCATTACATGCAAAGTGAGATATAGTGCCTCTTGAAAGTACTAATACACCTTGAACTTGTGCACATTTTTGTCATGTTTACAACCATAAACATAAAGATTTTATTTAGAATTTTTTACTGAAAGTTCACACACAAGTAACAGACAACTGTGAAGTGAAAGCACAATGATACATGATTTTGTTATTTTAAAAAAATAATAGAAAACCGAAAAGTGGGGCGTGCACAAGTATTCATACAGCATGAATTCATACTTTGTGCAACCCCCTTTTGCTGCAATAACAGCAGCAAGTCTTTTGGGGTAACAACTCAAGCTCTGTCAAATTAGAAGGAGAGCGTTTGTGAACAGCAGTTTTCAATCTTCCCAGTCCCCGCTGAGTAAAAGCAGCCCCATAGCATGATGCTCCCCCACCATATTTGACACTGGGGATGGTGCACTCAGGACGATGAGCAGTGTTAGGTTTGTGCCATACATAACGTTTTGCATTTGGGCCAAAAAGTTAAATTTTTGTCTCATCTGACCAAAGCACCTTCTTCCACATGGTAGCTGTGTCCTCCATATGACTTCTAGCAAACTTCAAACGGGATTTCTTATGGCCTCCTTTCAATAATGGCTTTCTTCTTGCCACTCGTCCACGAAGGCCAGATTTGTGTAGAGTACGACTTATGTCCCATGTACAGATTCCCCCAGCTCAGCTGCAGTACGTCGCAGCTCCTCCAGAGTTATCTTGGGGCACTTGGTTGCATTTCTTACCAGTGCTCTCCTTGTTCGGTCTGTTAGTTTAGGTGGATGGCTGTGTCTTGGTAAGTTTGCAGTGGTGCTATACTCTTTCCATTTCCGAATGATGGATTGAACAGTGCTCCGTGAGATGTTCAAATCTTGGGAAATCTTTGTATAACTAACCCTGACCTCTCTGGTGTGCTCCTTGGCCTTCATGATGTTGTTTAGAAACCAATAGACTCTGACCATAGCTCTGAGGCCCTCACAGAACAGCTGGAATTATACTGAGAGTAGATTACGTGCAGGTGGCCTCTATTTAATGGTTAGGGCAAGGTGTAAACATTCTGTAGTCATTAGGAATGTTATAAAGGCAATTTAATGCACTCAGAAAATGCTGTATGAATACTTATGCACACCCCACTTTTCTATTTTTGAAAAATAACAGAATCATGTATCATTGTGCTTTCACTTCACAGTTGTCTGTTACTTGTGTGTGAACTTTCAGTAAAAAAAAATTCTAAATACAATCTTTATGTTTATGGTTGTAAACATGTGCAAAGGTTCAAGGTATATTAGTACTTTCGAGAGGCACTGTATGTATATTCTTTATTTGTTCTAATTTAGATTATTATGGCTCAGCTTGTAAAAACCCCAAATGAAAAATCTCATAAAATTACAATATTTTGAAAATGGACTGTATGCCATAATCAAAATTTTAACAAATAAAGGCTTGACATATGTCACTTTGCATGTAATGAGTCTATCATATATTAGTTTCACATTTTAGGTTGAATTACAGAAATAAATGAACTTTTTCATGATATTCTAATTATATGACAAGCTGTAAATGTTCAGAGTATCATAAAGGACAGACATGTAAGTAATTAGAAAAAGTTTTACAATCATATGCTTTTTTTTTTTTTTTTTTTTTTTTTACAAGCCAGCTGCCTATAGAGAAGTATTTTTGATGAGTTTGGTCATTTATAAAATCATCCTGTGGAATTGTGAATAAAGTAACTGTATTCCTAGTTTTAGTAAAGCAATGCTTTACCATTTTTGCAGCATAAAAAAGGAATCAAACATCCATGAGGACTAAAGCTTTACTAATGAGGCCAGACAGAGCAACATTTGACTGATTTTTGAGATGAGTCTATGCAGCCAGAGCTTGTGCCATAGAAAGCAGAGCATGCGTGAGAGCAGAGGCTGCTGCAGTGTTGATAAGGGCGTTTAGTGAGCCTCTATTGTTGCTTGTCATGTATTTGTATGAAAACAAACTTGATATCATGTTTGATTATTTATTCCATGCAAACTATTATACTTCTTATAGTTTTTATTTCTCAAATCCTGGCATAATCGTTATGATCCTAATAGAGCTGCATCTCATAAGGATAAAACACAAATAAAAATGTAGTTAATCAATATACTGTATCTGTAACAAAATTGCATTTTATGTACCTACTGTACAGTACCAATAATAATTTTGTAATACGTAGATATTCACAGTGCACAGATATTTATGTAAAACCTTTCCACCTCCTGCCCCAATTGTGCTCATAATATTTTGTTTGAGTTTTGTGAAATGAACTCTGTACTGGCAGGTTTTTACTCTTAATGCTGGTGTTTGAGATTGACTTTGTCTGTGGCAGCTGCACTCACTTAACATTTGTAATCCAGCTCAAAGCACTTCCCTGAACCACTGAGCTGTCCTGGGGCTTATTTACAACCCAACTAACCGCTCGCCATTTAAGGAAGACTTTTATAACCTGCTCAATATCTAACGTTTTGATGCCCCTCATTTATTATGTCTGCAGCGGGAATCCACCAAGAGAGGGCTGTCATGTCAAAAAAATGAAAACAAGGAAACACCGAGCGCTATGTCAATATTTAGAATGAAATATCCCCCTGCAGTACAAGTACTCATGGGAAATTGAAAGGTCAGGTGAGGATTCAAGTACCAAAATGAATATTGAAAAATAAATGTTATTGCTTTTCTTCTTTTTTTTGATATCTCACACCAAAAAGCAGTTTCTAGTTATGGGCAGGATGTTCATTCACAAAGACTATTCTCAACATTTATGTTAATGTTAATTATATAATGTTAATAAGGTCAAATTAGCCTATGTAAATGAATTATAAACCATTTTGTTATTTTAGATATTTGCAATGTTAACAACATATTTGCTAATGCTTTCAGTAGTGACGAGTTCTCACGAGTGATAAGTGTTTACTTTCTCGTGATTAAAAAAACGCTTAATTTCGCATTTACAATGTTGAGATTATGAGCTGTTTGTACTTAGTTTTTATTGTTATTGAATATGGAGTATGGGCTGCTCCTCATAGTTGCATTATAGTTTATGCACCAACAGTAACACACATTAATTAATGTACACTTTGTACTTGTACTTGATTGTTGACATAAATATTGAATTGTCCAACTTGCGTAACTTGCTGTTTTTGGTGCGTTCTGATTGGCTGAAGGTTAACTAGCCCTCCCCCCTCTCTCTCTCTCTGTTTGAGGGGTGTCCCTGTGTGTCATTGATAAAGATTTATCAGTTTTGCGGGCGATAGGCAGGGCCTCTGACAGGCGCTCACGCTCTACCCTTAGTGGAAAGACTGTTCTGGCTGTTCTGTGAAATGGCCCTATATTTTACTATTTGCTGACTGATTATGATTAATGATATGCATTGTTGACTGTGCTGGTCTGAAATATTTTTCCACAGATTACCAACAATATGTTTGTAAGGGGAGACGGGCATATGTGTTATTTTTCCTGCTCTGACATCAGCAAGATTAGAACGGTGATTGCAGGTAACACTGAAACAGCACATAGATGTTTATTTCCTCTGGGACCGAAACCCAGTTCTTGAATTTCACTGCCAGGGCAGCAGACGTGATTATTTTTATAAACTGTACCACTCAATTAATTTAACTGACAGCCCAACTGATTGTAAGATGTATTAAATTGTCCAAATATGGATTTGTAATATGAGGGATTGTCTTCACAAAAAATCTAAATACACAAAATAGCTTTGAATCAAATCAAAGCAGTGCTAAATATTAGTATTATTATATGATATTGTATTGTATATTATATTATAGTGCATTACCAATTTTATTGTTAAATATAGGCTAGTAGATTTTATTAGTGTCCGTTCTGTATGGACTTTTTCTGTTTAACAAACGAAGAAAACCTACCATGAAATGAAAATGGAAATGCAAACAAGATTCTAAATGAAACAAATGTGATAAAATAAATATCATGTATACTTTTGGAACATTTTCTGTACTCTCTCAATGAACGAACCTACGAGCCCTTTTTTAGAGGTCCGGAGCCTTCTCTTTGGTGGTGTTGTCTTTTTATCTTTTTATCTATTTTATTTAAATCCTGCTAAATTATACCATCCCCACTCGTCTTGCAACAATATTATTGTAGATCATAATATTTAGTATTGATTTGATGTTAACAATTGTATTAAAGTTAAATTTCTGCCTTTTCCTTTGAAGCTCAGTGAAATATATGGCATGACTGTCGTGGCCTATGAAGGGTCAGGTTTCAACTACTGCATATTGAAAATACTACATACTACATGGCCACCATTACTGCTGTATATATTCATATTTATATATATTTTTAAAGAAAGAATCAAAAAAGCAAATTTGTGTAATTGCTATTGTATCCCCTGTTTTTAGAGCATATCAATCTGGGGATTCCCTTGTAAAAGCATAAAGGGAATTCTGTGAAGCTTACCATGACGTTCCTGGTTCGGATATTTCACTAAACAGTGCGCTCCCGTTGGGCTGCAAAGGGCCAGACGATGCCTCTTCACTCCGGTAGCTACACAGTGTGCTGGCCTGGCTCTCAGTTCCCTCTGTCGTCCCGTTTGGAGGTTTCTGGAAGGTGCGGGTACCGCCCGTCTCTGCGTCCCAGAGAAAACAGGGGCAGCGAGTCTGAAGCTCTTTATACAAAGAGTTAAGCCATAGCGTGGACAGCCAGGGGCAGCCCAACAAGTTCTGAAATGCAGTTCGAAACTCTGGGCTCCTGCAGTAAATGATGGGATTGAGACCTGAGTTTATGTACCCAAGCCAGTTCAAGAGTCTGAAGATCCAGTCTGGGATGCCTCTGTAAAATACATTGATAATGTTGGCCACAAAGAAGGGCAGCCAGCAGACCGTAAAAGTCCCCATAATGATACCCAAAGTTTTGAGTGCTTTGTGCTCCTTCACCAGCATCAGCCGAGAAGGCCTGCGCTTGGTGCTCTTCCTTTTTGCGCCGTTGCTAGTATAGCCCACACATGCAGATGGCAGTATGTTATTTATATGTACTTGTAATTGTCCTGGACACTCCTGTTGGAAACGTAGTCTGTTCTTGTCTATAAGCTGTACCTGCCTTTTGGCTATCAAAAACACTTGGGCATAGACAAAAATCATTATGAGCAGTGGAATATAAAAGGAGACTATGGAGGAGATGATGGCAAAGGGCATGTTGGTCACAAAGTCACAACATGCTGGTTCCCTGTAACATTTTACTGCTTCTTCTTCACCATGTGCTTGCCAGTATCCCTTCATTATAGGTACAAATGATATTAATGCTGACACTAACCACACCAAGCACACAATGACCCGGGCCCGCAGCTTATTGAGCAGTACCTTGTGCCGCAGTGGCCTCGTGATAGCAATGTAGCGGTCCACAGCAATCACACACAGAGTCTCAATACTGGCTGTAACACAAAGGACATCAACTGATGTCCAAAAATCACAGAAGGTGTTGCTGAGCTGCCAGTTCCCTGTCACCACAATAGTGCCCCCGAGAGGAACCACAAACACCCCCATGATAAGGTCTGCACAAGCCAGGGACATGATGAAGATGTTGGTTGTGGTCTGGAGCTGTGAAGTGTGAGCCACAGCGATGATGACCAGCAGGTTTCCCACCACAATGGTCGGAATGATGAACACTATCAGCACCAGGCTCCAGGGTCCCGCTGCTGGGTGGTACGACTCAGAGCCATTTGTCAGACTGGCCGCTGTTGTGATATCCATAACTGTACACAAGTCAGTCACACGCAGGAGGGATTTTTCTCCTCATTAGGGATCCTCAAACTGGTATATCATCAGCATTCCTGTGTTACAATTTGCTCAAAATAAAAACAAAAAGTTGAATCCTGTGTTTTCCAAAGCATTATTCCAAAAAAGCCCCTACCATGTTACTTACAAACATGTCCAAGCTGTGCGCAGCTTTGTAGCAATTTGTGGTCACAGACTTGAATGGCCCCTGGGCAAAAAGGAATCCAAAAAAGAAAGTGTAAAAAGTTTTGACGTGCAAAAGCCAGTTTTTGAGTTTTGTCCATTTGAGTTAGTCCACCAGCATTAATGCAACTTTTCACTGACTCTTGCATTAATCCCACTAACACAGCTGGACTGCCAGAGATCAAGCAACAGTGACGCTGTAGCAAGAACCACAAGAGTGCTCAGTAGTGGACTGCCCACTCTCCCTCCCTCTGTCCCTCTGTCTCTCTCTCTCTCTCTCTCTCTCGCTCTTTCTCTCCTTCTCACTCTCTCTCTCTCTTTCTCTTTGGGCTCCAAGCAGGTTGCCCAAGATTGTGTTGGCTCTAATCACACTCTGCCCCAATAGGGAGGGGAGGAGTTCAAAACAGTGTCCGCACACCAGCATTGAGCTTAATTCAAAACGGCAAAGATGTTGAATTCTATCCTTGTCTCTGTCATTTTCTCTCATTTAATTTACAAATGATTATATCAAATTATTTCTGGGTTAAAATGCAGGTATATTCCATTTTTGCAGAGATGAGCAAATCATGTTCTGGATTTTGGTTCTAAAGGCTGGAAGATTTATTTATGATACAGTTTGTGGTTATGCTTTTGCCTGCAAGGCACGAGTCACCTCAAACTTCGGAGAACAGGAAATAAGTGCCCTCCCTCTGACTTACAGCCGTAAAAGAAAATAATAGATCTCTATCTCAGTGTTTCTCAAGTCTGCGCAGTGAAGAAGAACAATCGGCCGAATGCCTTCCATGCGATTCTGTTCAGATATCCAGTTCACCACAGGTCTGTCACCGGGCCGCTCCTTTTTTGGCCTGCCATTTTTCACTGCATTCACTCAAAAACAAACACGGTTAAAAGCATGGTAAATGAATAGGTAGTTCCTATATTTAGGCCCTGCGTGTTATTGTTCTTATATAACATGCAGCTGCTATTTTGGCTCTCAAGTATGCTTGGAAACATATACAACCAAATACCGGCAGAAGAATAATGTGTTGTCCCGTGCAGTGTTAATTTTGACAACATATTTTAATTTAGTTTTAGTCTTTTGACGAAAATGTAATTCAATTTTAGTCGTGTTTTAGTCAAAAAAATATTTTCAATTTTAGTCGAGATTTAGTCGACTAAAATTGCAAGTCAATTTAGTCGACTAAATTTAAGACACATTTAGTCGACTTTGTATTTATAATATTCATTATAATCATATTTAATCAAGGTCCTGCTTCATGGAGCTGCTCCCTCATGAGCAAAGCTCAGAGCTGTTCCTTTGGCAGTGAATTTACATAATATGAGGCTCTTTTAGACCGTCAATAGAAGTTTGGATGATTTTAGTCTCTCTTTTTCATTTTTATTTAGTCTTATTTTAGTCGACTAAAATATCTGGACATTTTAGTCATAGTTTTAGTCGCATGAAAAACTTTTAATTTAGTTTTAGTCCAATTTTAGTCGTCAAAAAAATCACTTTGACTAAAATTAAGACTAAATATTTTAGTCGACGAAATTAACACTGGTCCCGTGTTCAATGCAGCTGTGTGTAAAAACATTGAAAATGTAAAAACATTAACAATTTGATGGAGCATTTATTCATGTATGGCTCCAGTGGAAAGTGAATGTTGTTACTTGTACCTTAAATCGAATTTAAGCTTAATCCGATTGACATGAATGGCTTGGACTAATTGCACTCATCTGATGTTCATTAATGAGTTACTAGTAAAGTTAATCATCAGGCTTTCACTGATTGAGTTTTATTTTACAACATGTATGCACCAAGGTCAGTAGACGAGAAGGGGGGTCACCAGCTGTAGGAGCGACTGTTGTTATCGTAAGAAGATGCCCCATTGGATCAGAAGAGGGGCCTGGTTTAAGACAGGCGTTGGTATGCTTTGATGTGTTGATAGTGGAGGCGGCCGCTGCGGATCCCTCACTATAAGCACTCTGTAAATTATAATCATCAACCTCACAAACCGTTGAATTGTAGAAAACTAGAATTCCAACAAAAAGAAACAATACAAATGTAAAGCGCAAAGTCTATTTAGAGCAGGACTAAAACATTTTTTTGCTCAACACACATCATTTTCTCGATCACTAAGACCTACTTCTAACATTTTGAATTTACCAACAGACTCACTATCTGATTCTGACCTACTTTCCAAGAATCACCTCAACCATTTTCTGATTGTCAGCTATTCCGCCGGAGCCTTTTGTGTCCTTTTCTGTGATGTTGTTTATAATAATAATAATAATAATAATGCATTGGTTTTATGTAGCACTTTTCTGGACACTCAAAGACGCTTTACATTGCATTATCCATGTACTCAGTGGTGGTAAGCTACTATTGTAGCTATTGTGTGCAGTCGCGACAGCGCTTCTGTCGGTCTCCCCCAGGGGAAACCGAGGCAACTAACGTAGCTTACCACCACCGAGTATGGAGTGAATGCTCTCATGTAAAGCGCTTTGTGACCATGTCTGTGAAAGGCGCTATATAAATAAAGATCTTCTTCTTCTAGCCACAGCTGCCCTGGGGCGCCTTAGTGAGCTACTGCCTCTGACCAGCTTACCTGTTTGGATGTCTGACAGTCAGGTGGTCATCTAAGGCTCCAAGAGTAGATAGAATTTAATGTAGGCATTTACCAGTTTTCCATGCACATTTTATAAAGGGGCTGAGGTGGTCGGTCAAATTAAACCTAAAAAGGTTGACATTTGTTTAATTGTTATTCAACAAACCTTTTGAAGCAGTCTTACTTACCATCAGGTGCTATTGGGGAGCAGTTGATATTTAACAAATTGCTGATTGCACTTCCAACTCATCACGTGAAACAATATAACAATATAGCAAAAGCCTACATATTGTTCAACAATTGTCTAGATAATAAATGGTATTCATTGCATAATGTTTGTAAATTTAAAGTTAATCAATTAATACAAATTTAAAATATTTTGTCTAAAAAACGCCATACTGTATTCTTAGTTTATATCCTTTTATGTATCTATCTCAGCTCAATGTATCTTTCAATATAAGGCTCTTGTGATTTCTCTTCTCTTTACAACCCGTATGCATTGACCTTAGTCGATGCAGCTGTAAATCTTTGAACCCTTTTTAGCCTGTACCTGACTGATAAGTGTGCATATAGATATGAAATTTAAATCCAAAGCATTCCTTCTGGATGGGAATCCAGAATTATGGACTGCAGATCAGTTTGGGATTTGGACAGTTTGCCTGTAAAACGTCAACAAACTCACCCGCTTTCACACGGCAACTTTATACTCACTCACTCCACACATGTGCCATGGGAACTTTTCCTTGTTCCCATAGAAACTTCATAAATGAAATATTTAATTCATTCATTAAAAAAACAAACTACTTCTGGTAATTCTCAGTCAGGGCCCCGCTGTGTATTGCTATGACCTGATCAGTCGCAGCCATCTGAACTGTAAGCTTACATTTCAATTCACTCCCTCCACTTATTGCCAATGGGGAAAGTTATCCTGGCCAGCAACTGAGATCTCTCCAGTGCTGAACATACACTGCGCTACTGTGACACTTTTTTACTCTGTGACTTTATTCTTGCATGTTGTTTTAACATCGGTTTCAGATGCTTGTCTAGACACAACTCTTCTGCAGTGTATTCCCCATTGGGACTGACAGAAAAGTGACTGGCTTCAAGTGTTCATTGTTTGAGTCATTAAAACAAAGTCCAAGTCATTACAGTCACCTAAAACCAAGTCCAATTCCAAGTCACTAGTCCAGCCCACTTAAAACAGAGTTGTCTTACCATTTTCCTTGCTATGCCTACTCAATAGGCCCATAAATTAAACCTCTGAATTTAAAACCATAATTTGAAAGCTTGTTTATATGTGTATATTCTGAGATCGGTGGTGCCACAAACTAGATAAATGAGTCAAATCATGGAAATGAATTGCAAAACAAGACAAAGTTCAAGTCCAGGAGTACTTTGTCTACATAATTTATTCTTCTGGTAAGTTCAGGTAAGTCATGTCAATGTTAAAAAAAGCCTTTATCTTTCAGGTGTCTTGTAGATCTCAATGGCTGAAGCATGATATTTTCCAGAATCAGCTTTGTCATTTTGTACAAACCAGGAAGTGGCAGCTGAAGTATAATACCTGTACAGCAGTTGGTAGAGCGGGTCATCTCATGATCGGAAGATCAGGGGTTCGAATCCCAGCTCCCAAAGACACACAATGTCATTGTGTCCTTGGGCCTGACACTTCACCCACCTTGCCTCCAGTGTACACTGATGTATGAATGAGAGTGCGAATGGGTACCTTGCTGTAAAGTGCTTTGGGCCTAATGAAGGTAGAAAAGCGCTAGTTGAGTCCATTTACCATTCATTTGATGCAATCAAGCAATATGCTTTGTCTGACTTAATTTAAATAGTCAATCACATGTGATTCCCATACATTATGATCTCAAGTGCCCTGTCTGAGTTTGTTTGCTTGAAATGTTCCCTCTTTTGCGCAGGAAACCCACCATTAGATGGAAAAGCTAATCAAGAGTGCCTCTTCTCAAAGAAAGGCGCAGCAGCAAATGGGAAACAAAAGTCTGAGTTAAAATTTATAAATAATGCAATGCACAAGTTTAAACATATCCCCTGAGCAGTCTTCAGAAAGGTACCAAAAAAGGTAAAAAACAGCCTTTTTTCCCCATGTACTTAGGTTAATGCTATTCAGGCGCATTGAGTTGCCTTGTGTACGAAATGCGCGGTATAAATAAAGTTGCCTTGCCTTGCCTTGCCTTGCCTATTCGCTTAAGAACTAAAAGTGCATGAAACCTAAAAACGCTTAAATGCTGGTTTGAAGATGCTCAAGCCTGAATGAATAATAATACAAAACCTTGAATGAAACTCCTGGATTTAAACAGTGATACAAACATAATCACCAAACATTATGGCCCAGTTTGTACTCCTATAGTTAACAGTGCTGTATACAAACCAGAGCCATGGACCACATTGAAATTACACTTGAACAGTCCCCTAAGCGTTTCCTCTTCCAGCACACATGTAGAGGTGAGAGAAGCCCATGTGAACACTGAGGGATTAGGCCTTCAGTCACTATCATGTTGTGGGCAAATCGACCCATTACACAGTGAGTGGAGCCACATGGTGGGCCTCAGAATATTCTTCACGGGGGCTTTGTGTTGGGAACACATATGGAGAGTATATGACCTTACTCTCTAGAGACATGTCCCCAGAACCAATATCAGGCTATTTTTGGACCTATCTTACGTATTTCATTTCCAAAAGCACTGTGAAAGCGTACAGATGTTTCCTTTGGCAAATGTCTTTTGTTCATTATTGAAATATAATGTTCATTAATCGTTTAGAATAATGTTTTCCATTGTATCCATGTCAAGTCTGCATTCTGTCTGTCAGGTTCAGTACCTTTCATAAATCTTTTTGAGTTTATTGAGTCAATGATTTATAGTAGTTTCTAACACAAACACTGGAGTGGTTACAGAGATTCAAAGTCTGAGCTGACAGACAATTTATTACACTTTTTGCATGTGCAACATACAATACCTTTGGTAAGAGTGTCACTGGGGAATTGATCGTCTTTACAAATAGTTGTTATGGGTGTTATGCAGTGGTCAGTGTCTCAAACGTGGTAAGACAGGGTGAGTGGAGACCCAACACCAGATGCATGTAGAGCAAAGGTTGCTGACCTTTGGGGTTCAGTGCACTGCTGAGGAAATGTATGCTGCAGAAAAGTGTCAGAAGAATCCAGTACATTGCGCAGATTGTAGTGTCCGGGGCAAGTGATTTAGCAACGTCAACTTCAGAAAAACACAAACACTAAGAACAAGATAAATAGTGATCATCCGCTGGAATAACAAGATTAGTCTCATAACATTTTCCAGTAAAATGTGAGCCCATAGAATTTATTGTGTGTACCCAGACCCATTCTCAAAGAAGCTCAGACGGTTCCATTGAGCATTGATGTTGTGCTGGATCGTTTATTCCTTCCCCTTCCATGGTCCGCATCTAAAATAGTGATGGCAGCATGAGTAAAGGAGTACTTGTATCTACTCCTCACCATGTGATCATAACTCTTATTCACTTGGCAACCGTGTAAATACCTTCTGTAATATACATTTTTTTTGTCCTTATTTACAATTCAGAACATCAATTTTAAAGGTTGTGCTTATTTTACATGTGCAGTAGGTTATTGTTCTTAAAAACAAGACCTGATATGGGCATGATCACGTTGAGCTGGTTTTCAAAACAAACCCCCGCTGTCATAGCACTTTGTAAATGATAGTTTGATTGGAAAAGGTAAACACTAGGGATGTAACGATTCATCGAAAATCGATTTAGCAGAGTTTAGCATTTTGACAGATGTTTACCAAAGATCGTAAACTGACAAACATGCTCTGACTCTGCTGAAATCCTCATCAAATGTCCGTTTGTCAAATAATCCAATACCTACAGGAGCTGTCATGTCTTTTTCCTCCTTATGTTTACAAAGGCTGCATCGGAGGCAGTGAGGCGTTCGAGGGTGAACAAAACTGCACTGTAAAATTAGTTCTAAATGGTAGTATTATGTTCAAACTCCAACAATAAATAAATAAATAAAGGTTTGATCAAAAAAATATAATCTCAAAATGTTTGCTTTGCTACATAGTTTATTTATGCTGAAAACATGTAAATTTACAAGCTCTCTGTCAAAATTATTATAGTTCATTATCATGTCTTGTAATTTTTTGTAATGTAAAGTTCTCTAAAATACAGATGTTAAAAAAAAAGAAACATTGGTATGAAGGAGTCATTCTTTTCTAAAAAAAAAAAAAAGGTTTAAAAAAATCGGGGGAAATCGAAATCGGGAACCTCAAATCGGAAATCGAATCGGGGCTTGAGTGAATCGTTACATCCCTAGTAAACACTCACCAATAAATAAATGTCTGTAGCTTTTACTGCCATCTCGGAAGTGACCCACAGCTTGGGTCAACAGGAGCAGGTGCTTTACAGGCGGCGAGTTTGCGATGACCATTACACCATGCTATTACACTGGAGCACAGTCAAGAGGTGAGCTTTAAATCTGTGTCCCTGACAGGCACCGGATCTACGTGTTCGTAAACCAGTGACTTTGGAGCGAATCCTCTTCAGCCTGTGAAGAGTAGGCCCTTCTCAGTGGAGGTGCCATTATAGTGATGTAGTTTTGACACTTTCATACAAGAACAACAACTCTCAACTATCTGTGGGAACAAACAGGCTATTACCATGCTTCACCATGTGCAGCCTCACTTGTGTGGAGGGGATTGGAGAGCGATGATGGCTGTGTCAAAACAAAGGACAACACAATGATTGATTTAGCAGTAAACTCTATGGATAGCTTTAATTAAATCCCATTTTACAAAACTTAATCGTATGAATTGTAAACACTGCCACCATCTGTTGTTTTGTAAATTCATATATAGTAGATAAAAGTGCTAAAGAAACAGATGGGCACAGGCACACGCTGCACTGTTCCCCTGAAAAGTAGTCTCTGTGAAGAAAGTCCGACTACTAAAAGTCTTATCCGGCCATACAAAGGCAGATCCAGATATTATTACCTAGAGTAATACATGTATTTCTGTAAACAGGGGAGAGGCTCAAGAACTTAAGAAACCAGTGAAAGAGAAGACGAGCAGATTTCAAAGTGTGAGGGAAGACCGGCCCAAGTGCCAATCACTCAGGTAAGAAACCACATCAAAAGATAAATACATTGTTCATTACTTGAGTCAAGTATTCGCACCATTGGGGCAAACTTGCATTTCACGTCATTTGCACCGGGTTATATGGCAAAAAAGAAAAAAGGAATTCCATTGTGCTGCTCAAAATTAGATGCCGTTATTCCCACAAAAGCGGAGCAGACATTTAAAAAACCTGATGATAATTGAGATTGACCAAAGTTGACATTGCGATGTTGATCACATTTTCATTAATTGCACAGCCCTAATTTTTTTTTTATCATGAAGGATTCCTCGAATTGCAAATGCATGAGTTTCAGTATGTGACGGCGCTGATTTGGGGCCACTTTAACCTGCCCCTCCACCAGTTGAGTAGTGTTCATTTATAGGGAAAGCATTTAGCCACTGGCACTCTCTGTCCTGATCTAATTCTCCAAACATGGTGAAAAACGAGACACTGTGCAGACCTCACCTGCACTGACGTCTACACACCGTCAAAGGAGGAGATATATACCTCATTTTCCAGACAAATGTCAAAAGTCTAGCCCAGTCTGAGCATGTAGGCCTTCAGAAGCAAAGGTACCACCCATTTGGGCAAGACTGCACGACGTCCTGGTCTAAAGTCATGTCAATCTACATTTAAAAATAATAATAATAATAGCCACATAAGCGGCCCTTATTTGGTCTCACAGAGCCGCTTTTCACTGCATCTTTCGCAAATGGACCAAATGTTTCCAGCCGCTTGTTGTGCCCAGGAGTGTGTGCTATGTTTCAAGGTGGCTCATTGTATCAGGTTTTGGAGTCACCTCCTGCTTTAAGTGGCCTCATTAGTCCTCAACCTTTTATATTTGAAGCTGCTTGGAGAGAGAGAGAGAGAGAGAGAGAGAGAGAGAGAGAGAGAGAGAGAGAGAGAGAGAGAGAGAGAGAGAGAGAGAGAGAGAGAGAGAGAGAGAGAGAACTCTTAGATTTTGCATCCTTAATACATAAATAAATGAAACAGTTAAACAATACATTATTATTCACGATTCCCATTGTTTCCCATGAAATTTCTTCAAAAATGTTTTTAATTAAAACAAAAAACTGAATAATAAAGCATACAATATTAATTTCTTCTGCAATGAGGACACATGGAATAGCAATGGATCTGTGGACAAGAAAATAATTTGATTACCACAGCTTTAAGGTTCAAAGTTGCACGAATAACACAAGTGTTTAGCATGTAAAATGTGGCTCAAAGGGCAGCTCATTTTACTCAACTAAAACTCTAATCGGCTAACATTTGCACTTCCACGTTTAACCTCAATAAACAGTGGTAGTGTTGTTTAGCGCTCTTTACCCACAGTCTCTGTTTGTTTGTGTTCCCTTGTTATTTGCAGCCATCCAACATGGCCTTTTAAGGACATTTTCTTTTTTCTTTTTTTACTCTAATTACTCTTATTCTTGCCTATCACATCTCCATCAAACAACACTGTGTCGGTGCAAAAGCATGTTATTATTAGCACTGCTGAAATCACATTTACACGCCAGGTCATCCACAACTGGAGTTCTGGTGAGGAAATTGTTTGAAATTTAACCTACTACATAAAAAATATACATTATTTGTTTTAATTATAGCTTGTTGCTTACATGTGATGTGTGATCTGCTTATTGATGCTAATGCTGGATTTAAATTAGTGCGCTGGTCCGGTTGATCCGTAGAATAATTGAAAAACACGGCTGCAACTAACAACTTCAATAATCATCTTGCCACTGCAGTCTAGAAACCTTGACATACTAAGCATTAGTTAGACGTTACCATTCATCTTAGTTATCAGCAATTATAGTCACAAAACATGCTCTATTTTGTGATCAATCTGGAAATCAAAGGTTTTGTAAATAACAAGTATTTGCACTAGTACAGGACCATGCAATATAACTCAGCAAATCCAGCTCAGAACATATAAGTATGTATTTGTCTGACTAATTCCTACATCATCACAAGCATTTTCAGCAGTAAATATAATGAAATGTGTTCAATTTGTGACTATGTTTGTGGTCCTGGCCTCTGGCGCCATGTAGAGCATATAGTAATAAGGCTTAACATGCTGATGACTGATAACGCAGAGAAGAGGAAATGCAGGGGAAGGGGGGATGTTGGTGAGATCTAAGTGAATAATCCCTCGACCAGAACAATGTTTATATATATAATAGGTTTATTATTGGGACCAATCAATTTCGATTTCAGAAGACAAATTCTACAATCAGGTTGGTATTTCTAGGGCCGCAATATATTCGATTGCCCTGTTGGTGATCCGACGCTGCTGCACAGATAAAGTGACGATAGAGAGCTTGTCTCGCTTTGTTCCAACATTCTTGAGCTGCACGCAGGTCCCTTAACACGCTCACCTCGTCACCATCGGACTCAAGATGAGACGTACACGCACCAAGACACTTTCTAATTCCCTTTATCTGCACATTTTCAGGACTCCTGAAGGCAGATCAGACTTGCTGACATTGCGGTGCGACCTGGTGCTTGTGCTTCCCAAGTCAGGATTGTAGTGTTGTAGTATTACTAATGTGTAGTATTTCTAATATGAAGGATACACTATTGGTGATATAGCCACAGTATAAAGCAACAGTTTGGCGTTTACCTGAGGCTTTATCTCACAAAAGAGTCTTGATAAGTGGAGGAAGGACTGGCAGCGTGGCTGAAGACAGGTACAGTCAGAAAAAAACATGAAAACATGAGCCCATTGGCTGTGATAGCATCTATTCAGCTGGCTTCCTTTTGCTGCGGAACATTGTTTGCATTGCTAATGGTATATGTAGGCACAGGACGGGCTTAGACCTGTTCCTCTAACTTTAAAATAGAAACAACCCGGCCCATGTTTGGTGTTCCTTTCAAATGAGTTCTCAAAAATGAAAACAGGACATGTCATCGCACAGGGGAAACCAGTCCTCATTATGTGGCAAAAAGACCAACATGGCAGGAGGAAGAGAAGTAATCCCACAGTCATTAGGGAGGGAAACAAAGTTTAATAATTTCTCAATAAAAATCTGATTCGCAAAAAGGCGAATTCCTAAGATGTTTTGTATTGAAAACAATAAACTAATCTGATCCAGTGATTCTCATGAGCCATCAATCTTCAGGAAGACAACAATCTTAATTCCTGTATACAGCTCATTTACTGCAGGTTGTCAGGCTAGTTTAAACTCACGCGCGCACACACACACACACACACACACACACACACGCATGCACGCACACATACACATACACACACACACACATGCATGCACACACACACACACACACACATCATTTAGTAGAGTCACGTAACTGGAGCCAGCTTGTTCTCTTTTTTCTTATTGTGTCTACAGAGCTTAAGGAAATAGACTTGAAGACTTCAAGCAGGATTATCAGATATCATGTATCGTGTGTGTGTGTATATATATATATATATATATATATATATATATATATTGTTTACAATATCTTCTGTTTATTTGATACAAATTGACATAATGTGTGGTAAATGGTAAATGGTCTCAACTTATGTAGCGCTTTTCCTCCTTTATCAGGCCCAAACCGCTTTACAGCAAAGAACCAGTCACCCATTCACATTCTCATTCATACAGCAATGTACGCAGACACTAGAGGCAAGTAGGGTGAAGTGTCTTGCCCAAGGACACAACAACAGTGTGCATTTACAGGAGCTGGAATTCGAACCCACGACCACGAGACGACCCACTCTACCGTCGCCCAATAAGTATGGTGGTGCTCGCCTTCCAACCAGAAGGTTTCGGGATCTTGAGCTGCCCACTGTTGTTGTGTCCCACTTCATCTCGTTGCCCAGTGCAGTCACAGATGTGGCTGGTTGTAACAGGAACAACATTGGGAATTTGTTTGTGGTACACATGATCATATTTAACTACAGGAAGTAACTAAGTAGCAAAATTGTTCCACTCCATCAGCCTCGACTGCTCAAACTCTTTCAGTATGGAGCTGAACTCTGTGTGCAATGAGCCGTCCAGTGGCTGACAGTGGGCATGATGGATGCTTGTTGATACATTGAAAACAAGAATATTTTCTCATTGTCCTCTATCGTGCTGCGTTGCAATAATTAAACTGGTGTTGTTTTAACTTAATAGAAATGTCTGTGCCCAGTTACTCATCTCCAAATAGCTTTCCCAAGTGTGTGATTTTGGGCTCAGGTCCTTCCCACCGGCAGACCGAGCTAGAGGCAACTGAGATTCTGCACTTCTAATCAAATGAAGACATCTGATTAGCCTATTGTTGTTGTCCACTGAGCTGTGAGGAAATGGACCCTGCATTTTATCACCTTTACGCACGTATATGCCATAACATCTCTATATACTTTGTGTGAGAACTCTTTATCTCATGTAAATTAGGTTTGCTGTGGTCACTCCTGGACTTGTGGAATAGACGGAAAATCCAGGCAAGTTTAACGTTACACCAAGTCTTGGGAAAGCAGAACTGAGCCCTTAGTCAGAACACCGCAATACATTTTGACATAGTAAATTAATAAAATAAAAAAAATTCAATGCATGGATAAATAAAATGCAGCAGTAAAGTTATGAGTCACAACCTTACAAAGATTCAGAGGGGCCACATTTCTCAAGTTTATTACATGGCGCACTTCCCCATGAGTATTGAATAAATGCTGTATCTCACTGTAGAATCAATCTGCCATCTTGAATTTGACTTTCTTCGTTTACTTGCTGTCTGTCCTTCCTCCATTTTAATGTTTTTTTCAATGGAATACATTTTGGGTTTTTTTCCATGTGGAGGACAGGTTATGGAGGGCACTTATAGCTAAGTACTACTGTCTAATGATGCTTCAAATAACTTAATTATCTGCCCGGTAGATAACACATTACCAGGTATCAAGTATGTTCCTAACTTTAACATTGGTGAAAGTCAAATTGCAACATCATTATTTAGTTTAGTTTAGTTTATTTGTTTATTTGAGCAGTATACATTCTGCTCAAAAGGAGCATTATTGAAGAAGTAGTTGCTGTGGCACTGTGGGCAGAACGGTGGTGCAACGGTTAGCGCTATCCTCACAGCAAGAAGGTCCCAGGTTTGATTCATATGCCGGATGGAGCTTTTCTTTCATACCTGCCTGGTTTACGCTAGACACTCTGGTTTCCTCGACCACTAAAAACATGCATTGTAGGCTTAAACCTCCAACGCTATAATGATCACGACGCTGGCTCAAGATCTGCATGGACTTCAGCTGCTCACTGCCCTTGACAGCCTTGAGACACTTGTTAAAGGATGAGACGCTTTTTTTTACATGGGGTATACAAAAATACTAGTACAAAATACAGTAACTAGCTACTGACCTGTAGTTGTATGTAAAGTAGCAGAAATAGAAGTTGTTTTGAATTAGCACTAGGTTGTGTGATGGATGTAATAGTGAATTGATTGTAGGAGTTAAAACTTGTATTAGCACGTGGCAGCGTATTGTGAGCTATGACCAGCTGCAGGTAGAGCACAGATGGCAAGATTGCTACTGACCATAAGTTGACCCTTAAGGAACAAGCTCAAAAACAGCATTGAATAAAAGTGATTTTGCACAGAGACAGCCACTCGAGATGTTGATGCAGTGGTTGAAAACGATTATGTTACGTTCTCGAAAATAGTCTTTAAATTGTACAACATTTACCCTTGAATTTTAAGATCCTTAATTTTTGACTCTAATGCAGTGTTTGTCAAACTGTGGTACGCATACTGCTGGTGGTACTTGGGTTTCTTCAGGCAATACTCATGGTCATTAGCAATTTTAGACATTATTCATTTTAATTAGAGATTGAATTCATGCTTTGATCATGCATTTAATTTAAGTGTTTTTTCTCTCTCTCTAAACCAGGGGTCTCCAACCTTTTTTACCCGGCGAGCTACTTTTACACAACAAGAACGTCGGAGAGCTACTTATGCTTCAAAAACATTTGTGTAAAATGTGACTTAGGTGGACTTCACCCTGGAGAATTAGTAGACAAGATTGTATTTCAATGAAAATGACTTGAGTTTAGTCCTTACACTTTACAATATTGATCCAACATTTTGCAGATTGTGTTCAGCATGTTCAGAACAAACAGAAAATGCATATACAATTTGAGTTATCATGTGTTAAGAGATGCAGAAAGTCTTTGGCGAGCTAAAGGCCTGGCGAGCTACTGGTAGCTCCCGAGCTACTGGTTGGAGAGCCCTGCTCTAAACAGTCCAACTTAGTCCAATTTAGGTCCATTTTAGATCCTTCTTACACCCGGTTTAGTCCTGATCTCAGTTTAAGCCTGGTAAATTTTTTATGAGGTAACACTTGGTGTGAAAAGTTTGAGTAGCAACGGTTTAGTGTTTATTTGGGCATAGAGTCTGCACACTTCCCACATTATGATATTGGCAGATGTAAATCAAGTGAATGGCTTATTGTGGAGAATTATTTAGTAAATTATTCTACCAAACAAACCAAAGCTTTATTGTCTTTACAGCAGTAGGTGGTCTAATTGTGTCATCATAGACCCACTGTTATATTGAAGCGCATATATATCGCTTGTCCATCATCTTGATTCATTTAACAAAAGTGCCTCAAAGGAATGCATGCATCATTACCTTGTTAGATAGTGTCAACTCACGCGATGAACAGTAGACACTGTACTGGTCATTTTTACTAGTGAGGAAATAATCTTTGATCACACCCCAACAGCTGGGCTTGTTTCATAGTGTGTGGTCTGTGAACTCCCAAATACTACACTGTTACAAGTGTGTGTGTCTTTGACGTGAGGGAGAGTCTGTGGGATGGTATGCTTGTGTAAATCTAGACATCTTTCATTATATGATTAGATTCCTGCTGACTCGCATTCTTCATCAGATAAACCTGCGTTTCACCTTTTACTTTTTACACCGATTTTGCCAGATACGTTTACCTAGAGGTTTGACAATACTGATTTGAAATTAATTAATCTAAAATAAATATCTCCATAATAATAAGATATTTTTTTTCAAACCATCAGAAATGTGGAAACCATTTTTTAAATTAAGTAATATTTTGCTCAAAATAGTTCCTGCTTTTTCTACCTTTTTGATTCCTACCTTTTTGATTTGCATAATCTTCCAAACAATGACAACAATATTAGTATCTTGACAATACATTGCCACCTCTCATTCACCTGTGCTTCACCATTGTGGAGCCACAGCTAGAATGAGTCAGCGCATATGAATCTTGATCCAACATTCAGACATACCAATGGGCCTGATGCTTATCTCTAGGTGAATTATGAAACTTTTAAAGATATGAGAGAACTATTTGTTTGAATAATGACCTGCCCTGAAGGGATTTTTGTGAGGGGAATAGAGCTGTTTTAGACTGGAGTTTCGGTCTAATGGCACCATAAGGCAGGCATAGCACCTTAAAGGATCATTTCATGGCATTTTTTTTATGTGAAATTGGGTGACATTTTTCCCCTTACAGTACTTGTATATTGTGTTTGCAAATGAGAGACCATGAAACTTTGCACATTCTAAAGTAGCACTGATGCTTAACACAAATCCCTGGTGGACTTGATTGTAAACATTACAGTACCATTCTGTCCCCATATTGCTGTGACACATGCTCATAAACTCATATATGGCCATGTTCGAAGCAGCCAGAAGGAGAAAACAACGAGAAAAAAAAATTACTTTCTCCCGTTTCTCCACCATTACTTTAACAAATGCTGAATTATAGATATATTTAATACTAAATAAAGATACAGAGACATTGAGAGGAGCAAAGTGGTTAATTAGCACTAGGATCATTACTAGATATAGAAAACAATGCTAACCAGGAAGCTACATTACTACATCTGCCGCAGACCGTATGGAGATTCCTCTGCCCCCATCTCAACCTGCTGCTCCGGTGCAGGACTTCACGGAAGGCTTCGTTCCCGCCGAAAGCCTCGCCCTGTCGTGATGTGCCCGGCTATGGCACCGATTATGCACTTTGCTCAGCGTGAATGGGCTCATCCTCTCACGGCAAAACATCCTGCAATGGGGTACGGGCCGTATTCCACGGTGCAGGACTGGACGTGGTGGTCCGGGGTTCCGCCGATTGAGGACGGAGTCAGGATGTCCCTCCTTCCGTCCTCATCCCCTTGGCCAGGCAATAAAGCGTTGCTTCCCTCTGCCTTTTAGGGGGATCCTCAGCACGAGGCTCCGGGATTAGGCGGAGGCCGCGGTCATCCAGGAGGAAGTAGCCTCTCTGCTGCGGCGCGGGGCTATAGCAGAGGTGGCTTTGGACGCGGTGGAAAAAGGGCTGTACTCCCCATATTTCCTAGTCCCCATAAAAAAAAGGGGGTGTACATCCGATTTTGGACATGCGCGTCCTGAACCACTGTATCGTAGGCGTGAATCTGCAGACTGGAGCAGCTGCAGATTACTTTCTCTTTCATTTACGAACTAAAGGCTCTGCTGTTGGAAGCTACGTTTTACTGCTGCACGCTGCTGCACGCCGCGGCGAGTTCGGGTGGATCCGTCGTCTATTCTGTGATTGTACACGCGCATCTACCGTGCACGGAAAAGCAAAAACAACCCGGATGTGCGCGGGTGGACAACGAGGGAGAGAGGGCAGGCCAGCGCGCAGAATATGAAGGGATGATTACAGCGGGCCATTTAAGGAAGAAAGAGGTCAGTCTAACTACAGTAGAATCACTCTCTGTTTAATGTTTAAAACCTCCTGTGCGTTTAGATACTAAATCTAAACCTGTCTCCTCCTCCTCCACCTGAAATCAACTTTTACGCCTTGTTCTAATATTAAACTGTATGCACACAAATAGAGCCTGATGATATAGGTAAAATCCTATCAATTCCCATCCTTATTAGTTTGTTCATTGTGTTACAAACAATACAATACAATGGCTCCATACAAAGGAAACATAATTGCAAAATATTATTTATTATTGCAAATTATGTAAACATCTTGTCTCGTCCTGTTCTCGTGGACTCAATCTCGTGGCTCGTCTCGTGGGATTTGTATCTCAGCCCACCACTAGTAGCTTACCAATACCGAGTATGGAGTGAATGTAAACTTCTCTCATGTAAAGTGCTTTGTGACCATGTCTGTGAAAGGCGCCATATAAATAAAGATCTTCTTCTTCTAATAGTAGCAGTAGGCTATGCTTGTAATAGAAATGTAATGATTAATCAAATATAAATAAGAATTAAATTGTGTTATTCTTTCTGGAACATAATTGGCAGAACTGAGGCAAAGTAGTTAGCGCTCTTGCTTCACATCATAAAGGCCCTGGTTTCAATCTCCAGGTGAGGATTCTCTGTGTGGATTTGTATGTTCTTGATGTGTCTACTCCTCTGGACAGGAGCCCCAATTTTCCCTACCACAAACAAAACATGTCTTAACAGGGTCTCCACTTAAGCCAGGACTCCCCTGAAAAATATGTTCTGAATCCCAGTTTATTGAATAAAGTTTATAAAAAAAAGGTCAGTAAATACACAGATTTTGAGCCCTCAACCTGTTCTATTGCTGATGTAGTGCCTGCTTTAGTTCTTGAGGCTAAACTAACAGCATTGCAGTTACACCATTATCGCACATTGAGGCGATAAGATCCAGGCTGTTTTTCCTGGAGGAGACAATGGGAAATGGGGAGTGGGGTGGAGATGCTTTGAGCAGGAGTAGTCTAGTATATGACCATTGTAAACGTCAAACGCCAAAGTAAGATTGTGGGAACTCAAACTAATGTTTGAGGGCTGTTCCCATGAGATGCATGTACATACTCAAAGGAGGTATAGAGACCTGCATGGACCCATATATTTATTTACAATGCTTTTGGGGTTTATTTGAATCTTGCTGTGCTCTTGGTGTAAATTCAAACGAGGACATTCCAGTCTTGTTCTCAGGCCCTCGCTCTATCGCTACACGGGACATCCCCTGAGTCTGTACCCTGCCTCCGACAAACCACAGTCAAATGTGTTTATTTTTAACCCCCTGCAGTGCACTAAGGCAGATCCCTGTGGACTATTACATTTTGAATAAACATGTTGCAGCATGCTGTATATTATCTGCTCATTTGAAAGAGAAAAGTGAATTTAATTGTTTTACTGTATTGTTTAATGTTCTATCCTTATTGCCACTTAAAATGGAAGTCTATTTTAATAATCATTTGTAGTACACTTACTCAACTCAACGGTCCTCACGCAAAATGCAATCTAGGCTGACTAGTGGATCACAGATATACTGAAAACCGTTATCAAACTACTAATTTATAAAGGGACTGAAAAAGACATAAATATATTTGACCCATCCATCCATCCATTTTCTCCCACTTGTCCGTTGCCGGGTCGTGGGGGCAGCCGCCAGAGCTGCCCAAGTCACATAGCACCAGTCCCCTATGGCTCCTCCTGCAGGTGGTGGGTCCGCGGAAGGACGGCCTCATAGTTCCAAACGGGCCTGTTGGTCTCTCATAGGGGGCCCATTCACTCTCTCATTCATACACCAGTGTACGCAGACACTGGAGGCAAGGAGGGTGAAGTGTCTTGCCCAAGGACACAACGACAATGTGCACCTTCAGGAGGCGGGATTCGAACCCCCGACCTTTCAATCATGAGACGACCCACTCTACCATCTGCGCCACTGTCGCCCCAATGTTGCCTATTTGACCCAATACCAAAAATGAAAAAAGTATATCAAGCTAGTATAATCAGATAATTAATTATAATAGCTATTATAATTCATTATTTAGTATATTATTGCTCAAGAAGAACATTGCCTAAAAATGTAATAAATAAATACTATAGAAAAAAGGAATGATAATAATAACAGGAAGAAGAAGGAATGCATGGCCAGACTACTAGCAGAGCAGTGTGATTGGATAGTTTTTCCTGAGGCAATTTGATGTCAAAGACAGATTTGATCAAACACTTCCAGAGGTGGTATAGTAGCCAACATATTTACTCAAGTACAAATAACATTACTTTGAAATAATTTGACTCAAGTATAAGTAAAATGTAGTGACCCAAACAATTACTCAAGTAAAAGTGAAAAAAAAAGTATTTGAATACTGTGAGTAACTGTTTGAGTGTAAAAGTCAGATTTATTTACTATGATGCCATAAATGATCTGAAACAAAACATAAAATCCTGTGGAACTTGTGATATTTACAAGAAACTTCCAAGAAAATGGCAGAACATACAGAAAAACAAAATAATTCTTAAGAACAAGGAGCTTAAATATTTACTCAAAGTGGAAAAAGTAATAACTTTTACTCAAGTAAGAAACAGATACTTCATTAGAATTTGACTCAAGTAGAGATAAAAAAGTATCAAATGATAAAACTACTCGAAGAAGTAGGCCTATAATTTCTTCAAAAAAGTTATTCAAGCTCATTAAAGATAAAAATAGAATATTCTTAACTAATTATTGGATATACGTAGTTGTTGGAATGTAATATTTTTCTTGTATGTTCGTATTCACTGTCAGATCTGGATACTTCTGCATTGCGAATCTGTGATCCACTAGTCAGCCTTATTCTGATGAATTAACGTGCTGAATGAAAAAGAAAACTGAGCGGTCAGACTGTGCAAGAGCGAGGGCACTTTGGGCCAAAAACAGCGCACTGAAATGCAAACACCGGGCGTATGAAGTGACAAAAGCCTCATCGCTTTTGCGCTCACTTCAACATTTTCCTCGCTCACTTTTAGTGCATGCGCCCTCGATCCCTGTGTACTGCGCGCGTTGATGTTGTATTTGCGCCCTCAACTTAAAGATAGTTATCTGACGCCATACTTCCCCTCTGAGAAGCAGGTGGGGGAGGGGCGCTCATGGGGTCCGTTCAGGGAGTATGCGACGGCCAATTGTCGCACCTTGTCACTGCTACTGCAGTGACTGTATTCTCTTCTTGTTTCTGTCAAATCTGTTGGCCCAAAAGCTCCATGTTGTGAAAAAGTATTAGGGTTCTGAAATGAGTGTTTCTCAAGCCTACCTTTGTTACTTGGAAATTCTTTTGTGTGTTGTAGTAAGTCTGCACGAGGAATTCTGCCCAAACTCATACTTCATTAATCTTTGCCAGCCTGGAATATCTGCAAACACGGATCCTCGGAAATAGAAAGTCCTCCAAATTATCACCACTTACTCAGCTCATCTGCTATAGTGATTTATAACCCACTGTGGGGAAGGAAAACACACAAAATTGCTGCCATGGCCTAGCTTGACAACACTTGGAGAAGAAATAACTCCATCCCTCTATCAAATAGTAGTTAATAGAGGGAGACAATAATTTATTGAGCAGGACCAAGACTGATACTAATGCTCCCTGTTATTGTGCACGTCAACAGTAAAGCTTTCTTCCATATTTCCCTGGAATCACTCTTATCTGTCAAGTTGATGAAAATTGCTTAACAATATGGTGGTGATGTTTTTTCAAGATTGAGGGACTCATAAGAAACCAGCGTTGATGCAATAAGATGTATTTTTGTTTGCATACTTTATTGTCCCCGTAGGGAAATTTGTCCTCTGCATTCTACAATGCCACTGAGGCAACCCATAAGGAGCAGTGGTCGACGGCAGTGCTGCGCCCGGGGACCCATCTCCATGATGTGGAGCCAGGCTGATGGTCAGAATCGCCTGGCTGGAGGATTATACATGTTTTTAGTGGTAGGGAAAACCGGAGAAAACCTATGCAGACACGGGGAGAACATGCAAACTCCACACAGAAAGGCCCCGTCCTGGTGGATATCGAACCCAGGACCTTCTAGCTGTGAAGCGGAGGCACTAACCGCTGTTGAACCGTGCCGCCCACGTGTGATGTGATACTGGTATAGTTGATGCCTTTAGTCGAAAACACCTCATAAACTCACCACAGTATCCTGTCGGGGTCCATGCAGTCCACACAAAGTCAAAATCTTAGTGTTTTTACAGGATTTACAGTCAACATTTCAGTTCTGCTGTTATGAGTAAAAAAATCAAAGGACAGTGCATCTCTGCTTTAGTTCATCTGGATTTGAGGAGTGCGGTCTGCCAGGAGTGCTCTGTTGTTTTGGAGCCAAAGCTGTCAGGCTCAGGAAACAGTGCTGATGCATATGGCCACCCTTTAATGCCTGCTTCAATTCACACCATCCATCTCATTTTACATGGACGGCTCATTCGTCTTGTGTTTGTCGAGCTTTTCTTCAGCCAAGCAGAAAAACTCTGACGTAATCTGAACTTGGGGATACTATGATCTGCACGTACACAATGGGCGCTCTCACTGATCACAGATTTTGATATTATTTATTTACCGGTAACTTCGTAGCTAGTGCAATGGACTTATTTAGAACAGCCAGTGACGGACTGGCCATTGGGCAATGTGGGCAAATGCCACTGTGGCCGCCTGGTCTCATCACTTGTTGTGGCCTCATCACAAACAAATAAATAGGCTAAATAAAGCGAGGAAGCGGCCGCCTGTTGGCGCATTTAGAACAGTCCATTGCTTTATACGTGTCAGTTCTACGTTTTCGCTTTGCTGCTGCAAATGCTCCGTGTATTTGCGCTGTATTGACTGACTTTTGGCATTTCTTTCCAAACTTTCGATACGTCGCTAATGTCATAACACACGGGGTTCATCGCTGCTGCACCCGCGGTCTGTCTGAGCCCGAGGCCGTCTCTCTCCCCGCGCCGCTGTGCTCAGAGCCCGGGTCCGAGGCTGTCTGTCTCCCCGCGCCGCTGTGCTCAGAGCCCGGGTCCGAGGCTGTCTGTCTCCCCGCGCCGCTGTGCTCAGAGCCCGGGTCCGAGGCTGTCTGTCTCCCCGCGCCGCTGTGCTCAGAGCCCGGGTCCGAGGCTGTCTGTCTCCCCGCGCCGCTGTGCTCTGAGCCCGGGTCCGAGGCTGACTGTCCCCGTTCTGAGCGCAGCCTCCGCTCAGGCCCGGGGCTCAGAGCGGAGGCTGCGGGTGCCTGTCCCCGCCCTGTGCGCACTGCGAGCGGGTCTAACCTCTGCCCGTCCCCGCTGAGTGGCTACAAGAACTTTGTGATACCTTTCAGTATGAAAAGCGCTTTATAAATGAAGTTTGATAGATTGACGAGCGGATCGGCTGATCTCTGGCAACTCTGACTGCAGCCACAGCGACACACGGACAGGGGGAAGGAGAATGTAGCGCCGAATGAAGCAGAAATTGATGACAATCTGTAGGGTTTGGGCTGAGACGAGTCCTGTTGTTTAGGTGTTACAAAACAGCATCAATCAAGTGATGAACTGGTTCAGTAGAAACATGCTATAGAGACAAGTAGGCTTACTTTTTATTTACATAACCTGATTCATCTGTGTTAATAGTAAATGCAGTCAAATGGAGGGCTGTCCCATTTCTTAGGGCGGTCTTTTCAACCCTCGCCCTTAGCCCTTGGTTTCAGGGTGTAGGGAAAGGGCAAGGGCTAGGGGTAGAAAAGAGAATTGGGATTGGGCCAAAAAGGCTAAATAAATAAATAAATCGGAGATGGGGCCACTTTTTGGCGGATTGGCCGCCCGCAGATGACTTAAGACAAATGTGGCCTCTCTGCTAAAATTGCCAGGGCCTCTTTTTGGTGCCAGTCCGCCACTGAGAACAGCACTGTTGTCGGGGGCTTCATGCCCCTGGTAGGGTCTCCCATGGCAAACAGGTCCTAGGTTCACGGGTCAGACAAAGAGCGGTTCAAAAGCCCCTTATGAGAGACCAACAGGTCCGGTTAGAACCATGAGGCCGTCCTTCTGTGGACCCACCACCTGCAGGAGGAGCCATAGGGGCTGGTGCAATGTGATTTGAGCAGCTCCAACAGCCCCCATGACCCGGCAACAGACAAGTGGAAGACAACGGACAGATGAATAGATGGACTTAGTAGAAAGACTGCAATTACTTTGCTAAAACCTACAATGGAAACATCTGTCCATCATGTATAAAACAAATGTATATAGCAAATATCTCCTATATCCCCATAAAGCTATACAGTCCCTGCGGCCTCTAACAGTGAACCGGTTTTAATTGCTTTGTATTAACACTTTTTGCATCTTTTATGGTGCCCAGTTCATTTTTGTATAATTGTTGGTTGTGTGTGAGGGTGGAGTGGGGTACATAACGGAATAATTTTGATACATGCTTTGTTATATTTTAGCGCTTTATAGATAAAGTTTGTAAAGTAAATTCATATGAAATAACGTGAAACTTGGCATAACGTGCCATTATGAGAGTTTATTCAGTGAGATGTTCATGACACCTAATTTTCTAAAGCTGCCATATCATGCGGATAAAGTGGAGCCTGTTGCTGCTGCGCTTCCAAAGCAGTAACAATGTTGTAAGAGTGGCTTAGGCCTCGAGGGAGAGGAAAGTGCAGCGCCACTAACTGCTCATCACTACAGAGGTACACACTTTTTCTGTTCATGTAAAGAATGTGTGTGGGGAACTAGGAGGTCGGATGAGACGGTAAAGGATCTGTTTCCTATGTCCCGAGAGGCAGCAGTGTTTTATCTAAAGAGTCTCTCTGTGGAGCATACTTATAAGGTGTTTGTTTTAACTTTTTTTTTTCTAACTGTCTTGGCTTTATAACTGATAGCTTTGTTTTTACCATTTGGACGACTGAACAGAGATAATGTCCACAAAAAAAAGTAAATCTTCTAGCTTATATTGGGCGACGGTGGTGCAGTCGTCTCATCATCAGAAGGTTGGGTGTTCGAATTCCAGCTCCTGAAGGTGCTCACTGTCGTTGTGTCCTTGGGCAAAATACTTCACCCACCTTGCCTCCAGTTTCTGCGTACATTGGTGTATCAATGGGAGAGTGAATGGGTGACTGGTTCCTTGCTGTAAAGCGATTTGGGCCTAATGACGGTAGAAAAGCGCTATATAAGTGTAGTCCATTTATCAATACACACACTGTCTCACTCTTTTTTCTTGCTGCAACATTTCTATCATGCATTTTTCCTGTAAATTTATCTCACTCCCTGTGTTCACGAACATGCACACACACACAAACAGAACAGAAATGTCCTGTGAAATGCCGACAGCTTCCAAGCAGCACTCCGCCCTGTAGTGTCAGGAGTCCCAGGGCTCAGGAAGTTTAGACTCATCTCTTCATTCTGACTCTTCCGGCTGATCTCGATTGCTGATAGCTGGGTGGGCCCATGTCCGAATCATTCATACAAGGCTGTACTTGTGTGAAAAGGAAATCCATTCTGCAGCGAAGACAAGGATGAACCTGTTGATTTTACAATAAAAAAAACGAATTTTATAGGGGACTTTACAGCAGAATAGATTGTCACTTTGTACAGTAGATTATTTATGTATGCATACATTTATTTGATTTTTACAGCATGTCGTTAGCTGCTGCCACAAGTTCCATCAGATATCTTGATTTCCTGCCAGGCTCTTTGTCACCAGTGCTGTCATCGCCTGTGAGCTGGTCAGTGCACACCTGCTGCCTTTCCACCACTCTATAATCCCCTGTGTTTGACGAGAACTGATCCTTAATGTAGACCTGTGAGGACAAGCACGTCAGCAGGCTGCAGTCAATACCAATGAGCTTTTGACCATTATCTGAATCACTGAGCTTAACATTTTGATGAAAGCTTTGGTAACAGGCTTGGAAAATGATTGAGAAACTGTTTTCTATTTTGAGATAACTGAGAACAATTCATTTTAAAATTCCTATTTCTTCTTATTAGATATAATTAATAGAAATGTTGCCTTGGGTTTTAATTACAGGATAAGATCACTGAGTCTCTTGTTTTCAAACATTGATGCATTTGCAAAACAAATAAAATGAGCGAGCAAATTAAATTTTTCAAATATTCACATAAATCAAACCATCCCAGAGCTTTACAAAAGTATTTAACACATTAGCACTGCAAGAGCCGCTAAAAATGTTAGTTTATTTTGGTTGGAGATTAGGCATGCAGGAAACGTATATAAGTGGTCAAATTTAAAATGCAAAACGGAAACCTGCTCTAAATTTTTTTGTTCTGCTACTTTCTCGGTTTTCCACCTCATAAAGCTTTTTTTTTTTGCTCTAAATACATTTAAGAGGATGGAAAATCAAATAAGAGGAAACAGACGTGTTAAAATGTAGATGACCAGTTACCAGTTTTTGTTTATTTTCTTAATGCATTGACTTTTTGCCAGTAAAATACCTCCAACGAGTAAGGCAGGTCCTAAGAAGCCAGCTCAATGGCAAGAACATGTCCCGGGTAATAAGACAGAAAGCTCCTAACCATGTATGGAGGTCTCCACCCCAAATCCAGCACCCTGAGACACTGGCCGTAAGAAAGGAGGCAGAGGGCTAGTGAGCGTGAGAGCAACTATCCAGGATGAAACATTCAAGATCCATAAGTACACCAAGGACAAGGCTCCAACAGATGACGTGCTCAGTCAATGTCTCAGACAATGAGGAACAGAAGATAAGGGCTGGAGGTTCTGTCATGGGAGGACATGTCCCTACACAGGATGGACCACCAAAACATAACTTAAGTGGCGGATATCAAGAAATCCTACCAATGGCTAGACAGAGTTGGACTGAAGGACAGCACAGAGGCACTCATCATGGCTGCCCAGGAGCAGGCCTTGAGCATCAGCGCAATAGAGGCCCAGATCTATCACACCAGACAAGACCCCAGGTGTAGACTGTGCAAAGAGGCCAATGAGACAATCCAGCACACAACTGCAGGGTGTAAGATGCTGCAGGGAAAGCTCACATGGAGCGCCATAACCAAGTGGCTGGCATAGTGTACAGGAACATCTGTGCAGATTATGGGCTGGAAACCCCAAGGTCAAAGTGGAAACACCTCCAAAGGTGGTAGAGAATGACCGAGCCAAGATCCTGTGGGACTTCCAGATGGACAGAATGGTAATGGCGAACTAACCGGACATCGTGGTGGTGGACAAAGAGCAGAGGAAAGCTGTTGTGGTTGACATAGCAATACCAAGCGACTTCAACATCAGGAAAAAGGAACATGAGAAACTAGAGAAATACCAGGGGAAGGTCTGGAGGGTGAAGTCATCAGTGGTGCCTGTGGTCATTGGGGAACTCGGGGCAGTGACCTCCAAACTGGAGGAGTGAGTACAGCAGATCCAAGAAAATACATCTGACATCTCGGTCCAGAAAGGTGCAGTTCTAAGAAGTTTTACAAAACTGTTCTTCAATAAAATTGAGTTATGATAAACTCAGGGTAAGAGGTGTGTAAATATTGATGGTAAAACAACGTTCTGATAGTAGGACAATTAACAATACTGGCATCGAACAAATAGCAAAAATACAGAGATTTTTAAAAGGCCATCGAGATGAGCTACCTGTGACTGAGGAAAGATAAAGGTCACTGTGTCATTAAGTATTTCCCTGAAGTTTAATGGTTTCAACACAATGCTGTTCTTTAAATTAATCTTGCTTGTATACAGATGACAACGTCGCTATAGTCCTGGGTAAGTTTATGTGATCTACAAATAGGCTACATGACATTTACCTTTGATTGTGTTTGGTAATTGTGTTTGATATCAAGCTGTTGTTAGCACTTGCAGCATAAATGAATGGTCTGTTGCACTTCATTAGCACATGACATAATTGTACTCTGCTAGGGTCACACACATTAGACCGACTTGTATTACATAGGCCTACATTGAGCTGTGTGGCTTTTTGATCTGCCTTTTATGTGACAGTATTGGCTTTTTGATTGTGAGGATGTTCCATTCTCAGGGGACTACAAAAAAATAGGAAGTAGGCTCAGTTGGGCATTGTAATTTATCGCATGTTAAACACATGTCAAATTCTTCAGAATATGTATTGATTTATATATTTTAGGGACCGTGCACATTAATGAACATTTCTGTAAATTTTTCGAGTTAGCCACAAGGCTATTTTTCAGTTCCAGGACAGATAGTTAACCTAAAATCAAGAACACTAAAATTGTCAAATAGTTCTCCATTCTCCATGCCCATAATTGATGAATAACATACCCTGCCCTAGCCTACTCATTGAGAGAAATAAATAATCTAAAATCATCAAATATGACTGAGTAAGGACTACAGGTGCATTAAACACGCCAACGTCAGTGTGTTTGTTTGAAATAAATACTTATTAGCAATTATTTGTATGTTTTGAGGGGGCCACCGTTTTGGACTGGGGGGGCGCAGCCCAACTACAGCACGCGCAGGGGGGGCTTCAAGGAAAAAAAGGTTGGGAACCACTGATGTAGGTTATGTCCCTCGCCTGTCACCATAGGGAAGGGAAGGAAATTAGGCTGCTTTGTTAAATGTTTGACTAACTTGAATAGCGTTAGCAGACCCATTTTAAATGAGTCACTCACTCACAGTCACTGAGGTAAGTGCCATGTGACCAAAGTCAGCCTATGACTAAATATGGTTGCAGCTTCTTACAACAGTTTGCCAATACACAGCGCCCCCTACCGTATACAGCCTCTCATTACCAATTTGCATTATTGTCATGTAGTGAAATATTATATTTGCAAATTTCAAATTTAACAGATTTATAGGACTAAACTATATATTGTCGCCGAATAATACAAAATAAACAACCAAAATGTGATGATATGTGCACAATCCAGCAGCAGGAATTCTTTTTTTTCTTTTGACCAATCAGACAAGAGTGACTTGAGCGGAGCTGGAGAGGATTTTGCTGCCTGTGCGCAGTGTTTGTAGCTACATTAGCTTGATAACATGAAAATACACTAGCCTCGATGCGGACAGAGGACATCGGCACTTCCCAGAGGTTTTCTTTTTATTATTATTACAGGCTCAGGAGGATAGTGTGAAACGTTTCAGATGAAGATGTGTCGTAAGCTGCACAGGACAGTGGGAACCCACCGGACTGCTAGTTTTATCTGACAGCTGTCACCGAGTGGAGCCACTTAGCCGGTGTGCTAAGTGAGCTCACGGCTAACAAGTGTTGGGAGCTGGCTAATCCAACTGTCGCTGTGCAGTCTTTGAAGTGTTGACTTCTTATGGACATTTTATTCATTATAGTCACAGTAATATCTAAAATGATGGCTTTGTGTGGGTAGTTCTGAGCGTATTCTGGAATAAAGCTAGGCAGTTAGCATTGCTTGGCTAACCACAGCTATCTGATTTCATTCAATTACCCAACACGGCAGTGTTGTGAACACAAGCCTTGGTCTCTTTTTCCACCATAGCCGTTTAAAGTTGTAATATCCCCCGGACTAATAGGATCTAAAAGTGAAATTATGAAGAAGTTCTTTGACTCTCGCCGGGAGCTGGGCAGCTCTGGGCCCGGCTTGGGAGCCGCTGGTTGTGGAGGAGCTGGATCCGGTGGAGGAAGCAGCTTCCTCGGACGAGTTTTCACCATCGGACGCTACCAAGTCACGGTCGAGGAAATTATTGCAGAAGGTAACCCGTGTTGTTTCATTGTACGTCTCAGCAAAAGCCTTTATGGTTTATATGAACTCGCCGTGAGTCTGACTTGCTGGATAAACTTCTGTAAAGTGACCTGCACACACCTCTCTGAATGTCTTGTTCCAGCTCTGAGCTGATAGATTTTAATAACGTGAAGGGCCTATGCTGAGTCAGAGGTGTCTTGTGCGCACAAGGACTGAATTCTTGCTGATGCATAACTTCCATTTAATTAAATATTCGGGAGGCATTTGCTGGAATGACGGACTGGACGTAACATGTGTCCCATGGTCACTTGCCAGCGCCAGAAGACTGCCTTGCTCACTAGGTGGGTAGGTAGCAATGCGTGAGCTGTTTAATGATGTATGAAACAGCTAATTAATTCATTATGCCTATAAAGGGGCAGTAGCTGTTTCACATTGGCTTTATGAAACTGTATGGCATCCAATCTCAGTCCCTTCAGGCAGACTTGTTTTGCAGTGCATTTGATATTAATGTGTTTTCCCCACATTATTTGACTTGTCGCTGATATATGCAGTGTGACTTTCCCAGCCAAGCTACACCTGTTTATTCAGATGATTTCAGCTCTTTCAGTTTAAGTCAAAGCTATTTTTGGCTTCTTGTTGTGTACAGTGGATTTAATCTCATCCTGATATCTGTCTTGACATGGGCTTTCAGGCATTTTTTAGTGAACAATACCAAAGAAAGTCATTACATTTTATACAAGCCCTATAAATCTTTTATCCCTTTGTAATTTAGGTGTTGTGTGTTTTCCCCTTATTTCAATGCCGGAGGAGTCCTTTTCTATTAAACTATGCGTTCGCGTTACCATATAAAATTACATCATGAAACCACTACCTCCCTGGGGCATGTTTTCTGCTTCAACATCTCAAACTGTAGACATTTACACTTGTTAACATGTCTTATTAAGCTGTATGTTGAAGTATAATAATTACTGTAGGTAGGGATTCTCTGGTTGTATGCGCAGTATATGTTCAGATTTTCCATCATGATAATGTGATGGGGGAAGGAACTATTTGTAGGAGCTCATACTCAGCACTTAGTGTAATGTGGACTGCTTCTAAATGTTGCCTAAGAAGATGGCTAATCCCACTAATTAACAGGCATCTTAGATTAGACCTATGAGACAGCAAGGAGTAGGATGCAGCTTTGTGAACTATTTGCACTACACAAACACACGAGCTGTTACCTAAGGCTTCAGTTATGCTGATCATGGCATGTGCCTTGTTTATAATGTGGCCGTTGTTATTATGTTGACACAGCCATTTTGTAATTGAGGAGTAAGCAAAATTCCTACCAAAGTTGGAATGTTGAATATAGTCATTTCCTGTTTCCTAATGATTCATTCACTTTGTGTGCCCCCTCTTTCCAGCACAACCACTGCTGACTCACACTCTGCTTTGGGAGCTTCTCATTCCAATGTGACAAACAGGCCTTATTTAAATACTCAACTCTTATCACATGGATGAAACGCTCCCTGCAGAATTCTGGCTGTTATTGTCAAAAGGTATAATTTTACCTATGTGTTTATGATTTTATAGGGGGATTTGCTATTGTATTTTTGGTGCGCACTCATCAGGGGGTCCGCTGTGCACTAAAACGAATGTATGTCAACAATGAACATGACCTACAGATCTGCAAACTCGAAATACAAATTATGGTGAGTAAATTTATAAAAGCTAGCTATTAATTAACAGTGTGCGTACATTTAGATCACGGCACTCTGTTTCAAATCACGACACTTTGGACCACAGCTGTGTGTTGGTACATGGATGAATAATCGCAAATGTTGTTGTTTATCTTTCTAAATGATTCTTGTACCCAATGACTGGGGCCACACCCCGGTGGTACTTTGAGTCATTATCACTAGATGTGTATCATTACTTCTAGACCCTTGGCTGACAACTCTGCCTGTGTAAAAATGGTTTTGAACAGAAAATAATGATGCCCCATTTTTGTTTCTGTAGAGGGACCTTGTCGGGCATAAAAACATAGTTGGGTTTTTAGACTCGAGCTTAACAGCAGTTGGAGCTGGGGATGTGTATGAAGTCTTAATCTTAATGGACTTTTGTCGAGGTAAATACATGGCTTTAATTTCACGTTACATTTGCTGAATAATTATTTTTTTATTATAGTTTTAATCATCTGTGCTGTTTAGGAGGGCAGGTGGTGAATCTAATGAACCAAAGGCTACAGAGCGGTTTCTCAGAAGCAGAAGTCCTACAGATCTTTTGTGACACCTGTGAAGGTGTGGCACGTTTACACCAATGCAAGACGCAGATTATCCATCGAGATCTGAAGGTAACTCGTAAATGTGTAAAATGTGGGCTAAAGATTTCTCAGTTTTGCAGCTTTAACCCGTTTTTCTCCACTAGGTTGAAAATATTCTTTTGCATGACCAAGGACATTACGTGCTTTGTGACTTTGGAAGTGCCACTAACCGTTTCCAGAACCCTCAGAATGAGGGAGTGGCCACAGTGGAGGAGGAAATCAAGAAGTGGGTTTTGACACAATCCTTTCATTTTCAAAAAGTAATTTAGGAGTAAAAGTTTGAATTGTCTCTTTCATTGTCTTTAGATACACTACTTTGTCTTATCGAGCTCCTGAGATGGTCAACCTCTATGGCGGAAAAGTTATAACGACAAAAGCAGACATTTGGGTAAATCTGCTTCTTCAACATTATATGAAAGATATTTAATTGTTGCATAAGTAATATTGAATATTTTGTCTGATCAGGCCATGGGCTGTTTACTGTATAAGCTCTGCTTCTTCACACTACCCTTTGGGGAGAGCTCAGTAGCTATCTGTGATGGCAGTTTTACAATCCCAGACAATTCTCGGTATTCGCATGAAATGCACTGCCTCATAAGTGAGTGTACTTGATTTTGTTTATTGTTTTTATATTATTGATTATTGATATCATCGTTGTATTATTTTTCTCAGGATACATGCTTGAGCCTGACTCAGACCAGAGACCTGACATCTATCAAGTGTCCTACTTTGCCTTTAAATTGGCCAGACGTGAATGTCCTGTCCCAAATGTACATGTAAGTCACTATTGGATATTACACAACATTAGTCTTTATCCAATTATATAATTGTAATTTTTATTCCCAAACATGTGAATGTAGTATAACCTGAAGTGACAGTGATTGTAATATTTTATGTCTCAATATAAGTTATAAATGGTGAGGCAGAGATGAGGTGATTGCGTGAGTGGGTAACAAGTCCAAAAACAGGTGCTCTTCAGGATCAAGTGGTGTAAATCCATAAACTAAAATAAAGGACTTTTATTAATCGGAGGGCCACAGCCTCTCTTTTTTGTAAAAGTTATAAATGGTTTTAATCTCCATGTTGTAGAACTCATCTATTCCTGCAAAACTTCCTGAGCCCATCCGAGCCAGTGAAGCTATGGCCAAAAAGAGTCAAACCAAAGCTAGGTAAGAGTACTCAAGCATTTGACAAATGTTTGTTTAGCATGTGTTAAACAGTGCAGTATCTTTTAGGATTACAAACCCTGTTCCCACCCTGGAAACCTCAATTGCTCCGCGCCAGCGACCCAAGGCCGGCCAGGCTCAGCCGCAGCCCATTTCAGGCATGCTTTCCATTCAGCCTGGTGCCACTCCACGCAAAAAGATCAACTCTGTACCAGGTGGGCGAGAGGAAGGTCTTGTTGCCAGATGTGCTGACTCTTCTTTCATTTATTTGTTATTTTGTTTGGCTTTAGGTGCAGGTGTTTCATCTTCGGCCACTCCTGCTGTTCAGCCTGTGTCCCAGCCAGCTCAACAACCTGTTCAGTCTAACATCCAGCCTACTCCACAACATCAGCAGCAACTCATGCAGCAACAGCAAGCCACTGCATTTCTCACTCCCCAAAGTAACCAGCAGGTAAGGGGGTCAAACTTATTTTACAAAAAAATATTTACATTTAACAGAAACATCTATAAAATTGTTTCAAGATTGGCATTTGTGACTATTTTGTTCTATTCTTGGATTTACTTGTTATTCATGTGTAGCATTCTGTGGTACAGACAGTCCATCTTCGCAAAAGTGCTTCTCTGGCATCCACTCTGCTGCAGTCCAGAGCTAAAGTTGTGGCCCAGCAGCACCAAAAGCAACACAATGCTTACATTGGTGGTGCACATGAGCCTGTGCTTCAGCTCACTGCAATCCCAGAGTCAGCAGCTGTTGCTCCTGGAGCGGACATTGAAGTTGTGGTAACATCACCCTGTGCTGTCTGCTGCTCTCTGAACAAGGATCAAAATAGACTTATTCAAATAATTTCAAGAGTTTCTTTTCTTTCCTCTTTGGGACAGAACGTTGGGAGAGATCTACGGGAAATGGTCTTTCTTTTCAGTCCTGCCATGATTTTGTGCTTTAAAGGATGGACTATGCTCTTGTGTTCCTAGTTTACGGGTCACTGTTCTTTGAGGCATTTTCTTCTTTTACTGCTGCTGATTTGTTTGTTGGTGATTGGTTCAGTATATTTTTTCCCTTGCAGTTAATTTAAACTTTTGTTTTACAGAATCGCGGCATGCACAAAGTGGGCTCTTTAACGCCTCCATCCTCACCAAAGATGGCTCCGAAAAGTGGCCACAGACGTATCCTGAGTGACGTCACCCACAGTACTATTTTTGGGGTTCCTGTGAGCAAGTCCACCCAGCTTCTTCAGGCAGCAGCAGCTGAAGCCAGCCTCAACAAGTCCAAGTGAGTACAAAGAGCCCTCAGATCTCTGGAAATGAGAGGTCTTATTGGTACAGAGAGGACATAAACACTTTTACACATTTACGTTCAACCCCTTTTTAGAATAAAGAAGTATTGAATCCTAAACATTTATGGGTTTTGTGATCTCATACACATTTGTTGCCACACATTAAAATTGACAAATCTTTTTCCTTACCTTTTTGTTTTTAAAATATTTCTGTAGATCTGCTAGCACTACCCCTTCTGGCTCGCCGTGCTCTTCCCAACAAAGTGTGTACCCGAATGATGGCAACACCATTGTGGCTCACACTGCAGGCAACAGTCTGTCCGGTTGGAACCCTTTTGGGGACGATAACTTCTCAAAGCTCACCGCAGAGGAACTTCTAAATAAAGACTTTGCAAAGCTTGCGGAGTGTAAGAGCGGCCGAGTTAATAATAAATGGCTACATTTTCAAATTCAGCAATCTGACTACTATTCGTATATTTATGTGCAGCTGGGCTATCAGGGGAGAAGCTTCCCGGCTCCAGCGAAAGCATCATTTCCGGACTCGCAGCATTTCCAGGTACATCATATATATAAAATTATAATGTTTTTATTATTACATTAACAACAATGACCAGCTCCATGTCAAAGTTAATGAAATGTTTATTTTAGTTTATTTATGTACATTGTACTTCTAGAAAGAAAATCCACAGAACAGTGCCTTTAAGTATACATTTAAAGTTTAACTGTTTTGGGAGGATGAGCCTTTGACTGGGATTTTTTAGAGAAATATCTTGTTCTGCAGGCAATCACACAGCCGACCCTTGTAACGTGAACATAGCCGCAGCTCGATCCCATCTCATTTGCAGATCTTTGGCTGTTGCCTGGTAACCCCAGGGACAGTTTCTTCTTTGTTAATTGGATTTCCTGCTGGTGGTACTTCCTACACAATCCCCACTGTCAGACTGAGGAGAGACTTAAATGGCCTGCACGTTTTAAACGGGTCTTTAGCCCACTGCTCTCTTGTAAAGTCCTTGGCGTTGTCTGTTTTAAGGCCTGGGCTGACTGGTTCAAACTAGAAGTTACATAATTGGGGCGTGGAAAGCTTCTCTTAAAGTCTGTGGTGTAGCGTGGATTAGCAGTACCAGATTAGTGTTTCGAAATAAGTTGGCTTTCCTAGGACTTTGCACAAAAACTGACCTCTTGTTTTTATTGTAAGGAGCAAAGGGTCACATCTGCTGCACCATTTTGTGACCAACACTTTCCTCCTCTTAAGACCCCACCTTATTTTCCCCTATTGTTTCCTGTGAGTATGAGCTGCATCAGAAAGCACTTGATTGTGAGTGACCGCATGGGACATTGTGTGTCCGCCTAGTTCAAGGGTTTGTTGACATTATAATGTTTTCTCTTACTAATATTTCTAATCATGAATGTTATGACTCACAATTTTAAACCAGAGATTTGACTCCTTTTAGTTGATATTTCCTCTCGGCAGGATTAGGTCAAGCAATTGGTTTTATGTTACTGGGCAGTCCTACTTTGAACGTGTATATTGTTTTGTGGTGTAAACACACCAGTGTTCGACTTGATATTCTCTTTGTATACATGTATGCAACTTACTCTCTTTTTAATTCACTACCATCATACGTTATAATGTGATACTTTCTGTGAATTTTGACATCTGTACACAGTTTTCACTGAATTGGGTGACTATCTTTCTCTGTCTCCTTCCTTGCTTTCCCGTCCTTTCTATTTCTGTCTCACAGAGAAACTGATTGAGGGCCTGAAGTCCCCTGAACCCTCGCTGCTGCTCCCTGACCTCTTAACCCTGACTGACCCCTTTAAAACCTCCTCAGAGAATTGCACTAATGGTATCTGATCTCATTGACTCCTCCTCTACTGTGGCCTTTACTGCTTCAGTTCCTCAAAACTGTTTTTAATAAACTAATTTCATCTGTCTTGTGTAGCTAAAGTTGAGGTATGTGTGGACTCGTTGATTCCTGGTTTAGAGGCTCCACAATCAAACCAGCGGCAACCAGACTTGAGCTCCTCTGGCGTTCAAGGTTAGCTGTCACAACATGACGCCATCAGGCTGTATGCAAACCATTCTGACCACTGGCAGGAGAAGGAAACGACTCTAGTGATTGCCATTACTAAGCCGAGAGGTCATTGTGGTGTGCATGATTGTTTTTTGTTTTACCAATACATTTACAGTGGGAGGAAAAAGTATGTGAACCCTTAGGGATTTCTCAAATTTCAGCATAAATTGGTCATAAAATGTGGTCTGATCTTTATTTAAATCTCAAGAATTAGTAAACGGTGTCTGCTTAACTAAAACCATCCAAACAATTACATGTTATCGTATTTAATAAAAACATTCACAGGACAGGGAGGACAAAGCTTTATATAGATCAACAATTCTTGATCGTAGGTCTTTTTAAGTGAGGCATGGTCACATCAGACAATGCCTCTCAACAAGAGACAATTCTTTACTGGTGTGTGTTTTTCAATGGCAGCTTTAAGCCACACCTCAGTGATTTGACTTCAGGTTGGCTCACACCTGACTCTAAATGTCTGCATACACTTGTGTAATTAGCTCTTGGAGCATCCTTAGCCAAGGGGTGTCCTCACTTATTCCTCTCTGTCCTGTGAATGTTTACATGTTATAGTCAATAAAAAATATGATAACATGTCATTGGTTGGGTGGTATTAGTTTAAGCAGACTGTGTCTATTCTTGTGACTTAAATAAAGATCAGACCACATTTATGATTAATTTATGCAGAAATGTGAGCACATACTTTTTCTTCCCACTGTACTCTGAGAAATGGACTCATATCTCAAGCTAACTCTTCTTCTGATGCTGTGGTCCTTGCTGCCTCAGACCGAATCGTTGGCGATGGCTCTCTTCTCGGCTGCGATCTCCTGTCTCACTCCCCTACTCACAGAACCCAGCCCTCTGTTCACCCGGGCTCTAGACCCTGTGTGGAGGAGCTGCAGACTAACCAAGCATCTGCTGGTAAGACCCTTATGCATTTGGGTCAAAAGAAAACCACCTAAAATGCATGTTCTGTACTTCCCGCTTGATTCTCTACTCTATCTGTTTTTCTCGCCTCCTCGCCCTTCAGACTCCTCTCTCCTCTTGTCGTGCGGGCACCAAGTTAACAATGACGAGTTTGACCCAATACCGGTGCTCATCTCCAAAAACACAAGTCAAGGTAAGGTTATATGAGAGCAGATGGTCTTGAGACTATCCTTTTGCTTGCACACCCAGCCGTAATGCAAGTGTAGAGAGTGTAGATTTTGCTGCTAAGCCGAAAATGCCTCGTGTCACCTAAAGTCGTCACATCTCATTGTCACACTATTGAGCGTTATTCCTCTTTATGGCCAGCGCTCCACTGCCCGCAGGTGTTTGGCTTGATGTAGTTTATCCTCATGTTACAATGACTATCCCTTACACTCCCTTGTTTTTAATGCAGCTGTGTAAAAATGATCCCTGCTCACACTCTGCTTGTTTTTTCCCCTCTTTCTGCCCCTCCTCATGCATCCATACCATTATCATCCTCATCAACTCTTGATTTCTTCATTTAATCTTGGAATAAAAAAATAAATAACTCTTGCTTTCACCCTTCCCATTGGCTCCATCTCTATCCCTTTTGTTTCGTTTCCCCCTCTTTTCTTTCTGGCACGTTTCAGGTGGTCACTCGCGCAGCAACAGTGGCACTTCTGAGTCCGGCATCCCCAACTTGGCCCGCTCCCTTCTGCTGGTGGATCAGCTCATCGACCTGTAGAGGCGGTGCCGGGGTCACAGGGGCAGAGCGTGGAGCAAAAAAACAGGGCGGGGCAGGGCTAAGAGACAGGGAGTGGAGGCACACGATGTAGCACCTTAAACCAGGAGAAACTGGTTAGATCAGTCTGGACAGTTCTCTCGATGAGCCTCCTTGGCCTTTGATCCATCTCTTAGCTGCTTGATAAGCTGGCTTCATGTATCTCTGCTGACCTCACACAGTAAAACCGTCATGAATTCCTGCACATATCAATGGCTTCTGCCCATACTTTGCTCATTCTTTTCTCATTCTCTCATTGAATGCACAGCCATTGTGAGTTCTCATATGCACATTTACATAAACCTTTTTTTTTTTTTTTATTGTTGCTTAAGGTTGAAGCTTTAGTTGAATTACTTGGGCATTTATTACAGGGCCTCAATGATGAGGGATGTGTCTGTGGACCTACTTTATGTTGCACTTTGTTCTGAAAAGCTTTGATCACAGGCAGCTTATGTGCATCTGCCACATTGAAATCTTGTGACAAACATTAAGAGATTTATATTTTTCCCCCCAGCCCAACTGATTATGTTTTTAGCAGTATAACCACAATATAATGACAAACTATGGTGTTTTTTTCTACTATGATAGAAATTATGTGATACAGCATCAGTATGAAAACATCTACAGTACTAGTGCACTGTTTTGCATGAACCTTCGTGCTGTTCCTTAGCACAGGAGACATGAAAGATACTTTCACCTTGTGCTAGATAATATTTTGTGGACTCGACAAAATGGGATTTAGGTCCAACGAAGTTCATAGGAATCATCTACATGCTTGTATAGTGCATAAGAAATGGTCAATTGCTAGTCGTTTGTGCTAGACTCTGGTGTAAAGAACATTTATAATTTTGATTTGGTGCTTGTCGTAAATGTAGACTTGCTTGACATTTTCATTATCATGTTCTTAAATGGTTGCTGATTGATCTAGTGTCAAGTTGAATGTTTGAAGAAAAACTATTGTGTAACATGTACAGATGGTCAGGCTGATGAGCAAATATTTGTGCAAGTGCTCATGTCATACTATGGTCAATTATATTTTTCTTTTAACAGTCTGTCTAGCTTTTGCTATAGGGGTCGGATTAAACTCGGTTATTTTTTTAGACATTGCCTGAAGTTAACACGCAGACTTTGTGCTACTGCTGTCCTCTGCAGTGTTATAGAAACACACTTTTACACCCACATGTGTCATTTACAGTACAGCTGCTATACTTCCACATTAGCTTCTCTTTTATACATGCACACAGCACACATTATTATTCCTACATATTATTAGTTGCCTCATGCCAAGAGTTACCGTTTTACAGATTGTTCCTCTACATTAAAGCATACAATTAAGTATTATTATAGCCCATAGCCACCAAAACACTGCTCATCTTTCACAGATTTTGTAAGATTGCAGTGTAATGACCTATCTATGCAAAATGTTTAATTTTGTCGTCATAGGTATTTATCTGTTTTACCTTTATGCTGTTCAGTTTTGGTTATTCTCCTGGTTGTGTCATTATATTGCTATCAACAGCAGATGTCAATCACTATTGAGTGTGTACTTCTATTTTTCTGAACTGAGGCTTAAAGTGAATAAAGCTCTAAGTGTGAAGTGAATTAAAGTCTCACTTACTCATTGACATTAAGATAGTATTTCAGATGGTGCATGTGTTTGACAATGCATCAGCACTTGTAGCTTTTGTTGTTTTGATGCTGTGTGACAAAAACAAAAAGTTGGGCAGTATTATTACATACAACTTCCCAAGAGATGGCTGTAACAACTGCTTCACATTGCCGAGGTAAGCATGATGTGTGGTGATCTGTGCACACTATCTCTCACTGCTGCCACCTGTGCCGTGAACCTTCACTTTGTTTCCACTCATTACTTTTGTTTTATTGTTACACATAACCTTGATGTTGCTTTGTAGAGACTACACTGCATCTGAATTAAAACAAGTTTGCGTTTTGTTGTTTTAACTGAAGCTCTGGCTAGTCTAGTTGTAGAGCAAAGGCATATATGTGTTTGTTAATGTGCTGTAGTTGCAGTATTGATGCTTTGGTGTGGTGCTACAATAGAAATGTTTGCGTTGTGGTTCTCAACATTTAAAATCCAGTGAACTTGGTTTTTATTCACATCATGAACGTCTTCTGCACACAGATCTCCATGGGGACAGTAATGGATACTCCGTGCTCGTGGAGGGACAAGAGAATGAAGCTTCAGATCCTCAGATGAATGAAGGCTGTGTGCACTCGAGCGACGAGGAGGAGCAGGAGTCTAAACAGGATGACAGTGGAGCTGGTGAGACTCAAGTGACCGCTCACGATTGCAGCGGCTCAAGGCCTCTGCTGCTCGACTCGGAGGAGGAGGCAGATGAGCCTGACAGCGCATTACCGTCACAGCTTCCTTCATCTTATCCCCCACAAAACATGGTCCAGAACCACTGCCAGCCCTCTTATAATGCCTCGTCCGAGGAGTACGACCCAGAAGATATGTTCTCAAGGGCCCCTTTTCAGACTACACATGAAGATGCCAGTGATGTTTTTTCCAATGCCCCATTTCGACGCCCCTCTGCTACAGCACAGCAGCAGATCGATGTCTTTGCTCAGGCGCCCTTTGGAAAAAGAAAGGATTCAACAGGGGTGACAATGTCTGTGCAGTCCATGACCCAGTATCCACCTGCAGCAGCACCTACTGAACAGGGCGTCCTGGGAAATGTTGCACAGCAGCCTTTCCGTCCTCAAGCTCTATCCAAATATTCCCGCCACTTTGAGGGGACCGTCCCGCAGCAGCCAGATCCAGATCACAAAGGAGGATCCAGTGGGAGCCTACATGCAACTGTGGGCTCTGTCCCTGCTGTTCACCCGTGGACCTCAGAAAGGAGCTCTGTTGATCCTTTTGTCTCTGCACCATTTCACCTCAGAGCCCCACAGGAAAAGCCTTGATTTGCACTGACATGTAACGTCCAGTGAATTATGCAAACTCAGACATCCTGCATGCCGTCACCAGCGCCGCAGCTGGACTGTAGGTCTGCATGGATCTCACGCACAAGTGGCCCAGCACTTACAACAACAATTTAGATTTGAATGACATATTTCATTGACAAACTGCTTCATCATGATGCATCTTTTTGGTACGTTCACAGATCATGGTTGCTGAGTATGCAAGTGTCTCTACCTCACATTTTGGTTAATTATGACTCCGTGAGGGTATATTTTGTTTTGTTTTTCTCGTTGATAATTGCTCTAATGTAGTTTCTAGGTGAAAAGATTGATGAATAACTGCATTTTACTTTGTGTTTCACAACTTTTGTCTTTGGCCACCAAACTTGAAATTGTGTTTTAACAAAATGCTGGATAAAGCTGCACATACAATTCCTGGATGAGAACATTTATGCTAAATGTTTGTGACTGTTTGACAAATGATTTTATTTACAGTCAGCATATTCAGTTATCATATTCAGTTATCATTTTGTCATTATTATATTTGCCTTCAGTCAACTGCTGCATTTAAATGTGTTATTGTAGTTGCATTTAGTGCTAAATAAGTCACCTTTAGCAGTAGACCCAGATCACTAACACAGTAACTACAGTGAAAGTTAAGAAATATTTTGTGTTGTCAGACATAGCCTGTTGCACTTAGCACAGCAGTCCAGGCTAGAGACCGGTGCAGGTTATATCTAATAACAGAGATCATGAAATGTGCCGCTCTTAATGTGGCCTTGTTTTTTCTTTCTTGAAAACTGTCCTTAAAAATCAGAGAATTTTTTCTTTTTCTTTTTTCTCACGACCGTGGCACTTTTAAGAACCGTTTTGTTTTGTTTTTCAAGCAAACCTTTTTCAGTCCAAAGTCTTGTTTCTTTGTTGCAATATACCATATGTACTTTAATTTTATGTTATGTTTTGTACAATCTTATACATACCTATTTGATGTGTAAAGAGGGTTGCACAGCGGTGGCTCTTTTATTGATTCTGCTCTAAGGTATTTGAACATGTTCCGGATAGTAATTTTATGGAGGACACACACCTGTTGAATATGTATTTCTCATGCTGCAAAATCTGCCTTTAAAATCATGTATTAAAATGAATGTAAATGAACAATTTTTACCCCAATTATTTCACCAACATGCTTAGTAATTAGTTTACATGGCACATAGGGGGGTCTCCACCACCAGCAGGGTAGGGGCCTTGAAGACAAAAAGAGTTACCCTTTTTTTCCGCTAGAGGGCGGTGTAGGCTATAGCTATGATCCTACGCCGCTGAAGAAGGAGCGCGAAACAAAAATGGTGTTTGTCTTTACATTAAAATCCACGCCACGCAATCTAAATTAGGTCTGGAATATTATTGGTAAAATCTTGTGTCTTTGTGCATCAGTTTTGCGGAATATTTATAACATTTGTGCTTATTCGGGGTAGTTGAATATTGATATTTTGGGCTATATTGTAATTGTTCGTCTCCAAGTTGCAAGCTGAATGCATGTTTTGAGAACAATACGTTTAGAGTAGCCAAGGGGCAACGTCAGGTCTTCAAGGCGCTATGTCCACTCCAAGAGCTCTTCCTCAAAGCAAAGAAACACTGCTGCAAAATTACAATAAGCGGCTGAAAGATGACATCAAGTCTATCCTCGATAACTTCACGGAAATCATCAAAACGGCAAAGGTGCGACACAAAATCTTTAATGTCCAGTCTGTTGTGATATCGTGTAAACACGCCTAATTGAAGTCTCAAATCCTGGTTTCATTTTATATTTTGTTTGTCTCATTTGTGATCAGATAGAAGAGGAGACCCAGGTTTCTCGGCCAACCCAAGCAGAGCAGGACCATTATGAAATGCATGTCAGAGCAGCCAATATTGTAAGTTTGTATGTTATCTTATTGACGTGCGTGTCTTTTTTTGTATTAGTTCCTGTCCAGACTACAAGTTGTGATCAGGTACATTTTACTATGGAAAATGTGGGTATTCCTTCCACTATGTGAAAATGACTTGGTATTGAGGACAACTGAGAACGTTTTTTTTTTCTTCAACACACATCACTTTTAAAACATAAATTACTTTTACACCAACATACTGCCAATGGGTAATTATTAAGATGTCTTCTTTAACGTTTATGACTTAAATATTATGGCTACTCTTCTCAGGTATATTATTTACAAAAAAAATATTTTGTGGCACTACTTTTTAACTTTGATATTTTGTCTTGCATGTTGGGTGTGTTTTTGTTATGCAGGTGCGTGCTGGCGAGTCCTTGATGAAGTTGGTGTCCGATCTCAAACAGTTTTTAATTTTGAACGACTTTCCGTCCGTGAATGATGCCATCAGCCTGCAGAACCAACAGCTTCGCTCACTACAAGACGAGTGTGACAAGAAACTCACGTCCCTTCGAGATGAAATCGCCATAGACCTGTACGAACTAGAGGAAGAATATTACTCCTCCAGGTACAAATAGGATCATACCCGCTCTCATTCCACCTCCCCTTTGGTGTCTCATATCCGTTTAGCCTAGAACCATGTATTGCCAATGTCTACTTTTACCACCAAAGTCACTTGTACTTTTATCATACCAAAACCATTTTAAGTCATGTAATTTTATATTACGTGAAGGTGTATGGACATGCTGCCTGCCTTGAGATAGGTACAGTATACCAGAAGATGTCACTTAAAGGCTCATAACAGTCGCATCAATTTCCAAACAGAGCAGCTGACAAATTGATCAAAAACATTTTCATCGATATCTTTAACATCGCATATAATGCTTACGGATAGTGATCGAATTTAAATTTGCATTTTACAAAAATACATGTATATTATAAATCTATATGAATATTATACTGTTAATATATTGTTTATTTAAATTAAGAATGAATTACCAACTATTTACAATTTATCCAGTTCTTGAGGACGTTTGGGGTGCGTTTTTTCAATTAGAATCTTTCATAAACAAATGACTCAAACTGTATCTTGCAGTCTCAATGAAACTGTCCCTAATAAAAGCGACAAACCACAGTAGTTGGTGTTTTATTTAGCCTTGAGGACCTAAAGTCCTGTATGGAGCATGTTGAGAGTGGGTTTCCTAACTACATTCCTTCTGCTTCCTTGCCATCAAGCGACTAACTTCCCTCTTTGCTGAACTAAAACATTTCAATCAAACATTATACATTGTGTTGATTTAAAATCTCAACCCTTTGGTGTGACATGCTCCTACGTTGTTTAATGTGTGTGTGTATGACCGCTTTATTCTGACCTGCTGCTCTTGTCTGCTCCTTTCTTTCTTGCTATGCTGCATCTTTGCATCCTCCTGGTTTTTGCTCTGCAAAGCTACAGTCTATGGGACACCTCAGATGTGCCCCTGTGTGAGGCCTATCGTCGCCAGGACAGTTGGACATCTCCCGACAGTAGCTGCGGTTCCCCATCCGAAGAAAGAGAAGATGCTGAGGGGCCTCTTGCACCAGAGATAAATCTTCAACACCATCTCAATGGACACAGCGCTACCACAATTGAGAAACAATGAGGAACTCTTAAACGTTTTAGTTTTGTGTAGTTTATTTTCATGTGCTGTAATTAACCCCCAATTTGAGCAGTTTTGTTTTACAATGTGTTATGCAAAACCTAATCAGTGATAATACAATAATTACAACCTGTCATTTGTCATTTTAATTAAGTTTGTATAAGGTGTTATCATCACATAGGTAAAAAGTATTCAGCAAAGGTACAGTATATACAAGTACAAATTTTAAACTAATCACTGCCTTGCAAGTAATGGAAAAGAATACATCTTCAGGGAATAAGCTGATCAGTATCGCCGATTCATCTTCTTAAACTTCTCATAATGGTAGTCATCTGTTGCCTTTTCGTTGTTGGGCCGTTTTCGAACATTAGGGGGTGAAGGTGCTGTTGGAGATTACAGAGAGGTAAAATATTTACATTTTTATCTGGCTTAGACTGGTTATTTTGCATATATCTTTTAAACCTTGTGGGTGGTGTCTTTTACCTTCTAGGCCTGGCTTTTCTGTGTCACCCACACGCAGCGGTCTTGCTTTAGGTTCTTCTTTGTGTCTGTTGTTATGTCTTTGAGGTGCATTTGCATCCTCATGATAAACTAGAAATAAAAACATTACGATTAACCCAAACATTTAAAATAGGAATTAATTTGCCAAAAATGCTTGTATTTGTTGAACAACACTCACAGCGATTGTGCTGGACATAATTGACCGCGATGTTTGTAGGAACAAACGATGTTCCCTGGTCCTTTTTCTTATTTCTTTGTTCTGCCAATAACTTTGCTTTTGCTTCTTCCGTAAAAATAATGTTTTTGATTTTGGCACTGAAAAAGATATAACAGTGTCATACTTAACAATTGCTTCATATCACAAAAACCTAAAATGGGCACTTACTCAATGCCCAAATCAACTTCAGGGATGCCACTCAGCATCTGGTTGGATAACATTTCCTCTGTTTTCTTGGCAGAGTTGACTCTGATACTTTCCGGAAGTTCATACAGATGATCCTCTGCATTCTTCACCTTTACTTTCTGTTCCTCATCCTCCACCAAGCCTTTCTTCTTTTTCAACTCGGTCTCAATGTATTTCATCCTTTAAAAGAGAAATATTCATAACCTGTTTTTGTCTAAACACACGAAGGGGTCAGTTTAAGATAATTGAATACTAAGACAACAGCCCCACTTACATGTCTGCATCCTCATCTCTTCTATTGGTCTCAGCAGAGAATGAAGTACCAAGATTAAGATCTGTCTCGTCTTCTGTCCTATTAGGGGAATACAAATCAATCACGTATCACACAAAACATAAGGTCTTTGCAGGAATGTAGAAATGGTTTGAATACTCACATGTCTCGGTTTCTGTCCTTCACCTTCTTCATAACTACAATGCCTCCAGACTTTAGCTTGAACGGGTCATTCTATAAATCAGTGATATGCATTTAACTGGATGAATTATGACTAATATGATTGAAACAAAAAGTATGGCTTACATCGATATCAGCGTCGGGCGGTAATTTTTCTCCAACCAATAAGGCCGTAACACTGAAGAACAAAGGTTTTCAGGTTAAGACATTGTTAATGCAAAGTACTGACGAATCGCTTACGAGGACAGTTTACCTGACTCCATTCTGTCTCCTTCGTAAGCTCTGAATCTCCTTTGCTTCTTCCACTTTTGATCTGTGAATAGTAGAAGACATCAATACGCGTGAGTACATTTAATGTTCACTTTTATATCCAGACCAGCGTCTCAATACAATTACACTCTCTATACTTTACCGGACTTCCTCGGTTATCTCTTCCTCCTCTTCATCTGACGAGCCTTTTCTCCTCCTAAAATTCTTTCCAGACGGCATTATATTGGATATTTAACGAGATATTTCAGGGAGCATACAAATGTGCGTAGTTGGGGAACAGATTTAACTCACGCACAATAATACGGCGTCACATCCTGTGCCATTTCCGGTTTTCAGTAATCAAAACAAACATGGCGATGTACAGAAAGCTCATCTGTCGCGTTTCTTCACACGTGTAAGTTTGTACATCTGGTTAGACTAGTTACTCTCACTCAGCTAAATATTTTATACCTCGTATATAGCTACTTAAAAAAAAAAAAGTAGATGAAGTGTCGAACCGAAGGTGAAGTTGGAGGGCACACCTCCTGCCGTCAAAGTAACTTCAGTGGAGGATCATGTTTTGCTATTACTGATGTTATTTGATTATATTTCTATGCAAATTCTCAATAATGTATCACCAGCATGACTATTGTGCCCATCCAATGTAGCGCCATGCTGGTGCTGTGGTGTTGTCTAACTTTAATATTGCTATTGTGTGCCATCAGACTTGGAAATGGAGTCCAGCGTGCTGAATTCCACTTGCCATCTCATATCACAGGAATCCAAAGTCTTGGGACACGAAATGTTCCCTGGATAATTTCTGGTTTGCAATTCTCCCAAATCATTGTAGCTTGCATTGTAAATGTACAATCTAACCTTCGCTTCATGTGTGACAATAGGAAGAACAATGTTCGTGCAGACACAGGACACACCAAATCCAAATAGCCTAAAGTTTCTCCCCGGCCGCATGGTCCTTGATTCAGGAACTATGAATTTTGCAGGCCCTCGTGATGCATACTGTTCACCTTTAGCAAAGTAAGTCATTTCACCTGGACTATTTTAATGTACACCAGAATTTTCTTCTGATTATTTTTGCATTTATTTTCAAGCAATTATATTATGATGTCATTGCTTCCTTCAAAGTTACATGTCCGAATTTTGCACTTTGATTTTCAGACAGCTCTTTAGGGTAGATGGAGTAAAGAGTGTTTTCTTTGGCCCAGATTTTATCACCATAACAAAGGTACTTCACAGATCATCTTAGATTATTGTGGATTTAGGAATTGCGTCTTGACATACAGCAATTGTACTGTATCTAACTGTCCAGGCTGATGTTGAGATGGAATGGAAAGTCATAAAGCCTGATGTATTTGCCGCCATTATGGATTTTTTTACATCTGGACTTCCTGTGGTTAATGAAGATAGCAAGCCTAATCCAGATACAGGTAAAACAATTAAATTCATAATACACTTTTTTTTTCTTTTTTTTTTTTCCCTTCATAACCAACATGTACTTTTTCAGCACCATCGGAAGATGATGATGAAGTTGTTGCCATGATTAAAGAATTGTTGGACACCAGAATAAGGTACTCTATAACAGTGGTTCTCACTCCCCACTCAAATGGATTGTGGAACCCTGTTTAGTGGGTCACGAGTCTTTCCCAGAACACATTTTCTTTCAATACCCATCTGCTGAGAAAGCATAGAAATATTACAAGGGTCTGTTAAAATGACTGTTATTTGATTGTTTTTTATTATGATTCCAGCTTTATAGGCTTATTACATGCTTATTCAGCAATACAGTGTTTTTACATCATGTTTAACAAAATCAATTCAGTTTTGGGTAGGGGTGGGACTCGTTTAAAATGTTTAATCGAGTTGATTATGGCCTTTGTAATTAATTAATCGCATTTAAGAATCATTTATTAAGGGTTGTATTTATTTTTTAGAGGTATATTTTCAATGCTGCTTTGTATTTTCTTACATTTGAACTTCGTGGAGATGTGAGGCCTGTGTGATCATTTCAAACACGTCAAAGACCGACACAATTGGATTTATTTTGGAAAATGATCTTTTTAAAGAATAACTAACCCCCAAATCTGCTTTTTTCTGCAGATAAGTGGGTATCTAATAGTGTTGTCTACATGTCTCGGTCACTATTTTACTATTTTAGTGTATATTTGTTTAAATCTTGTATTTGTACCCAAAAACTGCCTGTGTGGCGCCCCCTGTGTAAAAACGTCTTCAGCATTTGAATTTCGTGGTTGGCTCTAAAGATCTTATTTCGTCACCAGGAAAATGTTTCGTCAGCGACTCCAGACCAGTTGAGAAGCACTGCTCTGTAACATTTGCCTCTGTCTGACTCTGTATGTGTGCGTGAGTGATTGATTGTGGCTGAAGAGAGGCTATTGGTGCAGATTAAAACCATATTTTTGTCGTTCAGCTCCAGAGCAGCTATGGCTTCAAACTTAAATTGCCACCATGCTATGATTAATTATGATCTTTCTCTCTTTCAGGCCCACGGTGCAGGAGGATGGTGGTGATGTTGTCTTTCACGGATTTGAGGATGGAGTAGTTAAACTTAAGTTAGAGGGTTCTTGCACTAGCTGTCCCAGTTCCATTGTTACTTTAAAGAATGGCATCCAAAACATGCTGCAGTTTTATGTACCAGAGGTTGATTCTGTGGAGCAGGTTTGTCTTTGTATTTTTCGTCAAACAAGCCATTGTTACAGTGCCTTGCGAAAGTACTAATACACCTTGAACTATTTTTCCATAAATAGAAAAGTGAAAAGTGGGGCGTGCCCAAGTATTCATACATCATGACCTAATACTTTGTGGAACCCCCTTTTGCTGCAATAACAGCAGCAAATCTTTTGGGGTTTGACTCTACAAGGTTTGCACATCTAGAGACTGACATTTTAGCCCATTCCTCTTTACAAAAAAACTCAAGCTCTGTCTAATTAGAAGGAGAGGAGAGGTTTTCCTCCAAAATGTCCCTGTATTTTGCTCCATCCATCTTCCCAACTATTCTTACAATCTTCCCAGTCCCCGCTGAGGAAAAGCAGCCCCATAGCATGATGCTGCCCCCACCATATTTGACACTGGGGATGGTGCACTCAGGACGATGAGCAGTGTTAGGTTTGCTCCATACTTAACGTTTTGCATTTGGGCCAATAAGTAAAATTTTTGTCTCATCTGACCAAAGCACCTTCCACATGGTAGCTGTGTCCTCCATATGACCTTTAGCAAACTTCAAACTGGATTTCTTATGGCCTCTTTTCAATAATGGCTTTCTTCTTGCCACTCGTTCATGAAGGCCACATTTGTGTAGAGTACGACTTATAGTTGTCCCATGTACTGATTCCCCCAGCTCAGCGGCAGTACGTCGCAGCTCCTCCAGAGTTATCTTGGGGCACTATTATTTTTTGAAAAAATAACAATCATGTATCATTTAACTTTCACTTCACAGTTGTCTGTTACTTGTGTGTGAACTTTCAGTAAAAAAAATCAAAATAAAATCTTTATGTTTATGGTTGTAAACATGACAAAATGTGCAAAGGTTCAAGGTGTATTAGTACTTTGGTATGTATGGTGTACCTACTAATAGTTTCATCTTTTCTAACAGGTAAAAGAGGAAGAGGAAGAGACCGTCCAAATTTAAATCATGTTGTATCTAAACTACACATTCCCATGCCCCTTCTGGTGGAGTCAAGACGCATTGCTGTAAAACAATGAACTACTTTGCAACACCGAATAAAGACATATAGAATATTATTTATTATTTACAAACAGAAACGCACAAGTTTTTCCCTCAAGTAGTCTTCACTGTTAATGCAAATGGTAAATTAATAAACAATAATACATTTTTACAAATGTTCTTATGTGTATGTGATTATTTTATTTGTTGCACATTTCTTTGTATCACATATGTCAGAGTCAAGGCCTTACGGCCCCTGGGATGATCTTGATTTATTATTAGAACCGGCCCGCAGACCGCAGCAAGCCGGCAGCCCGCAGATCTTTTACACGCACCAATACTACATTTCCCACAATGCAACGGTGACGCACCGAGCAGTAGGCTGCTTCATTTCAATATTTATTGGCACAGCAGTCGTCAGCATCACAGTAAAATTAACTTTCAGATACCCATCAAAAATGGCAAAACGGAAGGTGGACACTGAGAACCGGGGGTTTCAAACAAGGTGGGAGTCGGAGTATATGTTCACGGAGGTAGCTGGAAAACCTGTGTGTCTTCTGTGTGGAGAAAGTGTGGCGGTACTGAAAGAGTATAATCTGAGACGACATTATGAAACGAAACACGCGGACAAAAACAAGAATATGGACATGGAACAAAGGCTACAAAAGGCAGAGGAATTAAAACGAGGCCTCAAATCTCGACAGGCTCTGTTCAAAAAAGCCTCCAAATGGAGTTGATTGACCTCCAATGCAATGATGCACTGAGGGCAGTGGGTGCTGCGGAGTTCGCCCGTTTCCTCCCCGACACAATGCCCCAGCTGCGCATCCAGGCTGCTCAAATGTTGTCTATGTTTGGCAGCACATACCTGTGTGAACAACTGTTTTCTTTGATGAACCTGAACAAAACATCACACAGAAGTCGACTTACTGCTGAACACCTCCACTCAATTCTGAGGATTTCCTCAGCTCAGAGCCTTACCCACCAAGACACCACCAAGTATCACCCTCAACCTCAAACAAGTGAACATTACTGTGCAATCACATATTTAGAGTTTTTACTCAGTTCAAGTTTAAAAGTTAAAGTTTAATATTTGTTTTCACTGCATGTTACTTCTCCTTAAACAAAGTGTTGTTTTTGATTAATAGATTTTTGCACTTTATTTTATTGTATTTCAATCCAATTATATTTTAAAAATATTTCAGTTGAGTGGATGATAGAAAATTGCTATTATTGTTTTTTTCTTTGAAGTAAATTTAGCCCACTTTTGCTAAAATAGAAAATATAGGCTACTGATGGTGCCTTGAATACCGGTTTCTTTCATTTAATGTTCATGTTATGGGGATTTTTATATAAAGGAAATTTGTCTTTTGTGTCTGTTGAAAATTAAAGATTACTGACAGAGCCATAAGAAAATATTGCTTTATTTATCTGATCATATTGGAATATATTTGTTAGGTTTTCAGTAGGTTCAATTAGGTTCACTAGACTATATGCGTCATTTAAAAAAATTTCAATGAACATTCGAACAGTCCGGCCCTCGGCTTGTAGCTAAATTTTTTATTTGGCCCTCCGTCCATTTGACTTTGACACCCCTGATAGTACATGCCAGTGTCAAGTATATATTTACAGCAGCAGATCAGTTTGTAATATTGAGTAAGACCGGTGTTACAAGTATACTTTGAAAAGTACAGCCTGCATGGAACTCAAACAGACCGGTTTGTAAATGTATGTTGATCTATTAAAGTATAGACTGGCATGACGTTAAACAAGTATGAAGAGACAGGAGTATGAAGAACATGGGGCTGAGTGAGGACAGATTCTAACGGCTGAAAGGTGACATGTTTGTTTTGTTTTTCGAAGATTCCTCAGTATATCATGATTAAATGTGAGGAAGAGTAATTTATTTAATGCATGAACGTCGTAGTGCTTGCCCACGGATGTTTGCATTATCCTGACGCCACGTCAGAAGTGCCTGCGTTTATAGCCACACTGACTGACAGGCAGCTCGGCCAGTCAGAGCGCGCCATGCACAGCACTGCGGAGGCTCAGTGACAGGCGTTCACCACCGCTACAGACCAACAGCAGACATGTGTGGTGAGAAAAGAAAGCCTTTTTTACTCGTTTATGGGATGTTCTGTTCTAGCTACCGATCTCATTGCTAATAGCAGCGTGCCTATTTCGTTTGAGGAGGTTAGTTAAATGTTAGCTGATGATAGTGATGGACTGTCAAATGGCTCAGCCTCTACTACTAGTTAGCTAGTGCAGCATTAGGCTACTATATGGTATTTAGTTTCAAGTGCCATTAAAACACGTTATACGTATATTTTTCTTAATATTATGATGATGATTTGTACTAGGCCGTTTATGTTCTCTGTTCAAGTATTTTCTGACAATTGTCAGCTTGTGGCGTTGCGTTTATTACATCCATTCTTTTAATAGATAATGCGGTGAACAGATACATTGTACAATTAAAATGTGCTATTATAATGCCGGGAAGCCTTCATTCGTTCTGAAAATATGGTCTAAAAAAGTGAATGCATATTGGTCCAATATCTGGGATTTGTATGAGGCGCTACTCCCATTGATGGCTCTGTCGTTCATCACTGCAGCTGTAATCTCAAAACGCTGGTAAGGCTAGACTAACGTGTTCTTCTCCAAATCTATATATGTCCTTCCTATTTGAAAACATAGCAGTAGGTCTATGCTTCTTCTAATCGGCCGACGCTGAATAGTAATGCCCTGTATTTTCTTTTTGGCATTTTGCCCCAGGTCCATCACCTGCTCTAATGAATGAGAGCTCTGTTTACTCGCCGGGGCGGTCCCTTTGGTTTAGCTTGGCTGTACCACTTATATTTACTTATAAGTGTTGTAAGGCCTGTCACGATAACGACATGTAAAGTTTGATATATTGAGCAATAAACTGTATTATTGAAGGACTTCTAAGGGTTCAAAAAGTACGTAATCTTAAAATATTGAACAAAGAACGTGAAATATAATGAGACACAACTTGCTTTGGGTAAAAAATAAAGTGCTACATGAGAAAAATGTTGTCAATAATTTATAAGCGCATGTCACCCCTGTCAATTCTTTTGAACAGTGTGTCAGTGAAAGGAAAATGCATTCATTATCTTTGTCATGGAGTGCGTTGTTCAGCGTTTAAAGCCAACGTAAGCACTGTATCACATTGTTTGTCTATGAGTTTCTTTTTATTGGCAGCAAGTATTAGGTGGAGTTTTAATACACACCTTTTCACTTTTTATATGATTTGCTACAAGTACTATATTTTGAATTAATGGTACATTAGTTTAACACATTGCATTTTTTTCTTTTTTTTTGTTTGTTTGTGGGATATCCATTTCCAGTTGTTTGTCTTATCTGACATCCACTTCTTCCCCACAGGAATTTTTGCCTATCTCAATTACCATGTGCCAAAGACTCGCAGAGACATCCTTGAGATCCTCATCAAAGGCTTGCGACGTCTGGAGTATCGTGGGTATGACTCTGCTGGTAAGAAAAGCCCAAGGCCTTTCTGTGTGCCATTTCTTTTAGTTTCCCAATAAACCAAACCCTGCCAAACATTTTGACATCTTAAACCTAAACTATTACTAAAAAGTTTATTGTTTATTTTAAATTACCGTGATGTTTCTGTGTGAATTGATATGTGTTTGTGGCAGGTGTGGGGATCGATTCGGGCAACAACAAAGAATGGGAGTCAAATGCAAAATCTATCCAACTGATCAAGCAGCGTGGAAAAGTAAAGGCTCTTGACGAGGAAGTTAACAGTAAGAAGATATGTGAAATCGAGTGAATATGTCATTGTTATTATTACATTGCTGCATTGTTGTGTCTGCCCTTTAGAGCAACAGGACCTTGACCTTGACATTGAGTTTGATGTTCATCTTGGTATTGCACACACCCGATGGGCCACTCACGGTGAACCAAGCCCAGTCAACAGCCATCCACATAGATCGGACAAGAACAATGGTAGCAGCTTGATTAAAGTGATAACATTAGAGCATGCCCATGAGAAACTAAGGGCTAATTGTTTCGCCTAATCTTTCTTTTCTCAGAGTTCATTGTCATTCACAATGGAATTATCACCAACTACAAAGACCTGAAGAAATTTCTGGTGAGAAAATTCTGTCCTGAATTGACAGGCAGTCTCTGTAATAGATGTTGACTTATGTTGTATTTTACAGGAAAGCAAAGGCTACGAGTTTGAATCTGAGACCGACACAGAGAGCATTGCTAAGCTGGTGAAGTACATGTACGATAACAGGGAAAATGACATTAGCTTTGCAACATTGGTGGAGCGGGTGACCCAGCAACTGGTAGGAGCAAAACTCAACAATACACTAGAGATTATTAGTTGTCACAATTTTTCATATTAGAATTTTCTGCCTTTCAGGAGGGAGCTTTTGCTTTAGTGTTCAAGAGTGTGCACTACCCAGGAGAGGCTGTTGGCACGAGGTACAAACATATAGCAGTGTCTTTTTTTGTTTTGTTTTTCAAATTAAGTATTAATCAGTATTGATTATTTTTCAGGAGGGGAAGTCCTCTTTTGATGGGAGTGAGGAGCGATCACAAACTGTCCACAGATCATATCCCAGTGCTGTACCGTTCCTGTATGTAAACATAATACACTTTTAGTAATAGACAAAATTCACCCTCCGTTGCTAATTACAGCTCTCTGTTATAAATCTTAAAGCTGCAAAAGAAAAGAAGGGCTGCAGTGCGCTGCCGAGGACAGACCAGGACACCTGCCTGTTCCCTATAGATGAAAAGGCTGTGGAGTATTACTTTGCCTCAGATGCAAGGTAAGCATCTTTAATGGTTTTACTAATACCATTTTTTACTAAGGCTTCACAATATGCTATAGGGATTTAACGTCACCTAATATTGCGATTATTGCCCTAATTCATATAATATTTACATGTACAAGCATTTGCCTTTGCTTATATGTTTTTTTTTTTTTTTTACGTTGCTTACAGTGCAGTGATCGAACACACAAACCGGGTGATCTTCCTCGAGGATGATGACGTGGCTGCTGTTTCAGAGGGTCGTCTGTCCATCCACAGGATCAAACGTACCGCAGGAGACTACCCGGCCCGGGCCATCCAGACCCTCCAGATGGAGCTGCAGCAGATCATGAAGGGTAAGAGTTCAAACTTAATTACTCACATTTGCATTTCTCTGCCATGTCATTTTCAAAAGAACCTTGTCATTACCCAGTGGATAATGGTCTAGTTGTATTCAACAAGTACCTGTAAACCTGTCACCTTCAGGCTGGTTTTGTCCCACAGTAATAATTTTCTTTGGTCGCTCACATCTCGAGGCAATGTACTGTGAGATTCTTGACCTGAAACAAATTGCCATTCTGCACCGTTACTTCCTAAATGTCAACTTCAGTACTTCTCTAATTCATTGATGTACTCTTCCCATTAATCCACTAGATGGCAGTGGTAAACTAGGGATTTTGCATTACCAAAATCTAAGACGCATTCTGGATACAAATATTCGGCATAGAATATTTAATGTTTTTGTGTCAAATGTGCTGCCTCCAGACACGAAATAATGACCGCGATAGTGAAATTACCACTATTCAAATTTAAACTGTGCTTTTACATTGGTTCCTTATTTGATTTTCATTATGGTACATAATTTTAAACGTTCTGCCACTTTAGGAAACTATAGTTCATTCATGCAGAAGGAAATCTTTGAACAGCCAGAGTCGGTGGTCAACACCATGAGAGGAAGAGTCAACTTTGATAATAACACAGGTTAGTTTGAGCAGAAATGTGTTTGTTGTTGCTGATTGAACTTCATTTACATAAGTGTCTAAATATGCACCATAAGTAATTGTGTTTTAGCATGACTTTATTGAACTGTAGTTGACATTCCATGATTGATAGGTTAATATTTTTATTGCAGTGACTCTTGGTGGACTTAAAGACCACATCAAAGAGATCCAAAGATGCAGACGCCTGATCCTTATCGCTTGTGGCACCAGTTTCCATGCCGGTGTAGCTGTGAGTAAAGCCCTTGGACTGGTTGACTGCACTGTTGTCAGGGGAGGGCATTGTGCATCATTGGTTAATGTTGTCATTCTTGTCCCAGACTCGTCAAGTTCTTGAGGAGCTGACTGAGCTGCCTGTGATGGTGGAGCTGGCCAGCGATTTCCTGGACAGAAACACTCCTGTGTTCAGAGACGACGTCTGTTTCTTCATCAGCCAATCAGGTGGGAGCGCAGTCTCTCAAATAGTTTGCGTTCATGTGACATCCTGAAAAAAGTATGAGGTTGAGCATTAGTTCTGTTTACCTAGTGAGTTGAGTTACATTGGCCTCTGTCCTCATTGACACACGATCAGACTTCACTTTAAAAGTCCAAAGTGTGAACCCAAACTGGCAACTTTAAATGATATGTATTCAACTGAGTGGTATTTTCTTTTCCATAGGTGAGACAGCCGACACCCTGATGGCGCTGCGTTACTGTAAAGAGCAAGGCGCTTTGACTGTGGGCATCACCAACACTGTGGGCAGTTCCATCTCCAGAGAGACCGACTGCGGAGTCCACATCAATGCAGGTCCTGAGGTCGGAGTGGCCAGCACAAAGGTGTGACTCAAGTTTTGCTTTGGTAGTCATTGCGTTGATTGGCTTGTTTAGTGTAAGCTCTCAATCATTCAGAAATTTATCACCGAAGTATAGTATAGTCGAGGACGTGGTCGATTGGCACAAACCAACTATAATGGACCAGGAGTGAACTGTGCAAAGGGCAATTTGTAAATGGCAAATTGTGCTGTTATTTATTAGTGCAATGCCCTCTGCAGAGAACTAAATAATCCAAATCTTTATGAAAGTGTAATCCTGCAATGTGATACTTTTCCATAATTATTCTGCCCTATAGTATTGCCCAGTTAATTGCTATGAAGTTTGCTTACTTTAAGCTGACACCATCGCATAGAGCTGGACATTAGACAATAGTTTTTTTGCATAATTTCAGTTAATCCATTTGACGGCCACTGCACAGACACTAAATGTGAGCCAGATGATTTTCAGTTTGTTTTTTTAAAAGCCTTCATTTACCCTGAACCCTCGGGGAGCCGAGGAAGTCTGATATCCTCATCTGTAAATGTCATAAAGTCCAGCTACAAGATGTCAGCTAACGCTCTCCACCTTTTGTGACCAAATGGAGCCGAGTTTTGGCCGTCCCAGAGAGAGCGTGGTGAAGGGAGGGGAGTAGGTTCCATCTTGGCTCAGAGTGCGCTGTGTTGCTTCAGAGTCACACAGACGCCTCATTTATTGCCTGGGCCACACACCCAAACTCGGCATGAGAAAACTATCAGCATGTAGCACACCCATCTCCTGAAATGATTTATATTAGATGCCCAGCCATTCCCTTGCTCTGATGAAACAAATGCACGACAGGAACACTTTTCTTTTACAGTTAACAGTTGTTTTCATTCTGCATTCTAATATTATGATGGTTCTGCTTTCGAGACCAAACTGAAATCACTAGGATGGATGAGAACACCGCACTAATGGGTTGCAAGATGTAACCAGCGTGAGCAGTGTATTTAGTAGGCTGTCATTTCTTAAGAAAACCAACTAAAGATTTTATTACTCTTTTCTTGGCTGTCATTTCATTGCTCCGTCTAGAGGGTGCTGCAGCGTTGCTTGGCTGAGCACTGACTTCACTTGGGCACAAAAAGCACAAGGCATTTACACAGACGCAGAGCACGAGGTGCATTTGTGCAGTCAGTCAGTTTGGTCTGGGATTGCATGCATAACTTTCCTGGAAGGGAGGCAGTTTGATTTAATATACGCAACTACTGCCCATGCCAAACAATATTAAGCGCATCTTGTTATGAAATCTTTCTTGCAAGTCTCATCTGGACGTTATTAGCTGGTTTTGTCTTTTCAATGTCATTGTTTTATCACAAAGGCTGCTCAAATGGCCGCATTGACCTAAGCTGTAATACTTTAACAGGATACTTGAAACTATTGTGCATCTAGTTAACATTTTTCTTGCATCATATGAACACAACAATGAAGGCAACAAACGGCGTCACAGCAGGTCAACGCGAGTGAATCCTGTTTGCATTAAAGATAAATTGCTGTGTAGACGGTTTTTTTTTGTATTTCATCTGAGCCACTGACGTTCCAACTTGTCCAAAAGCATAAACATTTGAGACAAGACAGAAATATGAGAACATCAACATGAAGAAAATGTTATACAAAAAAATAAAAAGGCTCTCCATCAGATTTTGTTTTTGTATGTCGATGATATACTCGCTAAATTCCTGCATGCTTTGCAGTTTTCCGGCCCTTGCAAATGTTATTACTATTTATTTATTTTTTTAATGTCTGCGTGTTTCTTGACCCGAATAGCATTGTTTTTTGGGGCGGGGGCTTGGGGGGAGGTTCCCAGTCCTTTTTGGACACGCGTAGGATATGGAAAAGGCTAGTTTTATTTTATTCTATTGTGATTATCATTGTTGCGTCTCATTATGATTATCTATTCATTAACAAAAAAAATCTGAACATGTGCATCATGAAATGTGCACAACAAGTAATGGAGGAGGTACCTCTACTTCTGAAGTAAATGTACGAATTTTCATCCCGATGTTACACGGCTCCCCGGAGGGTTAGAAGGACCAGGGCTCATTTGAAAGCTTGACATCTCTAGTTTCCACCACAAAAGACCGCAAGTCTCTATCACCTTCTGTCACAAAGTTATGTCCGAAAATCTGAGATGTTGTAGATGGCGGGAGCATGGGTTTCAAAAAAGTGCAATTTTGCGCCCCCTCCAGCAGATGGAGCCCTATGTGGCCGCCTGGGTCGCTTATGCCCTGGACCGGCCCACAAGTGCAATGTGCTGCCTAATTCAGTAAATGTTAGTTTGTAGATGTCTTTTTTTCATGTAATTTTAACTCGAAAATAATTGCAAATTCCTTTTTAAATAGAGTTAAGTATTATTAGGGGGTCCGGGAGGGTTTTGGATCAGTAAAGGGGCTGCAATGTCTTGGACTCCTCTGGGAATGGCTGGTCTAAAAAAAAAAGCTAACCTTTGTGGTTTTCAGGCCTACACCAGCCAGTTCGTTGCCCTGGTGATGTTCGCTCTGTTGATGTGTGACGACAGGATTTCTATGCAGCCAAGACGCCGGGAGGTAATCCAGGGGCTCCGAGTGCTTCCAGGTAAACAGATATGCAACATTTTTGCTCTGTAGTAGCATATTATAGTAAAATGTATGGCCCGCTGTACATTGCTATACTATTTATTATGTATAATATATGGAGATTAAATGCCATTAATAAGAAAAATAGTTGAAGAAAATGGGAAAGTGGAGCAGAGTGAGAGCTGCCCATTGGCTGTGGGCCCTTGCATGCTTCTCTGGATTAAAAGCATATGATGGCATGTCCCTAATGTTAAACTAATAAGAAATGTCTGGATAGTGTGCTGCTCACTATCCAAAAGTATAAGCGTACGCCGTGATGCAATTAACTCATTTGCTCAGGTTTTAAATCCACTTACTTGAGAATAGGGTTGCACATTATATCGCCTATTGTGACTATCGCAATATTAGCTGACGGCATTTAATGGAACATACTGTGTTGAAACCATTTAGTGAAATATTGTAATAATACTGTTATTACAATATTCAGTTTCATATTTCTCAGCTCTACTTGAGAATGTTCATGTTAAAAGGTGTTCATTTGTCTATAACAGATTTGATTAAAGACGTTCTGAATTTGGATGACGAGATCAAGGATTTGGCAGAGGAGCTGTACCAGCAGAAGAGCGTGCTCATCATGGGCCGCGGGTACCATTACGCCACATGCCTGGAAGGAGCTCTGGTAAAGGATAAAACACGCTCACTCACTAATGACACCTTAACGTGACACCTTAACGTTCGAAAGAGCCCAGGAATCCAACATGGTAGATTTTTTTTTATTTTCAAAATAGGATGTTATGTCATTACTGGGCCTAACCATAAAGAACAATAACAGACGTCTTCCTTTTTTGACAAAAGGAGATTTTTTTTTCCACAATAGTATTAAACCATGTAAAGGTGCTATTGTTATAAATTGAAAGTATTTTAGGCCACAAGATCATTTTTATGGTAATTATTTTCCTTAAATACCATAAATCACCCATAGAGCCCCTGCACTCCATCTGAAATGATGCCACGAGACTCTAGCTTTGATTAACCAGACTTCATGATGTTTTTGTGTGTTTATGTAGAAAATAAAGGAAATCACGTACATGCACTCGGAGGGTATCTTGGCTGGAGAGCTGAAGCACGGCCCCCTGGCTCTTGTGGATCAACTCATGCCCGTCATTATGATCATTATGAGAGATCACACCTACGTCAAGTGTCAGAATGCGCTGCAGCAGGTGGTCGCCCGCCAGGTGAGAACCAACTTGTTACTGTTACAGACTTCACATACAGAAGGCCCAGGAAATCCAACTTAGTACTGAAACAAGGAAGTGTACACAAACATGTATTCCGTTTCTTCTTAAACTAAAATTTCCCTAAATGTGAAACGGCATCTATAAATGTGATTTTGTTAAATTACTTTAACAAGTAAGTTTAAGTAGAAGTGATTTGCCACTGATGGCAAAGTTTAAAGATCCTTTTGGGCATTCTGATGCATTACCTACGTATACAGTTTTGAGACAGATTAACTCTACTTCATAACGGTCTAAACTAAACCTTAAACATGTTGAAAAAGCATTCACTAAATCACAGATGTATTTAGAGGAACATAATGGAAATCATAAAACATTTGTCATGTTACATCAGGTATAGACAGACTTTTTGACCCAAAGAGGTTTTACTTTTCTTAGGGTTGTTTGGGGGTTGTCAAGCCAATAAAAAATATACTCTAATTGTCTAAACTACTTAAAAATCAAGAAAACTGCAGTATTACTTTTCTTCTCATTTGTGAGAACATTTGTGTTTTTCCCTTTTTAGCCAATGCATTAAAGTTAGTCAGTTGGTTATTTTTTGGTGTTGGATAAAAGCTTTGCGGGCCAGTTTGAAAACCTGAAAGTCACATGTTTGGCCCTAGGCTTTAACATGTTGGGTGAATTATTATAATCTTGTTTTGTCAATGTTAATTCCTCCTCCTCTCATTTTAAATTAGGGTGTGGCCTTTGCAGTGTGAGATCACAGATGTAAATGTGCTGCAGATGATCGAAGTTGTGGTGTTGAATTTCCTCACATTTTTGGATTGAGACCGCCCGAACCACCTATGTCTAAGCTCTCGTTAATGTTGTAATTTTATTGTTTTTACAGGGTCGCCCTATCGTCATCTGTGACAAAGACGATTATGAGACGGCCAAGAACTCGAGCCGCACCATCCGAGTGCCGCACTGTGTGGACTGTCTGCAGGGCATCCTGAGTGTCATCCCCCTGCAGCTGCTCTCCTTCCACCTGGCAGTGCTCAGAGGATACGACGTAAGCAAAATTAACACGTTTCATTTTAGCATTTCATCTTTAAGAAACAATCAAGCACAAAAAAATGACCAGTATTTGTTTTACTTTTAACTTGCGACTCTTGTCTGTAACTATAGTCTTTGACAAAGCGAAGATAAATGTTGAATGTTTTGAATGCTTGGTTTGCAACGTGATCAATCAAAACATAAAAGATTGATACATTTTTGTGTTTTGAAACCAGGTTGACTGTCCCAGAAACTTGGCCAAATCGGTGACAGTGGAGTAGCCCCTGCATCCACATGGCAATGGCTGGTGTTGCTCACGCAGCAAAGGGCAGCAGAACAGAGAGAGACAACAGAAGGCTTCACGTTCACATTTTTAATACTTTTTCCGAGTAAGAAAACCTGTTTGTGTCTAAGGGATTTTCGTTGTCATATTATTAATTGTGCAAGCCTGCTGTGGCAAGGTCTGGGCTGACACGGATGCTGTATATTATCCATACAAATTCACAGAACTAAACCAAAATGCTTTGTAGATAAGTAAATGGTTCATACTTGCTCTTCACTGGATGCTTGTCAGGGTTTATTGGTCTGCAGTTGTAAATACCATTTTCTAAGTGCAATGATTTGTAGAGTTTAGGCCTTGTTCTTTGGCAGCTATTAATAAGTGGCTTTACTCCAGGTCTAAAAGATGATTTTAATCATTCCGAGTCAGAGCAGCAAAGCAACAGCACCATGTTTTCCTTTCTTGACAGCATATTTGCTGCATCTTTCTACATTGGTGATCACTTCCCAGTTCACCACTGTTCTAATGTTGCCTTGACTTACTGTAGAGTAAAATAAAACACTGTTTTTCTGGTTAACAAGAGACCGTTGTTACAGATTTGTTTCTATTTATCTTTCATTCCTCTCAATGTCTTGCCTCATATAAGGCACAGTAATCTGAAGTGTTTTAATGATTATGAAATATCTATTCTAACATGAAGTAGAAGTTACTGCAAATTCTTAGCCCACACCTTGCCCTCAACAGCCATGCTGACAATATTTGGGACCATTTATGTTTTCTGGTTATTTTAGTTTGTCCTTTTTAAAATAATTTTTGTTTTTTTTGTTTTTGTCATCGATTTTGTTACTTTTGTAAGGAAATGTGAATGTTACATTGATTGGTGTTTGTTTCATTTGCAGTAGTTGGGGGGCAATTTCTCAAACCAAAATATGCATCTTTTTGTAGCCACATTTTTTTGTGTCTTCACATTTTTTAGTGTCTTCAAGCCTCAGCTGCGCATATGTCATTAGATGGTCAAAGAAGGAATTGTAATGTATACACAAGATGTGTGTAGAAAAGAATAGCTGCTTCTATTTTACTTTTATACAATATATAATTTGTAACATTTAATATTTGTATTAAGTCAAGTCATCATTCATTTTCCTTCACGTATACTGAGCCCGTCTAATGGTCGAAACTGGACATGTTACTGGTACTTCAGCAGAGCGTGGGGCTCTTTAGCCTTTGCACTCTGAGCTTTCGGAAAAAGATGATGATGATGATGATGAAGGGCACTGATGCAATAAAGTCAAAACCTTTCTGTGATTGTGTTGTCATCTTTTGCCTGAAGTAGAATACATTTTTAGTACCACTGTTCACATAAACTAATTAATACCAAAAGGCTGTGAATATGAGCAAACTGAAACTCATAACGTGTGAATGCATTACTGTTGCTCCTCCACAGCTGCTGCTTGTAGAGGTCACATGAACTAACTTTTGTTCCATCTTTTGTAGCCAAAATCATTACTTTCTTGCATGCACGATCTCAACAATTCTTAAATGCACAGCTGTAAAAATTGCTTATTTTCCACTTCCCTTCACTGTTTGAAAGTGCTGATGTCCTGCATAATAGCATTCATGAAATCGGTTGACAATTATTACATAACTGTGATATTGGACAATTAATTTTATATAGTGTATAATAGCCATTTGCTGCCTTTGTACATATAGTGGATCATTTTGGATAATAAATAACATTATTGATAACCTGCTAACAGTTGTATCGAAATGGCTCTGCAAGGTGGAAATTTGGCATGAGAGCCAACGGCATAGTATAAACCTCCAGCGATGAATAAATTAAAGTGTGAACACTGTTTGAAGCCTAAAACAATAACTGTTTTCCGCCATCAGGGAGTCCACTGCATATTGTTACTACAACACAGACACAGAGCTTCCTTAGAGATTCCCTTCATTTGTGCTTAAGTGACAATTAAACATACAAACATCTGGAAGAAGTTAGTCTTATTGATATTCTACACTCAGTAGGGATCAAATGAGGAAAAAGGAAGGCAAGTGGTTGGGAAAAAATGACTAGAGATTTTAGCTTTAAATAGCCTACAGTATAGTATTAATATAAAAGAAAAAGATCACTCTCTTATACCCAACAGCTGTTCCAACAAAAACACAAAACACTTGCATGCAGCATTCAGAATTCATGCTTCAAATTTTTTTTTAAGTGTGCAATTTTGTACAAATACAAAAAAGAAAAGAAAAAAAAGACAGAAATGTACATATTGTTTTGCATTTTGCTGTTGCTCCAAAGTGGCCAGTTTATTTTCACTAGAAAGGCAGTCGGAAGCAGCTCCAAGAGGTTCGAGACAATTGTAAGTCTGTTACTCTCCATGACCTCTTTCCAAAAATGTCTTTGAAATTCAAGCATGAGCGCGATTGCACGATTGGGCTAAACGTAAAGTCCTCGATGGCTTTACTTGCAGCACATGGACAGACCACGCACACATTACCAGCTGCAATCAAGAATGGTGGGTCTGTAAACTGGTCTACAGCCCGGGTCGTGGTGGCGGACGGGACGGGGGCGGGGCTCGTCCCGGGGGAGGAGGGGGGAGTGGGGAGGTCGGCGAGGCTGGGGGGGGAGGGTTTGAGGGGGGGGCAAGTATGTGTAAGCCTGCCAGTGGAAGGGTGTCGCCGGACGCCGCTGGAGAGTAGGGCGGAGGTCCCGTGGGTGAAGGAGGGAGAGTCCCCAGTGGAGCGGGAGGGCTGATGCTCGGAGGGCTGTAGATGGGACATGCTGGGGGGTGGTAGTTTTGGTATCTTGGTGGCGGGGATTTGGTTCGGGTGAAGTTCATGCATCTCCCCTGAGACAAGAGTGAAACAAGGAATTGGTCAATATTTTGCAAAGTTGTGTAAAATGAATCATCTCGCATTAACATCACGGAGTAGCATATCAGCAAATCACGTTTATTTAGGCCGTGGACATGCAGCTACAAGTATTCTTTTTCATTTCCACCAAAACAAGTGAGATCATTAACTTGTGCTGTGCCTCTTCAGTTCATTAGAGAGAAGTTATAAAAGCAAGCCTTTTAATGCTTATAATTGCAACCAGAGCAAGGATGTTTACTGCTCTCCACCACTTCTTTGGAATTAGTTTGATTTAGTTAAGCTGAAAATGATCTCTGCACTCAAACGAAATACACTTTACAACTATTGAAAAAGATCACGGTACTTGACCCACTGTGGCTCCAATTGACTCGACACATTTTAGACGGTTACATCACCTTCTTGAGCGGACTGTATGTTTGAAAAAGTCAGAGGGATGTCAACACGGGTCTGGAAGCGTGAACCCAAGTTGCAAAAGTATCGGTTTGCACAGCCAGCTTAAAACAATACTGGGTGCGTTTTTGATTGAGCACTTGCTATGATGTGTGCGTTTGCTCTCCTGTTCTATAGGCCCCGGCACTCACTGCATTTCAGCTGCCAACATGAGTGCTGCAGCTGGCCATTGAGGATTGTTTAACGACATCTCCAGACTTTTCTATACATTACCGTGCACCGTAGCCCTAACACTGCACTCCAAAATCTCAACTTTCCACCACCTTTCTCAGGGGAATCAATGTGCGCAGTTCGTAACTCACACCTGCACCTTTTCCCCGCTCAGAGACACAGAAATGACCTATATTTCATATTGTGAAATCAAGCATCAATATGAATAGAAAATGCTGAATAATGAACTTACCTTGTCACCCGGGTGAGGCCTCATCACAGACACGCGATCGTAGCCTCTTTTCAGAAGTGCCAACAATGCTTCCAGCTTGGTCTGAAAAACAAAAAAAACAAAACAGGGATGGTAACCAATCAATTCTAGTTACTTTTAATCAAAGGTACATTTAGACTTGTTTGAAACGAGAACGCTCAGACATTCAGGTAGATAAATAATCCGATGAATCAATACAGCCGGACATGTCTTGATGTAGACGACTGATTTTTGTTTTGAATTTGGCCCAGTTTGCTTGGTGACTGGAATGAAGGTACTTGAGTCATCTTCTGTACTCAGTAGTGGAAGTCTTCGAACGTTTCGCCTCTCATCCAAAAGGCTTCGTCAGCGGACCACTACTGAGTACAGAAGATGACTCAAGTACCTTCATTGAAGATGGACCACTCCTGTACGACTGAGAGCGTACACAGCATTGCACATTTATGTATCACAGCTAGGCCTGTCACGATAACCAAGTTCGACATATTGAGGCAGGGAAATATTGCGATAAACGAAACAATTGAAGACCTTTTAATGCCACGGAAAATAACTCTAACGCTAATAGAGGGGAGGGACTTAGCCAAGCTAAACTCCTCCCAGTGGTCTATACCTAGTCTGCGGCCTGAGCCTAAACTTGTCGCTGACGAAGTATTTTGGATGAGAGGCAAAACGTTCTACACTTCAACTACAGAGTACAGAAGCTGACTCAAGAACCTTCATTGAAGCTTTGTGTAGAATGAGCCCAGACCTATCCACCACAACTGCCTCTAAAATCCTGCACTGTCACTCAAAAAAGTGTTAATTCGGGTCCGAATTGCACGAGCTTAATATAGAATCTGCAGTTACGTGTAAGACCTGAGGTGGCAGTAGTGAGTATAAAAATGACCAACTTGCATCTAGTCCCTTTAATCTTAAAATATCCCACAATAAATATGAAATGCAATAAAACACTACTTCATTTGGGCAAAATATACATAACATTAGAAAAAGGGAGACAAAATGCAAATACATGAAGAGATGATAAATATTGTGCTAAAAAAGGTATTGTTTATCTGTCATTTATTGAACGATGAGTTGATATAGTAATTAGCGTGACAGCCCAAATCACAGCCCACTTTGCCATCCTGTGGGACCAACTTTCGACCCTTGAGAAGACATCATGATGTGTCTTCCTGTATTGATTCATCGAGCTCTGAATATTAAGCATATATTATGATGATGCATTATAAGTAGCTCATTGCAAAATCCAGCACATTTGCACAAACTTGAGAGTCCATTAACGTGCACTATCCTCCCCAAATAAACACTTGTTAGTTTGAGTAGCCTAATAATCTGGGCCTCAATAGCCTTAAGCCTTAAGCATTTGTACGCCGGCATTAGTGGTTTCAGTAACCTTTCAAATTGTAATTGTGGAAGGGTTCGAAGAGGAAGTCGTGACCACAAAAATAAATCATTAGCTCTATTTTCAACTTTTTCCCAATTCCTAAGTCCTTTTTTTTTCACGAATAATGATAATATTTTAATCAAAAGATAATATATATATTCAGTTGCGCTGAAATAACAACCTCTATAATCAAACACTGTCCATTTCAAAGTGACTAACACAGACTGTTCATATTTGTAACTTTTCACTGTCGTAAACACAGGAGAAGTGATAGAGAAAGGGCAGCTGTTTTACTTCACAATGGTTTTGGCCGTTCAAGAGGTGAGTCTGGTTTCAATTAGAGATCCCCTGCTGACTGGGAAGCTTCACTCGGTTAACAGTGCAGGCCTGTAGCAGCGCTGTGCCAGCAGTTACTCATAGGATGTCAAATTATTATGGATTTTACAACTTTTACAGCGTTTTAACTTTATAAACTTTAATAACAGAAATTTAAAAAAACAAACTTTTGGAAAGTTAATAAAATGTGAGAATACGATGGTTGCACAGAATTGTTTTTAAACTCAAATAACCCAAAATCAATAGGCGTAAATATTCTTCTTTTCTTTTTTAAATATATGTTAATGGATATTCTTAATACAAAAAATCTGGGAAGAAGCAATAGACAATAAAAGTTTACAAAGAATAAGAGCATTAAAGTAATGATGGTTGCACTTCACAGCGCAGTAATAATGTGGTCATAAGATGTAAATAGCATCGTAAACAATGGAGAACAAGGGAGAATACATTTGGCAGCATTTGACTACAAAAATTAGCTGGACTGTGTCATGTATCCATGTGTTACTAACATGTTATTACACATTATGCTCTTTCCATCCAAATAATGCGGTTAGTTGGTTACAGGTTAAAATAAAACTTACCTGTATGGGCGAGTACCACTTCTGGGGTTGGGGCGGTCTGTGCATGCCGTTGTTGAGGACTCGAGCGGGGAAAGCCGAATCATATTCCTGTTCAGGCATCTTTACTTTAGCGTTTTTAGCCTTTTCCAGTTTGGCTCCTTCTTCAGTGGAGCCCTTCTCTCCCCAGCGCACCTAAACACATGTCGAACACAAGACTTCTGAAGTTTCCAAAGTCATTTGCAACACAATGCTTTTTGTTATGAAACTGACCTCCATCCTTTTGATTCCTCCAACTCCTCTCCCTCCATAATACGAGGCATCAACTGTCGGCCATTTCTTCTTCGGCGCATCAAAGTCTTCATCATCCTGGGAACAAAGGGCAAACTGTGACAAATGTAGCTGTTTTCAATTCTTTCAAAGCTGAGATACAGTGGATTCAGAAAGGCCTTAGTCCACTTTAGAGCGTAGCAGTCGGATTTTAAAATCATGAACATGTCTTTTCTATTCGCTTGTTAAGTATAACCTCAAACACAATAATGAGCTACTGTACTTCCGGGTCCAAACTGTTGAGAGTTCCCCTGATAAACACAGCAAGAAACGCAACTTTCTCTGAATCTCCTGCTGAAATAACAACAGATAAAAGGCCAACAGCTGTTTTACACCTAATTCGAACAATATAGCTCACCATTTATCCAGGCAAAATGAAGATATTTATATATAAATTAGCATTCATTGTGTATGGAAAAAATAATTAATGCCAGAAAAGCATTACTGATGAAAATCCAGAGTAAATGTAATATTTCTTTGCGATCAAATGTGCCTTGTAGTCAGCTCTATAGCAGGTTAAAACACAAAACTACATTGGCTACCATATATAAGAATACATTAAACAAGAAATTTAAAATGCTTAGAATAAAAAAAATCATAAAAATCATGAGTCAAAAAACATATTCAGACCTTATAAAACTGAAGGCCCATTTTATAGCTTTCAATCTTAGTGGCGATCTTTTGGAACGTTCACAAAAAGGTTTATGCCTGTCACTGCCTATGATCCAAGTACGTAGCTGAAACTAATGTAAAGTTATACTCTTGAAATAAAAGTGAAAGCGCTCCAAAATCATGAGTATGTTATAGTGAGAAGTTCTTTGCGGATCCTAAAGCTGCTGTTCTCACCGAGCTCTCCTCATCAGGCGGTGGCGGGGGCTCATGGATGATCTGTGGAGCCAAAACGTAACATGACTTTGTGCAGATGATGTCATAAATAATAAACTTACACATGTGTGACAATGTTTTGAGCTTTTCGATTAGACAAAGTTACACGGGGTCTCTCTGTAAAGCCATACTGACTGATTTAAAAATGATTTTGTTCAGCTGCCAATATTAATGAATACACGAACACAAACTGCTTTCCTCAACATTTTTGGAGTTTAAGCCAACAGCTGCAGCATCGCGTCATCTGCTCATACAGTTGGCAAGTGCTTTCGTGACTAAATCACACAACAGCAGATCTGCTTTAACCAGCGCTCACTGTCAGCTCAGCAGTATCCATTTGTGCCCTACGCATGATTGAAAATATTGAAAATCTCTGTATGGACAGCAAAATGTTTCCCCCATAGCAACCGACCCAGCAGGACTTTCCTAAACACACAGAAAATGTAATGAACGAGAGCAGAAAAATGGAGAGAGCTGAGCCATGTTGTTACATATTTCTCTGGCACCTGTGACACAGTCTGCAGAGGTGGAAACTCCGCCGCACATTTAGACCAGCCACACTCTTTGTTTAAAAAAGAAATACAGGTTCTGACAGAGATTGGCTTAAGAACCTCCTGCGCCGCTGTGAGGCTGGTAGACTGACCGCTGAATTATGGAGGCAGGGCTTCGCCAAATGCGTTTCCGTTATTCACCAAAGGGCTGTGCTTCGGCCCACTCCTTTTGAGCAGAACTTCAACTGCTCAAATAACAAACTAACTAAACTAAATGGCAAAACAGATCAAATAAAACAAATAATAATAATAATCATGAATTTTGTCCCCCACATTTTAACTTCTTAACCCCAACCTGACCCAAGCCCATTTTCTCCAAATCTAAAAGCTTCTTGAAAAAAAGGTCAACAAACTTGACAAAAACAAGGATGAAAATGCAACACAAGAGCGACAAAAACTTGACAAAAATGTGATGAAAATCCAAGAAAAAAGCTATTGATTTTTTTTTTTTTTTTTAAAGTGACAACAACCCAAGGAAAAGGGTCAATTTAGATGAGTTTTGTAGGTCTTAGCTTTCAGGCATTACATTGGCCTATAGGTTGTGACCGTATGGATTTGGGTAAAGCTGAACTGGAGAAAATGTTCTCAGCTACTTTAGCTGAGAACATTTAAGGGTTAAGAGTTTAAACAATAAGTATGGTGAGGTGGTGCTTTACTATTAAGGCTCTTGAACATAAACAAGATAGACTTAAGGCTTTCCACTGCAGTTCCCTATAACACTTTCCATTTATCCCTCTAAAGTCCAAACTCCACTCCATGATGTTACTGCCAAAACGGCTGGCTGTAGATTAAAAAAGGCCTCTGCTCAATATATGAGATTGAATATGTTTTCAATTGCAATTCGATTAAATCTGGAAAAACTGCCCAGCCCAACGATCATCTTACATTTGCAGAAGAAGATCAGTTTTTACGTCGGTCACCCACTGACCCAAATTTGTATTCATCCATTTCATTCCTTTCGGGGAAGTGACAACAGATCACAACACATTACAATTTCCAGCAAGCGGATTTCCAGCCATGCTCACAAAGGAGGGAGAAGAAGAAAACCCATAATTTCAATGTATTCGTTGAGAGCGTTAGATACGTAACTAGCAGAAAGAGTGCGTGAGTGGCTGAATGGTTCCTCGATGTAATGTGCTTTGAGTTCGCAAAACACCCCAGGACCAAACAAGGTTAATCTGTTTAGACTACTCCTGATAATATGAACATGTTGACTCACCACAGTGCAGCACAGGGGCCAGAACCACCAGAGGAGGCCTAAGATCACGAGTATCATCAAGATGAGCAGCGCTATGGCCAAGACGGTCCCATCTGACTGTGACAGAAAGATTGAACGTTTTATTGCTTAAAACAGTGTTTTCTAACCCGTAGCTTGAAAGCAAACAACAAAACGAATACTATATACAGTAGAGAGCAGTATTATGCAATGCAAAAGTGGGGTCAGTTACTGTTGAATTTTCCTTTTCTTTACAAATATGAGTATTCAGCACATTGTCATTAGTTTGACACAGAGGATCTCAAACATGCAAGTACCAACAATGACTCTGTTATTAACGTGATTAAAGTCTTACTAAACTGGCTTTCAACAGACAGTGACATTGTGTTCAAATTGGCCTTTACTTTAAGCAAAATCTAGAATATTAGATTAGACCTTCCAGCAGAGATACTCAACTGTATTTCAATAACCCTCAGCATACACTAAACATTTCTCCACTGCATTTCCATTCCCACAATTTTAAGTTATTTATATGTAATTATATGTAGATTACGGTAAGTGAAAAATGTTAATGATTGCTTCCAATTAAGATAAAACAATTAGGGGACATACGATGACATAATGTATTCAGTCAACATCAGCCCCCTCCACTCATAGCAACAAGGTCCCGTGTGCGTTTCCCGGGACCTGCTCTTCCCATGTCTGGGTGGGTTCCCTCCGAGGGCTCTGGTTACACACATCAACCCAAAACAAGCAAAGTCGGACAAAACCTCCAGCTAGATAATCCTGATCAAGATCTTGGCTAAAAATCTAGACATTTATTTATTTATTTGTTTACTTTGGCGGGACAGTGCATGTTAATGAACATACATACGTATAAAGTTAAAGATTGTGGCCTTACGCAAATTTCTATCTGTTGTCCCCCACTCGCACTCTCAAACATCCTGGCCTATTGTACATGTTTTTAGTGGTAGGGGAAACCAGAGTGTCCGGAGGAAACCTGCTCTGAGCTCGCCTGCTGCTCCTGACAGGTTGCTTTGAGGCACTAGTTGAAGGATGTGTCAAATACAGAGATAACATTTCCCTACAAGACAATAAAGACTGCAAATACAAATGCAAATCTAGATTTGGGGAGTGTAGCTTGTGTATGCCTAGAAAGAGACCGTATACTGCACTTACACAGCCAACGCTGGTGATGGTGACTGGGCTTAAGATGAAACTGAGCCCTTCGTTCAAACTGACATAGAGATTTGCAGTCCTGGAGAAAGAGCAAAGCAATAAGTTACATAATCATATTTTGCATTGACTCAGAATGTCCAATTAAATGAGCCGACTCACATTCCTTCATCTTGGAGTACTGGTGCAGGACAGAGCAGATATGTATCTTCAACAATAAGAGGTTTCACAGCTACACACAAGAGACAAGAATATTTACTACTTATAGCAAGCTCAATTTCAATGGAATGTGAATTCATGTTTATAGTCGTTCTTTTGTCACATTTACTTGTTTACTTTAGAAACAACAGAAATGTGTGCGCCCTCCTTTCTCCAGCTGCCTTTGCATATAAGATTTTTTTCATACAAAACTGACTATTTGATTTGGCAGGAGTAGAGCATACCCAGCAAGTGAGACATCGCTATCAACATATTGAGAACTATGAGGGTTGCTGTCCTTGTCTAAGAAACACAACTGTAATCCCAAAAGATACCTCGGAAATTGGGCTAACCTTGTGCAGAGGACTGATTCTTTAGTGATAAAAGTTAGAGGCTTCACTTTTTGACAGTGATTGCATTCCACTTAAATCTTGTAAGTCCAAAAACACTGGACAGTTTCCCAAACTCAACTTTGTGATGTTTTATTAGACTGTTTACGCCATGAAAGAGTTCATGTTTTACAGTGAGGTGCACATATGTGACAGAGGGCTCTATTGTATAATAACCTATTGTGCTTTAGGGCGGCAGCGGTTAGCGCTCGTGCTTCACAGCTAGAACGTCCCGGGTTCGATCCCTGGGTGGGGCCTTTCTGTGTGGCGTTTTCACATTCTCCCCGTGTCTGCCTAGGTTTCCTCTGGGTACTTTCCCCTACCACTAAAAACATGTACAACATGTCCAGCCAGGTGTTTCTGACCCTTAGTCTGGCTTCACATCTGGGATGGGTCCCCGAGCGCCGGCCCACGCTGGCTGCTCACTGCTCCTATAGGTTGCCCCAGCGGCTTTAAGGATGGGTGAAATGCAGAGAACAAATTTACCTACAGGGAATAATAAAGTATACCTTAACCTCAGCTGGACAGGACAGGGGCAGTATTTGCCACCAAAGTAGAGCATTCAGTCACAGTACCAAAAATTCTTGCACTGATGTAAAGTATTTGCTATTACTTTTTCCTACATATTTCTTCTCAGGTATTTATTCATCTGCCCCACACATTTCCGTATTATATCACAGTTTTCCTTGTGAACATATTAGAGGGTTTGCAAAAGACGCATTGGATATGAATACAGAGAAATCGTGAGGATTATATCAAATGTGGTTGTCATTATTCTATTATGTGTATTCATAGTGTCTCTTTGGGCCAAAACCGTGTCCTAATTATTTTCATTTGCGTTCGTCCCATTCCCAACTTGATGAAAATAAGTTCCAGAAACGTGTGTGCAAACAGTTAAAGAGGAGTCTGGACATGTATAAACACAAGGAGATGATTCTACTTAAATTGTTTCCATGTTGACAGGAAGCGGGACATGTGACAAAAGGAGATGTGTCTGTGTGAAAAGAGCATCAACCATCCTGCACTGGCCGGAAATTAACAATACAGTATTACTATTTAGAAAAATTTTACATTAACTTGTGCGCATACAAAAAGAGTGCCATGAGGTCACACGCTGTATTTGCACTGAAAACCAACAGGCCTCTCGCTGAGCAGCTGACTGGTTGTAATTAGGAAGCATGTGTGGTGTACACAGAAGGAAGATCTGTAACAACTTTTACAGTCAGACCACAAGATAGGACTTCCTTCCTTACATGTGGCACCTTTCTAGAGTTTTTCCAAATTATTTCTGACCATAAACCTGAATAACAACTTGAATATGTAGTGCGATCAGAAGTAGGTCATTGTGGCTGATCAAAATCCTTTGATGGCTGATCAAAGGATTTTAGGAGCACAGACAGGTGTAACTAATATTCTTATAATATAGTGTGTTTAATGGTGGGAACACACTTTTTTAAAATGCACCACCAACTGGTTTCACTATGTGATACGCTTTGATTTAACAGCGACTGTGTGTGTATGAGTCTGGGCTCATGATACTTACTCTTGGTCACAGTGCCATTGATGCGGAAGCTGCACAGGACCTTATCCACATTATGAGCCTGAAGAAAACCATTCCCCCGCACCACCACCTCAAACAACTCTGAGAGAGGACAGACATAATTCATTACACATATATAACCATTCAAAGAAGCAGCTCTAAATGCTATGTAGCATGTAGATTGTTTTGCAAGGTAATATATGTGTATTGTTCAAAAGATATAACATTAAAATATCAACAGAATAATTTACAAAGGTGTATAAAGTTTTGAAAATGGCCTTCTTATGCCACTACACAGCTGAAGAGCATGGACTGGTGTGCAGCAATTGCCGTGAGGAGCTGAATTTTGCATAGTTGCACAAACACATGAGGCAGGGAGTCAGTCTGTCTGCGCTTCAGTGAACAAGCCTCACCTCCTGCACAGATACTGGACGGCTCTGCTGCCAGAATCTCAATGCAGGACTTTTTCAAAATCTGAAGAAATAAAATGAAAGGCATTAAGAGCATTGTTTCAATCAGTCTTCTTCTGAGTTTTTCACTCTCCCAGATGCTTTCCAGGCACATCTTTTGTACCTGATTTACAGTTGCTGCCAGCTTCACTGGCTGACCCTAATGTGCTCCAGATGGCTCTGACCTCTGCCCCACAGGCCCTAACAGGTCTGTTTAAGTGATGGGAAGTCCACACGGTGTTGACAAGTATACCAGAATCATCAACAGTGTTTGACAACATGTTTGATGTATTGACCAGAAGAGGAAATGTCAATCTAAGTATTGTTGAGTGCGTGTGCTGATTTTAATCTTGGTTGTTATTTCAGGGATTTTAAACATTCGGAAAAAGCAGAGAATGGATATTGAGTTTATCTTGGAGGATACTCATGCTTTAATTGCACTGTTCAGCAACAGATGTGAAATTAAGGTGGCAGTAAAATAGTTTGGAAATTGGTTATATAAGAACTGCAAGCCATTATAAGGGGAAATAGACGATTGAGAACGATGTTATGTCACAGTATCATGCATGGACAGCCATGGATCGATAAAATCCCACATATTACACAAGAAAGTCGACTGTATACCAGTACTTTCCAAAGTCAACGTGAGATTCGGTGTGTGCTTACCGAGTCTATAACTCCGTGCAAAGCTGCAAATCCATCATTCACAGGGAACACGTGGTCCTGACTGTCAGCGATTTTGGCCAGCTGTGAAGAGTTCAAACAAAAACATTTAACCCAGTTATGTTAAGTACAGAATAATTTTTGAGTGAAAACGCACCTGCGTCTCATCGAAGTCCTTCACCCCGACACAGTAAACAGAGGCGCCCAGGCTTCGGGAGCGGTTGGCCTGTCAGGTATGCACATAGGATTCAAAACAAAAACAAGTTGAACGCCTGGACACAATTACACTTCTGCATCCCACCTGCACCATCCAAAACACAAGCAACAAAGCCTTGGTTTATATGAACAGTAACATATTTGTATCAAGTACGGCCAAACTTGTCTTTCACATTAGCTAAATGTTAAACTAACCTACAGTATTTAAGTCTCATTTGATTCGACACAATTACTTCTCACTGTGGAGCAATGAACCAGTTATTATTGTAGCTATTGAAACTTGCAGTAGTAAAAGTCAGATAGGAGGAAATGTGTGCATACAATCAAAAAAAGAAAAGTGACTAAACTTGATTGACTCTTTGTAGACATTGCTTTTGTAGATAACTTGCAAGGCATAATCCGTTACCCTATGGGCCTATCCTGTGTGCTATGCAGTAAAACACAGAGTCCTACCCTCTGACCTTCATGTCTCCCCTGATGCACAGCTGCTAGTGTTTGATGCTGTCTGTTGTGCGTGCATTGGCATAGTTCACCTGGTTATAATCTGTGTAAGTTCTCTCTCTGCCTCTCACCTCTCTCTCTGCGTAGTAAAACAGATTCTCGTGCAGCTCGCCGTCTGTCAGAGCAATGATGACACTGGCAGTTCGGTAACCTGTTGGGAAAATAAACAGTTGACAATTGCATGAATCAGTGTGCAATGATTATGCATAACTAACACAAAGTAGAACTATTAAACCAGGGGCATGTCTAGGGGTGGAAATTGGAAATTGATGGGCCACCCCACTTAGAGGGGCTGAGTTTAACTCAGTTCTATTGACAATTTGGGAAAAGAAGTAAGGAAAGAAATTAATTGTTCAATAAATAAATAAAACACTTTTGACATGTACCTTACCTCTAAATAGTCTATCACCAAGACAAGCTTATTTCTTGAAGAGGTTTGTTCATTGGATTTTCAGCACAATTGGAATGACCAATGTCTTAAACTACCTAAATTCTATACAGCCTGAGCAGCTGTGCTTACTAACTTTGAAAGATTAAATGCCACATACAGTTTTGTTTCTTTATAATGTATATAAACTATTAGCATAATAACAAGACAGACACATTACTCACTCCATTAGAATTGGAGAAGAAGAATGAATGAAAGTATCAGTAACAGTCAAAGACTATTTACAGTGTAGATTTTTTACTGAAGGCAAAAAAATATATTTTGAGATAAATTCTTCTTAATAGCAGAAGCTTTGATTACTGCTTTGCACACTTATCATATAGTCATCCGAATTTTTTTTCACTTCACAGACTGCTGAATGGAATTTCTGATGATTATCTTGAGAAAATGCCAAGAATAAAGGGAGGCAATTTTGAAGAATATATTTTGAGTTATTTCACCCTTTTTCAGTTCCTACATAATCCCATGTTTATTCATAGTGTTATGTCTGAGAATCATACAATGTAAATAACGTTGACAATAAAGAAAAGCTGATACATAAAAAGTGTTTCCAAACTTTTGACCAGTACTATAGGTGCAACTTGACTTACCTTCAGTGTTTCCATAGTAAATCTGCTCACTAGCCTGCAACAAAAGCAAACAAACTGTAAGCATTTTGGCAGCATGTTATAAATCAGTGGTTCTCAAACTGTGGTGGTACTTGGGCATCATTCATGCAACACTCAGTCACCTTAGAGATTTATACTTTTATGCATTTACGCTTTCATATTAGGTGTTTTTTGTGAATGCCCAATCTTGCTTGATGAGAAACACTGGTTAAAGAGTATAGTACACACGGTCTCCTCGTTGTTAATTTTAGAGACAGAGATGCATTGTGGGATGGACATGGCCTTACCCTCAGTATCCCCTCATGCATAAATGTGTCTCCTCCAGGGAGCACCTCTTGCAGCTCCTCCAAACCTTTACGAATGCGTTCCCTGTGAACAAACACATGTAATCCAATTAGAGCTGTGCAAAAGACTAAACACGCGATAATAGCTTCCAAGTGCACGAAAAAACAGCAATGTGTAGCAGATGAATGTATGGTTTAGATACAGTATAGTGCCTTTTGAGGAGTTAGATATAAACAAAGCCGTTCAAAGGGGATTTAAGTTTCCATTCGTCAAGATTAAGAGTTCTTTTGGGGAAGAGCAATATGCACTCACCTGTCTTCAGTTAGACTCATTAAAATCTTCCCTTCAGCGGAGAAGACAATAAATGACATTCGTAACTGTGGGCTAAAAAAGAGAAACACACTTCTATTAGACATAAGTACATACAGTATGTAGCATATTCATAGTAGATAGGTGCAATATGTCGTACCTTATGAATCTATAGGCGAGGTGTTCGACAAAGTGGTATATTTCTGTCCAGTGATTCTGCACGCTCCCTGATCTAAAACGTGCAGAGAAAAAATATAAAGATTCAGTGTCTTTTATTAATTCTCCTGCAAGGGAATTGGACACTTACATTTCAGCATTCTGCATCATTTAGATCCACAGGTGACTTGCTAATTATGACCATTTTTCTATATTTGTTATAGTTTAGTGCAGTGGTTCTTAACCTGGGTTTGATCAAACCCCAGGGGTTCGGTGAGTCAGTCTCAGCGGTTCGGCGAAGGTCAAGACACACACCCGACTCATTCGGTGAATGCGCATATGAAACTGGTGGGGTTCAGTACCTCCAACAAGGTTAAGAACTACTGGTTTAGATATAATTTCAAGTTAAAAAAAATGTCATCCTTAAATGTGTTGCTATAAGTGTGGGTGAAACCTGGAGCCTGTACAACCTCTGGCCACCCCTGAGAAATGGATCATGAGCTCCAATGACTTCTTCATTTCCCATACTTGTATGTACTAGGCTTGAAGTAGTCTAGAAAATACAAGATTACTACTAACCTACTACAGACCATGGATGTGCAGAGTATCTAAAAATGTACCTCAAAGTATCATTGCTTTAAAAGAAAAAAGTTCTCAAGTGTAAGTAAAAAGCAGTGACACATATTTACTAAAGTAAAAGCAGAAAGGTGTATTCAGAATATGCTACTGGAGTTCTGATGTGATAAACTAATGTGACAAATGTGTTTTTTCTCCTTCTAAATAACAGGCAAGAAAAAATAAACAGGTAATGTTTATGAGGCCGACGTGGAACGATTTCTTTTATCATTTTCATTTATTTTTTTCAAGATAAACGTGGAGTTTTTGTCACAAAGGCTAATCACAGAGTTAAACATAACTCATATGTTTATTAGTAGTGATACCATGAAATAATATTACACATGTTTGAGAATTATTGTGTGTAAAAACTAAGTGCAATCTCTTCAAAACATACTCAGTAAATGTAACTGTTCACTCCCCACCGGTTAGAAACAGGTCTTACTTAATTTCTTAATTATTGTATTACTTTCCAACATTTTTAAACACCAGACTGTCCACATGATGTCTTGCCTAATCAGAGTTCATTGTATTGTTGAAACACTTTTGAACAAGTCTGTGACCTAGCTGACACCTCTTCACATGTGCTGATTTCACTTTGTTTTATAAGCCTTGGACTTTTCTCCACCTATTTTTCCATTGTTCCTGACACAAGTCCCAACACAGGACATCGGGCCAATAGGCAAAGACATATGTGAACATCTGTGGCAGCATATGGACAGGACAGTGAGTATGACCAGGCATCAGCATCATACTCGTATTAAGCAAACAGGCAATAATGAATGTGAAGCTCCACTCAATAAAACATATTTCTTGAATCATGCTTCTTTTCCCTGCAGAGCTCCGCCTGCAGTTGGCATTGATGAGCACTGTAGGAAAAGTGGAAAATCCATCACCATCCTAAGAGAAACATTGGAGCACTACTCCTGCTCGGTCATCCAGATAAGAAAACTGGGCTGGATCATGCTTTTGTTTGACCCAGTTGAAACAAAATATTGATAGAAAATAGAGTTGCAAAAAGTCTCACCTTGTTATTACTATTCCAGAGCAGACTATAATATTCTGGACGTTTGTGTATTTGGTTTTAAGACACTACAACTTGCCATTGCCTATTACTATTGCAAGAGCCAACAGCAGTTGGATATAACGTGCTATTTAGAAAGAAAGAAATTGCACCAACTAGCAATGGGACCAAAAAAGCATATAGGCGTTTGCTTTGTTTTCATTTTGATTTATTATTTTGCCTCATCTTTACGATGTCATCTGTAACATTTTGACAACACGCGCGCGCACACCCACACACTTCTGGAAGGCTGTGTTAAAGTAAACTCACTTGTCTAAAACAAAGTAGAGATCAAAGCCCCCAAAGCAGGAGGATAATCCAGTCTGCCCTGTGCCTTCGTCCCGGTCCGGTCCAGCAGAGCCAGCGGTGAGAGCCACCAGAACAGCACCAAACATCCACAGAGAGCATGAGCACTTCCAGCATCGAGACATTATTCTCAACTTCAGTTAGACGCCAGAAAACATTTTCATCACAAAGAGCTTGATGTCCTGCTCAGTTTTCTATCAGCTTGATTTGAGCGCTCCCTCACTCCAAACCAGTCGCCCCACGCAGAGACTCACATCCACTCTGAGGAGAGGCGTGCATCAGTTCTCCATGCAGTAGAGCAGAAGACCATTCCCAGCGAACTCCGTGGAAATCAACTGTAAGTGAGGTTGGCTCGCCATCTAGTGGCAATATCTTTTTGTTGCGATGGGAATGTACAGGTATGATCCGAAGAGGGCAGAGGTGAGTTACAGTATATAATTTGTTTCGTAACATTTCACCCAATAAATAGAATAAAATCCAAGCATTTATTTAATCTCAGATTATTTTGGTTTTGAAAATACCTAAAGATACAAATAAAAAACAAACTGTGTCTTTGCTGTGAGCGGCTCCTCTCTAACCTGACTTTACTGGCTGGGAAGTCTCCAGCTCGTCTCCATGGAGATGCTGAATACAAGATGTAATGGGGGTTAGGTCCTCATCCAAATCCATTCTGTGATTATTCACTGCAGAAATAGAAATGACATTTTTTCAGTCTACCTGGTCATTTGAAGTGTGGGCTGGCAGCAGCATCATCCAACATATTAAAAGTCTGTTTGTTTGTTTGTTTGTTGATGTTAAGGACACATTCATATTTTCCAAAGAATACAACATTAAAACTATAATATAAAATAAATAAATCTCAAAATAAGATACAAGAAAAAAATACAATTTGAATTTTATTTTATTTTATTATGGTCAAGCTAAACGAAGTGGAAAGAGTAGGACTACATGTTTTACTTAAGTAAATTACTGTTTCTTAGATAATAACATTACTCAAAGAGAAGTTAAAAGTATTGTGGGATTAAAGTACTCCAAGAATTTCAGTTGCTTTAAAAAGTTACTCAAGTAGGCTACTTGACTACTCGCCACTGCAGGAGGGTACTCACATTTAGTTTAGGAGCTTTTAAGTCATTATGTTTTGCATCAGTGGTTTATTTTGTTCAACTTGGCTAATTGTTTACATTCATAGAAAGGTGACTATATGAAGACGTGGTCAATTATTTTCCCACTGCCCCGTTGATTTCACATAGTGTGGATGGGTCATTCTTCTTGTGCACAAGATATTGACAAGATGCTTGATCAAACACTGACACACAGTCTGAGGGGAACGACCTTGGGATGTGATAACTGTGGAGAAAAACCACATATATGGTCAATAAAATAATCAACCTACTTAAACTCAAGGGTGACTCGGTACTTACGCTGAGCAGCAGGAGTCACAGGTGCAGGCCATACATTTACTGTTTTTCCATGAAGACCCCACAGCATGCCACGTGCCATCAACATCATCCTGACAATGAGTTTGATCTGAGGGAGTATTGTACATTTAAAATGTCAGAATCAACAGCAAAATTCAACATTTTAAATAAATATTCAGATGTCCTCACCTTCTTTTAGTGTAGGATATTTAAAATAACAAAATCCATTTGACAGCGATGCCACAGCGCATAACAGCAAAGCCAAAGTGACGTACTTCTGCACAGAACAAAATACACATTATACTGTGCTATTATTATTATACTATACACATTATAATATCATTATACTGATTTAGAAAAAGAACAGTGTTGGGCTTGGACAGATTACTATGTAAAAGATATCCAACTACTGATTACTCCTTCTAAATCCATCATAATTGATTGATTAAAAGTAATCTAATTACTTATTTGATTATATTTCTTTCAAACATTAGTGTAGTTGAGAGCGCTTTGGTTCCTGCACTTGTCCGACAGCGAACCACAATATTCTCTGCTTTAGATTAAATAAACTCCAAATAATGTCTGTTTTCGGTTGTTTTTATACATTTCTGACATATTATGTATAATAATTTTCAACATTCAACACAATCAACATTTTTAGCTATCAAGATGTTACATAAAGTATCTATAGTTACTTGATAAAGTAGTTATAATATGTCAGTTTGGCAATTGTAATAGCAATGCTTCACTGTGTTACTTAAAAAAGTAGTCTAATTACAGAAGTGGATTATGTAGTAATTCCTTACTGCCCAACAGTGGTAAGAAATTATCCTTCTAAAAACTATAAAAACAAGAAATAAATAGACCATAGGCCTGGCAGACTATTAAACTACCTGGTAACCTATATTATCAAACTTACCATGATGAAAGGATCAAAGATTCCGGGGTAAAGGGATGATCAGAATAAACATTTCACTCTGGATAAGGCCTTTTAAACAGTGGGTCAAGGACCTTTGGAATTGGGAGGGGTTATTGTTAACTGGGCTACTGCTTGCATCACGTTTCAAAAGGGTGCAAATAGACTTTCTCGCCATTGAAATGCATTGTGATGCCATTAAAACTGAGGGTGCAAACATTTTAAAATGAGGGTGCAATGCACCCTCTTGCACCCCTGTAGATCCGGCCGGGCCTGAGTCAGGTACTACATATTCAGGAAGGACTTGTTCTGTGTCTTCGATCTAATTAAATACAGTATGATACTTGGGAGGTTTCTTCAAATGGGACAATTTTTGACTTTATTCTTTTAAACTAGAACATTAAATGTATACTTTAAGAATCAGAATCAGAATAGGTTTATTGCCAAGGTTTGTGAACAAGGTTTACAAACTAGGAATTTGTCTTGGTGCAAACGTGCGACATAGAACATATAACACAGAATTAAGATCAAAAATAAGCTAAGAACTTTAAACTATAAGGCTATAAGGGCATGCATAAACAATATTAATTTTTATTAATAAAATATGATTAATAAATAAGATAAAATAAAGTGACATATAGTAAGACAACAACAATTTGACAATGAACAACAGCGGGATTGTATATACAGATGTGTAGGCATATAAAGTGATATTAAGTGTTATTAAGATAGTAGTTGTCTGGACATGGTTTGCATTTTTAGTCCTGACATGTTTAGTCATGATCTGATTTCCTTCTAGGCCTAGTGGCTCGTGAAATATGTTATGAGGTGGTACTTGATCGATGTGAAAATGTTTGGTAAACACTTCTAATATGTTTCAAATTTATCAAAAGGTGTATCATAAGATTCAAGACAACTTGGCAACTATTGTAATATACAATTAGGCAAGTACCTTAAAGTTACTCAAGTACCTACTTGTTACTCAAGTAGGTACTTGTACTTGAGTAACTTTAAGGTAACTTTTTAGAGTTTAATTACACTGTACTTTTTATTTCCACTTGAGTAAAAATATAATAAATTATACTCTTACTACTTGAGTGGCTTAAATAAAATAGTTGATCTTCCCTCTGGGTATATTCAAGAGACAAAATCTTTATGCTGACAAATAAAATAGGTTTTATTGGCCTCAATATTCTTCAGAGTGATTTCTCTGAAACTGAAAAATTTTAATGGCAGGATTTTCAGTTTCATAAAGGAAGTCCCGCACAACTTTGTATTATTTTTTTCCTACGCTGCCCTTTGCAAACCGATGTGTGAAGTTTGACATTATTAATCAGATTTAAAACTCTCAAGAGTTACTTAGCAGCCTAAGAAGCGCACATATATATATATATATATATATATATATATATATATATATATATATATATATATATATAAATGTATAAATATATATATATATATAAATGTATATATATATATATATATATATATATATATATATATATATAAATATATATATATATATTTATACATGTATATATATATATAAGAAATTGAATTTTTTTTGGCGGAAAAAACTCAGAAAAACGCTGTAGACTACTATTTTCAAGAAAAAATAAAAAATACAAAAATACAAAAAATAAAATAAAAAACTACGCGCCGTGATGGAGTTGCCGGTTTGGTCAAAATGACGCACATTGATCTGTAGCAGTCCAGTAGATGGAGACAGGGTATAGACGCAGCGTATCTGGCAACCGATCGTTTAACAAAGGTAGTGCCTCGCGACTTCACTTCCTCATCGCGATTCTAAAATATGCTTTGATCATAAACAGGTGAGTTTCCTTTACTCATTTTCAGAGAAGCTCTTTGTAAGATGTTAAACACTACGTGCCTACTGCGTGTGAAACTGTAGAAAATTAAGCGTACGCCTTATTGTTAGCCTTAGCTGCTTATGCTAACGCGAGGCCTATCCGACAATTTCATCAACAATGCATTACTTTGTACTCATTATGCATACTTTTTTTATCCATCGATTTAGAATTAGATTGATTTGTACTTGATCGCGACTCATGCAATAAAGCATGTTGTTGTGTGATGTACATCTGCACTGTCACTGTGACGATGCTCTAGTGTAGTTTCTGTCGTACATTGATTCGTTATTGTTGTGGCTCTTGTTTGTCTGTGTTCTACATATACCTGACCACCTTCAATAGGCGAGTTGAGCAATATAGAGGGGACACGTGAGAAAATATAGCTTTTAAATATATCCAAAGTGTGGAAATTACTGTGATTCATAAAGTAATAGATTCCAAGTGTATTATTGACTGGTAAAGAGATCAATAATAATAATAATAATAATAATAATAATATATTTTATTTATTTATTTTCGGTTTTAATCAAGTGATAGTGTGTTTTCTACAAATGTAACTTCTCTGTACAATTCACAAGTCAGCATAACTCTGAATACATGATTTTAGTTATTTTCTAAAACACTGTTTTTCCACCAGGATTATCAAAACCGTCTTGGGCCATTTAAAAATGCATCGTGGTACCGATAAGGATTTTCAGATATCTGCAAGAAAGATGGCCACATCTTTGCTCTTCCAGTTATCCGCTCACGATCGAGAACTGGATCTGGTGTATTTGGACCACAGTTATGCAAAACCTTGGAACGCACACCCTGATGCCAGCAGTGCCCGGCCCACACGGACACTGTTTGTCACGCCTCGTCGCCAGCCCGAATCCTCCACGTAAGATACTCAGTTATACACGAGGCCATTTGGAATTACAAAACTCTTATGTTCTGTTATTGTTTGCAGGGAGTCTGACTCTTTAATTGATGTGGAGATGGTCACACCGACCCCTGTCCCCCTGTATGATAATCAGAAGGCTCTAAGTGTCATGAAGGAGTGTGAGAGACATGTCCTGTTTGCTCGAACTGTAGCTGACAGTCCTCCACCTCCTGAAGACTGGGAGGAACATATAAACAAGTAATACATGTATTTTGTTTCTTACTGTATGTTATCAGGCAAATCATTAACATATTTACAAAATTGTAAAAATCAGAATTTAAACTCCTAGTTACATTCATTTTGATTTGTGTTTTTCCCCTCAGAGCTGGCTGGTCAGTGAATCAAAACAAATTATTTAATAAAGTACTTAAAACTTTACAAGCAGAGCGATTATCTCGTCTTGCCAATGAAAATGTGAGTATTGCTGATGTTTACTTCATTTATAGGTGTAACCTCCTTCACTACTAATCATCAGTTTTTTGCCGTCAGGCTCCCAATGAGCCCATTTTGCGAAGAATAGCAGTAAACAAGTGTGCACGGAAGGTCCGACATGCTTTAGCGAGTGTGAACTGGGACACCAAACTCACACAATGGTTACACACGACTTTGATCGAATCTTTGAGTCTTGCCATGTTGGCCGCTTACTTAGATGTGCTTCAGACTCTTAAAAGCAAGGTATTTGATATGTCACTTGGTAATTATTGTTGTCTTTTATTTATTACAACAATACTTATATTTGTTTGCCAGTTGCCCACACTGATCGACAGGATGTTGCAACACACAACCAAGACTGGATCTGCTACTGCAGAAGCACTTTCACTGTTACTAAAACGTCCCTGGGACCCAGCAGTTGGAGTTTTATCTCAAAACAAGCCTGTAAAGCACTGTTTCCTCTCCTCTATGATGTTTGTAATATACTGTGCAGGCCACATTGATTTTATTTTATTTACCTGTGTATGTTTCAGTGCAAGCTTCCTGGATCTCCTCTTATACTTATCGCACCATCAAGCCCCACTAATCCTTCCCTCTCGACTACACGCCGCATGAGGTTTTGGCAATCCCAGCTGTCCTGCTTGGGAAAGGTAAATTACAATATCTTGTTTTAATACGCGTTACTTAACCTCCAACCACATATTCTCCAGTTCGCCGTAACCAAATCTAAAAGTTTCTCAACTGCAGACCAATGGTGTAATGCCTCATTTGAAAGCTTAACCTACAAAAGTGATCATAACTTTTTTGTCACATTTTTCATGTTTTTGTTGGATTTTGTAACATTTGAAAAAAAAATTTCATCCTTGTTTTCGTCGCTATTTTGATGCTTTTTTTAATTCATTTTTTAAGCTTTCAGTTTTGAGTAATGCCACCCAGGAGAAAATGTACTCGGTTCAGGTGGGGGTTAAGGGGTTAACTTGCCTGATTTCCATCTCTTTAAGCAATGGCTTTCTTTCAGGTCATTCCGATACATACTCACGTGAACAGTGGAGCCAATATTGGAATCACTCAGTGTCTGGAGCATATGCTAGGCACAGTGAGGGCCAAAGTTATGGAGGTTTGTAGGTCATTTAAAAAAAAATATTATTGCAATACATAAACAATATGTAAGGTGTTATTAATATGGAAATGTACATTTTTCAGGTTCACAGTCACTTTCCACACAAACCTATCATCCTGGTTGGCTGGAATGCAGGCGCTTTAGTTTCTTGTCATGTAAGGCTTAAGATAACTTGAGGTCATATTAGTCTCATTCTAATAGATAAATGTCTTTTGAATACTTCAGGTCTCTCTAATGGAGTATCTGAATGCTGTCGTGTGTCTTGGCTTTCCACTGCTCACAGTAAATGGGCCAAGAGGGGTAAGAGCCAAGCCTGATTTGTTACTATCCCTACACAGAGCAAACACATTTAATTTTGATGTCTACAGGATGTGGATGACCCACTTCTAGACATGAAAACCCCAGTTCTCTTTGTAGTTGGTCAAAATGCTTTGCAATGCAGCACTGACAGTATGGAGGAGTTCAGGGAGAAGCTACGGGCTGACAACAGTATGGTGGTTGTTGGAGAAGCTGATGATAATCTCAGGTAAACTTCAACTCATTAGTAGTACATAGACATTTTTCAGATTAAGATCAAGTAATTTGGTTGTTTTCATTAGGATTACCTGTGACAAGATGAGGTCTGATGGGCTGACACAGACAATGGTGGACAGGTGTATTCAGGTGCGCATTTGAGGCTCAAAATTATGTTTATAACAACTAGACAAATAATGATCTTCAACAATCTTCACTTTTACTGCTGCAGGACGAGATTGCTGACTTTTTGACAGGGGTCCTCACGCGGGCTGAGGGCCACGGTCATGGCTCTGGGGAAATGAGAGATTTGGATACAGAAAAAAAAAAAAGGCCACGAAGGGAACTTCCTTTTGACTTGGACAGAGGGAGACCCTCCTCCCCTGCTCTAAGAGTTTCAATATCTCCTTCAGGATCAGAGGTGAGTGATGGCAGCAGATGCACATATTCAAGCCTCTTATTGCTTCTGGGTTTCCCTGTCAGTCAATATAGTATTATTTGTTTAGGATTTGTCTAGTGTCTGTAGCAGTCCTACCTCCAGTCCTAAGCCCAAGAACTCAAGTCTGTCTCCAGCACAAAAGTCCAGTCTCATCACTGCCACACAGCTTCTGAAGACACACATGCAGCGCTCGGGAGCAGTGCTCACCCACAAACAGGCCCAAGGTCAGTGTTCTTTGAGCTCGGAACACGCTGCCGTCGCGCCCCCCCCCTTTAAGACCTTTGATACCACTATGTACACACACCTTTCATATTTACCCCCACTTGTTTGTGTAAACTTCAAAGATTCAGTCATTCAACCCAAATGTATCGAATTTATCGCTTTGTAAGCTTGCCAGACATGGCAACATCAAGATCTGATCATGAATTAAATTGACATTATACCATTGTAACCTTGAATGGGGCAAGCTGGAGCTCGACTGAAATACTCTCCCTTCATTCTCTGTCTTTTCTCTTCCTACAACTTTCTTTTCTGGCTTTTTTTCTGGTTAATTCCAGCTCAGTTTGCTGCTTTCATGAAACAAAACATGCTTGTGAGGAAAAATCTTCCTCCTGGCACTTCTCCTTGTATATTTGGTAAGTTTACCTCTTCTACCAATCTACTGTTCTTAGCTTTTTCCATTATCATTATCCATGTCTTTTTACAATTTGCAATAATTTTCGGACTATTGAGCGTACCTGAATATAAGCTGCACCAACTAAATCTTAAAAGACAAAAGCACTTGTCTGTAAGCCGTAGGTGTCTGTCAATGTTGTAACATGAGAGCTTACACATGCGCACACACAGCACACAGAGCTTGGCCGAGAGGTGAGCGCGGTGTGGCATAGTTTATGTGCACGAGCAGCAGCACCAGAGACAAGTGTCCTTATTCTTTGTCGAAACATTCTCATCGCCTGTCTCATTTTTCACGTCATGCTGCATTTTCCATACTTTTATGCACTAAATGTACACTAAACTACTTATTTAGTCCACTGTGAGTTAAACTGTTCTGAGAGAAAGAGCGTACAGCCATGGTCTCGGTGTAGCGCCAGTATCAAAGCGCTGGCTTCGCCTTGCTCTGGAAACGTGATCAATACACACACTCAGCACGTGTGTTCCCCCCGCAGCGCTGCAGTCTGGTAGCGGTCGAAGTAGGAAAAAAGGTTGAATATGGGACAACTCCTTCATATGATATCTCGGCCTGAATTTTGGGTCAGGCTTGGGCATGAGATCTAAACACTATGCCGTTTGTGCATAAACGTGTAAGTTAGCCACATGGTTCCGAGCGTGTGAAAATGGTACACTACGGTGGATGTCTACAATGTTAGCTTTGCAGGTTTTCAAAAGTGCTTCTTCTCTAAAATCTTTTTTTGTTTTTTCCTTGGGGCAGTGCCAGTGACGAATGACCAGATAGAAAGTATGGACAGAGATGACTTTAGGGCCCATGGCAAAAGAAGGCAAACACAAAGTCCAGCACCAAACAAAGCTTCCAAAAGGGCTAAGATTAAGGTCACCATTGTTTCACAAAGCGAGTCCATGAGTGGCACCAACAGTCCGACTGCACAAGACGGTGGGTCATTGCTATTTACAACCTCATTGTAGGAGCATGATCTAGTCAAAAATCCAAACGTAGTAAAGTTCAAAAGATAGTCAGATATTTGTATAATTTACTTTTTATTATAAGCTCCTTACTCAGGCTCAAATTGATTGTCTACTTATATTTCGCAACTGTTTGGCCCATATCTAGTTTCTGGAAAGCCCCTCACTGTGACTGTTGGCCAGACTGTGGCTGGAGCTAAGGAGCTTTCTGGACTTCTAACAGGCCAGAGGTAAGTGTATGTGCCACTCGTAAAGTTGAGCTTGTGATTACTGTGACCACTCCCATGCTAACCCTACTGGGCAGGAGTGTGTCTGAAGTGGAGGGATTGACAGCAGTATTTAGTAGGCACGTATGACTTTGGGCTAGTCCTCAGTTAGATGGGTGGTTGTGTGTGTCACTGCAGGTCGGGTAGTGTCTCAGAGGTGTCCACAGGCTGCATGGTGTCAGGTTCCTCCACACCAGCCCAGGCACAAGCTCCGGCTTCGGCCCAAGGTACCTCAGTACTGTCCTGACTGCACGCCTGTGTATGTGGCTAATCGCTGTTCAGCATTACCCCACCACAGCTCTTCAGATTCAGAACATTTTAGTCAAATGAGGACCGGGCAAAGGACATTTGAGAAACTAAACTAAATTTCGATAATCATTGACCATCTCTTGCGTCATTGCTGTCTTTCACTGTCAAATCATTGAACCATGGCTTTTGATCACAGATGGTGGGTTTGAATTGGGAGGCTTGGGAGGCTTGGGTTACTGTCAGGTTTGCACAGTATGAGTTTTAATTGTAGTTGTTTTAGGTAAAAAAAACTGTTGCTGAATTGACACTTGGCGTTTCTTTTTTAGGTCCTTCCGCCAGCAGTCTGCTTCACAGCTTAAGTTTCAGTCTCCAGGAGATTGGCGCCAAACCTTCTAGCCTATCCCCAATGGCAGTCAACAGCGGCTCCACACAGGTATACAATAATTAAAAAAAACATCTCCAGAAATGTGTAAACCATGTGAATTATGTGTATTTTATGTTTCTTGTCCCGTCAGGTCGTGGGTAAACCGCAGGGTCAGATCCTGAGCTCTCTAAGCACTAGCGGCAGCACTCTGATCCGGGCCGTGCCTTTGGTCTCCACGGGGGGAGTGGGTAAAACCACTGCCATCCACCAGCTTCTCGCCAATGGTGGCCTGGCCAAACTTGCTAGTAGTTTGCCTGGTTTGGCAAACCTCACCAATCAGACTTCTGGTATGTCTCACAAAGCCAAGACCAGGAGACCCAGATGAAGGGGGTCTGATTTGTACTCGTTTAGAGACACTTTAGTTTACGACGTCTATAAGCTACAGAGGAATTACAGAAGCAAAAAATGGAATCGGGGGTACTATGAATAATAAATAGTAATTAAAAAAATGATCAGACACATAATTACTAACAGTGTATTGGTAAAATGTGGAGTTAATATAGCAACTAATTTGATAACTTGAAGCAAACTGTGTGAAGCCAAGGTCAAGACAATTATGTTGAGTAAAGTAGGAAATAAAAACGTCTGTCGTCCTAAAGATTATTCTGTACAATGTCCTTTTGTCGTTGTCATGTTGCACTTAAATTACATCTATTATTTAATTGATTTCATGAAACGGGCAACATATTTTCAAGCTTTGTTCCTGTTGTTTCAATAAACAACTCATGCTTTCATTGCTCCTGGTTTCATTGTTTTATTTTGATGATTAAACCTTTTAAAATGTGTCTTCATCCCCTCTGCCCTTTGCTTTGCTGCACGCCACCATCGCAACACATTGTTTTCTGTCTATTGTGTTTATTTTAAACACCTTAGTACTGAACAGTTGTGTTTGTGTGTTGTCAGTGGGGCAGAAAGTGCCCACTTCTATAACGGTGACCCTTCATGGTGGGATGCCAACACAAATGAGCGTTAATCGGTCTGGTGACAACATAATGCCAACAAGTGATGGCAAGGTGTGTGCTGCTTTTAGTTTTCATTTTAGAAGTTTGCATCAATAGGACATGTTTTGTAATAATACATTTGTATCTGTTTTACAGTCATAGAAATCATCGTTGCAGATGTTAACTGACTGCAAACAACAAATGCAGAAGGATCTGGTCTTGCTCACAAGAAACCAGTAGTCCTGCGCTTAACACCTGACTTTTGCCTGCGCTGATTATCTATTCCTCTAACTTATTTATTCCTCGCTTTTTACACCACACAATTTTACATTGGACTCAACTTAGTCAGTTCCATACACTTGCATGGCTCTTCACTGTTATTCATGTAAAGTTAAGCCCTCAAAAATGTTGCAGGAATTAAAATAATAGGCCACAATATTATTTATTCAAACTTTAAATGACACATTCCTGTGTTTATTATACATTATGTTATGTGCCTCTGCTTTGATCGAAATAAACTGACAATTTGCATAATGTGTCATTTTGTTGCATGTTCTGCCAACAGGTGGCGCTCCAATCATTCATATCAGCTGGAGTCTGAACGCGCTGTTTCGTGCGCGTGGGTGCATATTACGCACGTGTCAATGTTTGTTTTTGGGTGACTTTTATTTTATTTTTTAAGGTTCAAATTATGACTAACTAGAAAATATTTAGCCACATGTGCAATAAAATCACCAACTAACTTTTTTGTTCATTCTACAGACTTCTACATCCTTTTCAGGAAATTATTATTATGCTTAAATAGGCCCAATAGTTTATGTCAAAGCAAACCTCTATTGTTAACCGGTTTATTATTATCGGTACTACCATACTGTTACAAAGTGAAATTACTCCTTTCATGCCTCGGTCTCCAGTCCAGGCCCCCGCCCCCCCCCCCCAAAATGAGAAATACAAAATATATATAGAAAAGAGAAAAACAAATGGGAAACGGGCGTTACGACGGAAACCAGTGACGCTTTACTGCCTCGCGGGAGCAACCATATTATCAAAGTTTTTCAAGCAGTGCCCAGCACAAGCCGAGAGCTCTGGCTGCGAGACAAGAGTCGAGGAGACACCAGGGAGAGAGGCTGGATTTAAACCCGCCCTCTGGAGGGATCTTGTTTCCCCCTAAACCTCCCATTTTCTCTCACTCACTCTTCTCTGCCTCTCTTCCCTCTTCCTATCCCTCTATCCCTCGACTTTCGCCGTGTCCACCGCCACAATCATGGATCTCACGGCGAGATGTTTGTTTCTTCTGTCCTGTCTCGGTGTGGTATTGGCGATCGATTTGGACGCGATTGACCCAGGCTACTATGTGGCGCCTGCTGCCACATCAGAGGCGATCGACTACAAGGATCCCTGCAAAGCTGGTGAGTATTTTCCTCTCCTCTTTGTAGCGCACCGTATTTCACCTTAGGCTATTTGAGATTGGACAAACATGCCACGCATCTCGCAGCTTGGTGCCCGCTTCTGGAGAGATGACAGCAGTGGATGATGGGTTTTAAAAGCATCCAGGGACATAATGTTCGTTTGTTTTTGTTTTTTTACTGAGAGGCATAGTTTTGCTGTTTAAAACACTTACAGACCGCTCTGTGTTGCGTCCACATGAAAAGCCCTGGCGAGACTGTAGGAATGCCAAGTGTGGGGATGCTCACAAAGGTTTCAGGACGCAAAAGTTACTCTTGGTTTGTAAGTTTTGTAACTTGACAAGACTGTCAGAGATGATTGAATTCCCCCCATAGCTGTTTTTAAAACCCCATGCAGCCTATTCTCATTGGTTTCTCATTGTCACTGCTCAAAAGTTTTATTTTCACTGCATACCCATAAATAAAGTGGAGAATGGGTTCTGTCAGTGCAGGTCAGAATAGTGTCACCTTTATCGCTCATTATTGCTTTCTATGTACTCTAGTGCCTTGCCAAATCCATTTCGGGGGAATTTGAACAGATTGTGTTCTCCATCTGGTGAAAGTGTTCAGGTTACACATAGTTTACTTCTGTCAAATTGACCTGAAGTGTGTGCAGAGTCAGATTTTATGTGACGGTTGAATTGAGTACACTGAACTGAACTATTGTCACTGATGTAAAGGCACTGTCAGTGTTGTTGTGTAGTGGTTTACATGAACACTTTATGCTCCACATGAAGCATAAATACATTCAGCGGAATCCCTGTTGGCTGTGTGTAGTGGAGAACACATTTCAGCACACACAGTACTCTCAGAAGTGATCACTGAAGATGTCTTTCTCAGCAGCAGCAGCAGCAGCAATTATGGCAGCTCTGCCGCTCAGAGTGAAGGGCAAATTGGGTCGAGGATGCTTGATTTTTATTTGTGTGCGTGTGTCACTGAGACTGTGGACTCCATGTGAAGTCCAGTCTTTTGAAATGTCAGTCATTTTAAGGACGGAGTGTTCCGGGGTTTATATTATTTTGTGTAGTGTGTTGTGTTTTGGAGACTGTAAATTAAATAATTAATCCTTCTATTACTATCATCCATGTGCATCTCACATTAAGTCAACAATCATTTTTTTAATGTAAACTTTTCAGTCATCTTACTAGTATTTGTAAGTAATTAAATATAATAAAAATAGCAGTTCTCGGACGTGACTGATTTCTATTATGCTGCTTTCATGAATTTCTCATGGCAATGTCGAATTTAATAGTTATGTTTCAGTTAGTCTCAGTCTAAGCTAAATGTGTGTTAAAATGTTACTGTGAACATGTGTGAGGGATCTTGTTGCATTCATAAATATCAATGCAGGAGCCGTAATTAAGATTACAATATGAATACGGAGTGCTTACAGAGGTGTGAGCTTTTACCTGTAATGGTTTGTCCAAAGGCTAATTAACCAAGACCTGACCCCTTGTCCTATTAATGAAGAGTTTGGCAATTACTTGTTTACTTTGGATTAAAGCCATACGCACCGAGGTGCACTGATGATGCTAATAGTCCTATAACAGCAAAGTATGGATGTCTATTTAGGAAGTGGAGTGGAAAATTCCTTGGTTTGCAAAACTCTAAATTTGGCAGCTTCCCAGGAAGTCATTTAAGACTGTAATAACCCACAGAGATTAGATCAACCCATTTTGCAAAATGAAAAATGAATGAGGAGCTGACACACTCATTGTCTTATAAGCCTAATGTAATGAAAGGATTGACTTGTTTGATGCATGCACAAATCCGGCAACACATTTTAATTGTTAAGACTGACAGTTTGCTTGTCAGGGCAGCTCTCTGTGCGAGCTTGGGCTTTGCTGTGTTTCAGTTCCTGTTTTATTATCGGCTCAGCTGCAGACGGGCGACCTGAACATCCCCCTTTCTCCTGGGCGCTCTTATGCAAGTCTCTCCGGGCCTCTGGGTCGGCTCAAACACTCAGACTGTAGGTCATTTACCTCGTGCCAAGGGAAAGCACCACTGAAGGTGGAGACAGGGTTAACCACAGCCGCTGTCCGAGTTTTGCCACAGCTTTTCAGGTGGAAGAGGGCAGGGCGTCACTTACAATCTTTAATATCATATTTTATAACTTTAACTTGAATGGTCAGAACTTTCTGGGGTTAGTCTTTTGCTGGTAACACTGAAGCTATTGCTTGTTCTTTATTATGGATTTCAGGCCGCTCCCACACTGGGTTTGTTTTTACATGACAGGACCCCTGCCACTCGCCTCACCACAGGGTACAATTCATTAGGGAGCCGCAGTGATCTTGGTGTGTTGTTGTTGTCGAAGTAAATTTCTTGTGCGGTTTTATGTTTTACCATGTCTGTGCCTGCTTGATTTCCCCAATGTAAGCATAACAGACGGCACTAGTAATGATTTGTGCAAGATTGCGGTTACATTTGTACTTCGTATTTACCTGCAAGTCCTGTCAAATTAATTTCCACCAAGGTCTGACTACCAATAACCGCTCTGCCACAGGTGAAATTTGGTGTAAATCTATGAATGTCAGTGTTTTAAACCATGAACTGTTGGCTTAAAAAGACAGGTAATGATGAAGTCCTCAGGGGTTAAGCAGACAGTATATCAGCAATCAGTGTCGAGGATGAGCTGAAATCCAATCTGCTAATGGGCTTGATGGAGTGTGAGATGCTCAGGGGGAGCCTGCCTCTCACTGTGTGCCCTTTGGAGCTGGCGCCGCACTCATTTGTCACATACAACTAAACTATGATTCAGCAACTCTATTGATTTCACTCGGCTAAGTAACAGACAGAGCTCAAGTTGTCACATCAATTATTGTTTTAATTAAAATGCCAATGTATAGCATTTTAATTACAAATCACATAAAAAATGTCTAATATTGATTTATAATTATTAACTTGTGAGTAGACTCTGTGCACTTAAAAGCCCCAGGACAACTATTATCATTGTGAAAGTAATACCCTACAAGTGATGCTTAATCACCTTAATGAAGTAGTCTATTGGCCTCTTTTACAATTTAAATGTTGCGTTTGTTACTAAACACAAGCTGTAAGAGGCGGCGACACACTTTGTGATGCATATCAGGTTTACATACCACACTGCACGTTCTCTACCTCATTATGGCGTATTTTGGATCCCTCTAAATGGCTCTGTAGAGGTTCACGGTGCAGTAACGTGCCCTGAGACCAGAGCTTCTAAATATAGGCCATGGTTGGTGTCTGCATAGGCTTAGTATTGATGTTTGTGCAGGTTTCAGTGGCAGATGTCGCGGTCTGGCATTCACGGAAGGCGATTTATGGGAATAGTCCTGGAGTATTTGACACCGCAGAGGTTGAGGCAAGGGCATTACATGAATCAATGGGATTATTTTGATTGAAATCTCAAATTTAATCTCCAACTACACCGATTGATGGAGGTAGTCTCAGATAAGAGGGATTAAGATGGTTAAGAATACCAAAATGATAGGGGGAGGTGGATTTGACACGGCCTTAGACACAGTCAATAAAGCAAGCTAAATGCTCTGTTCATTTTTATAGTATTATCTTGTCTACCAATTTGTACTGCAATGATTCATTTAATAATTTGTCTTAGATTTTGCAGCTGATGAAGGACCTTCTGCTGGCCTTTCAATTTATCCAGGCTTGTAGTTAACACAATATTATATCACATCCTCCACCTAGGGCTGTTTTTTAAAACATGTCATGCAATGGCATGCAATTTACTACAATATGTGTTTTAGGATGTGCCTCCTTCCAACCACAGTGAGTCCCATAAGCCATGCCACAGGGGAATGTGTAGCAGTCCCAAGCCTGCTTAAATGAAGAACATCCAACTTATGACTAAATTAATATGCAAATCACGGCACCCAAGGAGTCAGTTGATTTGCAGCAGAAAGCGAAGACGTCCTCAATCCCAGAGTGCATTGTGTTCATAAGCCCTAAACCACAAGTGTGGATAATTAAAACGAGGAGACATGGGGATTAATTGACAATCCCTGCAAGTCTTCCCATAAACCTGCAGCAGTGTCTCCAGGACGACTGCTGCGCCTGAGGGAAGCTGCTGCTCTAAAGCCGGCGGCATTGATGCATTTTGCTCACTTCAATCTCAGAACAATGACAATGTGGATTAAGTGGCGCCGTGGTGGATGATTAGGGATCAGTCATGGGCAAAGAGCACGACCTCTGTGAACCTCAGGGGGCTGGGCACCAGCCTAAACCTCACCGTCTGTAAAGCTTCATATTACACTCACGTGCCAGAAAAGTTAAATATTGTGGTAAAGGACATGTCAGAAAGTCTGGCTAGAAACGACTAATTAACTGTAAAAATGCTGATATTGTTAAATTATGGTCAATAACTAATTATTGGTTCTCTGTTGATTAAAATGTTGTAGTTTTTTTCACTGTAAATTAGTATTTAAAAAGTGAATTATTAAATCACACGGGCGCACTGTTGTAAATTAGTCACAAGTTTAATATGGACGATATTTGGACCGATCCCTTGCAAAAATAATTAGATTCGACATTTGTGGATTTTCAGTTTGTTTTTCTCAAAAGCTATTTAGTATAAGCCCCTGCCTGCCATCTGGAAATATAACCTCAAATTCAAGAACATCTTGAACACACCCAGAAGCATAAGTGCAGTAGTCAAGTTATAAAGTAAAACCGGCAGAAATACACAAAATGACCAAAAATATAAATACGTTAATTATTTTAGTCCTATCTTACAATAGATACATAAATATAGAGATTTGTTCACATGCTGAACCTCATATTTCATCTCATCTCAAGTATTTAACTTAACCGTGTGAGATGGATAATGTTCTGAGCAGTTTTGAAAGTACATTTAATTTTTCTGATATAAGTAAGTAAGTGCTTTATTGTCATTGTACAACCGTACAAGAGGCTCTTGGTGCCTCTTCTTCAGTGTTTTGGTAGAAGAAATTTGTAGGTCTCAAATGTGCTTAGCTCAGAAACTAGCTATCTTTTTTACTTTTAAAAAGCTGCTTTCTTCAGGACCATTATGGACTTTAAAAATTAAAAGATTATTATAAAAAATCCATCGAACCCCACAAAAACACAGCAAAGATGCAGCTGTACCAAGAGAGATGGAGGTTGCCTTTTGTTTACACGTTGCCATCGTGTGGCCGACACTTCCTGGTCCCCTGATATGAGATTCCAATTATTTTAGCGACTCAGTTTGCAGTGCAAATCTGAACTGCATCAGTAGAATTGTATAAATATGAGCTTTTGGTCTTACCTTACACTTAATCATGTCAAGCCACCAACCAAATAAAAACGTACGATACAGTTTTTTCTTGTAGTTTACAATTGGGCAGCACGGTAGTACAGGGTTAGCGCTCGTGATTCACAGCTAGAAGGTCCGTGTTTGATTCCCACCTGGACGGGGAGTCCTGTGAGGAGTTTGCATGTTCTCCCCGTGTCTGCGTAGGTTTCCTCCGGGTACTCCGGTTTCCCCTACCACTAAAAACATGTACAATAGGCCAGGATGAATGAGAGTGCGGATGGGTGACAACGGATGCAAATTAGCCCAAGGCTATCCGGTGTGGCTTGTTTACATGCATGAGACCCATGTATGTTCATTAACATGCATTGTCTCGACCAAATAAACCAATAAAATTGTTTTATAATTGTACAGATTTTGTGGATTCATGCATTGATCTTTAGGCTTATTAAACCAATTCATCAACAGCCATTTTTACTACAGGGTTAACCTGATGGAGACAGGATATTGTCTTCTTGTTTTACGTAAATAATTGCTTTGCAGTTATTCTTCCAGGACTAATGTATTCTTTTAGTGCAGTGTAGTCTTAACACAAAAAAACAACTCAAAAATGCATATTTGTGGCATTTTGTAAGTCTCTTGCCTAAATAGAATAGTCTGAATTCTAGCGGAACACTTGATTCATTACATTTTGTACCGTTCTGCTCTGCTCATCCAAAGCAAAAACTCAATATTTCATTGAATTGTTCGGTGCTATTAAACATTCTTTTATGACAGCAACTTGTAATTAATTGCCCCAGTACTCCTTGTTCCTTTCTCAGACACTTCTGAGAAACAAATTAAATGTGGGATAAAGGAGAAATCGACTGTCTTTCCAAAGAAGCACAGAGCACAGTATCTGTTGGCTGCCTCTTATCAGCCGTGTTTTGGCTGAGCTGCTGCTGTAAGCGCCGTTTTAGACACTCCACCTAGATTAGCACAAAACGAATTAGTCTGTTTTGTGAGCGCAAATTAGAGGATCCCTTTGACCTCTGGAATGTGGACCTGCTCCGTGAATGCGTGTCCTGTCTCGCTGCTGCTCATCCACACCTTTTCTTATTGCAGTCTTTAACCTCCGGTCCCAAGCACACGCATCCTTCAATGATTTAGTTTGACCCATTTCTTGTGAACTTGCTCCATCTTGACTTGATATTCCACAAAAGACATGAGCCAAGTTTTTTTTTTTCTCTTTGTTTTCTTTTACGTTTCGAAACTTTTTTTTTCGTCCAGCCTTTGTCAAATGATTATACAAAGGCCATGACTAATTGAAACCAAAAATGCACTTCTGGGCTGGTATTGCTGGTTTCACTCAGCATTGCAAACTATTGGAAATGTAGTGTTCTCTATGACACGAGAAAGTTTAGAAACTGCGGTATACTGCATCATTGCATCGTTCTATGTTCTCAGGAAAAAAAATAAGATTTAATCACATTTGATTTGCTCTAATTTGACTGTTTTAAATGGTAAATGGACTCAACTTATATAGCGCTTTTCTACCTTTTATCAGGCCCAAAGCGCTTTACAGTAAGGGACCAGTCACCCATTCACTCTCCAATGTACACAGACACTGGAGGCAAGTAGGGTGAAGTGTCTTGCCACAAGGACACAACGACAGTATACATTTGCGGGAACTGGGATTCGAACCCACGACCTTCTGATCACGAGACGACCCGCTCTACCAACTGCGCTACCGTCACCCCCGGTTCGGTTTTGGACACCGAAATTTCTGTTTTTAAACTATGCTCGAGGTTGGTTTAAAACATATTGCTGTTTAACTTTAGTGACATTGCAATAACCATCATCACCACACATCGCATCTAATATGCATTTTTAGTTTAGTCAATTTCTCCCCCCACATAACAGCTGTTGTAAATCACCACCATCGTTTTTAGCCCAAAGGGTCTCTTCTGCTTCCACCTCAAAAACGTCCACGCACACAGGACGGACTCCACATCTGCCTTCCCACTTCAGCTCTGTTGTGTGGTCAAAGGGGAAATGCCTCTTCCCTCTCCTTCCATCCTGTCCTGTCCTTTTCTTGTATCTATGTTTTTTTTCTAGCTTTTCAAAACAGCGGCATCATTTTGCGCTCTCTCCCCTTCAGATTCACCCAAAAACCCCATAACCTTCAAGCCTCCAGCCCACCCCTACCACCACCCCCAGCGCTCCGCATTCAAGCCGGCCATAAATCCTGAAAGGCCTGTAAAACTAAGCACTCAGTCTCTGCTTGTGGGGAGTTGTGCCTTACGTTGCAGAAATGGGGGCATTTACCCAAGAATCTCATAAAGAGCATTCCTCATAAAGTGGTTTGTTATTTTTCCTTATCGTTGGCCTCATTAACGACTCATTACTTCTTCAAGGTGCCCTATTTCTCCACAGTGCACAGGCAGCATCTTCTTGTATAATTGGTGCCAATAATGAATCATTGAGATTAAGAATGTGCACATGTGTCTGTGTGTATAGATATCAAGAAACTACATTCACCTACCGCCTTCAACTTTACAACACTGTTAAAACATGGCCCATTACTAATGCCAGGATTCAATGTTTTAGGACTTATTGAGTTGACGTTTGAGTCGTTTTGCTCGATTCAGTTTTGAGTTGTCAGATTTAGAGCTTCTCTATTCATTAGCTGAAACTAAATCCGATTTATATTCGGCAATCGCATCATTTAGCCACAGTGCAGTACTTTATTGGGCTGGTCTGAAGCTTGACTAAACGGATCATTGAAAGCACCACCATCAAAGTTTCAAACCAAAGCCAAACCATAGTAGCAAATTGCTGTTTACGGAGGCAGATGCTTAATGTGACGAGGCATATAGGGTTGAGTACTTTTTTAAAGTTTTATTCCCTGTTTCAGTATTTGGACATTACATGGTTTATCTAGAACTCTAAAACAGAAAAATAACATTAATCTATGTTAGTTCTATTGACTATTTCTTTAAGCTACCAGTATTTGTCTGGGGCAACAAATAAACGGGGAACCAGCATCCTTCAAGTTTTTAAACTTGGTATATAAAGAAAAAAAAACTATTGGTTTGATTTTTTGTTGTTGTATCTATTCCTTTGTTACCTTTTGTCACGTGTTGGTACCCTTTAAGAGTCCAGCCCTTGCAAGGCGGCATCAGGAGAGAAAGGTTGAGAGGTCAGGGGGCAAGAAGGACTGTTTTCCTTTCATTCTTAATAAAATATTAATATAATATCTGCCAGTTAGTGCACAAAAATATGGTTTATTGTTTTAAATCCTGTGAACTTTGTGCCTTTTTGTACATCTGCAACATCTTGCTGACTTTTGATATCCTATAATTTGACACCGAGGCCGGGCAGGCTTCCTGTTATCCAAACAAGCATGTTGCTCTTTGACAAGCTTCTTTCTGTTTCAAATGTAAGCACGTGCTGTGAAGGGGACCACACTTAAATTTGTGAAACTTTCTGAATTCCCCTTAAAGCGATCAATCTGAATGTAATAAGATGTTTGGGACAATAGTGTTTACGTTGTGTCTTTGTTTCAGCTGCCTTTCTGGGGGACATCGCTTTGGACGAGGAGGACCTGCGGTCATTTAAAGTGGACCGAATTATAGATATGGCTCGCAGAACAGTGCAGATTTTTAACCACACAGGTAAACTCTTGAACTTTAAATATATTGAATTTAGAAACCGATATGTCCAGAATCCATAAACTCTCCACATATTTGGCAGACTCTGAGCATTTCATTACCTCTTTCTCTCTACAAGTTCATGCTTTTACAAAGACTGTGTTATTGCTTCACATTTCTCAACTTGTACCACCATGTTTCAAGGTGTGTTTAAACTGTGCATCATCGAAGATGTATTGCACTCTTTCACATTTAGTTTCTCTTTTCTCTTCAATGTAAAAGGCTTAAACATTTAGAGAAAAATTATAATATAACAAAAAGCCACCATTATTTATGCAAAATCGTCTGTACTCATTAAATGACGGGCAGACTTCTAATCATTTTCAACGATCTCCATCAGATTTGTCAGCACTACTCCAATCACCCAAGCAAGCAGATTTTGGGTGTTATCAAACCTTTCCTCAACACGCGCAGAAGTGGAGTGCTAATTGATTTAGTCCCCAAAAATCTTGTTCAACAACACAACTCTGTGTTGGAGCAATTTGTCAGTGGCTTCTGTGCATTTGCAGTTTGTCCACACCACAACCCTAATTCAGTGTAGTGCATAAAAGGTTCTTGTTTTTCTGCATTATATTAGAATGACTGACAGTAATGTGTAAAGTATATTTTTGTGTTATTTTCAGGTGCAAACAATCAGAGTAACTCAAATAGACAAAGTTCAAGTCGCAGGAAAAGAGCTGCTACTTCTCGACCTGAGCGAGTTTGGCCTGAAGGAGTGATCCCATATGTGATCAGTGGGAATTTCAGTGGTAAGTAATGGTGACTGACACAAGTTCATTTAGTTCACAGTACCAGTTATAGAGCTACTTAGTTAATTAGTTTTATACTTCACAATAGTATGAAATTCTCTATTTTAGTATCTTGATTGTTTCTTGTTTTAGACCAGTCTGTTCTCTGCTCACTGTGTGCTATTATCCAGGCAGCCAACGGGCAATATTTCGTCAGGCCATGCGCCACTGGGAGAAACACACCTGTGTGACCTTTATAGAGCGGACGCAGGAGGAGAGCTACATTGTCTTCACTTACCGACCCTGTGGGTGAGTCTTTGAACTGAACAATGGTCAGCCTCTGCTGCTTTGCCTAGTGCTAATTGATGTACGCCTATAGTTCCTTTTGCCTCTTGCACAGCAGTCGTTGCTATTGTTTGTTGGCTCTCTTTGCAGTCTATGTGAGAGTTGTTATTTCAACCTCTAGTTTTTTCTCAAAGAGACATCCATTCAGTGGGCAGGGATGTTTCCTGTGCCTCATCCTCAGTCGGCATCAGTCACTGAGCGCTTGTGCAGTACATGGTCTTTATAATTGGTCCCCAGAGGAAGACTTCTTAACCTTTCCATGACCATATTTTCCCCACACCACTAAAGAAAGGCTTTATCCACGTCCTTCACTCAAACCCATTACACATACCGGTTATTGCTCATAGACACACACATGTGTTTTTTACAAAATAAGTCACAATCAGTCAAACACTTGCGCATTGTTATTAGTATTTGCACACTCTGCGTTATTCATGTGCCTTGCATTTCAACACGTTTGTAGAAGACTTAAAGTACAGCTAATACAGCCAGCTGTTGATTGCCATTTTTAGCCTGGGCCTGTGGAGCAACAGGGATGACATTATCCACACAGCAGCAGCGGTAGCAGTGGGTACGCTTGACTCTGCTGCATACTCAGAGCTCCCATCTGTCCTGTGCAAAGTTCAAGGCGTGTCTCGGGAGAGCTGCTGAGCTCAGTAATTAGAGAGCGGCTGTCTGGCCACAGGGCCCTGGTGTGTGCCCTCTCCAACCTCAACCTCATCTGATTCAGAGATGGAGCGTTTGCATTGGCCAAGGGATGAATCACAGTCAAAGATGTGCAGTGGTCTTGATCCCTGCTTTGACCCGTGTTATTGTTGTTGTATCCGTCAACTATTTCACATACTGGTTTATGTACTGTATGTGTTTGTGTTACTTTGTGATTGGTGCTGGTCAGTGGCCCTTCGTGCAGATTGGCAGCTACGTTTCTATCACGTAGCCCCATGTCAGCTAAGACGACAGAAATCACTTGCCATCACTGAGGGGGACTGGATTGGATGAATAAATGATCCAATGTAAAGCTCTTGTGGACTCTGGTAAAAGATTATGTACATTAAACATTATGACATTTGGATTAAAAACATGATATTTCGTAGATGCTGCTCGTATGTGGGCCGACGTGGAGGAGGACCTCAGGCCATATCCATAGGAAAAAACTGCGACAAGTTTGGTATTGTGGTCCATGAACTGGGTCATGTGATTGGCTTCTGGCATGAGCACACTCGCCCCGACAGAGACGAACATGTCAGCATCATCAGAGACAACATTCAACCAGGTACGACCTTTCAGCCCACAGTGCCGTCAAATGCCGCTGTTCTTATTCCATGTGTTTGTTATTATTGTTTTAATGCCCTCAGTTTCACAGTAGTTTCAGTGCTTTCACTTTCTTTTTCAGGACAGGAGTATAACTTCTTAAAGATGGAGCCTGGGGAGGTGGACTCTTTGGGAGAAGTTTATGACTTTGACAGTATCATGCACTACGCCAGAAACACTTTCTCCAGGTAGGACAACCACCAAGTTCTTCTGAGTGGAAAATGGCTCTTCAATGCCAGGCGGAGCTATTCCTCAGTCTGGATCACAGTCCGAACCTTTCATCTTTGTTCTCTCTTCATTTATGGCTATGTAGAAGTCGACCATACACAGCTGTTACTGATCATGAATAACTAAAACATTATGTTATTGAATGCTTGTATAAATATTATCATATAACCTAGATATCAATTCGATTCAAATAGGTTTGTGAAGGTTATTTTGGTTGAAAGTAGTTATGGTGTTATTTTAAGGTCATATTGCTTGGGGCTTGAGGGAGGTTTTCTGCATGCTGCTGTCGTCTCATATTTGGGCTGGTTGTGTCATAAAAAATATATTTTTAACAATTGTTTTAATGTTATTTATGGAACACAATGTTTTTCTATAAAACATTTACTAGAACTGCTTTGATATGTAATGTAATGTAATGTACTGCATGTCTAAACATTTACATATATTTTTTTAAGCTTCCAGTAGATTTCAGGAGTAAGGCAAAGCATAGCCCAAACATATTCAGACATAGTGAAGAAAATGATTAACTTCTGTACTATCACTTGTGCCCTGTTACTGGAAATGATAATACTCATTGCAATAACTTTTGCTGTGGTTAATTTGCTGTTTTCAATATTCAAAATTTGGTAAACGGGCCTGTTTTTACAAGTTTTTGTAAAAACTTGCCAATAATTTCTTAAATCACAATGTCATTTTAAAGTAAACTTCTTTCCACAGCACAAGGCTTAATAAAGTAAATGCTCCCCAGTGCCTTGTTCTCCTGCTATAATCGTGTCTTTATAGTCCAAGTGAAAGTGTTTGGCTGCAACACAGATGATTGTACCCACAGTCAGTAGAAGTTGAGGTTCCTGTTTTGTTCTGTCCGATTAAATATCAACAGCAGCAGCAGTGTTGGGAAAGAGACTTTCTTGGGCCTAAGATGCCTCACTCAAGGCAGTGTGGAGCTTCTTGTTAACAGTGTGCTTTTGGCATCACAAACACCTCATTACTGCACTCTGCTCCTTTTGATTATCAGCGTTACAGCTGCATGAAACTGGTGCAGGGGCTTGTTTTATTTGCCTGGTGTCTGCTACAAAGCTCTTGCACCTTCACAGCTCTCAGGTGTTATTATAGATTTATAGGCCTCGTATAAAACCAACCACAAGCACATTTTGGGTCAACGTCAAGAATCACTGACATGCAAATTGAAGTAGAGAAATGTTACTGGCTATGTGGTTCTCACATGAGCTGAATATGCTTAGCCAGTATTGAGCATGTCATGTTGAGTTTCAGCCAATTGGAATTGTGACACAGACTTTCCAAAACATCCACCCAATGTTACAGGAAGTCTGTCCAGATGTCTCACTACATTAGGTGTAGCACAGAAAGTCATCTCTACTGGAGCATCCCTCAGAAAGTTTCAGCCCGCTATGTATCCCCCGGTTTAGGCTGACTCAGTTGCTTTCTTCATCCTCTCAGCTAATACAAACCCAGCTGCACTCGGGGCAAAGTGCTTTTTGACATCACATAAATATAATCAACTCCAAAGCTTACGCCGCCAAACTTAACATCAACTTGTGTAAATGTTGTTTTTACACCCTCGTCCCCTGTGCAGGACGTGACCTCAGTTTTGCGTCTGAAAGCCATGATTTGTCCCTGGTCTTTAAAACATAATAATAATAATAATAATAAACATAACAAAATTAGGAAAAGTCTGAACAGCTGCAGCCAATAATGATGAGTTTTGTTAGTTTTTAGCTCAATATGGTTTTACTATGTTCATCATTCAAATTAGTTGTTCCTACAAACTTTCATTATTATGAAATTTGTCACATCCACATTTCTTTCTGTTTCTTGAGGCAGATGGCATTTGTGGCAGACTGAATCTGGGAAACGCAGAGAGAGAGTCTAAACAGAAGCTGTGGCTGTGTCTGAGTACAAAACTGTCTGTTTAGTCTTATGTACCCAAACTCTAGGTCAACTAGCATCCGGATAAATCAGGGCCAAGCGATAATGTTTGTAGACTGGCGATATCTGTGGTGCAATGGCTCTTTATTATTTCCCTTGAGAAGTTTGATATCAAAACTCGTCCATGTTGACATGTACACGTTTTATACCGTGTTTTGGATGCTGGATGTTGACGTGTTTTATGTGTTTTTAAGGTCATACCACGGACAAATTTCCACCTTAGTGGACCATAAAGTTTTCATATTCGCATTCGTATGTACCCTGCAGGGAGAATTATTAGGCAATGGGTATTTTTAAGCATTAAATATCTTGGTCAAAATAATGATATCATACCTGAATATTTATGCAAGTTGTAGGCCAGGTTTTTGCTTTCTTGGCAACATATCTTTTTGCAATTATTTTTCAATAGTGTGTGCTAAATTTTTTCAGGCAAAAGGAAAAATAAGAAATTACTCATGTCTGTTTTGATAAATTTTAGTGTTTATGAACAACTAGCAATTTACAAAAAATCTAAAACATTCTGACTTTACCAAAACAAACGTTTTGGCTAATGTAATAATGTATACCAACCTCTTTTAAGCCTTCCATTCAAGGAAGAGTCTGCGTTTTGATTTTGTTTAAGATCAACCTTTTGTGCCACAGCAACCACAGCCTCTGAAAAGTAATTTATTTTGGTTTACTGCAAATCTGCCATTTTAAAAAGGGCATAGCAGTTAGGTCAGCTGAGCAGGGGGTCAGGTCATTATGATTTCATCTTGAAGACTTTGACTGGATGGCCATGCTGTGGAGGACTGTGATGTATGACTGGAGCTGCATGAAATCAGGGTTTTCTTGAAAGATGCAGACTAAACCGTGCTTGAAGAGTGTGTTTGGCCGTAGGTTCCTAGTTCAGCTTTAACCCATCTTTAACATTACTAGCCTACTCCTTTAGCCACCTGCAGGATGCTGGCATCTTGAGTGGATCTTATGCCCAATACTGACCCAGCCATGGACCCGAGTTACTGTCTGTTTATCTCTATAACTCATAAAACATTGTGTCAAATCGTTTTTGAGATTTTCTGGCCCCATTTAGGGTTACGTGTATTGTTTATTGGTAGGTGGGCTGCAGCCTTTAGTTTGTTAGCAATGGTTGGGACTATAGCACTGAACACTAGAGTGTTGCATCACCTTGACCAGCCTTCTACATGTTTTTATCATTTTCAGAGTCTGTTAGATCTCTTTTCTTTCCCACTTAAGCTGACAAAATGAAAACATGGGGGGAAATAACTATACACTGGTCACAAAAATTCACTTTGAATAATTCTGCAAGAACTCAGCGTAGACTAGTTATTAGTCGTCTTTTATCTTCAGTTTTTTTCCCTACTGTTGCATTGTCAAAATGAATTACAAGGATTCCCTTGCCAGTGTTGTCTCCAAGCCCAGATAAATGAAGCCTTTACCGAATCACTATTAGTTGCAATGGAGGCAGTGTCAGAAGCCAAAAGGAAAGGACTTGTAGTAGGCTTTGGTCCTGACATACAAGGGTTTAGAACAACCCCAGAGCGTGTTTGTTTGGATAATCCACTCTGTTCTGCCTTGAATCAGACTCTGTTGCCATCTTGATTTGTGAAACAGCTGATCAATAAGTCTCCTTGGACACAGGGCTGTGATGGTTGCTGCCGGGGAATGTTTCACATAGTGCTATTAGCCGACAAGGGGCTCCTGTTAGCTTTTCACAAGTCCGTCTAAGCGCAGCTCTGAAGCACTGATTGGCCCGAGTTACCTGTGCCAGTCTGATTTTGCTGCCACATTGTTAGCCTGTGTGTTTGCTCGGTGTTGTACAGTAAATCACCGTGGGAAACCTGTGCCTCTGCAGCGAGCGGTGCTCAGAAGATTTCATGGCCTGTCTTGATGTTTTGCTCTGTCTCATTGGGACCGGCCAGATTTGGTGCCAGCACTTTGTCTGGGGTGTGTTACCCGACCTACAACTCTGCCTGCCCCCTTCTCCTTGCCCCTCGGATATTTTTCAAGGCCGGTGCTTGCCGCATGTCCAACTCAAATAGAGACCTGCCAGTGTGGCCTTTGTGCGCTTTGACACCGACTGGAGCAGCGTATTTCACCCATGGCCAGCATACGGGCTCCTGGAAGCCCGCAGAGTAGGGGGCTAGACAGGGGCTGAACTGTTGGCTCAGGCCGCGCTGTTTGCACATGCCTGCCGTTGATAGGCATGTCACCATGGGAACATCCAGGGATCCGGGCCATTGCTCACCAATAGAGAAAAATGGAGATGATAAAAGTGAAGCCACAGTGGAGTGTAATTTGTGTCCCTGGACTGACAGTGATCTGCAGCTTTTACTAGGGCTGCACTAGATATTGCCAAATTATTACTATCCAATCTCAAGTGCCTATGTCGCAAGAAGAAGCCCGACATAACTGAGTCTGACTTTTTTTTGGCTAACACAGCATAAAACAAAACTGCTTTGTTACATGAAAATTAGTAGAAGCACTTTAGTCAGAATTGTCCTAATTTTGAACCATTTTAGCTGCCTTTTTGTCCTGGTATATGAAATAACTAATTGCTATAATTTTTGTTTAAATTGGTGGAATGTACTGTGTGATTGTAATGTGTTGAAATGGTTTTGTAAAATACAGCAGTGATATCCTTTTCATGTTATTGAAGACCGTTATTGAATATTGTTCTCCCCCCCCCCCCTCATATTATAGCTATTACCCACACGGTCCTTGACTCTTGGTTGTGTAACATTAAACTGTATTTTAATATACAGCACAATAGCTATTGTGATTACAGTTAACACTTGATAGTCCGGTTCGTTATGTTTAGATTTCCACTGTTGTGGGATTTTCGTGCAGAGTATGAAAACTATATATTTTTGGAAACCTTATGGTATAAGCAATAAGAAAAGAGAAGCAACGCACACCAAAACTAGTCTCCGAGGTGCAGATGTTGAGGAAAATCTTCATAAATCAAAAAAACAGCATTTCACACTCAATAGCCGATGTCCAATTTTGAATGATAGCGATTCCTCTTTTGGCATTAGCCTTCATCAGATCATTATTTTTTTCTTCTTTGAATAGTTTATTCAAAGAATAGTTTCACTTTATAAGCAATGTGAAAAACAATGTTTCCATTTGCCCTTGTCATTTGGTAAAATTGTGCAATTATAAAAATTTTCTATTCGAGTAAATGTGGAGTTCTGGTCATTGCTACGGTAACCCTGTGAAAGATATAACAAGGGTTTAATTCACTTTTTTTAATTGGAACGACCAAATTCTGTCAAATTTCGCAAATTTTCGCCAAACTACGTTTTTTTACCCCCCATATAAATGTTAACATTGGTTTTCTGATTGCTTATTTCATAAAGTTTTCAAAAATGTATAGTTTTCACAAAAATCCGTCTAAATTACTCCGTGAACCTGACTATAAAGGAGAGACCATGGTTAAAAAGGTTTTTACATTTTGCAAAATTGCCTAAGCTTTACTTTACATGTGCTACAGACACGTGTCACAAACCTCTTGACCTCAATTAACAAATATAGCACATTTTCACCCAATGTTGTCCTTATGAAGTAGTAACTCACATAACATAACGCATTTAAATTTAGCGGAAAAAAACACCTCATTTGCCCATTTATTTGGTTTGTGAATAAATTACTGACATTTTGACTAGTCAAAATCTACTGTTTGTGATGGTCTGATTCATTCAGGTGTCAATATTCACATGCAACTGGACTTTTATGCTAGTGAAGTTTTAAACTGGCCGTCATTGATTTTTTTTATTTTTTATTACTAGGATATAATAACTTTTTTTTTTACCCACATTGTTAAATATCCCCACATGACCATGACCTAGCTTGACCAAGCCAACTTTTATGCTCAGTCAGTCCCTAATACGTCGTCAATTGTTATTTTCTCAATAACATTCAACACTAATCTCCTTATTCATACAATTCCACATCCCCATACGTAGCCATTGTTATCATGTAATCAGCTTGGCCTTGAATGCACTTGTTCATTGCAATACTTAAAAAAAATACAAAAAGGTTACAAACATATCCATTTGCTGACTCACAGGGGCATCTTCCTGGACACCATCCTGCCACGGTATGATGTGAATGGAGTCCGACCGCCCATTGGCCAGAGAACCAGACTGAGTAAAGGGGATATCACACAGGCACGCAAACTCTACAAATGCTCACGTAAGTCCACAATGACAAATGCTTTGTCTTGTCTATTTTTGCATGTGTTCACAAAACATACTGGAGAGAGCTGAATCCTCTGCTTTCTCGTCATTCACTGTCAGCAGTACCAAGAAAGAGGAAGTTTGTCTTCACCATTAGAGGAGCAGCTGGGCTTAAGTGGACGATGTTATTGGTACACATTGCTCCATGTACAGTGTAAACAATATGGACTTAAGGGAGCTATGTAAGATGAGCTCTCTAAAGACTGTTGAAACTGTTTATGCTTTCAGTGAAGAGACAGTGGACTTAATGCTGCTCAAACAAACAGAATGTACAGCATTAACAGATGTGACTCAAGCTGCCCTCTGTTGGAGAGATCTGTCAGACACTTAATTGTATGTCTGGAGTTGAGAGCCAGATTCATTCAGTGAGCAAACCCAGTGACCAACCAGTGTGGCCGTAGTGGAAAGTAGAGGTCATAATATTAAAAGCCCAAAGGTGCATGTGTACTAGCCGACCCATTCACTGCGCAGCTGAGTGGATGATGTGGCACTCATTGTGGGGGATGAGGTAGTTTCTCCTCCACATGTTTTTGAGAAGAAAAACAAAATCAACAACCTAAAGAGCAAGAGATCTCCTTTTCAAGCACATTCCTGTAAGAGTTTATCATTCCCAGAGAGTGCCTGAGTGCTTGTTAATGGGGTAGTATGGTCAGCTCAGAGATTCTACCTTTATTGTCTATACGAGCCTCTGGGGGGTGCAATGAATGTAAACACTTGGAGAAACGGTTTTCTTTGGTGCTACTGAATGCAGCCTCCAGGTAATGATAACACAGATGTATAACTGATAGTATACAGACACCCTCTGCATCTTTGTACCACTCACGGTCCCCATTGGACATAAAGCTCCTCAATGTGGTTAGTTGTATAGATTAGCCAGTCAAATGGAGCTTGTTTTTCTCTGTCGACGTGTACATAATGTATCAGATCTCCAAAGGACTCGGTTATTTATAGTGTGGCAGGTTTATTTTCAGAGGTTGCACAGAGAAGTGTCGCATACTCAAGTCCTTTGTGTGATCATCATCTGGAGCAGGAGGTGGGGGTGGGTTAATATTATCTACAGATGTGCTTTGAACATAAAAGAGCTGCCCCTAAATTCACATTCAGCGTCATAATAATGTCCGAACCAACCATCTGTCTCTGTAGCGAGATCTGGTTTTGCTTATAGTTCATATGGTGATTGGGTATTTTGGATGAGGTGGATATTTTTTTTTACCTGTGTCTTACGTTTTGTTTTTTTGTAATATTTTGCCCAGGATGTGGGGACAGTCTGCAGGACAGCAGCGGCAACTTCTCCTCTCCAGGTTTTCCCAATGGATATTCGGCTTACATGCATTGCATCTGGAGAATATCAGTCACGCCAGGCGAAAAGGTATGAGCATATGGAAAATGCCAGATCTGCTCACAGCTGTTTATTCAAGTAGAGCTACAGTATGGCAGATGTTTTTTTCTCCTTATTTAGCACTGGTGTAGTGTGTGGTGTCTATAGTTGCGCTTTCTTTTTTTTAAAGATCATTTTGAACTTCACCTCCATGGATTTATACAGGAGCCATTTGTGCTGGTATGATCACGTGGAGATCAGGGATGGCTACTGGAGAAAAGCACCACTCAAAGGTTTGTTGAAATTTCAGCTAAAGTCTAACGTCTTGGTTTTACTAACGCGTTGCTCAGGTCAACAATTACAAATAAGTTGTCTCTATATGACATGTTTCTTTTCTCCGTTTGGGCCAGGCCGATTCTGTGGGGACAAGCTGCCTGAGCCAATCATCTCCACCGACAGTCGGCTGTGGATAGAGTTTCGCAGCAGCAGTAACTGGGTTGGAAAAGGTTTCTCTGCTGTTTACGAGGGTAAGCATCTCTCTTTTACCACTCCAATAGCCAGCGTTTTCTTAGCTGACAGACCACTGGCAGTCGCAAATCTGGCAGTGTGCTTAGATTATGCTCTGGTTCTGGAGCCTGCTCTGCTGATGTGTTGGCCTCTTTTTTCGCTGCATTATTCAGACTTTGGCTTGGTTTATACTCGGTTCCATTGTTTCCAGACTGTGCAAAAGGAGGATGCGTGTTTGTGTGTGTGGGAGCGGATGGTGGAGGCATTTCTGCTAATCTGCATTGCGTAAAAGAGCAGCCAGCGCACATGTTTTCTCGAGGCATGTGCTAATGATAATGCTCAACTTTGTTTATATTGTTTGTATTATCACTTGCAGCCATCTGCGGAGGGGAGGTGAAGAAGGACAATGGCCAGATCCAGTCTCCTAACTACCCTGACGACTACAGGCCCAACAAAGTGTGTGTGTGGAAGATCACTGTGTCACAGGGCTACCATGTCGGCCTTACCTTCCAGTCTTTTGAGGTAACTACTCTTCTACTCTTACTACTTTTCTACTCTTACTTAACTAACAACAGGTTTTTATTATGTGAGTATATTTTATAGTATTTCCTTGTTATAGATCGAGAGGCATGATAGCTGTGCCTATGACTATCTGGAGGTGCGTGATGGAAATTCAGAAAACGGTCCTTTGTTGGGCCGCTTCTGTGGCTATGACAAACCAGACGACATTAAGAGCAGCTCTAACCAGCTGTGGATGAAGTTTGTTTCTGACGGCTCTGTGAACAAGGCTGGCTTTGCTGCCAACTTCTTTAAAGGTCAGAGTTCAAATTAGGTGCACTGTCTAGTTGAGTAGAAGTCAAAGGATATTGCTGATTTTATGTAACCATGTTTTCTTTCTAAGAGACCAGACTTTACTATTGTTTTACAGGATTTTCCTCATAAAGCATCAAGCCAAAGGGCCAGAGATAAAGGTCCTAACATATCTTTGTGTTTTCAGAAATGGATGAGTGTTCCAAGCCGGACAACGGTCGCTGTGAGCAACGCTGTGTCAACACACTGGGCAGCTACAAATGCGCGTGTGACCCGGGCTATGAGCTGGCTGCCGACAAGCGCAGCTGCGAGGGTAAGTATAGGGAGAAAAGTTACTAACCCTGAGCATTTAATATCAATGCTAAAGCATTTACACCAAATACAGTTAGAAGAAGATCTTTATTTATATAACGCCTTTCACAGACATGGTCACAAAGCGCTTTTACATGAGAGCATTGTACATTTACTGCATACTTTGTGGTGGAAAGCTACGTCTGTAGCTTCAGTTTCCCCTGGGGGAGACTGACAGGAGCGCTGCCACGACAGCACCAATGGTCCCTCTGACCACCTCCATGCACACACACCATTCATCACTATTTCACATGTTTTAGTGGTAGGGGAAACCGGAGTACCCGGAGGAAACCTACGCAGACACGGGGAGAACATACAAACTCCACACAGAAAGGCCCCGTTCAGATGGGAATCGAACCCGGGACCTTCTTGCTGTCAAGCGAGAGCGCTAACCGCTGCACTACCGTGCCGCCCAGTTAGGCTGCGGACATGCCCTCATTAGTGCCTAAGCAGCCCAGGCACTATCTTTTGAGGATTTGAGTCATAACAATGCTCCAGTTATTCTTATCCCAAATTGTAGGTTGTTTCAGACAAAATTACACGTTTGACCATGTCTGCCTCTAGAGGAGGTTGACTGCTACTACACATTTGTCTTCAAATGGCTATTGCATCACTTATAGACCACTGATGTGATCTATATTTGTATCTACCGATTTACATATTTGTAACATACTTTGGATAACATACTTAAACTTTGTTCTCATCTCTAAATCATTCAGTTAGTCTAAGTAGCCCATTTTGTATTGGTAGTGTTATGCTTCCTGGATAAATGGCTGAAAATATTCTTAGTCCCTCCTAACAGTTGTTGTGGATTAGATGTTATGTAACACATTGAGAATGTGTGAACTCACAAACAGGCCAGGCACTAATCTGATTAATGCAGGACACAGGAAGTCTATTCATGTCCAAAACCGTGACTGTAAGAATAATACATGTGCCTGGTCAGCAAAACTCACTGCTTGTTTGTCTGTGTGTTTTAAAGCGGCCTGCGGAGGGTTTATCACCAAGCTGAACGGCTCCATCACCAGCCCGGGATGGCCTCGAGAGTACCCTCCTAACAAGAACTGTATCTGGCAGCTGGTGGCCCCCACACAGTACCGCATCACTCTGCTCTTTGACGTCTTCGAGACTGAGGGGAATGACGTGAGCACTGGGGTTATTTTGAATCGTCATGGGGTGGGTTTGTTCTGTGTTCTTTCTGTCTCTGCACCACACAACTCTAACACATACAATCACTTTTTATGAAGAGAAATATAAATACTAGATCTAATTATTCTCACATGCACTGTTTGTCACTTTTTCAGGTGTGCAAGTATGATTATGTGGAGGTCCGTAGCGGGCTCTCGGCTGATTCAAGGCTACATGGGAAGTTCTGTGGGGCAGAGAAACCAGAAGCGATCACCTCTCAGTACAACAACATGCGCATTGAGTTCAAATCAGACAACACTGTATCGAAAAAGGGCTTCAAAGCACAATTTTTTTCCGGTGAGTTGGGATCATAATTTTTGTTTATTTACTTGTATGGAGCAACTGTTTGTGAAAAAAAGAAACATGAAAATGATGTGCGGGTTTGTTTCCCCAGACAAAGATGAATGTTCGAAGGAGAACGGAGGATGTCAGCACGAGTGTGTGAACACCTTTGGGAGCTACAGCTGTCAGTGTCGTAGCGGCTTTGTGCTGCACGAAAACAAACATGACTGTAAAGAGGGTACGTCACATAGTTTTCATATGATTATTTGTTTGAGAGACACATGGCACATACGTATGTGAACATACCATGCCAGATTGTAGCTACATACAGGCTAATTTGCATGTGTTGTCCTCCATACATACGGCAAGGCAAAGCAGGTTTATTTTTTAGAACACAATTCATACACACGGCAATTCAAAGTGCTTCACAGTTGCATTAAATTACAAGACAGATAAAATCCATAAAACATCAACATAAAAATGTATGAATTACAGTTAAAGGCAAGAGTGCAGATAAATAGGAGTGTCATATGAATAGGTAAAAATAACTGTTTTCAGCCTGGATTTGAACATTGTCAGAGTTGAGGCTTGTCTCACATCCTAATGAAGGCTGTGCCAGATTTTAGCTGCATGAAACTGAAACGCAGCCTTAGCGTGTTTAGTCCTGACTCTGGGAACCACCAGGGCCCTGAAGTTCTCAGGGCCCGAGATGGTTCATACGGCTCTAACATGTCAGAGATGTACTTTGGTGCTAAACCATGAAACGACTTGTACACAGGCAGAGCTGTTTTAAATTCTATTCTCTGAGTGACAGGAAGTCAGTGCAGAGACCGGAGCACTGGACTAATATGGTCGTATTTCCTGGTTCTTGTCAGGACTCGAGCAGCAGCGTTCTGGATGTTCTGCAGATCTAACAGCTCGTTTAGAAAGGCCAGTGAGCAGGCCGTTACAGTAGTCTAACCTGCTGGAGACAAATGCATGGATGAGTCTCTCCAAGTCTGGTTTTGACACTATTCCTCTGATCTTAGCAATGTTTTTCAGATGGTAAAAAGCTGATGATGTTGTTGCTTTATTGGCTGTTTAAGTTCAGTTCTGAGTCCATGATTACTCCTAGATTTCTAACCTGATTTCTAACCCGATGGCACAGACTGGTTGTCTGTGCCATCGGCCCCTCCGACCACCACCAACCACTTACTCACACACTACATTCATACTGGCCTATTGAACATGTTTTTAGTGGTAGGAGAAACCGGAGAAGCGGAGGAAACCTACGCAGACACAGGGAGAACATGCAAACTCCACACATAAAGGGCCCCCTCTGGTCAGTCTACCCCAGCACAGCTGTGGCTACAATAGTAGCTTACCACCACCCAGTATGGCATGAATGAATAATGACTATAGTGTGGCGCTTTGAGAAACTTGGTAACACAGGCTTGTAAAGCACAATACGAGTGTAAGCCATTATTATTATTATTATTATTATTATTATTATTATTATTATTTGGTTCCCCTTCTGGAACCGCCACCTTAACGTGGTGGAGGGGTTTGAGCACCCGAATGATCCTGGGAGCTCTGTTGTCGGGGGCTTCGTACCTCTGGTAGGTTCTCCCATGGCAAACAGGCCCTAGGTGACGGGTCAGACAAAGAGCGGTTCAGAAGCCCCTTATGAGAGACCAACAGGCCCGGTTAGAACCATGAGGCCGTCCTTCTGTGGACCCACCACCTGCAGGAGGAGCCATAGGGGCTGTTGCAATGTGATTTGGGCAGCTCCAACAGCTGCCCCCACGACCCGGGAACGGACAAGTGGAAGAAGATGGACGGATTATTTGGTCGGGACGGTGCCTGTTAGGCCATTTTCACACATGTTGGAGCGCCTTGTAGGTTGCCTCGAGATCACCTTAGCTGCAACTGCATTTACTCCAAAGTTGGTTAAGTCCGTGTTCACACACGCTCGCACAAAACATTGCAACATCAGCCGCGTAACAACGATCAGCTGTACAACGAACGTATTCCCATGACAACGGACAACGACCTGTCAACGCCGACAACGATACGCGCGCACGTACAGGCACACTTCCCCGATGTTACGCGGTGCGGTGGTCACTTCTTTCCCTCGTGGTTAAATACACTGAGGCTTATAGACGCGCAGCGCAGAGAAATGTATTTAATCAGCACATGGAGCGGAAAGTTTCACTGCAGCAGGAAGGGAAAGATGGGAAAGAGAGGCGTACCTTGATGATTTAAAGTTAATCCATTTTGCCTCGTCAGAGCCGTAATCCAAACGTCCTCATGCAGCGCGTAGTCATTCTTTCTTTCTGCAAAAAAGAGGCCTCAAAGCGAGAATTGTTCACCAGAGGTCGGCCGCCTTCACACCACAACCGCTCCGACGCACAGAGAGCGAGATGCGCCGCTCCGAGACCACCTGTTTCAGCCGCAGTCGGCGCGGCTGTTTAGACCGTCGTAAAGTGCTGCGGTTAGATTCACACTGAACCTAAGTGCCGCTATTGGGCCGAAAGTCCCTTTTAAGTCGACCTAACTAGAGCCTGTGTGAAAATGCCCTGAATGTACAGAATCAGAATCAGAATAGGTTTTATTGCCATTGTTTGAGAACAGGTTCACAAACTAGGATTTTTTCTTGATGCAGCCGTGCAACATAATAAATAGGATACAAAATAAAAAGTAAAATATGGTAAGATGACAACAATTGACATAGAACAACAGTGGGATTGGCCGTGTAGAACTGCACCAGCATCCTGGTAGGCAGCTTACGTTTCTTCAGCTGCCGCAGGAAGAACATCCTCTGCTGGGTCTTCTTGATGAGGGAGCAGATGGTCGGCTCCCATCTGAGGTCCTGGGTGATGGTGGTGCCCAGGAAGCGGAAGGAGTCCACGATGAAAATGCGGGTCGGAGAGTCTGTCAGGGCGAGGGGGGATGGTGGGGCTGTGTCTTTCCTGAAGTCCACAATCATCTCCACTGAGAATCAGAATCAGAATAGGTTTATTGCCAAGGTTTGTGAACAAGGTTTACAAACTAGGAATTTGTCTTGGTGCAAACGTGCGACATAGAACATATAACACAGAATTAAGATAAAAAATAAGCTAAGAACGTTAAACTATAAGGCTATAAGGGCATGCATAAAAAAAATTAAATAAATAAGATAAAATAAAGTGACATATGGTAAGACAACAACAATTTGACAATGAACAACAGCGGGATTGTATATACAGATGTGTAGGCATATAAAGTGATATTAAGTGTTATAAAGTAATAGCAGCGGGTCTAAGTGTGGACACGCCGCACAGTGCAAGTGCAGATACATCCATGACTCTGAACTAAGCTACAGAGACTTGTTTTTGTTCATGAGTCTGATGGCGGAGGGGAAAAAACGGTTCAAGTGGCGGGAGGTATGGGTCTGGATAGACCGTAGCCTCCTGCCTGAGGGGAGAGGGGTGAATAGTCCGTGTCCAGGGTGAGAGGGGTCAGCTGTGATCCGACCCACACGCCTCCGGGTCCTGGAGGTGAACAGGTCCTGGAGAGATGGGAGCTCACAGCCAATCACCTTCTCTGCAGCACGCACAATGCGCTGCAGTCGGTGCTTGTCCCGTTCTGTAGCGCCGGGGAACCACACGGTGATGGAGACGGTGAGGATGGACTCGATGATGGCCGTGTAGAACTGCACCAGCATCTTGGTTGGCAGCTTGAGTTTCCTCAGCTGCCGCAGGAAGAACATCCTCTGCTGGGCCTTCTTGATGAGGGAGCTGATGGTTGGCTCCCATCTGAGGTCCTGGGTGATGGTGGTGCCCAGGAAACGGAAGGAGTCCACGATGGAAATGGTGCTGTCTTCTGGGCGTTTACCTCCAGATTGTTGTGGCTGAACCAGGACGCCAGCCGGTCCACCTCTCTCCTGTAGGCAGACTCAATAGACTTATGCATACAATAGACTTCTGCATGTAAACACGCCACACCGGTTTGTAGCCATGGGCTAATTTCCAACCATTGTTCCACATTCGCACTCTCAAACACACTCTGTTTATAGTATATATCTTTTATATATCTTTTTTTGTTTTTGTTCCAGCTGGCTGTGATCACACTGTTAACAGTGTAAGTGGCATCATCACGAGTCCAAACTGGCCTGACAAGTACCCCAGCAAGAAGGCCTGCACCTGGGCACTCACCACCACTCCAGGGCATCGGATCAAAATTGTATGAGCCCTTTTTTTTCTACCTTTTGTAAACTGTCCATAGTCCGTTATCTTTTTACTTGACCAAACATAACAAAATAGCAAACAGAAATGCATTATACTGGATAACAGACAATAATGTTGTATTATTCTCCACAGGCCTTCAATGAGCTTGACATGGAGGCGCACTTGGAGTGTGCTTATGATCACATTGAGATCTATGATGGACGAGATGGAAAAGCCCCAAGTCTGGGTCGCTTCTGTGGCACCAAGAAGCCTCCCCCGATCACGTCCAGCAGCAACAAGCTGTTTATTCGCTTTTTCTCTGACAACTCTGTGCAAAAGAAAGGATTTGAAGCCTCTCACTCTGCAGGTAATTACAGTGTCAAAGCATTTTATTTATTCAAAATTTGTTTCATTCTGTGCACTTTCATCATGCAATTAAAACATTATTATTTTTCCAAAACCACAAATGTCAAAAGGCTAAGAAACGGTTATAAAATCAAATGATGAGCCCAAGGAAGAGAGTAATGTGTGTTTCGTCTTGCAGAGTGCGGTGGTCGTCTAAAGGCTGAAGTGAAGACCAAAGATCTGTTTTCTCATGCCCAGTTTGGGGACAACAACTATCCGGGCGCATCCGACTGTCAGTGGGTCATCTCTGCAGAGAAAGGCTATGGAGTGGAGCTTATCTTCCAAACCTTTGAAATCGAGGAAGAGGCGGACTGTGGTTACGACTACATGGAGCTGTTTGATGGAGCAGACACCAAATCTCCACGGCTGGGGCGCTACTGTGGCTCAGGGGTAGATTCCTCTAATATTACTGTGTAAAACACATCCACAAACAAATTACTGTTTTATAGACGACATTCAGAACTACAACATAGTGTGTGAACTTTAAAACTATTCACAATCTTCCTTAGTGGCTTTAATCACTTTGAGGGATGTGTTGCTTTGAAACTAGTCATAGGTCAATACAAGCCAAAACTCGGTGTGCGTCAGAGGCATTTCACGTTCCCCAGCAGGGGGCTACAACTAACTATTAATCAGCCAGAGCTGAATGTACACCCTGATCTTGAACAAATTGCCCTGTGGGGACTTAAAATGGAAGTTTTTCCAGGTCAGATAGCAGCTTGATTTCTTTTACACACTTCATTGATAAGGTTTTTACTCAGGCTTGTTCTTGTGCATTAGAATTGAAGGGACATAACGTCCTGCCAGCCCCAGGAAACATCTTCTTAATCAAGTTTCCTTTTTATGAAATAGACTGCACAGTTTGTTCCAAAGTAGAGTGAAACTCATTATGCTTTTTAAGCCTGAGTAGCAATAACCCTGCCTTCTCTCCACTACACACTTTTGCTCTTGTGAAGCTGCTTAGCGGGTAGCAGTTATAGTTGAGTGCTTCAAAAATAACCAAGTAACCAACCAAATAATTGTACTTCTTTGTGCTTTTTGCCAGCCTCCGGAGGAGATCTACTCGGCTGGTGACTCCATTGTGATCAAGTTTCGCTCTGATGACACAATCAACAAAAAAGGATTCCACGTGCGTTACACCAGCACCAAGTTTCAGGACACACTGCACTCTCGTAAGTGACCAGCGGGGGCCAGAAGGGGCCGCGCGGGGCAAAGGGGTAAACGGAGGGGCTCCCCAGGGAGGCGCCAGCCTGCCGCTCGGATACCTTCGGCCACCAAGATGAACCAGACACGACAAAACAGCCGCAAGACCACCAACCGCACCTCAGCTCCTAGGGGATCTAGCTCCCCCCACAGACTGTGAGGAGTAAAGCCATTCTGCAGTTCACCTTGTTTTTACCTTTTTATGGTTAGGATTGGGATGAGAGTGTGAATGTCTGCCTTACGCAGACTCCAGGGGAAAGTTATTTTTTTAAAGCTTGTCTCCCAGTGAGAGGCAGAGCAGAAACCCGTGGATTCTCAGGACCTGTAGGAAGGCAGGCATCAGCCGGACAGATCCCTGCTTTTGTCGGGCCAGTCCTCTACATTCAGGAGGAACAGTTTTACTCCTTTGAATAACTCTCCTTTCCTCACTCTCTCATCCCCTTGGTCCAAGGATTCCTTTCCGTATGAGGATTTGAGGACATGACTTGATGAATTTTGATACTGTATGTCAGTCTATTGCATGTAAGGTAAGAAGGAAACTGTTCAGTGACAACACCAGCATTTGTATTTGGCATTGTCCTGGCAGCCAGTGGCAAGATTCTCATTGTTACCATTAACAAGGAATTTAAGGAAGCAATTATCTTATTAAAGACTAATACTGAAATGTGGTCCATGTCTTCTGGTTGGTAATTGCTGCCTCATGACTGACTTCTCCTGTACCTCCATGTATAAAGTAATGTGTGTGATCTTACAAAGGGAACATGTGCTATTCAACTTGAATCAGTTAGCACTTTACAGTGAATTGTTCCAAAATTAAGAGCTGATGGATTTTTGTGAAATGTAATGCCATTTCACTTATTTTTAAATGCATTTTATCTCCGTTTTTAATTGTTCCATTAATTTCCTCAGGCATACTTGAACATGTGCCCTGTTACATGGGGTAATATAGGTATGACTTACGTTTCAATGTTGATTTACAGTTTTTATGTAAAATAATTTCTCTCCAGAGAAAATGCCTTTTTCTTGGTACAATGAAGTATTTCTCAAGAACCAAATGAGCCTCTGTATTTATTGTTAACGTAGTTACATAAATTATGTATAAATGGAAAAGTACTGTTGAAATTAGCCCTATAATGCCTTCTTGATGTATAGCCATTGGTCTTTGTTGAATACACTATGTTGCTCACTGATTATTGCTCTGTTTATTTCTTACTCAATTGTGGAGCGTAGCATTATTAGATTGTATTAGGTTACTAGTGAGAAATCATTGGTGAACAGAATTACAAATGTCTTGAAACTTAAGTCTTTACTTGGAAGCAACCCAGAAATATTGAGTCGGAGGAACAGAAGTGAAGACTGAAATAGACTAGACATCTTTTAAAAAAATATCCTGACGAAAATCCAAATTGTGATATAAATGTATACCCTCTGGATTATTTGTAGATTCTGACCGTCAATGCAGTTCATGATTTTAAACACTTGGATTTGCTTCACCATTCCAAGGAAACCATGTATTATAGGAGGATAATATGTGTATTTTTTATTATATCTCCTAAGTGCACAAAACTGTCATGTGTCTCCTGGTTTTATCAAAAGCATTGAAACTAAATTGTTCTTTCTTGTACTGTAATAGCTTCATCTTGGACAGTGCTCAGCATTAAACATTAATGGGCAGCAGTTCAATGTTAAAAATTGAGCTTAGTCATATGAATAATTTATCGCACACATTCAGATATACCAGCTCTGAAGTAATTTGACAGTGAACAAACCATAACTGGTCTTCATTCACCGCTGTTGTATCAATATGGAGAAGAATTGATGATACGTCGGATTTACGTTGTGTTATTGTGGTCTCTAAAAGAATAAAACAAGACTGAGTTTTCACGAGAAATCACCCAGAAGCAGATGATTTATTTGACAATTACAAGTTACAATACAAAAAACACACACAAAAAATGTGTCTGTCCTCAACCATCATAGTGTGAAGATGTGCGACAACGCTGCAAACTGTTGTAATGGGGCACAAGTGGTACTCCGAATACAGTATACTAAGTGCCTTTGAGTCTGGCGGAGGACAAGTAGAGGGCAAACCTGAGGAGCTGACAAGAGGCGTTGCTCAATTTGTGTTGATTCAAAATTTGAGACCTAAAAGTGAACATCTCCACCCAAGAAATGACAAAAAACAAAGCATAGAAATCTGAATCGAGCCAAAGCAACAGCACTTACACATGAAACGAAAAGGTACATCATTAAGCTGTGCTTTTGTTGTTGAAGATTGACACCTACACAGCCGCAAACACAAAAAGGACACCGATTTGGTTGTTTCACAGAATTGCAATGACTCATGTGAACTCAAACCAGACACGTCAGAGTTCAACACTCCATCAACAGCAGTACAACAGCAGGTCACAGTACAGTCAGCAGCTCTACAAACTTAATAACTTCCACTGATGAAAAATGTGACTCAGTCTGTGTTTCCCAAACAGTTACTTAATCTCTGTGAACTCAACAGAGGATAGAGACAAATTAAAACAACACTGCGCTCAACTCATAACCGTGAGTCATACCAGAATAAAAGATTGTATTTAAATACCCTGCAGATTATCATTCAATCTACATTCAAGAGGCATACTTTCAAAGTAAAACCTGTCATTGGGATGAGTCTGACATCTTTGTGCTGTTTGGAAATTGCGTTCCTCCGTTACAGTGAAGAACATAGTGCTTGCAGTTTAGAGGGACCCCTCTGGATGACATCAGCGTAAAGACAGACTGAGGTTATGAGCTGATTGTCTGCCAGGCTAAGGCCCCTAGCTGTCCTCCTGCCCAGTACAGAGCCGCGACCAAAGCTGCAGCAGCCGAAACAGCAAGGCTGGCCTTCACCACAGCCCCTGGTGGTCTGCTGAAACTGGCAGGGGCCATGAACGCTAACATGGCCACAGTCACGGTGAGAGTAAAGAAAATAGAGACAGCTGTGTTAATGGCCACTATTTGGCCAAACTTGGCAAAAGGCACAATGACACAAAAGAAGAGAGGTATAGTTGAGATCACTGTGGTGACTGCACTAGACACGATAGCAACGCCCACGTGGTTTACAGCTTCCACTGTCCGCCTTTGTCTCTTCATCAAAGCCTCCTGTGGAACAGAAACATAACAAATGAGCTGGTCCTCAGCTTTTCACAACTTTATTTACACAAATGTAAGCAGGTATAAACACAGTACCAGAACAAGAAAACAGAACGTCTTACTAATGTGCAATCAGCGGGCAGGCTCTCTGTAGCCAGCAGGTATCCCTCAACCAGGTGCAGGCAGTAATCAACTGAAGAGCCCACGAGGATAGACAGAGAAATCGCCTCAACAGCTCCCATCTCCCAGCCAAGCCAGTACATCACTGCCACCACCAGACACACCACCCCTGCCAAGAACACGGTCAACACTGAGAATGAGGCGACTCAGTAAAACATTAGTCAATTATGTGTTTCACCTAAAAAGGTCTAATCTCAAATGAGCTTTTTAAAGAAATTTACCTAAAATAGTAACAAGAACTGGCAGCAGAAGAAGTAAATGGGCAGTGAATACAGACACAGCTGCCACACAGATGGCCAAAGACAGCAGTAAACTCCAGAGGGCACTTTCCACACCTACAAAAAGACAAGAGGCGTTTAATTACAACTATTACACAAAACACAAAGAGGCCCGTCAAAAGCTAGCCTGGCTAACGCCAGACTAAAATCACAAATTATATTTAAGTTCAAAAGGATTCGAGCGCACACAGCAGTCTGGCGTTAGCCAGGCTAGTCAAAAGCAGCATTTCTGGTCATTCTTTGATAAACAATCCGATGTATTTCAACACCGCACAAGTAGTTTACTCTTTTGCTATTACAAGCTGTGATTGGCCAAGACCTAGACACGAAATATTCCATTTATGTCAATAAAACAGATAAACACACTGTACAAATAGTAGGTAGTGGGTAGATGAATTCTAAACACATTCTTCTCCAAGTTGTTTTCGGGACATGTGCGATAAACAACCGGAGTTTACTTGAAAGTGTAAGAAAATTGCTATTATTTGAGCAACATGTATAAATCTTTTCTTTAATTTAATGATTTAATGTGCCAAGAGGTATTCAAAACAGCTATCTAATATTACAATGTTTTCTCATATTGTGTAGACATGTTTCACGACATACCTATAATCTCCATAAAGATCTGTTTCCAGTGTTCACATGTTTGGAAACCCCTTTGCAGAGCAGAGGACTGTGGCAGTGACGCGAGCTGTTCTTGTATAAAGTTTTCCCACTGAAGGAAGTCTGAATAGGTCTGGAAGGAGGATTTGCCCTTGTATGTGGTCTTGGAAATGGACAAAAAAAGACTTAGAACTGCATGAGTGAAAGTAGCTCAAATGCTGTGCCCTTTGATGCAGATAATAAGCAACTTACAGACTCAAAGGCCATGGACAACCAGCGAACCTTGCCCCCATGCATCCCCACAGCTCCATGGGACAGCTGCCCCGGGAGGAGGTTGGGTTCAGGCAAGGAGTGGCACTCAGAGTGGAGCAGCGGCAAGATGGAGGATAGTTTGTTACCTACATCAGAAAATACTGGTTAGATTTATGTATGTATGAATTACAGAGGCTAGATGTAATTATATTATAAGTCTTATATTGTTTTATAATAGCAAAAATTCTGTCTGTCTTCAATTCCGTTCTGTTCTCTTTCTTCCAAACAACAGCTAACTAGGGATGGGTATCGTTAAACGGTGCCTACTTGGTACCGACCGAAAAGCTACGGTCGGGGTTGGTATCGAAAAACTAAAATTCTTTCGGTGCCAACTTTTGGTTCTTTTTATCTCCAGACGTCAATATATGACCCACAGCGAATCTAAGGCAACATGAACGTTATTTTAATTCAATTAAAATAACGTAGGTATCGGAAAAAAGTACCGTTAAGGCACCGGCACCGAAAAGTGGGTATTGTTAAAGTAGTGGTATCGAGAGAAAAAACGAACGGTACCCATCCCTACAGCTAACAAGTTGTTTTGGATTTTTTTTTTATTTGTTTAACTCAGAGGCCCTTCCTGTCACAAGCAGCCACATAATGGCCCTCATTTATCAAACTTGCGTACGGTGAAATCAGAGCGTATGTGGGATGTACGAAAAATCACCGCCTGTTGGCATTTATCAATCTGAGCGCACCGTATGCTCAGATCCTACACCAAGTCAGGAGGTGGTGTACATGATACACCAATTTTAACTAAACACTAAACAGCGCTGGAAAACAGTTTTTAACAGCATGAATTGCATTGCCACATCGCATATAATCCTCATTAGTGATTTAAACATGAAACAAGGCGACAGCGTTAATGTTTTTTAGACTTGATTCAATGCTGCGCTGCATCGACATGCTCCTCCAGACACTAGAACATGGACTGCAGCCACAGAGACGTTCATGGTGGGTTTTTTTTAATATTTGTTTTGTTTTTGGCAAAATACCGCTGCTGCACAAACTTTGTGTGGATGGCATCCTCGCCTCACGCCCGCGGCATCATACAGGACACCAGGACTCACCTAGCCTGGTGGGACCAGAATGAAAATGATCGAAGCACGTCTCGTAGGGCTGTCTTCGGTCCGGACAGGTTCGTTAGGTTCAGGTAGGCTGTCAGCTCTCCGCGCACCTGTTTCCTTCCGGAGGAAAGCTCTGCTCAAGCCGAAAGAGTTCATGGTCCAGAGTCTGCTCTGACTGCAGCCTTATATCCATGCGTTTTTGTTTTTAATGTGGTCTAATTTTATACCCTTTTTTTTTTTTTTTTACCCTATTTAGGCCTACAGCTTATTTAATAAAGGTCACTTTTTATTATTAGCCTATTTCTTTTATTCTCCCTCTTTTTTTTTATTTAGTAAATGTGATCTTGGATTGGCTATAAGGTTAATGTGGGTTATTGACAGATTTTTTAAATCTTCCGCATGCGCAAAAATATCATATTTGTTGTGTCAAAAACAACTATTCATCATCTCCTGGTCGGAGAAATTTTTCTTTTTTGTCGTGTTTCGTGCGTGCATACATGAATATTTTGGGGAGTTTCATTCAAATGACGCTGGGATTTCTCCGTGGCATTTACTATCAGATGCTCTTGCGTACGTTAAGATCTGAGCGGAAAGCACAGATTCATAAATGTCATGCGCACTCTGGCGTATATCGCAAATACACCTACGCATACACAATTTTTTTAACGCAATGTTGATAAATGAGGGCCATTGTACCTGGACAACATACTGAATGCCATCACTTATTGAACTACTTAAAATCGAACAGGGAACTACAGAAAATAAAGAAATAAAGTATTTTCCAGTGATTGATTGTCTCTTACCTGAAGGCAAGCATTGGGCTCCCCCTGGTTTCACAAGCTGTTTGTTCGCACTAATAGCTTTACAGATTCTGCAAAGATGCCCCATCTCCTGGAATATATCAAACTCAGGATCCAATATGATGTTGCCCTTTGGCGATAATTAAACACAAAACATGTCATGAAACTTTAAATCTGAAACAGATTGATGTTTTGTGCAGATAAAGCTCACCAAATCTCCAATAACATGGTTGTCCCTTCGTTCTGTGCGGTTGATCCCGAGAATACCAAACACTACAAATACCATCGCCCCGGTGTCAACAAGAGGACGCACTGCAGGGCGGCCACACACACCTCCACTGCATGGGTTGAAGCCTAATGTTTTGGATGGGTTGACTTTAGCAGATAATGAAGGATCTGTAAATACATTTGGATATCAAGGAAATGTGTTGGCAAGTATTTGGGTAACCTTGATAAATCAAAAAGCGTAAGTGCCGTGCTCACCTTTTGGAATAGGGACATAAAAACGTCCCCGTGTAAGACCATCAGGCCCAGAGCTGATGTTACAGCCAGGTGGGTTAACACACACTCTGCTGGGATGAGGTCTAAGTTTGCGCTGAGCAAAGTACAGTCTCCTAAAGAAAAACAATTTCAAGTTTATGAAACAAGTACAAGTTATTTTTGTTGTTTCGGTGTCGGTGTTCACTGCTCACCTGCTGTACTGCTGCTCAGAAGATGCTCCATAAAAGACAAAGTCTCGCATCCAGCCATGGCGTCGATCACAAGATCCGGTTGTTATCATCCAGCTGGGGTAGGGGTGGTAAGCGCTGGAGACACACACGGTCAGGCGGGCTGAATAGTTACCATGAGGCAGATTATAGGCCTATCAAGATGAGAACAGGTTATTATTAATGTATTAATAGTCATACTAATCTGAAACCTAACCTGAAAGGATGAAACCTCTCCATGCTCTGAGCTGCACTCTTTCCAAGGCGAGGTCACACTGGCATTTAGGGAAAAGCGGTATAGTGTTGTAGAGGCTCCAAGATCCAGCTTTGAAATGTACACGGTCAACAATGTGCCTACAACGATACAATGTAAATTATGAAGTAGGAAAAACATGTTGCGCGGCGAATGGCAACTTACCCGTTTGGCTAATAGTTGGTTTAGATGAATTTCGGGGCACGCTGGAGGTGGTAATGCCTGCATGCTGCTGATAGGCGGAGAACCAGGATGCAGATGGCGAGGCGCGAGTGTTCAGCGCATGAGGCTTCTCCATAAATACACCTGCATAAAAAAATAATAGGGGTGTGAACAAGAATTGACAGGCCGTGTTTGATGCAACATGTTAGTACACATTTTTATTACTGCCTTGAATAATAATATTCACAAATAAAATTTGTTTTTTGGTATATATTGTTAACTACATGGGGAGAAGGGGATGACACAAAACAAAAACTTAGCCACTTAGGCCAGTTAAGTTACATAGATCTCACTATATGAAAAAAAGGAAATGGTCCTACACATTCTCACCTGAGCACATGGGGCAGGAAATGCCCTGGCCACTCAGGTTGCTCCTGAGAGCCAGCAGAGACTGAAGGTTCGTGTCCTGGCGGAAGAGTTGTGGGGCATGAGAGGCGGGCCGAAGGAGACCACAGCAGCCCGCAGACAAGAACAACACCAGCAGAAACAAACCTGCCAAACAAACACACTGATTAATAACTAGAGGGTCTGAACATGCTGTTTACAGCAGGGTCAGAGCGTCAGACAGGGCAGGAGCGGGTAAGGACATCAATAAAGCTAAAAAAAAAAAAAAAAAGAGGAGAATGAGTAGAGAAAGAGAGTGAACGTTGTCGGGACGCACACAAATAACATTTGTGAAGAGCCACTGTTTAATTGTTCCCTCTTTCGAAGACAATTTAGATTTTTGTTTACACTAGCTTTCAGACTTATGATTATTCAATTTAATAGAAGGTTTATCCAGATAATAAGTGACACAAGTAATAAACTTGATTTCCAACATTAAGTGCAATTACATTGTGACTTCCAAGATAAAAAAGTCTGATTTGGTGTAGAACTTATAGATTATAAATAAATACCAAACATTGTTGACAATTTGAGCCTAAACCTCAATGTCCATGTAAATCAACGTATTATTACAAGTTATTAATAGTAGTTATTTTTTTACTTTCTTTTGATGAATGAAGATAGGAAAAGAAGTTTATGTTCATATTTATGGTTTTGGTGAAGAATTTGTTGTGTCATCATGAAGTTCTAAACAAGTTGAAAATAAACATTCAGCTTTTCCTCTAATAATAGTCAACGTATTATCAATAATATGTATTAATCTCACCCAAAACAGTTTTCCGATGTTCCACCACTGGTTCTGCCACAAAGCGTCGGAGGGCCCACTGAAGGCCTCTGCTGACGACCCCTGCATGCTGCTGCTCTGGACGGGACGCGGCTATCTCCACAGACAGGGACAGAATGGCTGTGTCGCTGTCGATGTCACAGGGCCCTGGTAAAAGACAAATCGCAAAGTTTGGTGACGCCTGAACCACAGCTCCCAATTCTGCCCCCATCAGTCACCCCACAGCGGGCCGATAATAATCTCACCTGGCTCCGTCTCCACCGATAAAAGTGCCACATCATCATCCTCGTCTGACAAAGGGCTGTGGCTCGCTGACAGCTCGGAAAACAGCTTCCAACTTTGGAGATTGGGGGTGGTTGAGGGAGAAAGGCAGCTATGTGATTAAATCTCTCCGGCTTTTGTCGCGAAGCATGCACAAATGGCATTTCACACAAAAGCAAAGGAAGTAATGCCTCACCAGTTTGACCAGGTGAATCTGCGAGGTTGCACACATTGAGTCCAAATACACAGCGCAGCAGGTATCAGGGCAGACACCCACAGCCAGCAGCAGCTCACAATGAGAGCCATGAATAGGCCAAAGTCATGCACGGCTGGGATCTGGATGCCAGAAGGAAGTAAAGTACAAAAAAAACATTCAATTTAGTGCTTATCGCAGGGAAATGTGCGTATGCTGACGGAGACACTTCAGCTCATCCATAGCGGCAAAGCCATTTACACCCCTCGTGCATATCCTATTAGAAGTACCTTAGAGAAAGTGTTAGCGGCATAGGCAGCAGCAGTGGTGAACGAGGTCAGGAACGTCGCTCGCCCTGCTGTTTTAATAGTGTAGATCATTCGCTGCTGAGGTTGGAGCCGGTGAGCAGCTTGTCTGAAGGTGTTGATAAAGACAAACACATCGTCTACCCCTAAACAAAAGAGAAACAGGTAGAGTTACACATGTACAATGACGCAAATACAATAATTAGAGGCAAAATTAAAGTGATTTACCAATCCCAATAATGACAAAGGCAGCAACTCCATTGAGAATACCCAGATATCTCACGCCAAAGACCACATGGTAGAGAAACAGAGCCATGAGGCAGCTTAGTCCGATACTGGCCAAGCCGAAAAAAGTCAGAAAGACTAGAGAAATCAAAAGACAAAACAAACACATTTTTACACTTCATAATCCAAGACTAATTTATACATTTATGCAAGAATCTTTTCCTATTTCAGAAGCTAAATTCAGTGGCAGCATACACTTTGGATAATAATTTTTTTCCGCAATGCTGACATCTATTCACTAGCAGCAACTTCAGACAATATTGTAATAATATGACAGGCAGAAGCACAAACCTATGCACGCTATACGAATCATACAAAACAATGGGTACACGTACTGAAATTTCAAGATGTCAAATTCAATGTAAGGCACTTAAAAGTTCACGTAGTGTGTCACTTATTACCCGAGAAGGAAGTGAGAACATAGACCAGTACTGTGATGCAGATCCCGCTGATTACTGCCAGCATCATGTCGTTGTTAAAAGTGTGCCTGACTTCATTGTCAAACAGCTCTGTCCCTCCATACAGCACCTTCACTTGGCTAAGACAAGGCATTCAGATGAGAAATGTAAATATAATACAGTATATGCATATTGACATAATACAAAAATGAACTAATGATAAGTATTAGACCTGGTGGACTGTTTGGCTAGAACATCTGCATATTGAACCACAAAGTCTTTGAATTTGGCCCTCTGTTCGTAGGCTCTGTCCTGCAGGGAGAAGTAGGACGGTAGAGGAGCACCAAAGTGGATCTCACTTCGCAGCAGAGAGGACGTCAGGTGCTCAGGGGACAGGCTCTCATCCACATACCAATAAAACTGTGGGTGTGTGATTGCCAGACTCAGAGAACCTGCGCACAAAAGGTCAAAGCTGTCAGTGGCGTTGTACTTAAAGCCTGTTGGCCTCACTTAAAAATGCAGCTGCTCTCACCTTGGATGTCTGCCAGATCTGGTCCCATGCCATCATAGTAGATCTTTCCTCCCTTCTCGCTGGGATAAAGGTAGGACAGGAGTGAACTGGGAGGGGAGCAGTAAGAGGGGCCCAGAGGCAGGTCCCGGAGCACTTCCAGAGGCTTCCAACAGAACAGGTTGAACTGTGGGTGCTGCATTATTTTCCTCTCCACTTTGTGAATAGTCTGTAGTCGTTCTGGTGTGAAGATGTTATGCTCCCCTTCTCCTTGGGCAACAAACACCAGCTCTATTCTCCACAGGGCTTGACTCTGTATGTAGTAATTGGGAGCGAATCTAGCTTTCCGTATCAATGTTGGATTTCCTTTTGCTTTTGAACTGTGCTTTTCTGAAGAGCGATTAAACTCACTTACAATCCACTTTTCGACAGCATCTCTCTTCTGATCATGTTCTTTTAAAGGGCCGGCTAGGGACTGTGTGGTCCCTTTTCTTTCAGTATCTGTCCTGTTGAGTGCTCCATGTTCCACGATCTTCTGTAGCAGCAGCTCCCTGAGGGCCGCTGACTCACTGTTATCGAGGTCCCGTCTGCGACGATCCCAGGACCCCAGCTGGGTTTTAACAGCGATGGCGAGGGAATCAAAGCGCTCCGCGGAGAAGTGGCTGTGAACTTCGAAGGCACTGTAGGACAAGTCGATGTCCAGCGGAGGGCAGTAGAAGAGCATGTAGGCAAACAGGGCACAAGGTAGAAGGATCACAAAGCCTATGAGCGCTGCACTGGCCCAGGGTGTTGTGTACAGCCAGCCGACCGCCCTCCACAGTCCGCACACATCAGTGTCCCGACACAAACCACTCTGCCCTGCCGCACGACCCAGCTCATTTTCTCCTTCATGGTCACCCTCCTCCTCTTCGTCCTCCTGCCCTCCCCACCCAGGCCCAAACAGGAGCGGGTCATCATCAGCCACCTCCATCATGGGACCTGCCAGGGACAAATACGGTATCGATCATCAATCACTTCAACACACACACTCAGCCTTCTTGCAGCCAGGTGAACAGCAAATAGATGTCAAACTGTAGCTATGTGACACAAAGCAAAGGACAAAGTCACTTCCCAAAAAAGCAGCAGGCAAGGACATGGTAATTAAGTAACAGCTGTCCACCAGCAGCTCTCTGGAGGCATGGGGAAAATTGAGAAGGGGAGACCTTTTTACTCAAGAGCACAGTAGTGAAAATGGTAAGCTTAGTTCTTTTTATGATGCCAATCACAGGAACCCAATGGGCACAATGAGCTAAAAGCTGCAATTTAATTCTCTCCGCCAGTGGGGCATTAAGCATTATCACCCATAAAAAGAGAAAGGGAGCACGCTGCTGGCTTTTTTCATATCAGCAGCATTGTCCGATGAACAGCAAATTCAATCATCTCAGTTTTCTAATTGGAGTGAGAGGGTATAAGAGGTCCAGACGTTTATCTGCAGTGATTGACAGCCTTTGGCTAATTGTGTCAATAGGTGCTCCCCATACACCTCTCAACACACAAGATAATGCACACAGTTTGCATTCAAGCAGCGGCGAGCTCACTAACTGCAGCAATTCATCTGAGCTCTCCAGAACACTGCTTTGAGGTCAGTCGAGTAAGACAAGGCATCTTGATAATGTGTGCGAGCTAGGCTGTGAAGATAAAGAGAAAATCCATCATGAAATATAGGGAAAGCGTTCACTGATTATTTCTATGTAGAAAAGCTACACCTGAATATGAGAAAATGGGGCACAAGAGACTGTCCGATGCTAAAATTATCTACAGTAACGGCGGGCTGATTTATGAGGATTCTTTGCACCTAACACCTCAGTAAACATTACATAATTTGATAAAGTATAAAATATGTTGTCACAAAGTCAGTCGTGGCTTGTAGATTAGTTTCCACGACTGCAGTATAACAAATGGGCTCTCTATATTTCTAGACAGATCCTAATGTTCTGTAATAGAAAGGGAAATGTCCACAGGCAAAACAAATTGCAAAGGGCTTTCCCTCTTATAAAACAGATAAGAAAGTCCATAGTAAGGAAGCCAGTGCTGCAGTTTCTAATATAGGATGAAGCTCCTATTGTCTATCATTTAATCAGCATTCCTAGCATATAGTGTTAATCGCTGGCACGAATTAACCCATTCTATATTAAATGTGAGATTTTTCTTTCGGGTTTTGAGCAAAATACGCTTATCTCTGGGAATACTGTATGTGCTTGTCTCACTCCAAACTGTTTGATGAATTGTCCCAGGGTGTTTGCATTTCTCTAATATTGTTTGCACAGACGTTCGCTCAAGGACATGCCTCCTGGAGCTGCATACTATTGATGAATATACACCGATTTTCCAATGAAGGTTTGTGCCGGCATACAATTTTTTACAATCAGTTTACAAATTGTACCTAGGAAAATAAGACTGTCCATTTCCCAACAACAATTTGAAGCATCTATTGCTTTTATAATGAGTAATTTCTTCAACAATAGGCACATTATGCTGTAATTCCTGTTTTTCATATTTCTCAATAATGAAAGCGAATCGCTGCACCTTTGCAAAGAAAATGAAAAACAGCTAATGCTTTCCGTAATGGGATTAACATAATCACATTACATTAATCTTCTCCTGCTTTTCTCGCTATTTGAGTTTACACCTGAGAATGAACAGACCGCAACAAGCAAGAGTTGTAAAATATGAGAACTGAAGTAAAAGAGGATGAGGAGGAGAAGTGACAGGTTTGACTGACAGCCTACAGGAACACTGTGGCAGTCACAACAGACTATCAAACAGGTCCACGTCATCTGTGGAAACTAAATCCTTCATGTGCAGATTAATATTCACAGCAAAATCGAAATGAAAGCAACGTCTGCAACCACCAACAGCTCCCTTTCTGTCGCTGCATCAATAGGCTGAGATTAGAGGAGCTGTAGTGAACATGGACAGCTCGAGGAACTTGTTCAGGACTGATGTGTTGGAGCGGTGTCCGGGGCTCGCTGGTGCCAGGAGTGTCTGAGCAGGAGCACTGTGGTTCTGGAGTGGCAGCAGATAACTACGCTGATGCATGGCCTGGGGACCTAGTCTTTTCTCTCTTTCCCTCTCGCGCACCCCCTTTGATGAGCCTGGCACTTTGTCGCATTCATAGCATTGCACCTTATGCACAATAACTATAACTGGTGTACGGTCGGCTGCAAAACACAACAAGGCGTACTGATCCTTGTGCAAGTAATGTGTTTAATGTTCACGCACTGCCAGAATTATTCAGCCTGACCATTTTTCCTGCACAGGTTTGTACACACAGTACATTTCACAGGCAGCACAGGTGTGGATTAAAAATACAGTGCATTCAGTCAGGTTGCCTTGGCTTTTATTGGATTGAATTGAGAGAAAAAAAAAAGAAGCAAAATTATAAATTTATACATGGGTGATATGGCAAAAAATAAATAATATTTGTCCTCATAGTGATTAAACTCTTTTTAAATTAATTTACATTTTTAACAATAAACCCAAATAAATATGTCTTTTACTAATATGATTCCTGAGATAGACTTTTCACAATAAACTTAAATAGGCGATTTGGGGATACCAGAAAGTGTTTTTGTAGTGTCATTGCCATTAATTGGACACCTTGTCTGTGCAAGACCAAATAATTGGTGTGTACCTGCCGGGTCATCAGCTGCAGAATTTGATGAAGTGCGCAGGGCTCTATTTGTTCCGGCTCATCTGTCTTGTTCAAGCAGCTGTGTAAAAAGTAGAAAGGCAAGGTTAACAATAAACTCCAGCACACAGCATCCGCACATCAAAGACACGTCTTTTTTTCATCCAGCAGAGGCTGATAGGCAGTCTGTCAGCGTCTTTTAGCTGAACTAGATCTTGAGGATTTTATCTTGGAGGTGAGCTGCAGTGGACGCTCAGAAGTGTTCACCTGCACAATAATCTCTATCTTGTCCTTCAGTCTCTATCAGTCCCTCTCTGTGCCCTTTCGTTCATCTGATTCGGGTTTTATTTTCTCCAAAGGTGACAGATTTATAACCTTGATGACTGACAGCAGCTAAAAATAACCCAATACTATTCCCTTTATGTGCTCTCATCTACTATGAAAATCAAATAGAACTGGGTACACGCTCAGCCAGCATACTGCCTCATTTAAAGAAGCATCGATTACAGCATCTTTCACATGCATGAGTGCCCTGCAATATGTGTGCACAATGGGCTGTGTTTCACCATGTTCACAGTCAGAGTCAGCCACTATTCTTGTAAATTTGCACCTCACAGTATCTTATTAATTCGTGGCTCTGTGAAGAAAGCAGAAAACTGTCAGTGCGTTGAAAGATAGGCATTCTGGTGATGTGCCAAGCAATTTCTATCAAGCTTTGAACAAAAAAAAGAAGGGGGAAAAAACAGACTCCCTCTGCGCATGAAACAAAACACATCATAATGAGGCTTATTTCCCAAAAGTTATCTCTTTCAAAGTAACTCTGTGGAAACAAATTGCACTGAGCTGTCTGAGCGCAGATAGTGTATGCTTCTATTGATTATTTTTAACCAGGCTTTAAATTTATTCAACTTGGGTACATTTCCAAAACAAATCACCTTAAATAAACACAGACATCATGTCAGGCAGGAGACTTACCTGAGACAAAAGATAATTGCAGGTAGAGCGTTCAGGCCTTCAGGGTCCACTTAATGGCAAACTTGTGCTCTGCAGTTTCATTTCCTCTGCTCTAGTAGAAAATGACAGAAAATACTGCTTTGTTGTCACAGGTAAATAACTCACAGAAAGAGCCATCAAGAACACATCACACAAGACTACACACATGCTTCAGCATACCTCCCTCAAAGACATTATACAGGAATTCAATAAGAGCACAATCTAATAAAATCTAGTTTCCCTTGGTTTTATGCTTGCGGGTCCTTTCTGAGGCGCTCCCTCCCCTCCCGTCTTATCCGGTTGTCCAGGCGACAGAGTCAGTGAGAGACATTTTCTTCCCAGAAGCTCCCCTCTCTCTCTCCCATGGCTTTGTTCAGCCTGCTCCACTGACTGGCTCAAGAGCCGCAGCGAGGCAAGGTGGATGTGCTGCAGCAAGGATTACGTATATTCATCTCCAGTAGTCGCAAATAGAGGGGATTTCATACAATACAGACAAAACACACCTTTTAACGTTTAGGTTGTTATTTAGCTATTTTTACAGAGGCTGATTGGGGTATTTCATGCACATGGTAGATGGATGCTCCCTCACTCCATCTTAAATGGTATGGTCGAGACTAGTCTCAGTTGGTGGGGAGGTGGGGTGTGTTATAAGAGGCTGATCACGATAACTGGCTACAGTAGGCAACAAAGTGCAAACAATTTAAAGTAATCACCTTAAATAACAGTTTTTAGTTTGGAGTTCATTCTCGATTTCCCTACATATAACCATTGGTTTAGATGGAGAGACATTTCCTTTGACCATTAAAGACTTGCCTACGAATGCTTTTCAACAAAAGATTTATGTTGTGTTACCTGGTGTGGGAATAATGCTTCCTGTGAGGTTTCAGCCTCAACACACTCATCGAACATTAATGACACACAGCACTCATTTCATCCATCGCCTCTGCTTCCTAACAACTTTAAAAGGAAATACCTTGATACGAACAGGGGTATATTTAGAAAAAAAGACAGTGAGCATTTGACATTTCGAGTCAACCTGCGAGTGTGTTTTACCATGTCCCGTTATGACAGCCTCATCTGACCAACATGCCTATTTCAGCCACTTCAAATCAATACAGCGGATGACCATATACCAATATTGGAGCACTGCAAGAGACAAACAAAACTGATTCATAATGTTAATCAAATTAAATGACAAAAGCGTAACCACAATTCTCATTAGAGAAGTTTAATTCAACATGTCCTCCTCTCCAGGCTTCACTGGGTATCACAAACACTGGCAGGCAATAACTCAAAGAGTCTGTACATGATCATCCATACCACAGTACGAAATGTTTAAATATAAATAGGCCATTCAAACACATACAGGACAGAAGGACTGCTGTTCTGCACTCTGAATCGATAAAAAATACCCGTGTACGTAATGACAAGGAAGCAGAGAATCCTCTCAAAAGAGTGTGTATGAATATTCTATTATTGAGAGCAGGCTTCATGCAGTTTCACCACAACAGATACCACTGGCCTTTTTTATAAGGACATGCTCTTTCTTATCAATGGAGTAATCAATGGAAAGCGTAACCTACACGGGTCTGATTACACTACAAGATAGTCATTTTAAGTATAGGATTCATACACACATAGCTAATCAAATGTGGTCCTCTGAACGCTACTCAGAAAGTAATAACTGCACAATAAACGGAAGAGGCAGCGCTGCAGTGAGCATAAAAACAACATGTGCTGTATAGGTGACCCTGGAAAATGAGGTTCAGGTAATTAGCATAACAGAACTGGAAAACAGCATGTACTCGTCCAGACAAAAATATGTATTGTGTTGCATTGCAGCTTACGTTGATTGAGCTGAATTTTCATTTCTAGCACAGGAGTGCTGAATGAAAACAGAGCTCATCTTGTTATTTTTAGCACCTGATTTGAAGACCAGTGTCAAATGTTGCTTTTAAACATACATAGTCATTATATTTATATTCTTTTCATACAGGTGCTCGTCATATAATTAGAGTATCATGAAAAAGTGCATTCACTTGTTATTCAACTGAAACTGTGAAACTATTATATGATAGACTAATTAAATGCAAAGTGAGATAAGAGAAGCCTTTATTTGTTATCATTTTAGTATTATGGCACAGCTTGTAAAAACCCCAAATAAAAAATCTCAGAAAATTGTAATATTTAAAAAATTGATTGTAAGCCATAATCATCAACATTATAACAAACTGTGGCTTGACATGTCACTTTGCATGTAATGAGTCTTTAACATTTTAAGGTGAATAATAGAAGTAAATGCACTTTTTCATGACATTCCAATTATATGACGAGCACCTGTATACTGTAATATGTAAATTACTCTCAATATACTGTACACATAGCACAACTAAGCACAAACACGCATTCATCCACATGCGAAACATTTCTTCATGGCTTTGCTTAACTCACAAATACATTTGGCCGTCATTGGTTTTCTCTCTCTCTATACAACAATCACAGTATAATAGTCCATAGCTGCTGTGTAATGGCCAGGGCAGTGGCTGACAGAGGAATAGTTATTGGTCCATGGAACCACGGAGGCTTTGTTGCGTCCAATAACACACTGTTTCAATGCACACCGACTCCTATCAGAGCTGTCCTTCAAAAAGGGGATCGAGTCTTCTTGCTACCACAGATGTGTCTCTCGGATCTCGGAGATGATATTATTAGCTTTTTTGAGAGCCTAAGAAAAGACAAAAGCCGAGGATAGGTTAAACTGGCAATAACAAAGAGGGGGGAAACAGAACAAGGTGTTCCCAAAGCCCAGCGCACTAGTCAGTGAAAACACACATTAACCAGTTTTACCTCGAGCATTTGTGCGACCTCGGTCCGCTGCTGCGCCGTGTTCTGCGACTCAATTAGGAGCTCCTGCAGCAGAGACTGTTTGTAGAGCTGACCCACCAGCTCACTCTGCAGATGCTCTTTCACAAAGTTCACCAAGAAGTGCATCACTGTCTTGGGCACACTGCAGACAAAAAGCCCAGGGAAAATTAGCACCAATAACAAGACAACAGCTTAGCAAAAGGATTATTAGGAGAAATTATGAGGAGAAAGCACTCCAGTATTTTGGATGTGGCTCATCATCAGACCTGTCTTGGATGCTTTTGCGAACAATGAGGAAGTAGGACTTGATGAGGCACTGGATGACCTCACAGTCCCGCTGCTCCCGTGCACTCAGCTTTCGAGATGCGGGCACGGACTGACAGACAAGAACATGGATGGATGATACACTGCAATCGCTTAAATTATGAAACCATTGCTAATCCTGCCACTCACTATGTCAAGAAGGTTAACTGCCTGGGCTTTGCTGGGGCTGCCATAACCTCCAGCAGAAGCTTTGTCCACTCCAACTTTCTCATTTTTCCAGTGCTTTCCTCCATCAAGAACCTCGGTCTGACAACAAGAGAAATACATTAATTGAGACGCCTTTAAAAAGGAGCTAAAGCAAGCATTCCATCCTCAACCAACTCAGCACTGCTATGATTGACTGCATCTTCTAGTTTATTTTGTTTTCAAATGTGTATTTTATTACTGTGAGGCACCATGTGACTTTGGTGAAACTTGCTTTGAAACGTTTTGAACTATAATAGTCAAGTGTATCTGAAAAACTGTGTATACCTGCTGGCTGTTGACTGATGCAGAGACCTGTGCAGCATCTGTAAAGTCAGGATGCTTTGTATTGATGTAAGCCAGTTCAATAGCTACTAAATTATGAACCTGCAAATAAAAGAAAGAAAAGCACTTCGGTTTTATTTAATCCACTTACCAAATTGTTTATATAACCCTCATGGTAAATTATTAAAACAAAAAATTACCATTTCGTTAGTTATGGGCAGGCGTTTTCTTAATAATCCAGTCACCACTTCCACTATTGAATCATGCAGCTTCGGAAACCGTAGAAGTTCCTTGGAAACAAAGATAGAAACTTTAACACTGTATTAAAGATGAATCTTCTGGCCATGTGGAGTAAATGCAGGTAAGATGAGTTTATATCTTGAGGCTAACCTGTGTGCTAAAGGATGTGCAGTGCTGAATGATCCGCTGTAGTTCTTCATGAACAAGCTCTACACAACGCAAACTGGGCTCCTCGAGCCGCTTAATTTGCCGCTTCACCAGTAATTCAAAGGACACCTCAGGCACAAAGAGGGCTGGCCGTGGACCCTGCAGGGCACAACACACACAACCCTTCTCTTTACCTGGTTTTCCTCCAAATGAGAGAGCTTGGTATGCATTTAAATTCCGAGAAATTATACAAGTTTGATACAGCAAAGACTTACGGTGGCATTGCGGATAGCAGTGAGAATATCCAGCTCAGTAAGTCCTCCGAGTGGATCAATAGACTGCAAAGTGCGTCCAAATGTTTCATGGAAAATGTAGCACATTCGAGCTCCCCCACAGCTGTGGAAAAACTGTGATTAATGGTCATGTGAACACTGTCTTAATAATAATAAGGCTTGCACTTGTCCAAGTTTACAAGCCTATGTTGACAAGTTTCTCAAAGTGCTTCACTGCAGTCATTATTCATACTTGGTGTTAGTAAACTATTATTGTAGCTACAGCTGCACAGTGCACACACTATATTCACACTGGTTACAGTATCTTGCCCATGAACAACACAACAACAATCTGCACCTGCAGAAGCCGGGATTCGAAAAATCAAAATCTCTCAGTTAATGCATGACCCATTACCATCTGAGCCTTTGTTGCATATGTTAGGCTACCCAGTTATTCATAAGAGGTCAATATTTGTCCCATAAACATATGCATGAATCCATCTCTTTGTCATAGCTCTAGCTCTAGTTCCTACAAACGTTCATGTGCTAAACACTACTAAAAACATTTAGTAAATTTAGCCTCCAGTCAGGAAATGCTTTATTTTGTCGAATGATCAGACTCACAGTTCTGATGTCTGGATGTATCTTGCTGTTCCCTCAATAGTGTTGCAGTAATCACTGGCAAACTTTGTGACAATCTGGAGCAAGGTGGAGCTGTAATCCTCCACAGGCTGACCATAGCTGTTCAGCTGGGCCTGGTACTGAGCACTGAGCACAGTCAGCCGCGTTTTAAGTTCAGGCAGACAGTCCCGTATGTGATGCATGAGCAGTCGACTCAAAGTTTTGGCTAAATAATGTGATCCGGCCCGGGAGGCAAGCGAAGGATAGTGACGCTGCAGGAAGGCACGCTCATCTTTCAAAGAATCTTCAAGACCCTTTTGAGTATTGATGTCATGCTGACTCCTAGAAACAGCCAATTAACAGGAAATAATTATGCTGATGAATATTCAAAGAAAGGTGCAGGTAATACAGATATAAGCGAGTAAATATAATTACAAACCTGTTAACTACGCCAATAATACCAAGCCTGACAGGAATGACTCGACCCAAAAGAACCTCAAGAGCATCCGTCCCAGCATCCATCAGGTCCAGCTTACTCACTACCAGCAGTGTTCGGCGCCCTGACGTCACACAGAAGCTGGTGTTCACAGTGATCGTTTACAGGTGGCAACCATCAATAAAAACATGCAGTAATAATATATGATTGCAAAATCCCGACCAGTATGGATTTTTGGGGTCCGATACCGATATGAAGGTCGGCACGGCCAATAGCCGATATATAGGCCAATATTTTAAGTAATTTTATTTAATATTGTTTTTCATCTCTCAAATAAGATAAGATAGTACTTTATCAATGTCACAAGAGGGAAGTTAAACATGAATTATTATAGTAAAGGTTTCAATCATAGAAATATATCTAATAGAGGTCGACCGATGGGTTTTTCTCAGGCTGAAGCGCACCGCTGATATTCAAGTCAACATTTTTTTACATTTGTATCCTGTGAATAATGTTTCTTAACATATCAGTGTTTAACTGTTGTTGTTAAGTAGGTAGTTCAGAGGGAGCTTGTTTGAACAACAAAAATCAGCAGATTCCCAAAAAAAAAAAATTGGAGGAGGAACCTCTACTTCTGAAGTAAATTTACACATTTTCACCACGATGTAAAGCGGCTCGCCGGGGGCGTAGAAGGACCAGGGAGGGGTGGTTTTAAAGCTTTACAGAGGCCAGCCCTATGCCCAGAGCTGGCCCTGCCTGAGGAAGTTGTGGGAGGGCTCATTTTAAGACCTTGTCTAAGCTCTTTCCAATGCATATATATTGGTCGGGAAATAATATTTATGTAACCCACTACTAGTCCTAGAAACTACAGGCCTCTTTATTGGAGTCCATTGCAATGTTTGTTAATGACCAGTATGCCCTGACCGGTTAAAATTGTATAGTGATGTGTGTACGCTACAATTAATAAGAATTCATAGTTTAAAATACATGAAGTATTTTAAACTATGAATTCTTATTGATCAGCTACAAACTTACTGTCTCTTAAGGATTGAAAGAAAGTGAAAAAGTCAGGCATGTTTTTACAAAATATCCTACCATCTGGATCAGCCTCTCGAGCCAACTTGAGAGCATCAGAGGTGGCCAAGTCCGAGTTGGCAGGAGACACAGCAAGGATGAGGGAGTTTGGATTGCCAATGAATGACAAGATCATTTCTTGCACTTGTGTCTCAATGTCCTCCGGCTGATCCCCCACAGGAACCTACGATGAGGAACAATGTTGCTATGTCAACACACAGTAGAACATGCAATATGGACTTTTCTAAATAATATTAATAAAGAAGGGCCAGGTTTACCTTAGTTATTCCAGGTAAATCCACCAGAGTAAGATTGAGGACTTTAGGAGAAAAAATCTTTAAATAAATAGGCTCAGAACTGATTCCCTGAGAAAGAAACATGCACAAATTAAATATAATGAAAATTAGCCAAAACAACAGTTTTTAATTCTTTTATACCTTGTTTTCTCCTGAAATCCGGTCTGTCTCGGACTCAATTTCACGGCGGATTTCATTAAAGTCAGAGAAAATCTTATTTTGAGACAAGATAAAATTACAATTACATTATATTTGTAATGCGACAAAAAGCTTTTGGGAACCTCAACTCTACCTCTTCCCTGCCCCCGCCCCCATATTGTGTATTTTGTGTACATATTTTAAGATTGCAGAATTTGCTTTACAGTGTTTGTACCAAAGAAACGAGAGCAACTTTGACTTGACATAAATTATTTTATTAAATGGTGTATTTACCTGGTTTTTACAGTGAAGAAATGTTCCCCATTCCTCTGCTTTGACACCTAAAGAAACATACAAGTATTACTGACGTTGCATACCATACCATTTGTTTATTCATTTCAGTCAGTTTTATTTCAAGCACCAAGAAAAGCTTTTAAGTTGCTATACATTAGAATTCAAGCTGCTTTTATCAAGAAATGTAGATAGACCTGGGCAGATGTTTTGAGTAGTTTGTTTAACCTCATTCCCTGGATATGCAGCAAAGTAGAGGAGAAACAAAACAGAGGTAACCCTTTTAAGGAGAAGAATGTTTCTCTTAATGCAACAACAAATCAATCCAGCTATCTTGGAAATGATGAACACAATCATTTGTACCACATGAGTAAAAACATGTTTACCATTTTCAACCTTTAGTCGCTCTTTCATGGGAGGAACATTGATGAGTTGCAACACCAGGGGTCGTCTTGTGACTATCCCTGATCCTCGAGGCAAAAAGTCTCTTCCAACCAGGCTTTCCAACACAGAACTCTTGCCACTGCTCTATAATGCACACAACATAATAATAATGTTGTATCCACTGTCCCATCGACAATCTATTAGGGACAACTGCCAAAGTTTACCTGGCATCCGACTACTACTATCTGTGGTAGCTGTATGACCTCAGTCCCCACTGTCAGAAAGACCTCCTGCAGCCGGTTGATGGTCGGAATCAGCGTCTCCATCCTTAAAGTCGGCAAACCCAGTACACTTGAAGGAAAAACAAAACCAAAAAACTGAAAAAGGGCCAAGATACAGAAGAATCACATTAAGCCATTGAGAAATTCAGTGGTCCTGAGAGGGGGTGTAGTGCTCAGGAGGAAAAAGCAAAAACCACCAATTGACATGGCCTAGCGATGCTTTTGACACAGTTGCTGCAAAATTACATGGCACGCAGTGGTAGCGAAATATGAGGAAGTAGCGTTACTTAGTTAATGGAATAGATCCACGAGTTAACGCTAGCCAGCTAAAGCTAATAACCTTATGATTGGAAAGGAAACAGATATTTTAGCTTGCCCCGTTTTCGCAAAATGTATGTAGCTATAGAAACGGATGACCTTACCCAAGTTTAGGCAATCCTCCTTGGGCAATTGAGCACGATTTTTTGGAATTATAATTCACGGACTTTATTGAAATTGCATTATATCGAAAATAGTCCAAAACAAGGAGCCGCCAGTCTCGTGCACGGGTGGAGCGCGGAACACGTCCCTGATTGGTCGAGGGAAGAGCCCCGCTGAAAATAACTCCTCCTGATTGGACCGCGTAAGACGTAAATATTTTGTCCCGCCTCCTTACACCTCATGACGACATTAAAAGTCCATATTCACAACTGTTGTTCAAATGTTTTAATGTGTATATATATATAAACGTATTTACAAATCATTCACAGACCAACAGTTTGTTAGATAATAGATAAAATATGCATTGTCACAGAAGTTTGAAACGCAAATCACCCAGTCAGCGTCCAAGACAGACATCACTAATAAATACAAACTTCCGTTGAGGTACGTTTCCCCTCGGAAGCTGGAGAATTGTAATAATGGCAAATGTAAAATTGCCAGTCTGTGTTGGAAAATGAAGTTTATGCCATATTAAAAACAAAACAACAAAAAAAGGACAAAAAAAAAGGGACATTACATTATTGTGTTGAAGATATCGCCAAGATTAGAACTGTCCATATTCAGCCACTTGTCTGACACACACCTGTGATTACTCACAGCACTGTGAACATCAAAGCACCAAACATCTCCATTAAGACAATCAACTCTTGAAGTCTGTAACATATTCAGTCCATATATGAGGTGTCCATACTCTCTCCTTCTGGATGAAGTAGTCTCCCAGCTAATCGCTCAATGTCATCAAGGCTGAGCTGTCGAAGTGAGCGTTCATAGTCCTTTAAGAAAATGTATATTTTATTATTCATATTGTTCAAACAAACCATTTTCATTGTTTAGAATTTGAGAAGAAATGCTACCTTTATAAGTTGCTCATGAACTTTGGCTGCATCAGCTGGACTGAAGTGTTTGGCCAAGACCAAGGACACAGTCTGCCACACTCCTCCCAGCGAGGAGCTACTGCTGCTGGCAGACAGTACCGACCCTGCAGGCCTCTCTCCCGCTGGACGAATCACAAGATTCAATTTGGCCTCTGGGCCAATGGAGTAATCACATAGTCTATGTTCATCTAAGGAGAAAACATTTTAAGTTACTTTTAACACTTTATTAATCCTGTACATGTCGAGAAATAAATGGGTAAAGACTATTATTGAAACCTGCAAGTGCTTTTCCTTTGTAGAGTAGTCTCTGTTGATTTGCAGGTATATTGAGACGCTGTGACACCAGTTCCTTGACTGTGGACACCTTTTCATCTTCAGTGACCTGTAAAGAATTATGTGAAGTTAAAATATGAATTAGACATCTAGATTTAGTTAATATACCACTGGCTAGAGTAACTACACTTTTGCATTGCAAAGTAGAAAACATATATTCAGTCTAACTAAAAGATCTTTTGACAAGGCTGAGTTAGACCTGAGACAAGGAGCAGTAATTGTTTCATTTGCCAAAGTAATACCGTTATTGAACGCTTCTACCGTTTATTGCTATCCAATTCAATTATTCCAGACACAATCAATGTGATATGCTAATGGTATATTTTGTATGCTACTTAGCTTTAGCATGAGCTTAAAGTAGCTAACGAAAGGTTTGCTGATTCGCCTACCTGTACGCTGCATTCTTTTCCTTGAAGTGGTTTTACAGTAAGGATCATTTTTGTCAAATTAAGTGAATACACAGCACAACAAATTTGTTTTTTATGTACAAAGGCAAGATTGCTCCAAAATGTTTCTAGCTAAATGCTAAAAACGCCTCACTAGGCTGTGCATCATCTTCTTCTGCAGCTGTTTGAAGCCACATGCGCCACCATGTGGTTGAATCCGTGCATTGCATTTTGCCTGGCTAACACAACAGACGTCTTTCTATGGTCCTTGTGAACCTTGTCCCTAACCTCTACCCTGATCCTAATCCCTAACCTAACCTAAACACTTGTAAAACTAAAATATTATGATAAAGACAACTGAAAAAGGTCGATTTGGTGTGTCGTCCAATGAGAATTCACAAAGTTTATGTCTCAACTTTGTTGGAAAATGAAATGAGGATGCTAATATTATATTTGAATATTTTCTCGTCTAGTCTGTCCAAATAACATTCCAGTCACACCATTGATATTGAATGGAAATGTAGACACACATATAATGTGGAATGTTAATCAGGAACAATTTCGATTTGAGCCGTAATTAGCAAAAAGATACTAGGCTTTGCTTAGGGTTCATTTACTATGTAGCCTGTTAACTGCGTGATTAAGTGGTCTTAAAAATGCGCTCGGCACAGCTGCCTCCTACTAACTACTATTAATGTGGCAATGTGGCTTGAACACAATTTTAAGGTAGGTTACTCCTCCCCGAGGATTGTAAATACCCCATAGGCCCTCTGACCCAGTTGGGATGCTGGCGTTTGCCTCTCTCCTCAGTGAGGAATCCTCACACCCTCCTCCACTGTGCTCGCTCTGAATGTGATTGGCTGCCGCCTGTGCCCAGCCCAGAGCCACTGAACATCTTTCACTTGAGGAGACAGATCGGCACCTGCCGAATAATCTGTCCGCACACTTACCCTGAAAAGACATTAAGGACGAACAAATATTTTTTTCTTGCTCAGTCCGACAGTGTGGGGTAAGTGCCATTTCTTGTCGCCTAGTGATGAAAACTCTAAACTTTGAGGATAACACAAATTAGAACCATAAAGTAGGCTAGACTCGCGTGTGCTCGATTTCTTTTTGCTCTATTTATAAAGTATATAAAATATTATACGTTCTTTTGTTTTATCGTTGTTAAATGTTTTTTCATGCATAATGAATGCTTCTGAGTTGAATTCTGTAACCACATTTTTTTCTTTATTTGAATTTTACCTGTTTTATTTATTATAATGATAGGCTACATTAGAAGTATTAGGTAGATGCCTACGTGTCAATAACGCTATGTAGTCTTAGCCTTTTAGGTACAGTATTAATAATGTGTAATAATTGTGTAGGGGCTGGGCATGAATATTTTTACCCAAATTGATGGGATACATTGATATACTTTCCAGTGAAAGCTTGTTAATACAATGTAGATATGATGCAGGTGATGGGTACTCTGCGAGACCTTCAGTTTGCCTTGCAGCTGAAGATCGAGGAACTTAGACAGAGAGACACTCTCATCGATGAGCTGGAGCTAGAGCTGGACACCAAGGATGAGCTCATCCGTAGACTCCAGGAGGAATTGGACCGCTGTCGAGCCACCTTTTCTCTACCTGGAACTTCCACAGGTTAGACATAAATCTTTGAGCAGTGGTCTTCAAACTATGTTGCCTGTGCCACCAGTGTTTCTTTGGGCTTCTTCTGGTGATGCTCAGGGTCATCAGCAATTTCCCATATGTATTTCAATTACATACAAGGCCAATTTCATTTGAATTTAAGTCTTGCATTGTCAAAGTTTGTTTTTCTTCCTTGTTTAGATCTGGTTTCCAATATGAGTTTGTAACTAACTCTTTCTAATGAAAGTCATGATTTGGTTTAGTACAAATTTGGTCTTGGTCTTGTCCTGGTGGCACTTGGTAAACCAAATATTTTAAAAGGGGGAAGCCTGGTGTGAAATATTTTACAAAAGTTTGCACCGCTTGTCGACAACAATCTGATGTAATCCTGTTTTTCTATTTAGGTTCAATAGCTGAGGAGGATGAGAAATTAAAAAGAAAGACAATCATTTCTGAACCCGCTACCTTGGACCTGGTCACTTTAGCCACAGTTTCTCACAAAAGCTTTGAGAAAACCACAGAGTAAGCATACATAATGGATCTTAAAAGTCAATGCCACACAGTAATATTGTGCGCTCGTCCTGAATTTGAATAGCTGGTGATTTAACCTTCATGTCCTCAGGTCTCAAAGGCTGATTAGCGCTGCCTTTCAAAAGAGTGACTTGTTGAAGCACCTTGATGATAGAGAAATCAAAGCGATCCTTCCCTGTGTGTATACAGCCGCCATCAATCAAGGCTGCTATGTCTTTCAAGAAGAAACCATTGGAACACAGGCCTATGTTGTAGAAGGTAAATCAATATTTGGCAATGTGCATCACATTGGGGACATTTGCGAGTGTCAGAGAAAAGCGAGAACAGGGTGACAGCGTTATCACATCAATTTCCGCACCCCTTCCAATCATTAGACAGTATCTTGCAACGTGTCCAGCCCAAATGGCATGGCGTCCTAGCGTTTGAAAAGGCAAAATCGGAGGCATTCAGAGATGAACTGACCCCTGCAGATGTTTTGTCTTAAAATGTCATTGTACAAGGACAGAGAAGGCAATGGCTCTAAACTGAGCCAATGCTGGAGCGTATTGACATTGAAAAACATTTTACGGAAATGTATTGTTGATCTCGTGTTGACACAGAGGGCAGATTGGATGTGAAAAAGGATGGACTAAAGCTACATACAGTATTACCAGAGGAGGTATTTGGAGAATTGGCACTTCTTTACAATTGCACACACAACTACTCTGTGTCAGGTAAGTATTCTTGTCTTATTTTACTTAAATGTACAAGATGTGTCTGTCGGATTTATAGCTATGGAGTTGCAGCTAAGATGTTTGCAGGATTTGAAATGAAAGACTGTTGGAAGTGTTAGAAATGGTGTTACTCTATCAAAAGGTTTTTTCTCAAGGTGTGATAACACAAGGCTGACACAGTGCAGCTGATACAAAATCTACTGTATCTATCTGTCTGTCTATCTATCTATCTTATCTATCTATCTACAGTGCCTCTCGAAAGTATTAATACTGTGAAGTGAAAGTAAAATGATACATGATTCTGTTATTTTTCAAAAAATAGAAAACCGAAAAGTGGAGCGTGCATAAGTATTCATACAGCATTTTTCATAGTGCATTAAATTGCCTTTATAACATTCCTAATGACTGCAGAATGTTTACACCTTGACCTAACCATTAAATAAAGGCCCCCTATGCGTAATCTACTCTCAGTATAATTCCAGCTGTTCTGTGAGGGCCTCAGAGCTATGGTCAGAGTGTATTGGTCATTAAACAACATCATGAAGGCCAAGGAGCACACCAGAGAGGTCAGAGATAAAGTTGTGGAGAAGTTTAAAGCAGCGTTAAGGTATACAAAGATTTTCCAAGGTTTGAAGATCTCACGGAGCACTGTTCAATCCATCGTTCGGAAATGGAAAGAGTATAGCAGTACTGCGAACTTACCAAGACACGGCCGTTCACCTAAACTATCAGACCGAACAAGGAGAGCCCTGGTCAGAAATGCAACCAAGATAACTCTGGAGGAGCTGCGACGTACTGCCGCTGAGCTGGAGGAAACTAGAGTTTCTGTGCCTGAAAATCTAGTTTCTAGTTTCTCACACAAATCTGGCCTTCATGGACGAGTGGCAAGAAGAAAGCCATTATTGAAAGGAGGCCATAAGAAATCCCGTTTGAAGTTTGCTGGAAGTCATATGGAGGACACAGCTACCATGTGGAGGAAGGTGCTTTGGTCAGATAAGACAAAAATTGAACTTTTTGGCCCAAATGCAAAACGTTATGTATGGAGCAAACCTAACACTGCTCACCGTCCTGAGTGCACCATCCCCAGTGTCAAATATGGTGGGGGAGCATCATGCTATGGGGCTGCTTTTCCTCAGCGGGGACAGGGAAGATTGTAAGAATAGTTGGGAAGATGGATGGAGCCAAATACAGAGACAAAACCTGCTGGAGTCAGCAAGAGAATTGAGGCTGGAGCGGAGATTCACCTTCCAGCAGGACAATGACCCTAAACACAAAGCTAAATCTACAATGGAATGGTTTAAAAACAAACATATTAATGTGTTAGAATGGCCCAGTCAAAGTCCTGACCTAAATCCTATTGAAAATCTGTGGAAAGACCTGAAAACTGCTGTTCACAAACGCTCTCCTTCTAATTTGACAGAGCTTGAGTTGTTTTGTAAAGAGGAATGGGCTAAAATGTCAGTCTCTAGATGTGCAAACCTTGTAGTCATACCCCAGAAGATTTGCTGCTGTTATTGCAGAAAAAGGGGGTTCCACAAAGTATAAATTCATGCTGTATGAATACTTGTGCACGTCCGACTTTTCGGTTTTCTATTTTTTGAAAAATAACAGAATCATGTATCATTTTGCTTTCACTTCACAGTTGTCTGTTACTTGTGTGTGAACTTTCAGTAAAACAATAACAATACAATATTTATGTTTATGGTTGTAAACATGACAAAATGTGCAAAAGTTCAAGGTGTATTAGTACTTTCAAGAGGCACTGTATCTATCTATCTATCTATCTATCTATCTATCTATCTATCTATCTATGCTTATCTATTCGTGGCCCTGGCAGGGTCTCCCATGGCAAACAGGTCCTAGGTTATGAGAGCCCGTTATGAGAGACCAACAGGCCCGGTTAGAACCATGAGGCTGTCTTTCTGTGGACCCACCACCTGCAGGAGGAGCCATAGGGGCTGGTGCTATGTGATTTGGCCAGCTCAGACGGCTGCCCCCACGACCCGGCAACGGAAAAGTGGAAGAAGATGGATGGATGGACAGTATACAACATACAAAAGTTACATTAGTCTGTGTGTACTGATATATAATTTTTTAAAATATATATGTATGTGAGAAGATAACAAAAATATGACTTTTTTATATTCTTCTTTCTGACATTTTGTAGTATCTTTCAAACATGAATCGCATTCCTTTGGTGCCTTATTGCGAGTGTCTATAGAGGATATTAAGATAAAGATGAAGTTTAATTAAACTGTGTAAAATACACTAATTTCTGTTAGCGGAAGCTTTACAGAAAAAGCCAGGAAGGGTAATTATAAATTTACAACGCCCTCCATTATAAAGAACAATGTTGGAAATAATGGATTAGCAAATCGAGATGAAATCTGTTGTAGAAGTCACTAACAAAGCTGTGACGGCACTTTGTCTGGTCTTGAACGCCTTTGTCCATCAAAGATTATGTCACTGTCACTACAGGCAGCTCAATACTTTAGTGGGTCCTGCTCCGGTTGCCACCTGAGCTCCTACTGCCACAGGCACCACCTCATCTGCCACCTTCTCTTTGATCCCTATAGCGCAAATGGACAGCAAAGTGTGGGTTATCGACCGCAAGAGCTACCAGGCCATACTTATGCAGAATGGTCTCAACAGCCCCTCGCGTTCAGTGGAGCTCCTGGGCAGGTAAACAGCAGCCCTCCAATGCATGTGATCTGACCCAAGCCAGGGCAAGCTGTTTGATATTTCCTGTACTTTTTACACAACGCCATCAAGGTAATGTTTGCGTGCACAGGATTTGAACTAGAATAGTCCAACTCGCACAACAGTCTGATATGTTTACAGATCAAGCTCAGACATGAGGGGGGGGGGGGGGGTTCCATCAAATCTTTTTGGGTTACTGCTTTTGAGTGCTATCTGTATTGTTCTTTGTGTCTGCAGTGTGTCCTTCCTGCAGACATTGCCAGAGGATGTCATCATAAAAGTGTCGGATGTTATGGAAGAGGTGCACACTGCTATATTAAATAAAACTGAAATCATTAACCAACTCATTTGAACAAAAAATGAATACTGGGTAGCAGTGAAGCCCAGTTTGTGGAAACATAATGAGAATTTTGTTGGTAATAATATGGAAACATGGCTGCAAAATGCATTATTCCTCGTCATCCCTACCATGCTATTTCCATCCTAGTCCCACAAATTATTGACCTTCTTTGGGAAGGGGAACAACACAAAGGGGGTGTTGTAGCAAGCATTTGCTCATGTGTAAAACAAGTAGCACATACACAGGTTGATCAGCAGCAAAGTCCTTTTGTTTTATAAAGAGTCTATGGTCTTGTGACTCCTTGTTAATTTATCTGCAGAAATGTGGTAATTTATATATATACAAGTTTCTAATTAGGTCTATCTCATTAGGTCTTCATTCATAATGTATTTATATCCGTCTAGATGCACTTTGCCGAGGGTGAGCACATCATCCAACAAGGGACAAAAGGGGACACATTTTACATCATCACTAAGGGCCTGGTAAGATTTTCTTTTGCCTTTCACACTGCACTCAGGCATGGGCTCTTTCAGAGTGAAAATATTATACTAAGAAGACCAAATGTCATTGTGCTCGAGCAGCTTTAGAAATTGCATTATGACTGTGATAATTTACTACAGCTCCTCTCCACGAGGCTCTCTCTCATTGCCCTATTTTCTTTGTGGATTTCTGATTTACTAGGTGAAGGTGACTGAGAGGAAAGAAAGCCACAAAGAGGAGGAGGTTGTGTCCACACTTTCAGAGGGACAGTGGTTTGGAGAAGGCGCTCTTTGGGGGTAAAAACACAGCGCATACTAGTGTGTATGTATATTGTATTGTTGTTTGTTTTTTATTGTAGCATTCACTTGTTGTTTTTCATGGTCATCAGCGATGGTGAGATGACAACAAACGTGATCGTGGAAGAAGATGTAACATGTTTAACGATAGACAGAGAGTAAGTCCAATCAGCATCAATGCCATTATTAAATTAATTACATAGTAAAAAAACAATACAATACTTAATTTATAATTTAATATTACGTCACATCTAGCCAAAAGTTCTCTAGTATTATCCACCTTAATGCAGAAGTTTGTCCTGCTAATAATGTGTTGCACAATATATTACATTTCATGATACAAAAAAATTACTCTTACTGATTTTACAGGACTTTCAAAGATGTTGTTGGTGAACTGGTATTGGACGAAGTGCGGGAACCCCGACAGTATACATTTGAGTGCGTATTGTTACAAAATGTCATGTGTAAGACTATAATATACTTCGATCCGATATGTTTTTCCTTTGATAGCTCCGATCCAGCTCCGTTGCTTGGTTTAAATGATTTCCAGGTGATACGGACCTTGGCAATGGGGGAGTTTGGTCACGTAGACTTGGTAAGAGACGACCTCAGAGACAATTACACAGGATGGGCCGCCTCCAAGCACCGTCTTCCTTTCAGATCCCATGTTTCTATAATGCAATCCAATGATTTCCATTTTGGACAGGTGCGGATAAGCCAGAATCTGAAGAGCTGTTTTGCCATGAGGGTTCTCAAAAAGCAGCTAATCCTTGGCAGTGGTCAACGAGAGCATGTCCAGAGGGAGAGAGATATCCTGATGGAGGCTCATTGTCCATTCATAGTCAGGTGCTGGTGCTTCAGCCGATCACATTCTGTTAGATTATGTTTGGTTGTCTTTGATTATGTGTCATGGTTGTGACTGTGTCTTTTTTACAGGCTTTACAAGACCTTTCAGAATGTTGACTCTCTGTACATGCTGACAGAAGCGTGTCTTGGCGGTGATCTTTTTACTCTCCTGAAAGAAAAGTAAGCCTTTTCATACTTAATAAGGCATGAAAAGAAAATGTAGTTATAGTTTGTATCACAGTATTTTTACCTTTTAAGTGTTGGCTGTAAGTTTTGTCCGTCCCTAACACTTCATGTTATTATTCGTGTGCATAAAACCCCCAAATATGCTTTTTATTCAATGACAAATGGCCTTGCTAATGCAACTCTCACTATTTATCCTGACTTGGGACAACTGTTCGTGGATTTTAGTTGCAACATTTTGAGGGTTTTTCAATTGCTTATTAAAATGGCATTTGTCCTAATTTGACACTTTTTATCACTAGAAACCCATGGATAGATGAATAATGGGGAAGAAATCAACAGGTTTCAAGTAATTCCATAGCAATTATAAACAAGTTATTGTGTAATTTGAATGGTCAAAGGTAATCAAAATGTCGCCCATAAAAGGTAAAAGTAACTTGAAACCTATTGATTGGTTTTGTCTATTGTCTAAATTCAGATGCTGCTTCAACATTTACAGTGGGAAGAAAAAGTAAGTACTGCACACCGTTTGGAATTTCTCACATTTCTGCCTAAATTGGTCACTAAATGTGGTCTGATCTTCATCAAAATCATAAGAATAAGTAAACAGTGTCTGCTTAAACTAATGCCACCCAAACATTAACATTTTATCATATTTTTATTTGCCATAACATGTAAACATTCACAGGAGAGCGTTGAATAAGAGAGTACACCTCCTGAATCTCACTGAACTGCAACAGTTTTGTAAAGAGGAATGGTCCAAGTTTCATCCTGATTGTTGTCTAATCTGCAATTGCAGAAAAGCAGTTATTGCTGCAAAAGAAGGGTCAGCCTGTAGTACAGCAGTTAGCGCTCGTGCTTCAACTATTCAACTTTGGGTCAATCAGTCCACAGTATATTTTTCCAGTAGTGCTGGAGCATCCAAGAGCTCTTTCGCAAACCAAAGTTGAACAGTTTGGGAGGAACACAGAACATCATGTGTGGAGGAAAAATGGAACAGCACAATCAAAACCCTATGCTCACTGTGAAGTATGGTGCAGAAGAATCATGGTGTGGGGCTTTTTTTGTTTCCTCAGGGCCTGGACAACCTGCTTTCATCAATAGAAAAAAAATATATATATTTTGCAGATGGACCTGGGGCATTCACAACAGCGTCAAATAAGTAAGGGAACCCTTGTATTAAATATTTGGCTGACCCTTCTTTTGCAGCAATAACTGCTTTCCTGTAGTCGCAGATTAGACGCTCACAACGATCAGGATGAATCTTGGACTATTCCTCTTTACAAAACTGTTGCAGTTCAGTGAGATTCAGGCGGTGTACTTGCTTATTCCACGCTCTTCTGTGAATGTTTACATGTTATGGCCAATACAAATATGATAAAATGTAAATGTTTGGGTGGTATTAGTTTAAGCAGGCACTGTTTAATCATTCTTATGATTTTGATGAAGATCAGATCACATTCAAGGATCCACAATCAAGGCTGAGAGAAATATAATTTCAAATCATTCACATGGTTTGACAAATAAAAAATCTTGAATCTTGAATTTAGTAACCAATTTAGGCAAAAATGTGAGAAATTCCTAACTTTTTCTTCCCACTGTTACCTCTAATGATTTCACTCACTTGGGGTCAGTAAAGGAGCGAATGCTTTCTTGCGTGACTTTCCATTTCTATGCTGTGTTTCAGAGGAACATTGGATGAGAGCAGTGCCAGGTTTTACACGGCTTGTGTAGTGGAGGCTTTGACCTTTCTCCACTGTCAATGTGTCGTTTACAGAGACGTCAAGCCTGAAAATGTTGTTTTGGACAAACACGGATACGCCAAACTGGTACCACAGTCAACTCATTCAGAAATCACAGCGAATATTAATAACCTTATAATGTTTTTATTCTGTATTTTTGAGATTGGATCTGGCTGTCTGAAGAAGATTGGTGTGGGCAAGAAAACATGGACTTTCTGTGGCACGCCCGGTTATTTGGCTCCTGAAATCATCCTAAACCCAGGATACGGCATATCAGTAGATATGTGGTCCCTGGGGGTTTTTATGTTTGAACTGCTCAGTGGCCGGTGAGTTGCTTGGTTCTGTTCAGCCTCATTTTATTCTCTTCATTTCTCCAGCTGTGGATACAATTTATTGTTAGTCCCTGTTTGTTCCCAGTCTCCCATTCTGTGGCTTTGAACCGATGATGATTCTCACAGAGACCATCCGTGGCATTGATCACCTTGAATTCCCCAAAACCATCAGCAAAAGCGCCTCAAGTCTCATAAAAAGACTGTGCAAGTTAGTTTTACTCCACAATTTATGCAGCATGCGACACCGTTTCAATGGGATTTTCTATGCTTGCTTTCACATACAAGCATTTCAAAGGAATTTTCACAATATCACACCTTATTTATTTAATTTTTCATTTTCCATCAACAGGATCAACCCCTACGAGAGACTGGGCACTCAGAGACATGGGGCCAAGGACATTCACGAGCACAAGTAAGAGGCTGATGTATTCCATTGAAGCAATAGCAAAGATGGCCTGACTTGAAGCACGGATATTCTGCCTGTGATGTTGCATACATTTTATTATTTTTTCGCAGATGGTTTGAAGGTTTTGACTGGGAAGGACTTTGCAGACGAAAATTAACTCCACCACCTGTTCCAAAAGTAAGACGTGCATAAATTAATATTGTTGTGTCAAAAATGGTAATTACTGTTTTTATTTTTCAGGTAAATCCCCCCTTGGACAGCCTGTCATCTTGTCACTATCCCGAGGACTCAGGGGAGTTTTACATAAGCTGGGATGATTTCTGAGGTGATATTGAAGCTGGGATGATTTCTGAGCTCATATTGCTCCCATCTGTTTCGTAATTTAAAATGATACTGTTGTTCTTTCTTTCAGAAAATTGTAATAAACAATTATGGTGACTGTTTCAGAGTCTGAGTCTTAAGATATCGTACATGTTACTGCACATGAGTATTTCTTACCCTTTGAATAAGTTGGTTTATGCCCCTGGCCTGGTAGACTAGCCCAAATATTTAAGTAAGAGTAACTGTAGAACAGGTATGACAGGTCAAAAATGCATAATGCCCTTTCAATAATTGACTTAAAGTGCCTCAGACCCTTTTTTTTTTACTCATTGTCATACCTGTTACAGTATAATTGCGCCCAGCCTTTGAAGAGCACCTGTTGCCTTTGTATCCACGGACCCACTGGAAGCACTCACTTACTTACATAAGAGTAACTTTACTTTAAAATAATTTTAAGTAGAGGTATAAAACGTACTTGGAGAAAATATTACTTGATTAGTGTGAGTACTGAGTAACTTTGAGGGGAAAAGTTTGATTCATGCTCCAGTAGTGACACAAATTATGAGAAACCAAACATGGAATAATATTTTCAAAGAAAATATCATAAAAACATATTAAGAAATTATTATGAAGAATTAAGTAAACAAAACACAAAATACTGCTTAGCTAGGGGTACAGAAATGTAATTTAACATTTACTCACGTAGAAGTAAAAACTACTTGCAAAAGTACAGTTACTTCAAAAAGTTACTTAAAGCTGGGATACCTGACTTCTTGTTTTTGCAGAGTACATTTATTTTTGCCTTCACAGAGTGTGTTGTAAACGCAGCAAAAAAACAGACCTTGTTTTTATTGAGCAATGGAGGATAAAAGTAGAATCTAAATAAGCTAGGGTGACCAGATGTCCCAGTTTACCCGGGACAGTCCCAGTTTTAAGTCCTTTGTCCCACGTCCCAATAGATTTCTCCAAAACCATTGATTTGTCCCCGTTTTACTCGTAATCTGTCCCAGTTGTTCCGGTTTTGGCCAACGTAGTCCCCGAAATAGCACATTTTGCTTTAAAATTAATTTGTATTAATGTGCCCATGTGAGTATCAATTACCAAGTGTAAACCAATTCAAAATCTCAATTCAGGATGCGGATTGGTGCATGTCATAAGTCGTTGACAGTGTAACCATGCATCGTGGGTGAAGACAGTTTAGATTTGAAACCCCTGCGGCCTATTCCCGAATATTGTCCCAGTTTTTTTGTTGGAAAATCTGGTCACCCTAAAACAAGCGCAATTTATTTGGGGGGAGGTCACCCCCTGCTTCACTTTGCCAACACTCAGAGCTGCACACGGGCGTGAAACGTGCATGTAATGAATTTGCTTGAACAATTCGGGTGTGTAGGAGGGATTGTGAGAGCTAGAAATGAGTATGGGCCAAAACTAAACTTTACACATTTTGAACAGGAAAACTCAGTTACTTGAGTAAATGTAACTGACCCACTTCTGCCTTAAATGCATTTACTCAGTTGAGTTGTGGAAAAGGATACAGTGCAGTTACTGAAGCTGTCTGACTTTCACAGAAAGCGCGTGTGAAGTGCATGGATCTATTAGGTAAAGTGTAGCAATAACACGTCTTCCTCAGGAGGTTTACTGGTTATAATTGAACATTTGTTTTATTAGCTCATAAAACAAATTAGCAACGAATTTACTTATATTGTAGAGCCAATATACGAACGTGTAGTTTTATTAGAAGTATGTATGAACATAAATCAGTCACAAATCATGCTTTTAATTTGAAACATTGGCCCGGAGGTGCAGCTGTAGCTGTGCTGGTATTGACGGTGCTTCTGTGGCTGATGGCTCTTCTCCGGTGACTTGGGACCACAGGCTGGATTAAAGTTAGTTCTTGCGACGTATCATCAGGTATGTACCTTTTTGTCTGCTCATTCAATCATGACTGCCAACATAAACTAGCCCTACATTTTAAAAGCTCTAACTTCGCTGGGTTAAAAAACTTAAAAGGGGTGATCTTTGTGCCGCATGTGTTTGTTGCACATTTGGAGACGTTTAAGTGACTTCAACTCACCATTTTTTACCCACAGATTGTTTTCCCCACAGTTTCATTGATGCATGTTTTTTTTAAACTCATTCCCGTCGCATTGGCCTGGGTTACTACGTTGAGAGGATAGTAGTGGATGCGATCAGAGGAGAGCGCAACTGTGCTTTGCCTGACACACAGTGGCCTACAAAGTTCTTACTTTGCAATTCTACTCTAAAGTTTAGCCATCTCAATCATTAAATACAAATCATTCAAGTAAGATGATGTCACTGATTTAAGACTTTATTCACCCTATTAATTTGCTGTTCAGTCGATGTTTATTTTGCTTTACCATCTGCAATGACCACTCTGCTTTTTTAACTGTCATTCCAGGCAGGATAATTGTTACGTCCTCTTTTTTTAGATCTTTCTTCATTGGGAAATTTCTCGCATTCTTGTGTCTGAACCAGTTGGCCTGTCTGAGACTGGCGGGTGTTGGGTTTCGACTGACACAGTGCTGTGAAGGTGAGGTTTGCTCCCGTTCTCCACCCCCTCAGGGTCCCCCACTTGTTCCTGTTCTTTATGCTTCATTTGGGAAGTGTTTGATTGGTTCACTTTTGTTGCCCAGTTAGCTTCACGTATCCTGGATCTACTCTGGCCATTCACCTCTCCTTTTTGGGGGCAAAGAAACTGGAAATTGTATTATTTTTATCCCCCTTCCTCATCCCCACATTGCCGCCTCCTGTAGTTTTCTGGGTCAGAGCAGAGCATTCCCCAGCTCTGCTGTCATCACCACAGTAGCGCTTCTGGCTACGACCTATGTTATTGACAGTCTATAGTTCCTTCTAACTAACTTTATTTTCCCCTTATGTCTTCATAGATAATGCAGTTAGTTTGGTTTTGGTTGTGGTCTGTTCATTGCTATTCACACGTTACACTGCTGAATCATGTGTTGTGACTGCTGTTGTGATATTTGGCTCACTAATAAAAAACGTTGATTTCCCTTTGGTGCATTAATGACATATAGTGGCAATACCTGTTGTGCTTTGCCTTGTTGCGGCATGTCTGCAGTTGTAAATGTGTCCAGGGTAGGTAGTCACAAAGTGAGACATAACAGACATTACAAATTCTGCTACAGATCGTTTTCCTGCACTAGATAATTATCATATAATATATGAGTACAGTTTAGAATTTAATTGTCTCCCATTTGTCAACGACATTTAACGTAAATATAGATGCCAAAAAATGAGCCAATGATTTACAGTGAAAACTTCAGAAGGTTGAAAGATCAGGTTTTGCGTTCAGTCAGTCAACAAAGTGTTTGGAAATCTTAGCGAGACATTTCAAGTAGAAATAGTTTAAAGGTGGGTTAGTTTAATGACGTGGTGTATAGCAGATCTACCTACATTAATAGCATCTGTATAATAAATTGTTCCTTGAGTCTCTCTGGGAGAAGTGCGGCATCATTCATTCTGAGCGAAAGTGTAGGACTGGCCTGAATGGTGCTGCGGGTGGGGGATGATATAACCCTCCCTCACCACCCCTATTATTGGGCACCAGGCAGAAAGTGGGTGAGAGGTTGAGGGGTGCTCTTGAAGGGGATTTGTGGATTCCTGTGCAAGTGATCTATTATGTTTTAATGGTTCAAAGTCTGAAGTATAATAATGGAGAGGAAGAATGGTCCTCTCGCTGTGTTATACATCCCGCGTTTAAAGCTATCCATTATCATCCTTGTTTTGAAAGCATGAGAGATAAGTGGAATATAAAGTACCCTGTAAGTTAGGAATTATTGGCAACAGGAATCCAAAGGATTCATTGCACTTCTTTGTTCATATTGCCATATTGGAGGTATTTTTCTCCTATGTGTTTTCTCAAAGTTTAACAATACGTGGTCACAATTGTATACAAAGCGCTTTTCTTCCACTCAAAGCATTTCATGATATATAATAAAACACATTCACTCATGTTCTTACACCCGTGTACACAAACACTGAAGTGGGATAAGTGTCTTGCCCAATGACGATGCACCAACCCTCAGATCAGTGGACGCTCTAGCAATTGTGCTCTTGCCGCTCACTTGTGTTCCTTCCTTTCAGAGATGAACATATTTATTGACGTAACCTGGCCTTGTGCTACATCGCTAAAGGACTGATCTTAGACAAACTGTATTTCTCCGCAGCAGTCAGGATGTCTTATACAGGAGAAGTTTATTTACCATCGTTGCGGGACCCGGAGACATGAACTCAAGACATTGCGCTAGTCCTACCATTCAAGTCTGCATATGCTTCCACAGAGGAGGGATAAATACTGTCTAAGAGCGTCATACTGATACGCAAGCAAAACATTCAGTGGCTCAGAGTGGGCGCCTGAGCACCACAGTCAAGGCTATGACAGAGATAGTACGACTGTACAGCTTGCCCCCCTGGATAGTATGACTTTACAGCTGGACCCAGTATGATAAATAGCGATTTTCAAAGTTTAACTGTCCTATGTGGAAGCATACACAGAATTTACATTTCAAAACAACATTCAACACACTTCATTTACAGTACACAGTACACAGTATACGGGTCATTGTAATGGAATTAAATGATTCCCCTCCCAGTGACCTCAAAGTACTGAGACATGTGCATCATTAGATTCACTAATCACCCAATCGGGGCAAATACTGCTACCAATAAAAACCCATGCATCAAGTGCTAAAGGCATGTAAGAGGTTTGGTCCTAACCATGACCAAACCTCGAATCCCAGACCTAATTGCCAATTTATCAAGGTCATCATCAGTTTCTCCTGCAAATTATATATTATTGGTCCAAGTCAGAAAATAATACATACAACAAAATACAAACACAACAAAAATATCCAAAGACATTAAGTGTTTCAATTCTCATGAAAATCACATATTAAGAGAAATGCTCATAACACAAGATGAAACAATCTTCACACTCAAGACGTCAAAACACCTCCAGGTGCATTAGATCTATACGGATCACGAGTAGACTATTGTGCCGTAACACCTCTTGGTGTGTCTTCGGGATTATTCTGCCCACACACACCAAGAGTTCCCTATGGTCTTCCAAGTCCCCATGTTGAAATAGAATAGCATGGAGAATTAACGGCGTCCAAGGAGAAGGGTGCAAGCTCAAACCCTCGTGCACAATGAATTTTCCATAAAATTAAAATCTAACGAGATCGTAACCCTTATTATTTGTTATCTTAACTAGCTTAAGACACAATACAGTTCACTTGCTTCCCATATTTTAATCAAAATAATAATTAAAAGTAAAATGAAACAACAGCCATACACAGTAGCCCACAGCTTTTTGCTTTGACCCATACCTTCTATCCGTAAAGCAGACATAGATTACAGTGACCTGGACCCAGACTCGTTTACAGCTTTCTGGAGCATGCTGGCTTCATGGCTACAATGGTGTGAGGCCTTATGTTTTACGCTAAAATTAACATTAAACAAAGCTTTATATTCAAAATAGTCTACAATAAGTGTTCCTCACTTTTGCCTATGACGACTATCTGCATAAACAGTAGAGTCAACAAGTTTAATACCTGATTTACTCTAAACTGTCCGCATGGAGCCTCACAGCTTGTTGTAGCTATTTCAGTTCACGCTTTGTGCGTCGGAATAACCTAGTCTCCTAGTAGTTAGGACCTAAAGTCCCTACTCTCGACCAGAAACAAACATCCAGAATCAACCAATAACATTGTTTTTACTCTTTGAACATTTCCAATTGCATTATTCTTTTTTCTGTCAAGCATACATCTGGTAAGACCATTCTCCCTCCCTTTTTATCAAAGGATAAAAGTGCACTTACCAGATCAGCTGTATGTAGACACGTTCGTTGACGACAAATTGTTAGAGAAGTAACAATGATGCTCGAGAGGATTGATGAAGAAGAGGCAGCAGTCAGGATGTCTTATGCAGGAGAAGTTTATTTATCATCGTTACGGGACCCGGAGACATTGCACTAGTCTTACCATTCAAGTCTGTCTATGCTTTTACACAAGAGAGATAAATACCGTCTAAGAGCATCATACTGAGCAACACATTCAGTGGCTGAGAGTGGACGCCTGAGCACCACAGTCAAGGCTATGACAGAGATAGTACGACTGTACAGCTTGCCCCCCTGGATAGTATGACTTTACAGCTGGACCCAGTATGATAAATAGCGATTTTAATGTTATCCTTTAACACCAACTACCTCAATAGAAAGTGACTGTGTGCAAAAAGCCATTCATTAACCGCAGTAAAATGTCAATGCTTAGAGGTGATGCTTGTTGACCCAGTTTGGTTGTGAACAGTTCCCACAACAGTTGCCATCTATGTACACACCACGAACCACAAAGAGATTGGCATTATCCTTCTGCCTATCCCCTTAATTCCTGGTGTGCGTCCCTTTCAATCCCCCTTCAATGCCCCAGGGTGCTCTTGGCTGGGCTAATTTCTACATATTGTCTTGACTTGAGGTTGCATTCACCATTCTGTTGTAATATCAGAGATTTCAAATGCTTTTTAGTAATAATATTACACAGTGAACCCAACACTGAGTTTGATATTAATAATGAGGATAATAATGCATTACGAATCTCGCCTCCTGAAGGTGCACACTGTCGTTGTGTCCTTGGGCAAGACACTTCACCCACCTTGCCTCCAGTGTCTGCGTACATTGGTGTATGAATGGGTGAGAGGTTCCTTGCTGTAAAGCGCTTTGAGTGCCTAATGTAGGTGGCAAAGCGCTATATAAGTTGAGACCATTTAATCATTTGTGGGGGGATAAAAACACTGTGCCTCTCACAGCATTTGTATAAATCGAATGAACTTACAAGCTAGTTTCTTTTTCCCCTTTAAATTAGTTGGAACAGAACCGATCGTGTTAAAGGTCCTATATCATGCAAAATCGACTTTTTGGAGCTTTTAACCATGTTGTTATGCTATTTCCTTATCAAAAACACCCCCAGAGTGTTTTTTGGATTCATTCACGCAGTTCTCAGTAATCCTCCTGAATCTTGCGCTCTGAGCAGCTGATCCGCCCTCTCCTGGTAAACGACTGGCATGTTCAGTTGTGTCGTCACAGCGGAACGGAAGTGCTCGACGTCTGCAATATAATGCCTTACGGCATGATTTTCATTTGTAAAATAGTTTTTTTTTATTATTTCTGTCGTAAGAAAAAAAAAAAAAAAAAAAAGATAAAAAAAAAAGAGGAAGTGCCTGACGCTGCGCTGCCCCTGTACCGAAAACAAACGCACCCCCTGAGCGTCCTAACGGTCTGAACAGATGGTCATGTCATGTTGCACCGAAAGTTGTGAAGAGAGAGCTTTTTCTAACCTACTCTGGAGTCTGGACACCTGTTCTTTTTTCTTACCCAACGATAATGTCACGGAGAAAACCGCGTTTGGCTGCGAGGACAGGACTTTATTCAACCTTCCCAAAGAAGAGGCCATAGAAGTTGGAATTTCCCTCCGGGATTCAGCGACTATCAGCCACAATAGTGTTTGTCTGTGCCTGTTGCTGATGGATGCTTGATGAACCTTGGCCAGAATCAAAGTGGATTAACTTTTATAACCAGCGCAAATCCTATAATGGAAACATCAGACTGGTGAGTCGATCAAAATGCATGTTAGCGTGTGTGTTAGCGTGTGTGTGTGTTAGCGTGTGTGTTAGCCATTTAGCCATGAAGCTGTGTTGCACATGTTAACTCCTTATAACAGCATCATGAAGTAACTTCACTTTTTGCTGTGATATATATTGTAGCGTTGCTGCACTGATGCATGCCGGGAGGTGGTATTGTGTTAATGTTGTACCATGAGTGAGGTACGTGTCCTGTTAAATAAGCCTGTTCTGTGCACTACTGGTTGGTTGAAAATAAAAGCAGTCGATACTACGCTTGCCTCTTTGGAAATCATTACACTGGTGTCAGAAGTGGGATTGACAAAATGTCAACTGAGAACTTTAAAACTATGATTTTTCAGTTGGAGGCACTGATGAAAGAAGAACCTGAAGATTATTTTAAAAGCGAAGCAGAAGGAGAAAGTGTACCCCTTCACACATTAGAGAGACGCAGCATGTACGCGGAGAATGCTGCGCTGAGTCGGGAGAAGTTCACGGAGGAAGCCGCCGGAGCCAGGGCCCGACCTTCACGGCAAGAAATGCAACAACCTCACGCACACATGGACCGGACAGAGAGAAGCCGCCTCCACATAGATGAGTCCCTGGAGCGTCGCAAGCAGCGTACGCTAGCTGCCAGAGGAATGGCGGACAACTTACCAGTAGAGCGGCCTCAGCAGCAGCGGCAGTCCGTGATTAAACTCCACCGCTACAACGGGGAGGAGCCGGCCGACACCTACTTATTGCAGGTCCAACTAGCGGCGCAAATTAACGGGTGGTCCGCTGTAGAAACTGCGGGACATGTTGCTCTTTCGTTGGAAGGCCGAGCTCTACAGATCTTGACTGATCTGCGGCCTGCTGAGCTCCGTGATTGGCCGAAGCTGAAGGGTGCTATCCAGCGCCGATTTGACCGTCACCTCTTCGTGGATGACGCCAGAGATCGGCTTGCAAAGCGCCGTAGAGAGCTGGGAGAAAGCCTGGGAACCTACGCCGCCGACCTACGCAGTTATACTCGTCGCGGTCATCCTGATTTCAGCGAGAGTGTCCAGGAAGAGCTTACGGTCCAGGCATTTCTCCGCGGGCTACAACCAGGACGACTGAGGGAGCACATGCGTCTGTTCTCTCCCGCCACACTTGAGGCAGCATTGATCGAGGCAGAGCGGGTGGAGCATGTTCTTTGTCCGGAGGTCTATCGTCGCAGTGACAACATTCGTGTTAATCAGGCGAGAGATGAGGGTAGCGATGATGCTGATAAGGAGACAAGGCGCACAACCACCACCCCACAACGACGCCGATCAAAGAGAGGTGACGGTGAGTGTTACAGATGTGGGGCTCCTGGCCATATCGCCCGTTATTGTCCGGCACCAATGCGGGCGCCTTACAGAAAAGGGCGTACGACCTCCGAAGTAAGGGGCAGGATTTTGAACCTGGCTCCAAAGTATGGGTCTATAGTCCCGTCCGGAAGAAGGGACAGTCTCCCAAGCTCTCCAGTCACTGGATGGGGCCTTGTACTGTACTCGAAAGATTGTCAGATGTGGTGTACCGTGTGCAGCTGCTCCGGAGGGGCAGGGTGGTAGTCCTCCACAGAGATCGGCTGGCCCCTTACCAACCCATGGCTCATTCTGGAGAGCCTTCAGGGGATGCGAGTCAGCCCTCAACAAGTTCCCCAGCTGTGACCACCCGCGGGGGCCCGCAACGTGTGTCTCAAAGACAGCGGAGACTGCCTCAGCATTTGAGAGACTTTATGGTGGACAGTTGGATTGCTGGGGACAGCTAATCATGCTAGATGGGGGCAATGTAGCGTTGCTGCACTGATGCATGCCGGGAGGTGGTATTGTGTTAATGTTGTACCATGAGTGAGGTACGTGTCCTGTTAAATAAGCCTGTTCTGTGCACTACTGGTTGGTTGAAAATAAAAGCAGTCGATACTACGCTTGCCTCTTTGGAAATCATTACAATATATTTCTACTACTGCTAAAGTTGTATGAGCTGCGAGAGGGGGCGGAGTTAACTGAATCCAAGCGTTTTGTCTTCCGGGTTGGAAAAATACCTCCAGAAAATACTTATATTTATCACAAAAATTAGTGCTCCGTAGTGGTAGAGGTACAACATATCATATAAATGCCTATACTTTACTTTGGAATGGCTAAAATAGCATGATACAGGTCCTTTAATGTTTTCTAGCATTTCTGTGAAAGTGACCCTGAAAAGTGCAAATTGTGAAATATGCCTATGAACTCTGTAATGAAGGGGGGATGCTATAAATACAGTGGGTTATGAAAGTTAGGAATGAGTTTGGACCACAACCAACATTTTAATTTAGTGGCTTCCTAATGCATTGTTTGTAATTAAAGAAAAAAATGTATAGGGTTTTTAATTCTTCAAATACTGATTGTGGGTTTCTGAAATGATCTAATGCCTACTTCTACTTCCTACTGTCTATTATGATTTAATTTTCATTCTATTTTAATTACGTTTTGCTCACAACATTGCAATGTTTCTGTTTGTAACTTGTAGTTTGTGCATTTTGACAATAAACGTCCATCTCTCTCTCTTTCAGAAATGTCTGTTAATGAGTGGTTAAGCTCACTTCGCTCAAACTTGGGACATTCTGAATCAGAGAGACCCCGGAGCGTACTGTCTTCTCTGCCCTTGTCAACTCCTTCTTTGCTGGGATTGGGAGCTTTGGCCTCAGTCACTGCATACTGGTTAATGACCCGCCCACGACCCATGCGTCCCACTGTGGATCTGCAGGCTCAGTCTGTGGCTGTCGATGTGAGTGTTAGGGCTGCACAAGTAATCGCAACTGATAGTCACTATTAAAATGAACAATCACAATTAGCAATTAAGAGTCATATGTTTTTTTTAAATGTGGACGTGATTGAAATGTGCACAGTGAACTGGGGCTCTGTAATATGAGAAAAGAACATTGTGATTGAGATAACAATATTATAGCAATATTACTTTTATTTTACTATACAATTTTAACACATTTACAAATAATATAGTAAGCAATGTGATTGTTCTTCCAATTGACCAAAACTGAATATTACATACATCTTAAAGTTACCATGCATATTTGTTATAGGTTGTATTGACAGAAGAAAAAAAGTGAATATCTATTGTTTCACCTTATATTGCAATGATCATAGTTTATCATGCACAGTGTGACAAAATCCTCATTGTGGCTTTTGTCTTATAGGGAGATCCCTGCTGCAGAAGGTCAGCTCTTCTGCCGGACAACAAACTGCAAGATTTCTACTATGAGGACATTAAGACCGCCTACGCCATGTTTCAAAGAGGCATCAAAGTCTCAGGTAATAATCAAATGCAGTGGGATGAAAATGTATGTGAACACTCAAAATCATAGGAATGAACAAAAAGTGTCTGCTTAAACTAATACCACCCAAACAATTACATGTTATCATATTTTTTAAGCAAGAAGAATAAAAACCTGCACAACTGTGTTTTAGCTCCCAAAATTTAATGTGTACTCACACCACGCTGTAACGTTTCGGACTAAGAGTCCTTCATCAGACTGTTCAACTTTGGGTCCAACAGTCCACAGAATATTTATCCAGTAGTGCAGTGGAGCATCCAAGAGCTCTGTCGTAAACCAAAGTTGAATAGTTTGGGAGGAACACACAACATCATGTGTGGAGGACAAAGGGAACAGCACATTAACATCAAAACCCTATGCTCATTTTAAAATATAGAGCAGGGAAAATCATGGTGTGGGGCTGTTTTGTTGCCTCAGGGCCTGGACAATGTGCTATCAATAGAAAATTAATTCACAAGTTTATCATGATATTTTGCAGAAAAACCCGAGACATTCACAACATGCATGGAATAATTAAGTGAACCGCTGCTTTTCTGTAGTTGCAGATTAGACGTTCGCAACGATCAGGACGAATCTTGGACCATTCCTCTTTACAAAACTGTTGCAGTTCAGAGAGATTCCTGGGTTCATTTACTTTTTCCTCCCTGTCCTGTGAATGTTTACATGTTATGGCCTTTAAAGATATGATAACATGTAATTGTTTGGGTGGTATTAGTTTAAGCAGACACTTTTTGTTCATTCTTATGATTTTGATGAAGATCAGACCACATTTTATGACCAATTTAGGCAGAAATGTGAGAAATTCCAAGTGTTCATACATTTTCATCCCACTGTATATAATCTATGTCACAGGGTTCGACTTTATTTATCTTTACCTTGATCAACATTACAGACACATTCAATAGATTTATCATCACAGAGACAATGATTGACAATTGATAACCCGTATAGAGTATGCTTTTATGACCCAAAATGCATTTCCATTTTCTGTATGTTGCATAAGCGTTCATATGATCTGTGTTTCTCAGGAGGCGGCCCGTGTCTTGGCTACAGGAAGCCTGGACAGCCATACGAGTGGATCTCCTACACTGAGGTCTCACGAACTTCTGTTTATACTCTTTATTTGTTATATTTAATCTGGTTGCTTTGCTGACTCGATGTTGTCTCCAATCTGTCAGGTGGCTGAGCAGGCGCAGCTTCTGGGCTCTGGGCTCTTAGCCAAAGGGTGCCAGTCTAACTCCAGTCAGTTTGTTGGGATATTTGCGCAAAACAGGCCAGAGGTAAGATGAGATCAGATTTATTGATCTCCCAATGGAACATCAGCTCTCAAGAAACACTTGGGGTTCAAAATAGACAGGCTATGTGCAATCAAGTAATAGTAACTAGAGGTATCTTATATGCAATGAATATGAAAAACTTTAGAAGGGCAATAGGAAAAAAAAGATATATATATTTATATATACAAACAGAATATACATACAGTATACAATACATACAATTTTGCAATATCAAAAGTCAACATTAGCAGTACAATGTTCACAGTCATAGTGTGGGTGCATGTGGTTTTGCACAGAGGTTATGGCACATGTTCACAAGGGTGTCCATAAGTGCACGTGGCACCAGGACACCCTAGGCAGGAGGTCAATGATCGACTTTGTAGTTGTGTCATCTGATCTCCGGCCGCGTGTCTTGGACACTCTGGTGAAGAGAGGGACTGAGCTGTCAACCAATCACCACCTGGTGGTGAGCTGGATCTGCTGGCAGGGGAGGAAGACCTGGCAGGCCCAAACGTGTTGTGAGGGTCTGTTGGGACCGTCTGGTGGATCCCTGTCAGTAGGGTCTTTAACTCCCACTTCCGGAAGAGCCCAGATTCCGAGGGAGGTTGGGGACATGGAGTCCGAGTGGACCATGTTCTCCTCCTCCTCTGGTGCCTGTCACGGCGGCAATCCCCGAACCTGGTGGTAGCGCCCGGAAGTAAGGGATGCCGTCAAGCTGAAGGAGTACCATCTGGCCTTGTTGGCTTGTGGGACTTCGGAGGCAGCTGAGAGGTACCGGCAGGCCAAGCGTGATGCGGCTTGTGCGGTCAAAGAGGCAAAAACTCGGGTCTGGGAGGAGTTTGGAGAAGCCATGGAGGAGGACTATCGGTCGGCCTCCAAGAGATTCTGGCAAACCATCCGGCGCCTCAGGAGGGGGAAGCAGTGCTTCACCAACACTGTTTACAGTGCGGGTGGGGGGCTGCTGACCTCGACTGGGGATGTGGTCGGGCGGTGATAGGAGTACTTCGAGGATCTCCTCAATCCCACCGTTACGTCTTCAGATGAGGAAGCAGAGGCTGGGGACTCGGAGGGGGGCTCATCCATCACCCAAGCTGAAGTCACCGAGGTGGTTAGAAAGCTCCTCAGTGGCAAGGCTCCGGGGGTGGATGAGATACGCCCTGAGTACCTTAAGTCTCTGGATGTTGTAAGACTGTCTTGGCTGACACGTCTCTGCAACATCGCGTGGCGGTTGGGGACAGTGCCCCTGGATTGGCAGACCGGGGTGGTGGTCCCTCTCTTTAAGAAGGGGGATCGGAGGGTGTGCTCCAATTACAGAGGGATCACACTCCTCAGCCTCCCCGGTAAGGTCTACTCCAGGGTGCTGGAGAGGAGGATCTGGCCGATGGTCGAACCTCGGATCCAGGAGGAACAATGCGGTTTTCGTCCTGGTCGTGGAACACTGGACCAGCTCTATACCCTTCATCGGGTGCTCGAGGGTTTGTTGGAGTTCGCCCAACCAGTCGATATTGCTCTCAATAAATCTGACAGGACAACTTTTTGATTTAAGCATTGTGTAAAAAACATTCTAAAGACAAATTTGTTTGTAAAGTCAGAGTATTTTCTATTCTTATGCCGGATTAAGTGTATACAGTATGTTATTGTTATGTCTGTCTCTGTCGCCCTCTGCTGGAAGTAGTGGACAATCTCGGAGCTGGCCTGTTACACCTACTCAATGGTACTGGTGCCTCTGTATGAAACTCTTGGGATGGAAGCGATGGTTCATATCCTAGATCTGGGTAAGATCAATATAAAACAAAAAAGTGATGTCTTATTAATGCAAGTTGCACAATATTAAACACTTGCACACACATACTGACTACGCACGTGTGGGATTCAAATACACTGTTTTAGAAAGGCTCTAACTCTCTCAAACTTGATCAACTGTCATGGGCTCCTATCTTTGCAGCAACTCATAAACTACCTTTAACACCCCAACGACAAATTGGTGACCTGTGTCTAGATGAAGCGGAAATACAAATGTCATATTCATGATGAAAACTTGTCCAAACTGAGAAAACAGAGAATTTGGACAACTAAGCCTTTGACCTCTTTGATTATTAACTAACACTAAGTGGCGTTTTGGGCATAATCAGAATGTTACTTTTGTTCCTGTACTTTATTGTCCTAATTGTATCTTATTTTGGGGTAGATCATTCATAATTATAGGGATGTATATGTGCTATATTGGATAGACCACGTTGTTTCCACAATGCCATCTTCCAGTGTCATTAAAGTCACACAAAGCTTCATCAAGTGGATATAGTTATCACGTCTACGATCAAAATTTGCTCAAAATGTGATGTGGTTTTTCAGCCGAAATTTCATTGGTGATTTGTGACCGTGAAGAAAAGGCAGTATCTCTTTTGGAAAACAAGGAGAAAGGCGTGAGTCCCAAACTATCCTGCCTCGTCCTCTTCAATGAATTCAGTGAAGCCTTTCTGGAGCGAGCCAAGAAGTGTGATGTGGAAGTACTGAAATACCCACAGCTCATTGTAAGTATGGATATGTTTTTATATATATACTTCCAGGACACCTGGATTGGTTTTGTGTGCTGAAATAATCCAAATGGGTCAAGACAAACCGTAGGTACCATCATAACCTGACGACATAATCAGGTGGGGATGAGTTAATTCTGGAGGAGACAAGACTGAGAATGTGCATGAATATGAAATCAAAACACACTTCCTGGTGTGTCTGTGTAAGTTCTCAGTCGTACAGGAGTTGTCCATCTTCAATGAAGGTACTTGATTCATCTTCAGTACTCCAGTAGTTGAAGTCTTCGAACGTTTCGCCTCTCATCCAAAAGGCTTCGTCAGCGACAAAAGTCCCGCTCAGCCCTCAGCTGAATATGTAGACCAACAGGGAGGAGTTAGGGTTGGCCCGGCTCCTTCTCTCTAATCACAGCTACTCTCACCTGTGGGTAAACACCTTTGAAGTAGAGCGTCTCTAACGACCTGCTCACCTCAGTATCGGTCAGTCCTGTCCTATTCATAGATGATCACTGCCCAGTATCTGTCCTATTCATGGCTGATCACTGCTAATTACCTGCCTATTGTTCTTTTGTTAGCTGAGGTGCCGTCTCCTTGGACTAGGCGTGCTCTGTCGGTTTCCCCCGAAGGAGATTGGAGTACAGTGACGGGAGATTAAATCTGAGCCCACCATTCCGGTTCATGGATGGACTTTCTTTCCTGACAAAAATAGCTTATTTTACTCTTCTTTCAAACCAACGTTCTTCTTTAGCTAAAATCTTGACCTAAAGATTCTCTGAAGTTTCTCTGAGACCCCGGCTACATACGGCACTACAACTCCCTTTCTTCTTGGCTCTGTAGTCTGTCTGTCTTGTTCTTTGGGTCTTCTTGCCCTTTGTGCTTTAGTGAAAGACCAGTTCGGATAGCCACAGTCTGAAAGAGCTCTCTGGACATGTTGCTCCTCTTTGGTCTTTCCCTCTGCACTGGTAGACACCTCTTAAGCTCTATGTCTGAGCATCATGATGACCCCTAGTTTGTGCTGGAGTGGATGGTTAGAGTCAAACATCAAATACTGGTCAGTATGAGTTGCCTTCCTGTAAACCTCTTGTCCGTTTCCCCCTATGATAACTTTACAATCTAAGGAAGAGGAAGAGACTGACTGAGGACAGCACTCTAGCTGAAAGGACGCAGCTCACTCCTGACCACATTTGCCAACTACTTTGCCAACCCCACTCCTTCCTGTTGGTCTATATCTTCAGCTGCGGGCTGAGCGGGACTTTTGTTGCTGACGAAGTCTTTTGGAGAGGCGAAACGTTCGAAGACTTCAACTACTGAGTACAGAAGATGAATCAAGTACCTTCATTGAAGACTTCCTGTTATGTTTCTGTGATTATTATAACACACCTCCTTGTGCTCCTCAGGAACTGGGGAGAGAGAACCTCCGCGATCCTGTGGTGAGTTCACTGCCCTCTTAACTCTCTGGACGGCAGTTTTATTGTTGCCTCGCTGTGTCAAGATATCATTAACAGTGGAGGAAGCTTGTTGTAATTACATTGTTATATTTTCTGGCCCGCTTCAGCCGCCCCAGCCCGAAGATCTGGCAGTGGTTTGCTTCACCAGCGGCACCACAGGTTGAGACTGTTTCCATCTGCATAATTACTGTGGCCTCATTATCATTAGACAAGTGTCCTCCGTTTTCCTCTAACAAGCTACGGTTTTCTTTGTGGCACTGCAGTAATAACCTGTTTATTTTCTTTTGGGGTCCAGGAAAACCCAAGGGAGCTATGATCACCCACGGCAACATCGCCTCCAACATATCCTCTGTTATTAAGGTCCTGGAGGTCTGTGTCTACACTTCTGAGCTAATTGAGAACAGCTTTTTAGCCTCACAATTTGTCCCCTTTTGTAACTGTCCCATTACCAAGTGCGCCTAATGGTATGAGTAATTGGTTGTTTGATTGTCCGTGTCTCTGCAAGGTTGTTAAACTAATTGCGTAATAAAGATTGCTGAAGTTGTGCAGTAGAAACGTAATGTGTCCCCGGTGCATTGCTCACTTTGCTCTCTCTTCTCTCAGGGTTTCATTGTGATCAGACACGATGATGTGTCGATCTCTTATCTGCCCCTCGCCCATATGTTTGAACGGATGATGCAGGTAGATATATTTTTTTTCTTTCTTGTTATTGGCTACGAAGAAATGGGAATTAATGTGGGACAAAGCGGGTGAATTGGAAAAAATTCATGCATTTAGATCAATGTGAAACTTTAGCTCATTCATACACCAAAGTACACACACTGGAGGCAAGGTGGGTGAAGTGTCTTGCCCAAAGCACCTTCAGGAGGAGGGATTTGAACCCCCGACCCTCCGATCATGAGACGACCCGCTTTAAATTGCTCTTGAAGTTACAATTTCTCATATAAAACTTCAGAATAATGTTAAATCGGGGCAACAATAATACACAATGTTACAATAAAGCAATTTATTTGTGTCCGGAAGAAAGTGTTTATGTCAAGAAACAAACGTGTCTTCCAGTTAATGCACAGCATACAGAAGAACTACCAAACTGTAATGAAAATTTATTAAAAATCAACATTAAAAACAGTATTTTGCTTCATTGATACTGCTTTGAGTAATCCCATTTACTACGATTCTTCTTCTACTGCTGAAATTCCCCGATCTGTATTTTCTGGATTTTATTATAGAACACAGAGTTTCCGGTCCATAAATAATTTCTAGACTCGAAGGAGTTTATCATGGCACAATTTTTTCCTTTTTTTTTTAGCATGCTGGCTGTTAAAAGTTAAATCTTTATGAATTACTTAAATCAGTTCTATGAGCACTCTGACCATGTTAAATGCTTCACTCTTTCAGGTGACTCTGTTCTGCCACGGCGCACGTGTGGGATTCTACCAAGGCGAGATCTCTCTCCTAATGGATGACATCAAGACTCTCAAGCCCACTTTTCTCCCTGTCGTGCCCCGTTTGCTAAATCGGATCTATGACAAGGTCTGGGCAACGGTTGTAGATGTGTAAATAAACCTTGCATTTTGTCATGATCTTCAATACATGTTTTTGGGTCCTTTTTTCAGATTCTAGGTTCAGTGACCTCGCCATTACGTCGGACTTTGCTGAATTTTGCTGTGAGAAGGAAGCAGGCAGAGCTCAGCAGCGGAGTTGTACGAAATGATAGTCTCTGGGACAAACTTGTGTTCAAAAAGATTCAGGTCAGTAATAATAATACTGTTAAGTTTTCAGTGATATTTGTATGTTTTCTTTTGTGATTACTTTGGGGGAGGGTCTACTCACTGTCAGTAAAGGACTCTGAAGGAGCCGCTCCTGCAATACTTAATAAATACATTTTGAGTGTATGTATATTTTTGATCTAGTTTTGTTTCATAGACTACCATTTCATGCTTGGATTTCATTTGTATCTGATCATTTGGGCACACTGAGAAAAACAGCTTACCAGAGTGGTTTATGTTGCCGGGTCGTGAAATCACATTGCACCAGCCCCTATGGCTCCTCCTGCAGGTGGTGGGTCCACAGAAGGACGGCCTCATGGTTCTAACTGAGGCCTGTTGGTCTCTCATAAGGGACTTCTGAACGGCTCTTTGTCTGACCCGTCACCTAGGACCTGTTTGCCAGGGAAGACCCTACGAGGGGCACGAAGCCCCCGACAACATAGCTCCTAGGATCATTTGGGCGCTCAAACCCCTCCACCATGTTAAGGTGGCGGTTCCAGGAAGGGGTGGTTTAAGCAGTAATATGTAAAAACTGTGTTTTGAAGTTGCCATTTCTGTTTGCATTAGGCGAGTCTAGGTGGTAAACTTCGTTTTGCCCTCACTACGTCGGCCCCAATCTCCCCCACGGTGCTGTCCTTCCTCCGGGCCACTCTGGGCTGCGTCATCTTTGAGGGTTATGGTCAGACTGAATGCACTGGAGGCTGCACGTTCTCTTTGCCTGGAGACTGGACAGCAGGTACTCCCTCTTGCACTAAAAGATGGGGTTTGATAATTGCATGAAATTAAATTTGTCAAACTGTTTGTGTTTTAAGGTCATGTTGGTGCTCCAACGCCTGGTGCCTTGGTAAAAGTGGTGGACATTCCTGAAATGAACTATTTAACCAAGAATGGAGAAGGAGAGGTGACCTTTGATACAGTCTGGGGTTCGATCCCCAGACAGAGCCTTTCTGGTTTCCCCTACCGCTAAAAACATGTACATTAGATCAGGATAGGTGAATGTGTAAGAGAGTGGCTGATGGCGCAGATTGGCAGCCTAGCTTTGGTCAGTCTACCCCAGGGCAGCTATGGCTACAATAGTAGCTTACCAAGTATGAAGTTAAAGAACAATATACAAAAATTGTCAAGCGAGTAAAAGTGCAATATAAGACTAATGCTGTGGGATATACCACGTTTCTTAACTTTTTTCTTTCTACCAATGATTGCCTTTATAATGTACTTTTTGATGGTATTCTTTTATATCTCAGCTTTAAGGCTGACTGTTGTCTGAGACATTTTTTTGTTTCTTAGATCTGCATTAAAGGCCCAAGTGTCTTCAAGGGCTACTTGAGGGACCCGAAGAGAACAGCCGAGGCACTGGACAGTGATGGTTGGCTACACACAGGAGACGTGGGGCAGTGGCTTCCTGTAAGATGACACAGGCTTCAGACACATAACCTTTATCATGTGCAGAATAGTACAATTCTTTGGCAAATGAAACAAATGGTTGCATTTATCAACTGGCAAAGGCTACAATTATTTATGTAAAATAAAAACAGCCGCAGATAACACACCTGCTAACCCTGTTTCTGCTACTATATTCTGAAAAACATGCAGCTCCTGAATTACTCTTCAGCAATTCATATTTTAAACTTCCTATGGCTAATGTTTAAAAAATGTATTGTTTACTGAAGCCCTAATTGTGACATATTATTTCTATTGTTACGGTTTGCCTGCCTCTGCGCTTGTCTAGAATGGCACTCTACGCATCATTGACAGGAAAAAGCATATCTTCAAGTTGTCCCAAGGAGAATACATTGCTCCTGAGAAGATTGAAAATGTCTACATGCGCTGTGTCCCCGTACTGCAGGTGTTTGTGCATGGAGACAGTTTACAGGTAAGATGCAAAAGCATATTGTAGTGTGAAATCACACTTACATGTATTATTATTTGCTAGTCTTACCTTATTGGTATAGTGGTGCCTGATCCAGAGGTGTTTGTTGACTGGGCTAACGAGCGAGGAATTGTGGGGTCCCATCAAGAGCTGTGCCAGAACCCTGTATGTAGCACTTGTCTTCTACTGTTCATTCAATGTACTACTTTACTCATTAAATATAATCAATGTTTAGGATGTTAAGAATGCAGTTCTGGAAGACATGAAAGATGTTGGTAAAAAAGCAGGGTTGAAGTCATTTGAGCAGGTTAGTATCATTTGTAAATTTGCAAGACTGACTATTAATAATTGTAAGCACATTGGTCAGAGTATCTTCATCTCTTTCAAGGTGAAGGATCTGTATCTGCACCCGGAGATGTTCAGCATTGCCAATGGCCTCCTCACTCCAACACTTAAAAGCCGACGGAACGATATCCGCAGAGTTTTTCAAGAACAACTTTCAGCAATGTACAGCAAGACGACGATTTGAGGACTAGTCACACATGAAAACTGAGGTCCTTCGGGTGGCCAATCCACAGTGGGGCAGTGTATGTGTTTTTTTGCTTCAAATGTAGCACTAACTCAGACCAGAAGACAGTTTGAACACTTTTGCCAACACCCTGCCGTCATAGTGTTTTATGTCCATTTAAAATGTGTAACACTATGAAACTTACTTTTGATAGAAAACACAACTTTAGGACACGTGTCAACTTTTCCAAATAATGTATAAATGCTGCTTTGAGAGGTTATATGCCAACTAACCTGTGTTTTACTTTTGTTATGTTTGATCATGGGTGTAAATGTTTTTTGTAATCCAGTAAGAAATTAAATGTAACAAAACGTAAATACTGTACATCTGTCGAACCATTTTGGTGAAAAAGATCTCAGATAATAAAAAAGCCATTATTTGATTTGTAATGTTTTATTTGCAATAATACAACTGATGCACCTGTGCCATTTAAGTGTAATATTTCATCAGGTATGTTGTATTAAATACCAAAGCTGAACTGAATGAACAAAAATACCCCCAGAAATAGACTTCAAATAAGTTAACACCTTCAGGACAGTTGATGCTAAAATGCACCATAAACGCAAGATTAAAAAACAAAAATACAATAAAATGATCCCCTGACATTCTGTGGTTATTGTATCAAAAGAACAGTTAACGATTACATTATATGGTCCACTCAACGCTATCTCTACGTGAAAACGGCGTACACATTATTCCCCAGACAGGAGAACAAAGAACTGTAATAACAAAGGAACATGAGGCTACACTAGATGGCGCACCAGCCATACAGTTGAAGCGAAGCCTCTCGCTGTGTATAGCACTCCATCTCGCTCTTTTACATTGGCAAATTGCCCGGTCAGAGTTTAGGTCTATGTAGCCACGTTAACACAAGTAACCATGACCAATAGAAAAAATATAAACGCCATAATCGAACAAAGGGGCCAAAACATATTCAGATTAACTTCAAGTATTATAGTGACTGATGTAGAATTGTAGACCCCTGTTATGTATTTACACACTGAAAAAAATACAAATGCTGCACTTGGTTGATGGCTTTGCTGAAGTGGCACTACAATGAAATGGAAACAAATGATTGGAGTGTAGTCCAGGCAAAAATTAAATACAATATAAGGCCACAATTTAGCGTCAGAAGGTGGTGAAATCCACTGAAAGGCCGAGCAGAGCAGTCCGTTTTCCCTCAATCGTCCGCTACGATGGACAGAGCTCGTAACTCGTACAGCTTGGCCTCCGTCTCCTTCTCTCTCTGCTCGTCAGTCAAACCCGCCTGGTCAATCTGCTCCGTTAGGTCGCTGAAGATGTTGTACATTTCAGTGAAGTACACCACCTTTGGGATAACAAGAACGTCAGGCAAGAGTTTGTATCAGATGGCTTGACATCACTTACCCGTCTTCAGTATCTAAAATAAAGCTAATGTGCCAAGATAACCCAGGATTTTTCTTCTCAGTCTAATCTGGCTCCATGAACAAGTCGTAAGATGATGACTCTATCACCCTCCTAATGAGAAGTTATCCGGAAACAGAGCAAGACCCCTTGATACCGAACAATGGTGATAAAGCCCCCAAAACCCAGCACTTCTTGGGGTAGTGACCCTGCTTTTCTCTTCCAATCTGAACAAGAGATAGCGAGTGTTCAACTGCAAGCTTCTTTGACACTTCCCACCTCTGCTTCTTCCCCTTAGTTCATGAGTCAGGCTCCCCAGAGAGCCCCTTTGATGATTAATAGACTTTAATCACATTACAAGACTGCAGAAGAGTAGGCAGAGAAAGTACTGGGAAATAACTATGTGAAACCCACACACACACACACAACTCAATATTTATTTATTCATCGGTGAATGCGAGACTTGAGGGTCACCTGCAGCAGGATCTCCTTTGTTGAAACTACTTTATGGTCTTGTTATATGTCATAATATTTCATTAATTCAGAATAAGATGTGAATAGTAATTATTTCTGAGTTTGGCCATGTCCTGGGAAGATACAATCATGTCCACTGAAAACCAGACTCAAAGCCTTTGAGTTCAGCTTGAATTGTCTCTGTGTTTAGACCAATATTTGGCACCTAAACCACATAAGTGGGGTGTAAGTATTAGGTTACTGTTGTTTGTGGGGGTAAAGCGGATATTTTTTCCTAAAAGTGGCTTGTTGAAAAGGCCATCGGAAACGTCCATGTAAGCAGTGATGATAATGTGGACCAGATCAGTGTCTGGGTGACCACCTCACCAAAGACACTATAATTAGTCTGGTCACCACCAGAGATAAACGCTGCTCCCAGTGACCACCTACTCAACCAGGAGCCCAGGGGCTGATCTATGCTTTCATTTATAGGACTACTGTCTGGCATTTAAACATACGCTCTAGCCTGATGCTGAATATTTATATAGAGGGGCCAAACTGACTTCTGACCTCTGCACACCATACGATGAATAATGTAACAATATTGTACTTGTGTTAGGGCTTAAAATACAGTTTAAGCATGCTTGTTGTAAGATGTTTTAAGGCTTAAAGATTGTAGCTTAAATCAATTTAAGTAAAAGCGTGTGTTCAGGTGGACAGTGTGGACATGCAGGACGTCCCTGCAGACTGATCCTGAATGGACAGACCTCGAAGCTTACAACAAAAGCATCTTTGTTGCCTCTGGTCTCCTGCACAGAGAGAAGGGAGTGGAGCAAAAATGCCGAGGTCCACTGGCCTCCCACGTGTGGCTCTGTGTGTAAACATATGTACACTCATTCATGAGCCTGCTGCATGAATCAAGACAACTGAAGATGGGAAATGCTCAACGGCAGCAAGATAACCCCTGACAACAAAGGTCCAAACGTGAAGTAAGAAACGTCACAGTCAACAAGAGGCCTGCCCTGGCTTTTCTAAAGTAGAACGATAGCGTTTACCCAAATGGACAGATTTTTCTACTCTCAGTTCAAAGTACATCATAGAATTGTCATTAGGTCTGGGATAATATCATTATCCTAATTAGGAGTGTGCCAGTGGTTGTCCCAAAGAGGAAATGACAAGGCCTGGCAGACTGAAGGGAGTGGGAGGGCTCAGTCAGACGCCCAGCTGCTTTAAGAGCAGCTCCAGGTGACGGACCGTGGAGCCAGACAGCACGGGCCTGGACTAAACACAGTGGGCCCAAATAATCCTATCAGGACTCTGTACACGTCATCACCAATTTGAACGGACATGTGGCAGAACCTTACTACAGGGATATACAAGAATTATTTAGGACAACTTTTCAGACAGCAGCTCACCTGGGCTCGGATGAGAGCCTCAAAGCTGGGCTGGAAATAGTCAATGCGACTGTGGTAGAACTTGGGCATCTCATCCAACAACTGCTTGTTTTTGGCCTCAAAATCTTCTCGCACCGGTCTGAGCTCCTCCCTGGCCTGCACAGAGGGGTTAGAAAAAAGCACGTTAGAGGCCTCCATCATGTTTCACTTGATACACCAGGAGAATCTGAAGTAATATTTATGTCTCACTTTCAAATATTTTTAAAGATCATTGCCTAAATCCCACAGGGAGGCAGTGTAAAAAGGCTGTAATCACGACGGAGTGAGGAGGAGTGGGTAATGTGGGCAGACTTGGCTGTGAGTGGACTCAGCACCAGTGATCTGTGTGAAGCCTACTGTAGGCATGGACTACACAATGAATGTGTGACTTTTTCAGAGACATTGGAGAAAAGGATGAAACAGTAACACAGGTGAAGCACTGCCACATTGCTTAGTTTCACCGTTGTGTTGTACTGAAAGTGGAGCTCTGAGTTGGGTCAGGATAATTTCTTTAAGCAATTGGGTCTCACAGAGCAGGGATGCAGGCCCTCTTCAGGGCTTTGTTCCCCTGACAGTGTTTCCTCGCTGTGTGGGAGGATCACCGTGTGAAAAAGAGTTGGAGGCAGTGGCTATGGGTAAATATGCACTTCTGTAGTAGCTTTGTGTGTGTCTGCATTTCTCAATTACGTTCCTGTATATATGCAGCAGAGCCGCTTGAAAAGCTCTACTTGAGAGCTGGTAGCTTGTGTGGGCGAGGGAGCGCACATGGACTGTATGCATGTGGTCAACTATTTTTGTTCGTATCCAGTCAGCATTTGTGTCTTTTTCACCAATTACCATTATTTACATATGCGCATGTAAAAAGCGTTGCACCGTGCTCTTCTGCAGACTGTATACCTGGTGCAGTTTGACCATGACGGGACCCGTCTTTTCTTTGTCCTCATACTTCTCCACTTTGGCCTGCAGCCTTTTGTAATCCTGGAGGGCCTGCTCCCGCCGCTTCACTGCCATGTTCAGGCTTGGAAAAATGCCACTATACCTGTACAAAGGAAGCACAATATTATCTGAATACATTTATTGCTACAATAAAAAAAAAAAAAAATCTTAAATGACATAAAATAAAAGTGGCTTTTGAAACTCATGCAAATCGGTTTTAATTTTAAAAGATATTACAAATTAATAAAACTGCTCTTCAGAAATTATTGACATTACATACTCAAACCCCAGAGGACAGCTTTGCGTTTAGCTTTTTCTAATTCATTTATCGGATAACTGTAGTTCAAATTGACACAGTACAATTTATTTTCTGACAATTACCATATTCATAATGAAAATATATCCTTGCAATGAGAATCCTTCTCTTCAGCACTAAAAATAGGAAAACACTCATCTGTAACTTAGCAACAGTAGTCTAAGCTCCATCCTGGGACTTGTTGCACTGATTTTGTGGCAGCTTTCAATACAAAGCAGGAATTCTATGGTTTTTAATGCACTTCAATCAAGAAACTTCGAACATAGTTTTGCTTTGCATATTTTTTTCGTGATTATTGAACAGTGACACTGACACTTTTCAACAGATTGGGTTGTGGATTTCAAACACTGCTGTCACTGAGGTTTGTTTTTAACTGATGGAAGAGAACATGTCTGATGAAGGGCTAGACCCGAAACGTAACCACCACCTTCGGTGAACAATAAATCGGTGAGCAAACCTCAGTTGTGCGGATCTTTTCCTTTTCTTATCTTGTTTTTAACTGATCACAGGTGGGGCATGTGGCTGCAACAAAAACACTGAATAGCAAGAGTGATCTCTTGAATTACTCATTTTAAGCTTTTCATCATCTGTGTAGGCACACTATCCTTCAGGCTGTGATACTCTGCCTAAAACTATGCTAGCTCTTCTAATGTGTGGGCTACATAATTTACCTCCCTCTGTATGCCAGCCCAGCATGCTACATACAGGAGACAAGGTAGCCTTCAGAACCTGTTGACTGCGATATTACTCTGATTGTGGCTGCCAGTGCACCACAGTCTTGGCCCGGACTCAAAGTGACGCAAAGGGAGGCCAGACCCAGACAAGCAGGAATTGTTTTCAACAGGAAGTTAGGCAAGGAGTGGTCTTGTAGTAGAGTGACATCACAGAGCCCAACCCCACGGCCTACGCGCTGCCTCTATTTATAAAACACCTCTTTAGCCCAGTTAAAGCAGGGGTGGACCATCCTCAAGTCGACTATCTGCTCCAGTGTACATGCTTCAAGTGCCAAGGGATTACGTAACAGCCCTCTAGGCATGACTGCTCTGTCTGTGATTGGCGACAGAGCGGCTTTCGAGTGATACAAAGGCTGACAGCCTTTCATTGGTGCACTTCACCTGCCACCAGAGAGCCCAGTGTGGTGTGTGTGTATCCGGGGCTCCACAGCGAGACAAGGCCGACTCAGGAGCTTCTGCTCTTGTAAGCAGTGAAAGCTCTGGCAGATTACGGAGGGAGGCCAAGTGCCTTAACCCCTTATATTTTGACTCAACTGTGTGAGAACATGGGTCCAGATTAGAGGCACATTTTATTTGCACTCCAAATACCAGACTTTAGTTTCTTATTGGACTCAGTAAGTCTGGTTTGCCGTTGTGGCTGGTTCTGTCTAGATGTGGTCTGGAGGGTTGCACAGAGGCTACACTCTCCTGACAGGTCGCTGTGGTGAGAAGACGGATAGAAATAGCATCTGGACCAAAGAGTGTGTTTATGGGCAACTGCCAATCCACAGAGAGGCTAGTCTCAGTCTGCAGCCAAGTCTGGTCACAACTCCCTCAGTCTAGTACTGTGCACTATCCTGACACAACTCACTAGTGAGAAAAGACTACACAGGCATCAGTCTGAATTACCACTGGCCTCTCTGTGAATGTTGGAAGTCTGAACAGGCTTTGGAGAAGTGGACCATGAGGACAAGAGTGTGACGTGATTATACTGGAACTAGAGGAGTTAGATCTGTCCCAGCATGCCTTGTGTTGATGACAACAGGTACATCATTACACAGTGTATTTATTAATATCTAAGACAACGAGTGAAAGCACATCACAACATGTCCCAGTAAACGAGTATCACTCAGAGAGAAAAAAAGGCAGCAGGGCAGAGGTCTCCAAACAGGCTTGACTTGTGTCTCCACCAAACGAGAAACAAAGCAGAAGGCAGTAGGTTATAAGGCCTAGATAACACAAATGCTTCAAACCCACGCAATTTGCTCCCTCCTCACACATAAACACTGCCATGTCATTGAGTGGCCCCGCTGAGTGGATGAGAATCACATTTGGACCAGCAAGACAAAGAAGAAATACGGGGAGGTGGGGTGCAGCCTCTTTTCGTTTATTTACTGTACACTTGCACACACAGGGTATTAAGACAGAATGCCAAATACCAGACCACAAGCCCATTCAAGGTCTTCCATTAACATTAATTGTCTCCTTTTTAGCTTTTCTCCAGCTCTCTTCACAGTGACACAGGATCACCAACACCGGGTAAACAATAAAGAATCTTCATTAGAGAAAGACTAATGGAATCCTAATGGATGCTCAAAGTCAAATCTCTTTGTCTTACTTGTCCATAGCCGACTCTTTGATAAACAAATGCAGCGTGATTTTAAGGGGAAAGTTAAGTGGTCAGGTCTACTTCTCTTCAAGAGTATATTATGGACTTCCTTTTCTATTAAAACTTATGTCAATTCCAACTTTGTAATCTAAAGTGGCCCTGTGTTTGTGTCCAGCGTGCACAAGACAGCTCTTAACCAATCCACAGCGCTGGGCTCAAAAGAGCTGGGCCTTTTGCCATATTGTGAGCCTGCCCACACGTCCGCCTGCCGCCCACCAGGAAGAGGAAATTAGAACCATTCCATTCTTTCATTGCTCTGACACAAGAATTCACACAGAAGACAAAAGGGTTAACACATTCAAAGCTCTCATTCATATGGTTAACTTTTTGGTGTAAAATAAATACAATTTCAAAATGATAGGAGAAAGACCAAAGTTGCATAAGAGTAATAAAAAGCATGTATTTTACAGTGCATGTGTTTCAGCGCAGGGAGGAGTCCACGGGAGGAAGAAATCCTTAACAAGTGCTCCGGAAGTTGAGTGGGACAGTCCGGCCGCTCCCCTCGGTCCCTCCAGCTTTGCATGTGTTTGCAAGTATGTGTGTTTGCGGAGCGGCTTTTAGGAATGGAATAGCGCTCGCTCTATGTATGAATGGGGGCGAGTATTAGGAAAGAAAACCAAATAAACTTTCCCCCAGACACGCTACAGCCGTGCACTATTTATGGATCATTGTTACTGTGTGGATTCAGGAGCTAGGTTAAATAAAAGGACAAAATATATATACAATACAATACAATAATACAAACCATTATCCATAAAATATATCCACAATTATCAGAGCTTTAGAAAAACTTACTTTTTCATAGGGTCAATAACAGTCTTCTGTATCTGGTTGACCTGTAATGAGAGAATAACAGTCAACAGGAAAATAAGCAGCAAGAGAAATGTAATCAGACATTAATATTCATTGTCAAAATGTGTTACATCAAAACAGGAGTTTAACTAGCTTCAACATCTCGGGCTCATTAGCAAACTAATACTGGAGCACAAACAATAGTGTAAATTTCAACATGAGATCTCAAGAAGAACAGGGGACCGGAGGGGAGAGGGGGAACTGTAAAAAAACTTTTGTGACGTTGAGCCTTTTATTATACACAAACCCCGAGGAGGAAAAGCTGAATATTCATAGAGCTCGCAATACAAAAGGATTGAACTGTCAGGGGACAAACATGAAAGTAAAACCCATCTGATTTCAAATCCTGTCAAGGGTGGGCTGCCTTACAAGATGAAAGTTTTTGCAAACAATTTAGAAATAAGAGTTCACATTTTCATCATTCATCTTCTGGTTAGCAGAGTCGACAGTGGGAGCAGAGAGGAGGTAAAGCAACTCAACCCGAGTAAAGATGATCTCATCCCAAGGCTTAAAGCATGGGTTCCAGGTCTCCGACACAAGTTGAAATCATAAGTTTCCAAGATCATTTATAATGCAGATTTACATTGACTTTAAGAAATGCATGTGCAAGGCAGTGTTAGTCAAACAAATCAAGTGCAGAGGCAGACAGACAGCTGCATGAGCACAGTGAACAGCTCTGCTAATCATATGTTCAGAAGCTATTGGAAGAACAGTCAATCACACATGAAGAAGCAAACAAGAACGCAGCTGTGCTTTGTAAAAAATGCCCCGACCATCCACAAGAACATGCAGCAGCGCCCGCTGCTTCACACAGGCAGACTTCCAAGTACAAAATGGTTGATTGTGGTTTGAGGGAAAACACAGCACCAATAACAATAAGTACATGGGAATTCACATGCCTTTGCTTTACATATTCACACCAGCCGCTCCACAGCCCCTCCTCCCCCCACTTCGGTTTGAGCAGCACAAGGAGGTGAGAGCATGCGGCGAGGAGGGAGAATAACGGCGCAGATTTGCTTAAGCACATGCTGGTGCCCTCTCCCCTCTGCCCCTTCCCACAGAGAGGGGGGGCAGCTCTGTTCCTCTGGGGCCTGCAAAGCCTGAGGCCGGCGCTCTAGCAGCAGTCTCCATCAGTGAGTCACGGGGCAGAGGCCAGCGCGGCACACAGGCCTCCCAAAAATACACACAGATCGCAGAGGAAATCAATATCCCTCCAAACGGAGCATCCTCTACCACGCTGGCGCCATCTACACTGGGGCTCCGCTTCAGCAGCAGTGTGCCGCCGGGCTGTGCGCCCTCCTCAGCCCCAGAAATAAATACACAGACCTGGGCCACTGCTGCCTTCATTATCGCTGCACGTTTTATCTGCTGGCTCTCTCACTCACAGGCCCTCAGGCGTAACATCTCGTCTCAACGCAGAAAAGAGCAAAGGCTGGATGCTTTGTGTCTGTTTTGCTAAAGCAATGAGCTTTGCTGCTAGTGCCGTCAGAATCAACAGTTAGCTTAAGGTTGGAGCTGGAGATATGTAGTTCTGGTTTCTCAACACCTAGCAAACCTGAGGTGATATTCCAGTGTACCAGGTAAAAGTGTGCAAAATCACTATTTTGCCTTCAGCTTACTGTAAGCACACACCACTCGACAAGCTTCAATTTTAAAGTTGAGTTAAAGACAGAAAAAAAGCTGAGAAAATCAGTTGTGACCTTCCTGTCAAAATCCACTGGATCAAAGTAGAACATTGTCGATGCAGCAGTGACTGCATTGTTCCACAAGTAAAAATGTTTCCAACATCAAAAGAATGTCAAATACACCCAGTTCTAGTCACAGACCCAAACCAAAGTGAGCTTCTCTCTCTTAGGTACTACATGCACTAGATTTTGGATTAAAAATAATAATGCAACCTCGCTCGCTGAGAGGTTAGTGTTCTATACTCATTGTAAGTTGTTGGACTGAATCCAAGTACAAACTCTATAAAATGTAAATAATGTGAATGTCTTTCCTGAAAACTATGGAAATGGCAGAAATGGACTGGGCATTTGACCAAGTTCAGGAAAACAAGCCCTGGGTCACTCACCCACAGACAGTCCAGCCAACAACGTACTCTGTCTAGTCACTCAGAGCAGCCCTGGAAAACCGGCTGAGCTGCAGAAAACATTCTTTAACACAGCATACAACTGCTCAGCCACTAGCATAAACTTTTAGATTACTGTAATCATGATTCAAATTTGTGTTAGGGCTACACAAAATGAAAAAAAAAAGTGATATTCAATAACTCTGTTGATTTTAGCTATTGCAATGTCATTGCCATATATTACAAAACCATTTTGACGCATTATATCATTACATTTAAAGAAGAAAATGAACTTTATTTATATAGCGTCTTTCACAGACATAGTCACAAAGTGACATGACATGAGACGATTGTACATTCAGTCATTACTCGGTGGTGTTCAGTTTCCCCACGGGAAACGACTGCACACATCTGCGCCAACCCATCTGACCACCACCATGCATTCATGCACACACATTATTCCTCCTGGCCTATTGTACATGTTTTTAGTGGTAGGAGAAACCGGAGTACCCGGAGGAAAGCTACGCAAACACGGGGAGAACATGCAAACTCCACATAGAAAGGTCCCGTCCAGGTGGGAATTTAACCTGGACCTTCTAGCTGTGAAGCACGAGCGCTAACCGCTGCGCTACCGTGCCGCCAAAACAGAGTGGGGAAGTGCTGATCCGCAATTCAGTATCAGTAGCTGATCCAGGCATTTTGAGAGTATCGGATTTGATTTATTTTAGCTATTATTTACAGTGCGTTATTATTTACAATACTTACATAATTTCATTTGGATTATCACCAAAAAAATAAACATGTAAATAAATAATACCTCAAAAGGAGTAGGCCGAAGCAAGAAAGCTTATAAGTGCCTACCCCAATTAGGCAAAATGATCCAGTCACTGGATCGGGTCCGATACAAAAAACGGATCACTGCGGTGCCGGTACAGATCCAGAACCGCATATTCACGGCCTTCATGCCATCGCTAAGCTAGGCTACTATCGTTAACCTGCATGTTTAAAAACAAAAAGCCAACTGGTGAAACTACTGTAATATCCATAGGCTATAATATATAATGATATATATATTATATAAAAATATTATAATACAAAAAGACTGTATCGGATCGGTATCGGCCAGCATGAAGTGTCAAAATATCGGATCGGCACATCCCTAATTGTAAGCACTTTTTTTTTTTTCATCAAACTGTCAAAAAAGACTTAACAAAATACTAAATCAGGAGTATAAAAAAGCTAAAGTGGTAATAAATTAAAAAAGCATAAACTTGTGACTAAAAGTTTTTTATTTTTTAGGCTGTTTGGAAAATCTAAGGTGGAAATCCTCAGTGATTTTTAGGGGAATTTTTCCAATATGGATATTGTTTGTCTGTTTGTATACTTAAGGTATACTTTATTGTCCCCGTAGGGAAATCTGTCCTCTCCATTTAACGCATCCTTCGATGCCACTGAGGAAACCCGTTAGGAGCAGTGGTCGACGGCAGTGGCGCCCGGGGACCCATCTCCATGATGTGGAGTCATTGCATCATCTAATATGGGATAATACTTATTTGGCAAAACATTGTGAAGACCCTAATGTTTATTTAGTTTCCCCTTGTCAAGTGGGCACAGTGTGGCTGTTTGCTTCAGATTAAGCAGGCCTACATGTCAAAATGTGCTTCCTCTATCAAGTGTTGAGAAGGGGGAAAATCTGGTCTATTGCAAATTGCAAAGAGAAAGGAGAATATTTTAAGACCGTAAATGTAAAAAAAATAAAATAAAAGCCCAGAAGAGATAACAGCAGGGCAATGAGTCAAGAAAACACAGATGGATTAGAGAGCGCTGAATAGGGGAACAGTGTTGGATGGCTGCGTCTTTATAAGCCTACCCTTGACATTGTAGTGCCTTAAGGATGCTCACATACGGTGCCACTATGATTCATATTAAAACTACCTGTGGCAATGACTCTCATCAAAAACAAAAGCAAACCCAGTAAACAGGGCCAAGCAGCTCGACAACCAAACAAGAGCTTTTTGAGAACAGTTACAGCGATGCCAATATAAGCAACTGTGTAAATTTGCTTAAAGTCATGTAAAGAAAATGTTTTCAAATCAACATTTTCTTCAAGGGCAAAGACTAGAGAGCAGCTATGAAGACAAAATATCCTACTAGCTATCGCACAAAAACAAATAGAAATGTGGTGGTCTGTTTTTCTTTAACTCTCATAAGCAGTTGATTTAAGGTAAAACAAATTTCAGTGGAAATGACACTTCACAGAACAGCAAAACATCTTCAAATCCATGGTGACAAGAAGAACACACTTTGAACATGGATAATGGGCTTTTAAAATTGGAAATGGAGAACAGTTGTGTTCAATCTATGATGCAACAAACTCCACAAAATACAGGTTGGATACAGATTGCTCCAGCCGTAGAAGAAGAAACGACCAAACCGAACAGGAAACTGCCTCAAAAGTACTTCTCCAGTTTTTGATGAGGGAACAAACAATGTTGTAACATGGTCGAAGAAAAGCTACGTAATAACAACTTTGGACCGTTGCCATAGTAATTGACTATACCACTATTTCATAATAAAATAAGATATTTGTATTGGTTAAAAGTCAAATTGTGTAAGTAAACTAACTGAACCCCATGGATGGAACACAACATCTCACTGACTGTAATACTCCAGTAAAGTCCGTGCACCAACAACAAGGGAGACATGTTTTCGTTGTGTTGAGTTATTTTGGCCAGTAAGAGTGAGTCACAAATGCATTCTCACGGCTCATAACCAGTATCTGAGCTTATAGTGGATGATGCCACAGATGCACAGCAGAAGGAAAGACATACGGACAGCTTTTACTCCACAGTCTGTGCAGTATTGACAAATTCAACAACATGCATTCTCCACACAAACTCTCTTGTTGTACATCTCAAGACATCTCCCCAGATACTGCTGACATTGAAACAACGTCCCAGATCCGAAAAAAGGACACAATGTTAACCTTTTCCTGGTTGAAGGCGTCCATTCTCTTCATTGCTGTGTCCAGTGCCGTCATGGACTCCAGAAACGCCTGGTCCTGCTCACACAGAGGATTACTGAGCAAATCTGCAGAGATCTTCACAGCTGCTTTGGACATGGCTGCAAAACAAACACACAAGCAACGGAAAATACATTGTCAGGGCTCACACGGATAATTGCAATGGAAACGAAATCCCAATTTGAGTGGCTACAACTAGGAAATAGCAAAAGCTGCAAAACGAATTCCTGTATAACATGCTAACTCTTAGTGACACCTCCACAAACATGTTCTGAATTTCTTGTATTAGTTTAGCAGTTGTGGTTTCAGTATTCTGCGAATGCTCCCAGGTGCAAGTTAAAAAAATTTTAAACATAAATGAAAAATCTATATAACCTGTATAATACTCGCAATATACGTCAAAAAAAAAAAACATAATCAAATGGGAATATCATATCAAAGCTGAAATGTCTAGGAGGCATATTCACCATTCACTAAGAATATGATATAATGCTACAGTGTGGCACCACAAATTACAGTTAATCTGCTCTTTGACACATTGTTTAGACAGTCGTCCCGGATCAGCCTCCCGTCAAAGTCAAAGGGCTGCATGTACCAGGCACTTGAACACATTAGAGGCTGTGCTGAATATGGGCTTGGGTAGGATGTGGAAATTTGACCTTTTTCCTTCAGATGTTCTCAAAAACAGGACAAGAAAAAGAAAAAACAGGAACTAATTTCTGCAGTTTTTCATTTTCCGCCATCACAGAATTGGACTTGTGCAAGTTTTGGTTTGTCTGTTGGCACGAGAAATCGAAAAATAATATAACTTATTTTTGTTTGTTGTACATTTGAAATACTTACTGAATCCAAGACGGCGTTTTCCCGATATCCGGTTTAATTGTAGGATATGGTTACATTTACAACTGCAGCCACTAAGAGCAGCAACTTATACAATTGGGAGGTGTATTTACGGCAATAAAATCCTGGTGTGTGTCAAGGCCAATGTTTTCACCAGCTTAAACTTAGGCCAATCAATCCCATTATCCTCTCAGTGTTTGGCAAAGTGCAGAATGCCACAGTGAGTCCAGTAAATATTTGGTATAATTTGTTCAGCCCAAACTTGATCAGCAGATGAACTGTATTACAATAACGAGGCCCTGGCAGCGTTACCACTTTGATGATGCAGACCTCCATATTGGAGAGCACACGGCGGAGGAAATGAAGAAGCCTCTGACTCCATCCTGGCTCCTCCGCCCCCACACCTCACCACTGACCACAGGCCATGTCTACGGATGCTTCCCAAATACACAAAACTCCCAAACCAAGTAAGCAAATGTAGGTACATATGGTTTCTGTGGCCGACAATTGAATATAAACAATACCAACGTGCATGTAAACGCTATTCGGGCCTTAGAAATACATACACTTTTCAAATTCGGCTAGAGATTGCCACTGTGCATTATATTGCCAAATTACCATTATATTAGGTTGCAAAATATCCATATCCCAGGAAGCCACAACATATCAGAAAAAGAGAAACAGATGGTAACATATTTTGTAAAAAAAGAAAAAAAAGAAGTAAGGATCAACAAAAGGTTAGAATGTATGTTTTAAAGTCCTCTTATCACTTTTAATGAAAGAATTTAATGAAACTATGTTGAATTGGTTTGGTAAAATATCGCAATAATATTTTACCGAGCCCATTGTCTTAAACCCAAGTTATTTGAATGTAGAGCAACACCAATTGTGTTGGAAACTTGCCATGGAATATCAAACAACTGTGGTGAACATGCATGGATCAATGGTGCAACCAGAGCTGTGATGTATACTGTCGGCAAAACGCACCCAAATCAGCCTCTGTGCTCTTCTTCATGTCCTTGTGAAGTTTTTTTGTCTGATCCTCCAACCTGCGGGACAAAAATGAAAAAAAAAAGAAGAGACAGTAATTTTTCCCTGACACAAACGTCGTTATAAAAATTGAAAGGCGTAATAGGAGACAATGGCATCTGTCAAGTGTTGTGAAGTAAATGCTACAACTTCGTATGTGGAACGGCTTCAATTCGTAATAGAAACGACACAATGAGGTCATTACATAACATTTCACCCAATAAAACACATTTAATTAATGGGTTTTTTTATTGATGAAAAATGTCTTATAAACCTGACTGGTGCACTTCAGTGGGAGCAAGACATCACCAGCACGTCTCCATGGAGATCAGTGGCGTGCTGGGACCTAATTTCGGCCCGGGAATTTAGAGAAGACTGGCCTAATATTGTATGGAATTGTAGCTTAGTGGTAGTGCGCAGATTTCAGGGACAGGAGGTTACCAGTTCAAATACGGCCTTCACACAACTTATGAAGATAAATATATTTATTTGTCCACTTTTCTACCTTTCACTGCCTGTTCCCTCCTTACTCGTGTGGACACTTGTCTCCGCTGGATTGGACTGCACCAACTTCATTATTTTATTCTGTCAGCCCAAAGCACCGCAACCGAGCGGCCCACCGGGAAACGTCCCGACTCTCCCGATTACCCAGCACGCCACTGATGGAGATGTTGCTGCAGCAAGTTTGTTTATGTTTTGGCTTTTACAACAATTTGGTTGCTCATGTGACATACTGTAGCAACGTGCCACATTGGAAAGTTTCGTAGTGTGGCTTAAAGAAATAAAATAGCTCTCCGCATGGAAATTACACGTATGACTGACTCCACCTAAAATACTAATACAACAACCATTGGCTAATTAACAAAACTGAATAGTTGCTCCTGTCACTACATTTGCACTCAAAAGCATTAATGTCTTCAATCATTTCACCGCATATATTCCATTGATGGGTGTAAAGTAAAAAAAAAAAAAAAATACAGCAATTACCATCCTGGAGGCAGAAAACATATGCCATTCATTATATCAATTAAGGCAGATGAGGGGTTTAGCGTCTCCCCCGAGACCGCCACAGCACGTCATATCACCTATCCTCATTTGACAGAGGAGTGGGAAACGGTTTCAATCCAGTATTGCTTTAAGGGGCTTCTTCATCTGAAACAACTGTTATATTAAAGACTATGTTTAGAAAGGCAAGTGTCTGAGAGCGTTTTTTTATGGTTGTAATGTTTATTTGTTTGAGTACTTTCTGATCCCACTTTTTATTCATTACATGCTTCTGCTGTTCCCGTCTTTAATAGTTTTAGACCAAATCGGCACAGTCCAGATGGATGGTTGTTCCAAAAACGTCACTCGCACATAATGATGTAACTTTATCTCTTATTGTTTGCACAGCATTAAAGGCGGTCTGTCAGAACAATCTTCACAGTAACGTTTGTGTTTTGTACGATGTGACTGGAAAAGGGAAGTATTAATCCACAATTTAATCAAAATGTACTACTTTTTAAACACAAGAGCAATCTACTGTGCGTGACTCCTGGAGCAGCTTATGCTACTACATTTTACAATTTCTTTCAGGGGTTTTATCCATGAATATGGCTCAAGAAATTCCCATTTCAAAGGTCACGAGTAGAAAATAGCGACAGCTGCATTATTTTTTTCCCCCACAAACTTTGCAATTTGATAAATATATTAGTTTAGCTTGAGGGAATATTGCAGTCTTCTCTCAAATGCTACAATTCTGAACTTGATTTTAAACATGAATTGCAGTTCTACATTTTCCTAAAAATGGTCAGCCCCGTCTGTCTGAGCAGGATGGGTGGATGGACAGTGAGAGAAAGCTCTCAACATAAACAAGTAGGATGATACATACAAGTTTCTCGACTGCTCGTCAGTATTGTCAGTACACGTCAAACTCAACTGCCAGAGAGAGCTTCCCACTTGAAAATGAGCCATTGCATCCCCTCTCTTCCAGCGAGCATGTGAGCCAGTCAAAGAGCATGCACCTAAAAGGTGCTAATAGAGCTCATGGGGACCAGCTGCTGCCCTCTTCCCCGGTGCAGCCCCAATCATACATCCACGTCACCCAATGACAACTCTCTCAGAAGGTTCAGACGCCCCTCGCTCATGTAGTATTGTTTATATGCATACTTATCTTAACCATTTCTTCTCTCACTACTCGCAGAAGAGTTGACTGTATTTTTAAGATTTGATGATTAGCCAACTTGATTCACGGTTCACACGAGTAAAAGATACAAATACAGCACATACAAACAACTTTGATAGGACAGGGTAATATGTGCTGGCTGAGGCCGATCAGGGAACAAAGGGTGTTCTGGGCAACAAACCAAAGCCCTGAGATGCTCCAATATGGATGTGCCGGGCGTGGAATGTCGGTGCCTGTATGTGCCTGTCGTGGTGACGCATCTATAAGGTCTATTGGCACCACACCTTTTTGATAAAGGGCCCTCCTACTCAAAAAGACCGGAGTAAAAGGGTGCTCCCACTCATTCTGCGAGGCTCCCAGGGAGTTCCGCTGACCTCCACCACACGGCGAGTGAAGGCGGGATACACACAGCTTTCTTGACTCACACATTATTAAGGAAAATCTCTTGAGAATTATGTTTAATACAAAACAGTCACTAAAACAAGTCTGACATTGGCGCTAGTTGAACTTTTGCTTATAGAACTAGAAAAGTATAATGCTTAAATGACATACAGTATTCAGGATTTCCAACATGCACATAACTAACCAGACTTTCTTTAACAGAAAACTTACTTTTGTAGTTTTTCATATTCTCGTTCGAAGTCTCTCTCATCCTATAAAAAAAGACAATAATTGAAAACGGTATACTGTCCTTTTAACCCTCGTCATCTGAATCTAAATCCCCGTTGGTCTTTGGCTAAACACAGAGTACCTCTGGGCATTTGCCCTGAGGCTGATTACAGCTTGTCAGGTTCCAGGGGCAGCAGGACTTCCTGTCTTGTGGTTCTGTGGGCTCTTACATTTAAACAGAGGCCAGAACAGCCCTGGAGGCAGCGGACACTCCTGAATGGTTATATCCCACTCCTTCGGATGGCACAGGACACTGGGAAACCAGTCTGTCAGACCAGAACTATTACTGGGGAAGTGGTTTTGTCAAGGGAGAACACCCACTGACTGTCACTTCAAGGTAACTAGTTCTGCCCCCTTACAGACACATTTAACCAACAGGTCCAACAGAGGACCCACTGTGACATTACAATGATGATTTCACAAAGGTGGACTTACAGTTTTAGAGACAACTTGCTTCTTTGGCTGGCCAATCTTGAATGGTATCCTGAAATACAAAATTAGAATTAAGTGAACAATTATTTTAGTTGATCTTAAGTGAATAGATTTTATGTCAAGTGCGTAATAATGATCCGCTCATCTTCATCTTGCTACTATAACAATGGAGGCTGTGGAGTGCAAAGGTACGGTCTTTAGCGCGATGGAACAGAGACGAATTTGAATGTTACTACATTGTTTAGGGAAAAATACAATTTGGAGCACAGGGTGTTAGGGATTATATAAATAAGTCCTGAGATTTACAGCACTCTGACAAAAACAAAACTTACAAAGCAAAACTTACTTTCTATACACTTTTTGTTACAGTTCAAATTGCTTTACATGTTATTGGACGAACGAGACAAAAAGAATCAACTTACAGCCGAGCATGGCTGCAAGCTGTCATTGAAGTGGCACTAATAGCCTGAAATCAGAGATGTCTGATGGACAGTTGGGTGAGGCAGCAGCTGCGTCAAAGCCAAGGTGTGTAGACTAATGAGGGGGAGAGAGAGGTGTGATGTGGGGCCTCACTGTGAGCTCCCAAACACAAGGCTGCGCTGCGTCTCTGATGACAGCTCAAATCAAACTCAACACGGTTAAATCTGGGGCTCAGGTATCTCTTTCATTTGTAATGTAAAGTGTGATATGTCCTGTTTTATACATACTGCTGCCTTTTAATTGCCACAATGTGGATAAATAAAATAAATTATAATCACTTTGATTCAGAATGATAGACAGCACTTTTATGTGCTGTATCAAAAATATTTAAAACAACATTTTAATAAAGCTGTTCAACAGCAAAGAGCGGTTTCTCTTACTGTGTCACTATTTGGGTGAGCCACTGTGGAAAATAACCAGGACATTTAGTCAGATGCAGAATGACTCACTTGACTCTGATTTCCTGATCACTGTGTAATGTCAGTTTAACCAAGTGTGTAAACATTTGAGAGTGTAAGATCAATGTTTTGAACCAATTTTATTGGAAATGCTTTAAGGTCTGACGAGTCTATGTCTTAGACACTATTATACATTTAATGATATAATAAAAAAGAACACAGCAAGTGGTGCTTCTTTTATACCACTTGTGAGAATTGGTAAGAGTGCTTTTGGGGAAGGGAATATGTAGCAGGCAAACAGAGACAAGGAGGGCAGTGACTCTGACAATCATGTCTAATGTTTCTTCACTAATACTTCTGTGAACCGCCACAGAAACGCCATTGTGTCGGCTCAGTGAACCTGGACGAGTGTGTGGCACTGGCATGGTAGAAAACTCATGATGCTTTAATTAAGCTCTAACAAGATTTTTAGATGGATGTAGACAAAAACGACATCCATCTTTCGAGCAGATTTGTAAAATTAGACTATTATCACAATATCATTTTTGACCAATAGGATTTTTACCAAAGAATCTAATTCAATTTGTGCAAAACTGAGACGTTTTTAAATTACAGGAACTATACACTTTGAGCCACAGCCTTACATTTTCTTTATTCCTTAGATGTCAAGATAATAACAGTAACAAGTTGCCACCATATTTGTACACTGCATAGTAGAAAACAGACCAGTGATTTAGTATTCACTCAGCAGCCACGTTTGACTATAGAGGACTTATTAGCCTATTTTAATTGATACATAAAAGTGCTGTGCGACACATTGGATGTCATTATGAAGATCTTGGCTAGCACGCCTTCACAGAGCTATCTGATCTTTGCTGTAATAGGCGACGCGTCACTACTATCCAGTAAGCACGTAGGCATGAACAAAGACATAACAGTACCCTCTATCTGGGACACATTATACAGCGACTGGAAGAACCAATGGCTTTTCACTGAAATTGTGATGTGTGCGCCATTAGAGGGGCAGTGCATAACATGACCTCAAGTCTTCCATGAGGCACAGAAGGCTGGTTGAAGATGTTAGGAAGTAGGATTGTTCTGATGGTGACCCCAAAGTCAAAGCTCTCACGTCAGAGAAGCAAGAGTCCAAACCCTACTGGAATGCACCAGTCAGCACAGGCCATAAAGAGCTTCTTTCACTGCTGATGCACCCCACTCTTGACCTTGTGTTTGGCAGTGTGTGCTAGTCCAGCCTCTTGCCGGCGATGGACTCACCAAAGTGAGCGACACTGCCTTGGACCTCGCTTAATGCCCACAGTGAAAGGGATCCTCAGAACGTGATCCAGATACAGCACTTCACGAAACTACACTCAGTCCTAGACATTAGTTGGACTGGACATACATTTGATTTACTTAATTCACTTTAAACAGAGTCAAACCTTATGAGAAACAAGCATATATAACCATATATAACCATATCTAATGATTACTAAACTGTTGAAGTTACAAAAACACTATATTAGGATTAATACTATTTTAAAGAAGAAAACTAGAGGATCGATCGCCTGATTTGAGAGAAAATTTTTTTGTTTTATTTTTAGCATTTACTGAAATGAAAAAGTCCCACTGTGATACAGAATCTCCTTTTCCCAGAGAGGCCCCTATTGTGTGTTTTAGTGCAGTAGTTCTAAAAGGCTTCTTGAGGTGGCTTATCTGAATCTAGATTTAGACTTTTAGACTAAATGCATGCTTTAGTAATGCATTTGACTTTTAAGTAATGCGTGTTCCGGGTTTAGAGACTATTAGTCGATTTTTGACCCTTTTTAAACCTGGTTTAGTCCTGATTTGATCTTGATTTAAGCCTGGTGGTACTTTGTAGGTCAAATATTTCATTAAGTGAAAGAATGTATGAGGTGGTTAATAATTTGAGAACCTCGGTGGGGGTTAAGGAAAAGCCCAACCTGATATTGTGCTGAGTAAAGGTTGCTAATAATTATTATGCATCTAACTAATGCATAATAATAATAATAATGCATTAGTCTTATAGCGTTTTTTCAGACGCTTATAATTGTGTGCATTATTCATTCCCTCTATTGTAAGCTATGTTTGGAGCCAGTTTCCCTAGGGTAGACTGACGGAAGCAAGGCTGCCAATCTGCCTCATCGGCCCCTTCGACCACTCACACACTACACTCACCCAGCCTTCCTAGTATCTTTTGCGGTCTTCCATCCAGGTACTAACCTGTTTAGCTTCCAAACTTTGACAGGGTCACGTATATTGACTAATCCAGCAACCAGCAAAGGGGACTCCTCTGAGGGAGAGTCAACTGCCCACAACAACTAATAATGGAGGGCATTATTATTAAATGGACTGCGTTGGTTTAGGCCTGCACATTCCAGCCCCACTACTTTGAAATAAAAGTTCATAATTTGATTAAACTGCTTCAATTCATGGATGTGAAGTGGACAAGATATGTATTTCCTTTTTTCTGTTAATTGGTGTAGTGTACTTTATTAACTTGTGTGTTTAAAACTTTTTATTTACACAGACAGGGAAAGGGGCCTGTGGCTAGAAGCCTTAAGAATGTAAATTCGCAAAGTTGCATTGTACATAATAAACGAACAAATTAACTAACACAAAATATAAACAGTTTAAACACCAATACAATATGACTCTCATTTCTAATTTAAAGGGAAGCAACAGTTGATACTTGTCATTGGGACTCTGTGGGTCTGTCCCATCACAAAACTTTACATCCAAACTCCACATTTGCCAGCGTACCAGCGTAGACATTTTACTAAACCGTTGTAACATAATCATACAAGTTATCAATAAAGACACAAAGGCTTCGGATAAATGTATGTCGGCGTATTAGCGATACATGAATGCAAGTTAACTTGGTTAGCTGTTAGCAGATGTGGCTAACTGACACTACCTCTGCTCTGTTGCCAGGAAATAGCTAAATTAACCACGCTAGCTTCTTATTATCCACGATATCAGGCTACACGCAAAACGATGAAGACAAGATACATACCAGCTCATTTTTAACAAAGCTTTGTCGCAGTTTCATAGGGTTGTTTTGATCCCCTCCGAAGACTTCATTCCCCTATGTTTCACTACCGATCCTGTAACAGGAAGTCGGGGATTACAGGAGACTAGTGTTTCCTTCTGGGGCCTAGAATGTAAAACTGAATATTACTTGATCTTGAAATAAAAGTTGGTGTTTTACTGCAAAGATGATAATCAAATAAGCACAAAAAGCAAGTGATATGCTTTATTCAAATACTAACATAGAAATAACAATTGCAATACAACAAACTGAATTGCCAAGTACAAGGGAGCAGCTCTCTCCATCACATTGTTATAATAAAATCCATTTTAATATTCAGCTCGTCATTAAGGACCTTATTATAAGGTAATAAAACATGAAATAGCCCAAAGACATCTACAACATGTTAACAAGACTAATTGTAAAAAAATCAAATAATAATAAAAAATAAAATCTCCCACTGTGAGTCAACATGTCCTTGTTGGGTGGACACTTATCCTATTTCTTCAGATGTGATTTATAATTTCATGCATAATAAAGAATGAGCTCCACCCACCAAGTCTAAGGGCAGCACAATGGACCATATTTCCGTGCACATGCAAACATGAGGATATACTGCAATGTCAAGGATAGAAACAGAAAACAAAGACTTCCAAACACCAGAAATTTCTGCAAAGACAAAATCCCTGAAGCCACCCTGTAAAATGTAGGATGACACACATTTTGTGATAGGCTTATCTACACAAAAAGGTATGATGACAATTTGTAACCAAATTATGATCTGGGATTATTGGTTTATAGTAGTATTTGTATATTGCCTTGCCCAAGGCCAAAAACACTGAATCAAACAGACAAACATTAGCAAAAGTCTGCTTTCAGCGGTGAGCAGACAGAGGTCACATTTCTGATTTGTTGCTCCTGTGGAGTTCTCCTCATCACATATTGTTTTTGATCGGCCAACCCTGCAACCCAGTTTGGCACAAAGATGGATGCTCATGTTGGCTCTGTGCCAACTCTGAGCAGAACAAGGATGAATCTACTTTCAGAATATTCAGCCACCCACTCTGGACATTCAAACACAATACATTATTCACAGGAAGTAACATTATGACAAGGGTTGTTATGACGTCATTGTTTACACATCTTTATGTGATTCTTAATAATCCTGATGGATCAACATTTCTTTGTATATTTTGCAATTAACTAAAATGTATTGCCAAAAGACATGGCAAAACAAAAGTGACACCAGTCGGGGTCTGTGACCGATGTTTTTTGGATTTGAGAGGTTGTAATTATGTAGCTTTATTTAGCCACGGAAACAGTGTGGCAGTCTGTACCTTTCTTTATCACAAAGAACAAAACAGTTTTCTTTCAGAGAAACCACATGCAATAATCTATAATTAAAACATCCATTCTCACCAGAAAGTATCACATTAAGTGCCAAACATTTGGTCAAATAAATTTAACAATGCACTATCTATGTCCATTGTATTTCAGGTGAATCCATATAACACAGCAGATGTACATTATGTGCATTTATTTCTACTCTTTGCTACAGTTAACTACTTATTTTTATTATTTTTCTTCAATCAAACAAGGCAGTACATGTCTTTTACAAAGAATATATAAGTAATGGGTGGCTGTTGTATAATCTTTACAGTAATGGAAATCTGCCTGAATGAAACTAGCCCAGCTGCTTATAAAATCAAAAACATTGTATATGTTTGTAAAGACGGGATACGGGACCTTCCACCTATCCCTATATGTTTAACGGATTCATTATATAGGATTTACCCATTCCGAAATTTTAAGAAAAATGAGTTGACAGTTGCTGTGAAAACCAGTAATAGGAGGGAGAAGCTTGGCCTTTGCCACTGAGTGTGAAGCTATTTCTTCAGTCTTTCTTTGGCCTTTTGGGTTCTTACAGTTTTTGATTGCTCACTTCGCTACACTGACCACAACCATAATTCTAGCTACTTTAAATTAAATGTTTATTTTATTAAATTAATTTTATTTATAAATTCAGGGGCAATATATCTAAGCTACTGCAGATGTATAATAAATACCTTATTTGTAACACATTTCCATATGCATGACTGTGTTTTTATGCAAGGTTACTATACGGATATTTTAATTTCACTATGGCTGTTGGCTTTATACATTATGTTGACTGGGAGAACATACAAAGCATAATACATTGAGAAGAGGACCTTAAATCACATGCACTGTGATAAATACCAGTTAAAAAGAAACAGAGGGGAAACACAAAGGTTTTGCCCTTCAACATGTTTTTACTCACAGACATGATGGAGGGGGATGTAGACATAAGATGACAAAATGCAAAATGTTAATTGAAATGAAAATACACAAAACATAAAAAAATAAATACAAATTTAACAAATTGTTGAAAAACACATGTTAGTGATTCCTCAAACTATTAAAAGCATACACATGCTGCAAGTGCTGTTTTCTATGAAACAAAATGTAACGAGCACATCGTAGTGCTCTAAAATGCTTGAGCTATGACAGCAAAGTTACAAAAAGCTTTATATGTTGTGCATGAGCATTCAGTCATGTGAAAATGTCAGTTTTTGCAGACTCCGATATTTACATAGTGCGCATTCATAACAGCACATATGCATAATTAATGCTTGGTTCAGATGCCATTGGCATTTGGTAACTCCGTTTCATCAAGAATAACTCTTAATTACACACCTGAAGATACAGTCCTAGTTCTTATATAATTTTTTATATGTAAACATTATTTCAATCACTTCATATTTTGGTGAATTAAAGTACATTGTTTTTAATATAGTCAATATTCTATAAGGGCGTATTCTTTCTCATGAACATCTGGTTTGTACATATACGAATATGACTGGTGCCATGTTGTAAGGACTTTAGTCCAACTGCATTATCAGTTCTTGTGTAATTGGTGGTGTGTTATGAATATATTGTGTATATAATATGTATGTATATCTGTAAAAAGGTCTTTTTGAGCTATTTTACTAACAGGCAAATAAAAAAGTGATAGATGACGGAAAATGTGTTTGCATATCGAACACAGAAATGTGACCCATTCAGTCAGCATCAAGTTGTAGCCAAATAGTAAAACAGAATTAGCAAATCTGAAGTGTGAAACAAGCCAACCAGGTATAATATATGGCTAAATGACCACAATATTTTGGCACATTCTTTGTGAAAAGAACATTCAAAATACACCACACTTTAACCAAAAACAAACAGACAATCAAGTGCCACTAAAAGTATCAATGACAGTACACAAATATAAACAATTGCACTTTAAAACAGCCTAAATAAATTAATGCTTACATCCCAGACAACTTATTGTTGAACTGCTTCTTGTAATAATCTATTCCTACAATGCACGTTCAGTTATTACTTGTGTTTTTTGTTTAGTTTTTAGTTTTTTCTTTTTTTTAACAAAAGAGTGTTCATTCCAAAACTTACAAATACGATGCGGCTTGGACAAAGTGTCCCTTATTTCATTGCCCTGTATTACAGTAGCTGAGGCTCTGAGTTACTTGAAAGGTGTGACAGTCTTTCTTAAACTAAAAGCATCCATCTCGAAAACAGAAGGATGAATACAAATAAGGAAGAGGTGTGAAAGAGAAGAATAGTCACCTATGTATTTCATGGAGGACATGATCCTGTCTTCCTCCTAAGTGTCTTTCTGGGGAATTCGGAGGATAGAGTCAAGGATGGTCATGATGCTCCCACAGTGGGCCCTCCACAAGAGCCTGGAGGAGAGCTATGGCTGCCAGGCGCACCACTGCCCTTATCGGCTGGCTTCTTGTCTTTCTGTTTGAGGTGAACTTTTGCGTGTCTCTTCCGCTCGTCGCTCCTTGCAAACTTGCGTCCACAAAATTCACAGGAGAAGGGCTTTTCCCCCGTGTGCGTGCGGATGTGCGTGGTCAGGTGGTCGCTGCGGCTGAAAGAGCGCATGCATATCCGGCACTGGAAAGGCTTGTGTCCGGTGTGAATGCGCAGGTGCCGCGTCAGCTCGTCGGAGCGAGAGAAGCGCCTGTCACAGTTCTCTGCGGGGCAGGCGTGGGGGCGCTCATGCACTGGGGTCTTACTGGGGCGGTTGGGGTACTTACGCGGTCGGATGGGTTTTAGGGTGAGAGTCTGAGGCGGCGGGTGATGCTGTGGAGGGTGTTGCTGCCCGCTGATGAAACCTGGGTGGATCTGCTGTTTGTCTCTAAATGCCCGAATGGTCTCTAGAGGCGTAATGGGTGGGGGGTTGACACGGATAGGGTCCATGGTCTGGAAGGGCTTGTGCTCCATGACCCCCACATCGCCCTGGTGATGGAAAAGGTTGTAGTCGGGAATCATGGAGAAAAGGCTGCCATCCATAGAGGCTTTGGAGGTGGAGTGGTAGTCATTGGTGGGGTAGGGCAGGGCTGTGCTTGTGGCCGGGCTGTGGTGGAAGGGCACCTGTTCTTGGTAGAGATCACTGCAGGTGGAGTAGGCAGGCAGCGGAGGACCATACACCTGCTCCATGTCTGACGTCTGGCCACCCATGCCTCCCGCGGAGGACGAGGTCTGGGCGGTGACCGTGCCGGGTGAGGGAGAGACACCCAGGATGCCCGCACTCACCAGGCTGATTATGTTGTTGTCAGAGCACCAGCCCGAGCCACCGATGGCGCCCGACGGAGGGGTGTCGAAGGCAAACTTCCCCAGGTAGGTCACCGTCTGCCCGCTGCGGTTGGTCTGGAAGCTGGAGCCATACTGGATTTCCGAGGATCCCTTTTCACTCCCCATGCCCAGGTCCATGATATTGTCTAAAGGAATGAACAAATATTACCAAAATGTTTTACTGTACATAATGATGATAAAAGTAGAAGAAATGTACTTTAGATACCTATTGCTTTCCTAATTCAAATTTTCCTGCAGTAGATCAAAACCGCTCTTTTCTGCATATTTGTACAAGAGTTCATAAAGAAATGTGCCTTCAGACCTGAAGTCAAGTGAGTGACTGCTGCCTCTGAGACAGTGGTGTGTGTCTCTCTCAGATCCCACAAGCCCTCATAAATCAAGACCTAAACACCCCCTTTGATCCAGTCATTGTCCCTCAGGAGCGCAGCCAAACTAAATGGAGAGATCTGATTTCTTTATAGCAGTGAGGATTAGGGGGAAGACGCCATATTCATCAGACGCATCCATTTAAAACTCGATTTTGAAGCACAAAAAGGGGTCAGTTTTATAAAACTACACATAATCCAAATTACCTGAACAATATTTTTTTACAAATGTCATAATTTTAGGCTGCTTTTAAGATAGTGAAACTTTTGTCAGATACATACAATGGATTCAGAGCAACACATTTACAAATGTAAGAAATGGCCTCAAAACCATTAAATGCACATGCGGTTTATGTCGACGGATTCGCTTATGTAAAGGGATAAACATAAGATACATTGATACGCTGCTTCATTTTTCTTTCTTTCTTCTTCTTCTTCTCTTTTTAATTTTTTTTTTTAGAAAAAAGCATATATATTTTAACGCCTCATTAATGATATTTATGGTTTTGTATTTAAACAAATGGGGAGTGCTCATACATTATACGCATCTAGAGACACATTAATGTAGTCTTTTTTTATATGATAGACTATAAATTGGAGGCCTACTCATGTTTTACACTGACAATAAGCCAAAGAACCTTTGTTTTGACACAGTGCATAAAATTCAATTTTGGACAATAGCCAGATTCTAAGGATTTCAGGCTGTTAAAATCTTCCTATGGAAACCTCATCTTACACAAGCGTTTAAGGGAAATGTGAGGAGTCAACTGACAAAATGAAGCATAAATAAATATACACGTGTGCCTTTTATTTTTTATCATATTTGATTTTATTTGGCAACATGTTGTATTTTAAAAAGAACAGATTTCAATCAACTTTTTCTTTCTTCCTTCTCTCTGATTGTCTAAATTTTTTCCCATCAAAAAACTATTCCTTTTATATATTATATGTTATATCCCTTATATTTGCGTAAATTGATATTAACATGTTTTTTACGCTTGTGGCACGTATACCCTGATGCGCTTAACTCACTAAATAAAATTATTCTTTTCTCTTTGGTCTCTTATTGTGAATAAGTGTATGCTGTTGACTTTGAAGTGCGCTAAACCCTTGACCGCGAGGAAGCTAATGATCACGCATTTATTTGGTGAAACATTGACCCATCACCTTTGAAGGTGGGATTGTATCGATTTAATGCCAATCCCTGACAGTGAGCTTAAAGAACGCATTGGCAAACATGCTGGATATTAGCACAAATATCCGCCTTAAAAAGTAAAGGAAAACCTAACGAGGGCCTATAAAAGGTAGGCTACAGTACAAGGGCCCGGCGCGTAAACAGTGTCCACATTGGGAAAAACTGCCACACACGCCCACCTGAAACTCTTAGAATGACATCTTCACGTCTTGAATGAATGAATGAAAATGCGCAGATTTTTAAAAACACTGCATAATAGTCTACTTTAACAGAATAAGGGCACTGTTATTTACATTCTAGTTGTTTTCTTATTTTTATGGAAGTCTCGCAGCTTTAATGGAAAAGCAGGAGTGTGTCATAATCAGTTGTGTGTCTCCCACACGGTTCGCTTTGATTAGTAAAATGTGTTACAAGTACAAAAATTGGCTTTGTGGTAGGACTATAATAAAATCAATTACGCGTTACAACTGAATATGCGCCTTTTGTCACGTTTGAAACGCATGGCATTCGAGGCTTGTTCGCGGACGTGAGGAAGCGCACAGCAAGCAATTAATTCTGACAACACCTCATTGATTTGCGGTTCCCACAGAAGTACAATGCTATAGTCTACATGACTAAGAAATAAATAATCTTAGAAACGTGTGTTTACTTCGTTCGTGGTGCTGCAGCCAGCGCGCAAACAGGTGTTCAAGACGCTCGGACAACTGTTGCCTTTACGCGCGCACCGCACTTTTCACACACTTTCACCAAACATAAAACAAGATCAATCCGTGATTTAAAAGCTTACCTGTGTTCATCTGCGAGTAGTGGTTTATAGACTCCGAACTGGTAAAAATATTCATTGACGTCGGGATGTCCTCTTCAGGATACAGACTGTCAGGAATGGTGTTAATTAAACTGCTCATGGTAAGAGGGAGCTTGTCCGCTAGTTTCCCTGTCATAGCAGTTAAATAGAGTCCCACATTTATGGAGGGGACAACGCACGTGAGTATCCAGCTAAAGAAGAAAGAAAAAAAAAAGGAACAAAAAAAAGTACAGGTAAGGATGAGGAGAAAAGGCGCTGGTACGACGCCGGTATCCAAGTGTCCCGCGCTGGCTTGTACGAGTTGCGACAGTCACGCCGGTGCCTCCACTCGCGCGCGCACAAGCTGTAGTTGTTATTAAAGTGGTCACAGTGGAAGCTTATGGGCTGCTTGTGGGAAGAATATGAAGTCTGTGAATCAATGAAGGAGGAGGTGGCGGTGTTGGTTGCACAAGAGCGGCTCTACTTGCTCTATTGGAAGCTGGATAGGGGACTCCAGTCAGCCCGTGTTAAATAGGGGGCTGGAACATTGCGTGACGTAGATGACCATATATGGACAGAGCAGCCCCAGAGCCAGGTCCTCCGAGAGCGTCAGTCAGTTGGTGGAAACTACAGTGGAAGGTAAAGGGCTCCGAGAGAGTGAGATAGGGTTGGCTACTGAGCTGAGACAAAAGCCACAGTGCCATCTGATAGGGATTGTTTTCTTCTGAGCTTTCTCTTTGTCCTTGCGGAAAGCACTGCTATCTCTATCACCGAGAAACCATGTGGTGGGACTTTGACAGATTATCAGGGACAACATGAACTTGTTGAGTTTGTGGTAAAGACAGACAGCGCCAGTTGCTGCCATTGTTTCTATCATATTTTGAAGAACTTCTTTTTTGTTTTATGCTCTTTAGTGTACCACCTAAAGTCACCAGGCAACACTGTGCTAAAAGCTAAGCCACACAACACACAGTTAATCGTTTGTAAATAGTGCACGAGCTCTGTAAACCCAAAGACTTGCTCCAACTTGGAACTCAAGTTGACTGCTTGAGTGGAAACTCCAAATAAGGCAGTGTCCGGCCCCGCCCTTTATTGTCTGTATTTGGGCATGTTAGTTCCGGGTGAAGTTGTAGTGGAAAAGTGATCGGAAGCCACAGACGTTCTCAACGATGACAGTGGACCGCGTGTCATGGATCACTTTTTTTTAGAGAATTTACCAATACTTATCAGAAGTTATATTTAGACCTGCAACATCCTCTTTTAGCACTGGGTTAGCTGTCTTCTAAAATAGCCTCTCTCGCAATAGCCTACTTAATCTAGTGATAATGAAATTTTACAGCTAGTCGAAAAAGATGAATGAACTGTCAGCGCTTGGATACTTGAGAAATTAATAGTACCTCAATGAAGGCGAAGTGTAAACAGAGTGTGTGGGAGAATAAGTCTGATTCATGCTCGGTGTTTAGGGGGCTTGCACAAATAGAGCAGCAGTGATCTTGTGTGTCTCATTACCACAGACAGGGCCAGCCTCTGTGTGTCTCTTCACTGTCAGTCACAACACAACCAGGGCCATCCTGCTCCTTTCTGCACCAGCCTGAGAACATGAAACAAGCCAAATGTTCAGCTAGAGCGGTGATAAGTTTAATTTCGGTGCAGACAGAGCGAAAAAACCTTCGCACTTATGCTATCAATCAATTACTACTACTGGAAGCTTCTACCACAACAAGGAGCACAGTCATTTAGAGACTTTCATATCCTTTGTGCTCAACAGCCACTTGCAATAAAATGTACACAAGAAACACCATCCATTACATATTGTTCATAGAAAGTGTGAGTATTTTCAATATCATTTTTATACCATCCAGTTGGTCACAGCACTATTTTATGTTAATTCTAAAACATTACTTTATGAATACATTGTGATACAAATATGTTTGACATTTCTTTTTTCATAACTGGTCAGGTAGCGTCATTGATCTCACAATAACTCTTGAACTTCAGTATAGGTATATTATTAATTTCCTTTGAGGCTATTTTTGGAGTATCGGGGCATCATGTTTTCTATTTTTACTCAACAGAAGTTGCACATGGTCACTGGAGCATCACTGGAAACAGCTGTACATGTGCCAGTTTTATGAATGCAAATGAACAAGAGCTTTGGGGTCAGTGGTCGGTGTCTATCCTCTGGGAGGTGTTGATGTGTGTGTGGTTGGAAAGTTGGAACTTACCGGTTTATTTCCTCAGCTGTAAACGTTGCAGTCAGTGGCTCACTGTCGGACCTTGATTGTGGCATCCAGGTGCTTTGCATATGGAGATTCCATGGAAGCAACAACTAATTTTAACTCAGAGTTGAAAATGTATGGACCACAGTGAAAAAAAAGGCAAATTCAATTTGCTAAATTTAGAAAAGGAAATAATAGTTTGGGTCAAATTAAAGCCACACCGTGTAAAAATGTATCCAATAAACAAAATTGAAATATAAGCATTTATTTTATGACAGATTAAAGACACCAGAATTTGAGATTTAAACACGTTTGGTTCTCATCCAGATCCATTCTTTGATTACCCACTGCAAAAATAAAATTGTCTGTGTCAAATCGGTCATTGGGAGCATGTTTTGTGTTGATGGAAATAGTAAAGTCCAAATTGTTACGCAGTGTGCCATAAAGGCATGTTGAAGTCAGTTGTGTTTTGCCATTCACAGCTGATCTTGAGCACTGTACAAAAACTTACTATGCTTTGTATTTCTTTGTATTTTATCTTCCAATTCCAACATTCAAAGTCAATATTCACTATGAGCTGAAGTAGACTTATCTAAATTGTTTGTCGATTATTCACGGTACTGTATATAAGATAAATGCATTGTGGGTAACTGTCCATGTTCTTAACAATGATGCTGTCACTGTGAAAAACAAACAATGAAGTGTGATGCTCTTCATAAATTCTCCAGTGTAATACACCACATACGATTGCTTAGCAGCAGGAAGGAGGCTTGCACATTAGATTACTAAGTGCCGTTTAGGCAAATGAATTGATTATACAAATTTCCCTTTAATTAATGTGAGTTTGAATAAATTAAGAATTATTAAACTTGTTTCTATATCATCGAGGGAGGAGAAAATATTTTTAAAGGATTCAATATACTGCATAGAGTGAGACTACAGCTGTCAGTTTTTCCTTAATCATTACACTTCAACTCTCTCGACATTTGGAATAAAAATAAACAGGTTCACGGATGCTGAACGGCAAACCCAGCTGTTTTGGCAGGATATCTCCCAGATATAAAGAGAAAAATGCAATGTGTATTTGGATGCACAAATCTTGGCATTTCAATGATGCGCTGATGGATTCAGTAGGTGGATTTGGAAGAATGTGCTCCTACTTGGCATCATGCTATTGTTGCCGAATGGTTTAAAAAAATTATTTCATGAGGCAAATGAAATGGGTAAATCAAGGTCAAGAGCTGCACTCCAAACGACAGACGGAGACTTTTCCAGTCAGTGCTTTTGTTCACTGTTTTGTTGTTTTGTTTGTGGCCGCGATGCTTTGACTGTTAATTCGGGCAGGCAAACAAAGACGATGCTGGACAATGTGATCAATGATCTCCCAGAGTTCACAGGGAGGCCACACAGGGGTTTACCGAGGCTGGCTTAACCACCAAAGGAACAAAAACCTCTGTTACCTACTCCTGCCTTGCCCACTGATGAGACACCAAACTAGGGTCAATGCAACCACCAACTAAGGATTGATCACCCCAACATCAAAGTCCCACATGGAAATCCGGCCTTTTTCAGACATCTGGGGTATTGATACAGGACCATCCCGGGGGAGCGTTGCTGGTTAGAAGCCAATATTTCCTCCTGGGGGGTACTCTGACCCACCCGTATAAAGGCCCATAATGTCTGAAAAGTAGGGTTGAAAAGTTTATCCAGACCATCCTCTGTAGACCTGACAGGTAGGCCTCTTACCCAGCAGTCCAAAGTTTAAAAAGGGGTTCAAACACAAAGTTATGCCAAGGACAAATCCGCAACTTTAGGTGCTTTTACTTCAACCCAACTGAAAGGTGCAGGGTAATGACAGTTCAGCAGCTGGGTCAATGGAAATATGATAAACAAGTACACAAACACAGTAAGTTCCTTTCACCACAGACTGGGCAGTCCCTCCCTCCCCCCTGCCCTGTCACTGTCGAGTATTTTGGTTCTAGTTCCACTGTGGCATCCGGCAGTGCTGTGGTCTCGGTTTCACCTCCCACTTCCTTTTTTAGGCCCTGACGTGTTTCCGCCCCTGAATTTAGAATAAACTCTTTCCACACCAAATTGTGATATCGGGCCATCTTCCTTCGCCACTTGGAAACTAATGAGAAAGCCCCAGTGAGGTCAAGGTGTCTCCAAAATCATGAGACGTACAGTAGACCACGTGACAGGAATGACATAAAAATAGACTGAGCCACGTAAAGAGGAAATTGACTTAAATGACTCTGTGAAATTCAGGAACCAAATATTGTGTCACACGGTGTTGTCAAAATCTCCTAAATGCAACAGATGCATTTAGGAGAAATGCATCTGATTATTAGGCCAGGTAATCCGATCCTGGCCTAATAAACAGGAACAAAAAAAGAGGATGATTTTGTAATATCTCTAAATGCGATTTTTAAGAAAATGTTTTAATTGATTGTGATTTAAATGTATTATTTTGAATTATTTTGAATTTATTTTGAGCTAATGTTGTGAAAGGAATCCTCAGTCTTTATAATTCTGAGTGAGGTACTGGAGGGTGGCAACAGGTGCTCCAAGTCCAACCCGCTTTAGGAAGGCGTCAACATCCCATTTCCCTATAACAGAGAAAAACACATCATAAGAGAAATACATGCATCTTTATCATTCAAACAGTGGTGGTTGTATCACACAGTTTCAGCTGGGTCAGGGTTGCAAGTCTCCAGTGCCTTCCCACCGCAGATCTGTGCATGTTTAAGAGATATGCGGCCTAACTGAGCAGCACATGGCTTGGAGATGTGAGTCACTGAGAACAGCACTGCTCAAAATAAAACATGTTGCTGTAATGATGGAGGTGGGAACGCAAGGACGTATTGGCAAGAAGATATGATTCAATCGCCTGGACTGTTTTTTTTCCTCCCTCCCCTTTTAAACAAACACCAGACGGCCATCCGGCTGGTATGACAATATCACTTTTAGAGAATTTGACAAACGCTGAATCCCTGCAGCTTCCCTTTCCCTCTGCGCGCACACACACACAAAACAAGACAAATTCACAATTATCTATCCAACTAAAAGCAAACTATTTGACTTTCAAGAAATCCTAGGGAGAAGCATTGTGCATTTTCTTGTACACTTTTTATTGGCTTTGGACAGAATGGGTCTAAACACAAGGGATCATAAACCAGTTTTGTGCTCATTCAAAGCTAACAATAGTGTTGGTGTCAGAGAGGACATCAGTGTTGCGCTGCTTCAAAAATATATGATTGCATGTTTTTAATGTACAGCAGGAACCAGATGTTTACATACACTTTATAACAAGACAGCCTTTTTTCTCTCTCAGTCGGACATGAAACCAGAATAAACTTGAACTTTTTTAGGTCAATTAGTTTTTTTTTTTCCAATTATTTATATTTGCTAAATGCCAGAAGAATGAGAGATAGCATTTTCTACACAAGCTTCTCCAAAAGTTGGGAAGAATTTTGGTCCATTCCTTCATACAGAAATGGTGTAACAGAGACAAATTTGTAGGCCACCTTGCATGCACATGCCTTTTCAGCTCTGCCCATACATTTTCAACTGGATTGAGATCAGGACTTAGTGATTACCACTTCAAAACATTGACTTTGTTATCCTTAAGCCACTTTGTAACCAGTATGGCAGTTTGCTTTGGGTCATTGGCCATTTGGAAGACCGATCTGCGCCCAAGCTTTAACTTCCTGGCTGATGTCTTCCACATATTGTTCTTTCTTCATGATGCCATCTATTTTGTGAAGTGCACCAGTCCCTCCCACAGCATGATGCTGCCACCCCCGTGTTTCAAAGTTGGGATTGTGTTTTCAGGCTTGCAAGATTCCCCCTGTTTCCTCCAAATGTGACGATGGTCATTGTGACCAAACAATAATTTTTTTTTTTTTACATCAGACCACAGGATACTGGTGAAAAATGTGAAACTAATATATGATATAGACTCATTACATGCAAAGTGACATAATGTCAAGCCTTTATTTGTTATACTTTTGATCATTATGGCTTACAGTCCATTTTCAAAACATTTTAATTTTATGAGATTTTTTATTTGGGATTTTTACAAGCTTTGGGCCATAATAACAAATAAAGGCTATACATATCTCACTTTGCATGCATTGAGTCTATCATAGTTTCACAGTTTAAGTTGAATAACAGAAGTCAATGCACTTTTTAACGATATTCTAATTTTCTGAGTTTCACCTGTATGTCTTTGCAAACTCCAATCTGTCTTTTTGATGTTTATTTTGGAGTAAGGGCTTCTTCCTTGCAGAGTACCCTCTCAGCCCATGTCGGTACAGTACTTGTTTCACTGTGGATAAGTCTTGGACACTCCAGTTTCAGCCAGCATCTTCACCAGGTCTTTTGCATTTGCATTTCATCTCTGGGACACAGAGATCTGGATGATGGCTGGACAGTTCCATCTTTTTTATACTTTCACCCAAGGATGAACCCAGACTTGTGTATGCTTCCAAGGTCATAACATTGTCATCTGGGCTTTCCCAAATATATAGTAATCTTAGTGTTTGTAAACTTCTGAGAAGTCAGAATAAAAAAATAGAAATAGAAAATGTTTTGAAAATTCTAATTGACCTAAAAAAAAGGAAAAGCCAATTCTGGTTTCATGTCAGACTCTGAGCACAAAAAATGCATATGTGTCTTTTTATATAGTGTACGTAAACATCTGGTTCCCACTGTATGTATTTATAGGCATTAAGAAGACTGAATTTCCGAGCATGTTTGTAAAGATCTTAACTCCAGGGTTAGCAGGCTTTAAACACAGTGAGGCATAGACCTACTGCTGTTTGCAAAGAGTACTTACAACTAAATAGATAACGGCAGATTTGCTAATTGCACGCATTCAAATTGCAAATTTGATTGCAAAAAGTTCTGCAGCCTCAGGTTTAAAATGACTCTGAAAGGCTTGATCTGGTGGAGAGAGACAAAGGAAATCTAAAAGGAAAAAAGATTTTGCATGATAATAAAGTCAATACCTAACATTCTGCTATTTCCTTATGTGAAACAATGGCCTTAGCAGCTGCTCTAGGATACTGTAGCCAGGAATTGAAGCTCTCCAAATGTGCAGAGAGAGCGGTCCCGCAGCGAGGAGAGAAACATGACTGCATTTGACCCCTCGCAGCAGCAGCTCCACAGGTCTGAGCCCAGGCTGTTTTTACCATCAGGGAGCCACTTCTGTGTCCTCTGGCTCAATGCAGGAGACGAGCAGGGAGAGAGAACACTTTCTGCACTCACCTCTCAGAGGAGCTCCAGTCAATTCATTTGCATTTGAGTAAAACAAGGTCTATATGGCTACAAACCCCACTTGTAAATATGTTGGAGCGCTATGTAGAACCAAACAGAAAACTGGAAATCAAACGCTCATGTATAATAGCTATATCTTTCACCCAAGAATGCAAATGTTTTGCTGAGGGGCTAGATTATGCATGTCTAGATATTGACAAGTAAACATGAGCATATACTGTATCATATAGCGGTAGAGTAAATTGGTAGAGTTTCGACATCTGCGTTACAGCTGCAACAAAGTTTTGTATAGCATTGCACTTATTTTTGTTTGCATTTTCTAAAATATAGAATTATACAATTTATAATCATCTTATTTTTAATGTTCAACTCATAAAATGGTAAATAATGGCTTTGTCCTCCTGATGTTAATGTTGATACTTGTCAGTCAGAGGTGATAAGCTATGGACATGAGGACTTTACCTACTCATCTTAGCAGGGTAACACTATAGATGCCTCTTTAGCCTATACTTGAATGAGGGCCAGCAGACAGGGGTCGGGTCAGGTCCTGGCTCAGGTGGACAATTGGATGAATAATGATCCAGAGATGAGCAGACTGCACTGGGATACTGGGAACAGGCTGCAGGGTGCTCTCATAATCATGTCGGGGAAATAGAGTTTGGTGACCCTACTACGTGGCAGGACGTGACCCTGATGACCTCTTGGCCATAGGTGAAGTGGAGAGTAATGTACCGCCTCTGCAGATGCCCCACTCCACCAGTGAGACCAGTGTAAAAGGACTTTAGAGCGAGGATTCACTATAACAAATCAAGCTATTTGTATGTAATGCTTTAAATTCATGTTTTGCATTGCATTTCCCCCCCCTAAGCATTCCTATTAAGGAATGTGGATGCCTGAGCCAAACATATGAGGTATGGGCTTTGGGTAGAGTACACTTCAGGCAGCGGCCAATCCATGGTATACTGTAAAACACAGTTTACCCTGGTGTAAGTTTAATTTGCTTTTAGAACTGGAATCCTTTCTATTAATTGTGTGAATAAACATTTACCGTGTTGATAAATGTAGACCCCTCCTGGAACCGCCACCTTAACGTGGTGGAGGGGTTTGAGCGCTCAAAGGATCCTGGAGTTCTGTTGTCGGGGGCTTCGTGCCCCTGGTAGGGTCTCCCGTGGCAAAAAGATCCTGGGTGATGGGTCAGACAAAGAGCGGTTCAGAAGCCCCTCATGAGAGACCAACAGGCCCGGTTAGAACCATGAGGCCGTCCTTCTGTGGACCCACCACCTGCAGGAGGAGCCATAAGGGCTGGTGCAATGTGACCTGGGCAGCTCCAACAGCCCCCACGACCCGGCAACGGACAAGTGGAAGAAAATGGATGGATGGATGGATGGATAAATGTAGAGTGGACCCTTAGGAACTCCAGCAGGTAGACAATATGCAAAGCCCATCCATGGATTACAGAGTGGGGATTATTCCCACAACATCCTTGCTGCGGCAGGATTGCTAACCGCGCCACCAATACACACTACATCATTGTACAGAACACAATGCAATGCAATCTTTGACCCAAAATAAGACCAATTCCTGGTATCTAATGGTCTACAGAGATAATCCACAAAGACTTAGTTACAAGTGTCCCTAAAATAGTCTGTTTGTACTACAATGATCCTCTGCCTCTCCCATCTGCCGGACCATGGAAAGACAGATAGTGATAGTGAATTCTTCCTGCCTGGCCTTAAGTTTCCACTGCTCCTGTGTGTCTGGTGCTGCTTTGAAGTTACACAGTAATGCTGCATGCGCTAGTGTGGGTGGTGCCCCTGTGAACATAGTAGCATCTCCAACAATCTGAGCATATTAATCACAAAATAGCATCTACAATCGAACCACTATGTCTTTTACTCTTCAACAAAGCATTTCTAAAGTTCCTATATTATGATCTATGCAGGCAACTTAAAATGGACGATGAAGCGGTTTAAATAAAGCGAAATACAGCAGTTGTCAGTTATCTGCTAGACATGTTTTTAGTGAAGATGACTTGAGCACAACATTTATTTGACCTTTTTTTAACCAGGAAAGTCCCACTGAGATTAAGAAGCTCTTTTTCAGGGAAGTCCTGACATCAGAGGGTCACCTACTGTACATATGTGAACTCTTCAACGTGAAAAAAGTAAATGACATGACTGAAATAAATAAAAAATGAAATGAAATGAAAACGAAATATATGGTGATAGGGGAAACCATAATACCCGGAAGAAACCTCAGCTAAGACAGGGAGTATATGCAAACTCCACCCAGAAAGGCCCCGTCCGGCCCGGGGATGAAACCCCCTTCTTGCAGTAAGGCATGAGCGTTAATCGCTGCGCCGCTGTGACGCCCAAATGATCAGAAATTATCAAATCAACAATGAAGGTGCTTGGCATTAAACATCCAGAGGATTTTTATTTTTTAAATCAGTTTTGTACAAATAGATAATTTTAAACCCACACTTTGTCACAAGATCAGCTAAACTGTTAACATTTTTAACTTCTCCTCTGTTTATTTGGTGTAACGTTGCGCAGTGTGGCTTAAAAGACACTTGAGCATGTCGGCGCGTTCAGCATTTTAGTTATATAACTCACAGGGCAGATGCTTTCTGTGATAGGACCTGGGTCGGCAAAGGGTGTCACAGGGATTTTGGCTGCCGATCGCTGCTCACAGCCTGCTGTCATTTTAGCAGCTCACATTGTCAATAACATTGTCACATCGGAGAGGCAGTCCTTAAGAAATATGGCACACATAGAGAGATAAATTGGGAGCGTATTCTTAGTGGCTGTCACACTGCATATATACTTTACTTAAGAGGGATTATTGGCATAGCTAGGAGAAATATGTGCAGCAAGGAAAACAGTATAAATAAACGCATTTGGAAAATTTATGCATTCATGATCTGATGCTCTGCTGTTTAGCTTGCAGGTGGCTGGATCCTCTCCCAGTAACTATGGGCCTTAGGTGGGATGGATCTTGGGCAGAAGCCAGATAGTGCTAACAAGGGGACATCCATAGACAGATAATCATGCACTCTCAAACATGCACTACAGGGAAGGTTACACACATATGCACATGAAATTGAAGTATCCAAAGGCATCCAACGTGCAGCCTCTGTGCTGAATAAATGAAACAATATCAAACATACAAACATACTTATGTTTGCTCATATTGGAAATTAGACACACTTGATTATTTCTTTTTAGATATATGTTTTGGACAATAGTGGAGATCGTAGCATGAGAGGGAATTAATTGCGTACACATTAAGCAAATTGTCGATGAGTTGTGATGAGTATATCTGAAAAATTCTACTAATGAAAACACAAATCAAGCGGTCTAAAGTTTATGTGAGTACACTAAAAACTTTTACCTGATGAGAAAGTGTTAAAAAAACAACAAAATGAGCAGCCAAAAAATTTAAAATGTCAAAGTGCTGCTCAGAGGCATCGACTTCTGGCTGAAACTCAGGCCTCGCTGTAGCAACCAAATCGTGGCTGTGTGACTCCACGCAGCTCTGATTAATGGTAGAGGTTGTGGGTGGGTGGTAGACATGGATCTGCCCATTACCACACTGCAACATTGCAAATGGCTTCAATTACTGTGGAGTGTGCTGAGCTGGCAGTAGGGGCTCCAGGAGGCAAGATGAGCAACGTGCAGCAGCAGCAGCTAACTCCACTGTGATCCATTCATTGGCACAATGTGAGCATCGCCGAGTGTACTTCTACTATTGTGTAATTTAAGAGAAAAAAACGCCAGTAAACCGCCAGACGCATTTGTTCCATTTTTCATTTTAACTCCAACTGTTCTTGTGGTGTTTACTGGGCTTGTTTGGATGAACTGGGGTCAGAGGGGTGTATGTGTGTGTAGGCTGCACTAGCGCTAACATAACCCCGATTGTAACACTGTTTCCCTCCACAAACTGGCTCGCCGGGACTGAACAGTAGCAGCCCATATTGAGAGCTTGCCAAGTGGCTGACAAGTATCATGAGGGTCCGCATGCCCACGCCTGCCCTCCACCCAACCACCCCCACCCTGGCACTAGGGCAGGCTAAATCAGGGACAGACTCCCTGAGCCAGAGCGCTGGGATTCCCTCCTCTGATCGCGCCCCTGAGGACTGAGCCAAGAGCGCAGCCTCCTGTCACTCCGGTCTATCATAGCGCCTGTCCCACCGACAAAAGCTCTGCCCCACCTGACACTGTACCTGTTTATTTGGAATAATCTTTCATATAGACAGAACTCATGCAGCAATTATAATAGCAGAATATTATTAGAAGTCATAATTAAAAATCCAACCAAATGATAAAGATAATAGATTTAAAGATTTAAAATATATATATGGTGCTTGTGTAGTAAACTAATTATAGCATTATTCATTCACGCTCCACAATTACCCTGGGGTAGACTGACGAAGCAAGGCTACCAATTTGCGCCATCGGACCATCCGCTCACCACCAAGCATTCACTCACACACCACGCAGTCACACAAGCTAGTCTCAAGATAAGACTGTTTTTTTAAGTGGTTCAAACTGGCACTTCTCTGCGTGATCTCCCCGCCTGATTATTGTGTCAAAGTGTCAATATCGCCTTATGAGAGGTTGTTAACCTCTGGGATTAAGATTGTACATTTTTTGAGTTTTAATATATTTAAAAGGTAAAAAAAAAAAGTAGATATACTTAAACTGATATTTTGTTGAATAAGCATCAAGGACAGTAATGGAATGGAAGCTTATTTGTATAGGGCGTTTCACATGACACAAGTCTCCCAAAGCGCTTCACACAGTGCCGGAGATTTGTTCTTTATTCACACCGCACACAATGGTGGTGAAAATCTGTTAGCACAGCTTTAAGTGAAGGCCAAAGATAAAAAGAAACGCGGCTCTGAAATTTGAAATAAAATTGCATCAACGACTGTGTTAGTGGAAGTGGAAAGGGATCATTAGGAGACTCCCACCCACAACTAAATGCTTCCCCTTCACAAATCACATCAATTAACGTCATGGGCTATGAGAAATGCTCTGTGTGTCACACCACATGGAGGCAGGACAGACGCTAATAAGTGAACATACTTAACGGAGGAGGTGGGGAGACAGGGATTCCCTTCAGTTACTCTTGTTGTTTGTGTGGGGAAACCGCGTTGTCGGCCAAGTAGAGGCCAAAAATAATGTAGCAGGTATACAGCTCGAAATTTAGCTCCACAAATTATGAGAGTAAAACCTCTCCCATTGGTCTACATAGAATCTATGAGTGGGCATTAATTCTTCATTGGGTGTGCTGATGCTCTGTGTGTCTGTTTGCCAATCCACAAGGCCTGTTAAACCCATCAAAAGAAGCATTTTATTATCTGAGACTGGACGAGATAATTTGATACAGAACAAAGGAAGTACTACATCTGGAGGTGAAATCATCAAGTTGATTGAGGATGGGTGGACCCACTCATTTCAGTGGGTTAGAACATTTAGGGTAAATATTAGAGCAGCATGATGAAAACTGAACAAAACATAAATGAAACAGTTCATACCAATTTAATGGAACTATTGACTACACAAAAAATGAAATTCTTTAATATACTGTTAATGATGTTATTCATTTTTAATGAGAACAGAGTAGTCAAGTGCAATTTATAAATTATAAATTACCTATTGTTTTCATGAGCTGCCATTTCAAAATTGGGATTGTTGGAAAATAAAGTTCCTTACATATGCCACTAAAAGCTTAATGAGCTTTGACCTAGAGAATAGCACAATATCAATAAATCAAGACTCCATCAAGTTTCTAAATGTGAGTTTGGGAGAAACGCTCCAAAGTTCACCTTCTTGACACTTCACTTTTTGCAGGTTTTTGGCATCAAACTGAGTTTAGCCTAATGTGCCGGGATTGTTTGCTGACAAAGCTGTCAAAACTTCAAACAGCGCAGACTGGCAGCTCCGCTCTCCCGCGTCCACAGTGCTTGAAGTCTCAAACCTCCTTTTCAAATCAGCGCCCGTGACCCGACTAGAACCGACAGACAGACACGCCTCCTGTGGGATACTGTACCGAGCAGCATTGCCCACATTTCAAGCGACTTTTCTTCAGGGGGTAGGAAAAGTCAAACAAAACAATAACAAACAATGTCTTCAGAGAGAGAAACTATGTAGCGTGTATAATGCTATCAGTGATTTGAATTAAATATGTACATTATTGACACAGTTGATAGGGATTTCAACTTTGGTGGAGGATATAAAGACAGGGGTGAGCCAGACTAGTGCAGGTGTGCGTGGGAGCTAACAATACCACAGCAGCCTTCTAGGCTAACCTCATTAACATGTCCCTTGTTAAGTTCAATTGGAGAAATTGTCCTCTTGAAGCAAGTCAAAATGCTTTGGTTCAAATGTTTGTAATTATTTCTCAATTATGTCAAATAGCAATTGTTCATCATAACCGGAAAAACCAGAGCAATGCGTTGGTGTATGGTATTCAGTGATATATTATATAATAAGCAAATCGTATATTGAAAGAAACTAAATATGGCAGCGGTTAATGACATAAGCCGAGCAAAAAATGTAGGATTGAGACGTGATGTATGACACTAAGAAGAAGAGCACTGCACAGAATGAATATAAAGCCTTAAAACGGCAAATGATTCATAAAACTATATTTGGTTTGAACGCTGATTCAACATGAAATTAGTGGGAGTTGTCAATCCTGAATTCAACTTCCCCCGTTACTGATGCTCAAGGAAATTTTCTTGGTTCATTCTCACAACGAAACCTTCACTTTATTAATAATGTCACAGACTGTAGGTGAATCTTGGTGGTTAAAATAAACAATATGAAATAGGTCTGGCCAACTCATTCGAATAGATAGCATCGTTGCTCGCTAGGGTAACTCCTAATAAAAAGAACAACATAACGACAGTGATTAATACATTAGTAAATGATGGCGGAATTCAGTGAGTAAATATAAATAATATAACATTTAGATCTGGATAAAGCTAAACTGGAGAAAATGTGCTCTGAGGGTTAAGAAGAAAAAGAAGAAACTTTATTTATATAGCACGTTTCACAGATAAAGTGCTTCACAGACATGATCAAAACAACAGGTTACAGATAAAATAAGAAGTGAATAAGAGAATAACTGTTAGGTAGGCCAGTACCATTTCAGAAATGTAAAACAGGTAGGTATTAGGGGTGGGCCATATCGTATCGCATATCGTTATCGCGTTATCTGCTTGAGTAGATAATATTTGTAAGGAAATTAGTCTGCCGTTAAAAAAATAAATGTAAAAAATAACTGAATTAATCTTCCCAATACACGTAAGGCTGGGATTTTGAAGTAATTTGTCCATTGGCAATTATATTGTCAAATATATCGTTATCATGATATTTCTTTTTTATATCGTGATACTGATTTTAGGCCATATTGCCCTGCCCTAGTAGGTATTGCAACTGAGATTATGTTTTTATCTGATAGGAGTCTGACATATAAGCTGGTGAGCTGATACTAAAACCACATGCTTTTTAGTATGTTTTCCATCCATCCATTTTCTTCCGCTTTATCCGGGTTAGGCTTTATCCGCAGAGGCAGCAGTCTGAGCAGTGATATGCCCAGACTTTCCGATCCACGCACACCTCCTCCAGCTGCTCTGGCGGGATCCCAAGGTGACACCAGGCCAGCTCAGAGACATAGTCCCCCCAGCGTGTCCTATCTCTAAGGGTGTGCCCAGCCACCCTGCGAAAGAAACCCCTTTCCACCGCTTGTATCTGTGATGTCCTTTCGGTCATTACCCAGATCTCATGACCACAGGTGAGGCTAGGAACGTAGATTGAGAGCTTTCTCTCGCCTGCCCCCCCCCCACTGACCCGTCTGTTGATCTCATGCTCCATCCGTCCCTGTATGTGTTTGTCGAGGATTAAACTTCAGTGTCAGTGTTAGTATCTTTTTGTTTTGACCTTACTTTAGTACTTTGTGATTTGATAAGCACGACCAGACCAGACTCAAGTCATTCCAATTGACAAAGATAACGCAAAATTTACGATATCTTTTTGAAATGTATGTCTCTCCCCTGAGGCACAGACCTCTCACATAATAATCAGGTGACAGGTTCATTTTAAGGATAAACGACGAGTAGAAAGAGAGATCCTGTAGCAATCATTGTAAGGCAAAAATAACTGTAAAAACTCAAGATGCTGGAGTGCAGGGCCGTTTACCGCGGTAAGCTTTTTCCTCTTCAGTCAGGGTCACTTTGGCGTCTGCCGGCTGCTCAAACAACATGAACTGGTAACGGTGAAAGCCAGATTTGCCTGGCGGTGTCGGTGGGCGATAGTCTGCATGGAATAAGACAAATATACGAAAAGTCTGAAAAGGTGAGTTGCTAATAAATATATACAGTGTCATTCTCAGCGCCATACAGAAATGATAAAAACAGCTATTCTAATGCTGATTTCATATGAGTCTTAAAAAAGCAGTCTCCTACAGAAAAAAAAAACAATAGAAATGGGTGTATAATGATAAACACTTGCCAGTAAGAGTGGTGCCTTTTATTTGTCCTTTCCTGAGTGAAGCCCCCTGCAATTTGAGCACAAAGATGATCAAACAGAAAAACACACGGGGCAGTCGCAGTAACCTGCCTTTGTAAGGAATCATAATAGAGAAAAAATAATTATATAATATAAGAAACACATTAGAACAAATTAAGTAGCCAATTTCTCGATTCATTCTCTTTTATATGATGTGTTAAATGGAGGTGGAAATACACTCTATACCTTTACTCAGGTGTGAAGCATATTTTTGAAGAAAATCTATACTTGCTAGTACAGCTAATAGTTATGGTTGATGTGGCAAAAAAAAAAGATCTCCATTTTTAATTGAGTCTCATAATTTCATATATAAAAAGCAAATATAGTTTTACTATTGTGATTGTGAACATACACTTTGAAATAAACTTCAGCTCAAACTAAACCATTAATGCCCTAACACACACAAAAATGATCCATTGTCCCATCCAAAGTCCAAACCAGGGGCTGTTATGGCCACAAGAGGCTAGAGACCCGATTAAAAAAGCTCCATGACGATAATCGATACGGCTGAGACTGTGATTGTGATTAATTGCACAGCGCACTCATTATTTAATACTTTTGCTTAAGAAACAAAACTAGTGTTGAGTATACGTTGGCAGTCAGAACTTGCTGTTCCTTTTATCTGCTAGTTATCCACTTTACAAAATCTATAAATTGTATTACAGGTCAAAGCTCTAATTACCCATTAACTGATCAGTATTTTCCCCATAATTAACATTATGAACCAAATTAAAAGTTGTGCAAAGATAGAGTACTATTTTTATAAAAGAGATACATGTAATAAATGACTCTACAAAGCAGTGTTCCATATTATTGACTGCATTTTAACCTCTTGTTGCCTAGAAACCCAACATCACCGACATGAATATGCTCACGATAAGCCTCTTCCACACAGTGATAGTAAGGTTAAACTCCCTCACCCCCAGGAAGCTCTGCAAATTGTACACAGAGATGTTTGTTTAATAGACTTGGCTGCAACAAGCTGTATCTTTGAGTGGGAGGAAAACCACTAAATATGTTGTCTGTGAAATGGCCCAAAACCCACTTGAGGTAAGCGTGGAAGTCCCCCATCATCACAGGCATCAAGTAGCTACACAGTACACACACGCGCGGCTGTCTGCAGGCCTGCGTAGGGTTCTGCACGCACAAGCGCCCTCCGCAGGTGGACAGAGGAGCTACAGCAGAGTACAGGACAGTCCTCGTGCAACTTTCAAAATGACCCAAAACAAATGAAGTATTTCATTATTAGTATGCTTGTGGAAAAATAAGCATTTGTTTTGAATCACTAAGTAGTGCTTCGAATTGTGTCATGTTGCTTATACTGTATGTGGCTTACGTAGACCTATATAATTTGGCAACATGAGAGCTTCTGCGATAGATAATGCCTTATAAAAAGATAAATGAGAAACCGTGCTTTAGTGTTGAAAGCTCCAAAGTCTTGATACATGAGCTTGTACTGTCAGTATTTCCAACACTTAACAGTGAGAAGAAGCTTTATTTAGAAATATCAAGAGTCCTGCCGCCGCAAGCATCCAAATCCATCACCATAGCAACAAGTAGTCAACATTTGAGGATGGTGCATTTTCCCATATCTCAAAAACGCTCTCTGCGTGACACCTTATGCCCTTTAAAAATAATTTTACAGAAATGCAAGGAGAAAACGAATAATTCAGAGAAAAACAAGATGAATTGTGCAAATCGCATGGCCAGACATAAGCAACGTATTAACTGTCCACTTTACAAAAGAGCACACACTTTTACAAGGGCAATGAAATCATATATAAATAAGACTGAGTGACCTTTTAGGTTCAGCATCTCATCTACAGGACATTCTCACATGGTGGGTGGGACCTCCTGGGGGACCCCTGCTGTGGAGGAGGAGCGTAAAGCATTTAACGTTACTGACACCAAGGATGATTGGCAGCTGCTAATTGTTCCATTACAGTGCACGGGTTAGAACACACAGTGACGTGGGATTACAGAGGGATACGTTTTGACTACTTTTAACTTAGTGAAATTAGTAGATAAGGTAAAACTGATGGGCATCATTATGGTAGAAACATGTCCATAGTCGAGAAACTTCAAGTCTGAGTTCAACTGATCTCATCTCATCTCTGAAGCCTCTCATTTTATATTTATATAAAAAACACAAGTTAATACATTTCATTCAGTTTAATGATAACATTTCAAATAGATGATCATCAAAAGATAAATGAGAAAAATACAAGTGGTATTATATTTGGTTATGAATTTTGTTTTACCATTTTGGTTACATTATGCAAAGTAAATGGGTGGGTGGTAAAGCCCAAATATTATGTTAATGGTGATGTGAAGTTAGTTAACACGTTGTTTCATATACACAATGTTAAGAAAAAACAGTATAACAGAGCATTTCTTTGAAAACGGGCTTTGCTCATGCTTCAGGAATACCCACTTGTGTTGGAGTGAGTGAATCACAAAGTGGGCAGTGTGGGACCCACAACTGATAGAGATAAAAACAGCATCAGATTGGTTGCTCTGTGGGTTGTATGCAGTATTTGAAGTACAACTATGAACATATAACGCTTTATATAATAATAATAATAATAATAAAAAGTAAACAAATGCTGTATGTTCTAAAATAAAAGCGCTTTTTGTGCAGCAAGAGGTCAATCGTTAAGGGTTTGTCTTCAGGCTTCATGGGTTCATGGCTCAGCTTTTACTGCTCCTCACCCTCTTTCACCCTGTGCATTCCTGTCTAATAAAGCCTACTGGCAATAAAATCCTTTACAAAAGGGATATTTTTAGTTATAAACAACTATGAAAGAAAAGAAAGAAAACATGACACTCTTCAATCATCAGAATTGTCCGTTCTACACTTTTAAAGCTTTTTTAATCCAATATCTTTAAAAACATTGCATGCTGGGCGTTATTTTTTTTTTTTTCGATTTAAGACTGACTAGCCACTGTAAAAACATGAGAGTATAGATGAATGAAACCAGTACAAGTAGATTTAAAGATTGCAAATAAAGGTAAAGCAAGGTACAGTATGTGTAAGGGTGAGTATGTGTGTAAAAGGAGGTCAATGTTCAAGACCTTAGACATGGGACACACTTACAGTATGTGTAAGGGTGAGTATGTGTGTAAAAGGAGGTCAATGTTCAAGACCCTAGACATGGGACACACTTAAGGATTGATTTATGGGTGATAAGGGTACACAGTGAGAGACCAGATCCAAATGATTACGCAAAATCTGAAATCAGATGCTGTATGTACCTTTCAGCAACCTGTCTGGCTTTTGAATAGGTCTAGTTCAACTAACAATGCTCCACTACAGTCTCTAGGCACGCTTGACACTGGCCCAAAAATAATAAATCATTTAGATATTTTATGCTTGTTTTAATAGGGGCTAAATAGAGTTCAGGTACCACCAAAGGCCAAGTCGCTGAAACCTTCCCTGTCCTGAGTTAACACGTCTCAGCCTGAGGGAGGAAGACGATTCCTGTTTTATAACAATTCATCTTCATCACTTCCTGTTCGGAGTCCTCGGAGCACAGCCAACGGGTAGGAGTTTGTAAAGAGGTGGTGGGTGCGTGCAGGGGTGCGGTTTCACCAGGAATACCCAACGGCCCACCAACAGCCCTGTCCTCCATCCATTCCTGTGTGGGAGAGAGAGCTTCCCTTTGTCAGCAGGACTTACTCATGCACCTCCATGTACTGCGTATATCAGCGGCGCATCTCCTCCTCCACGCCCCGTACACCCACACCTACGCCAGGCAGCACCCACGTCCTCTCTCCTGCACTTCGTAGAGCCTCCTTCTCCCTGGTACTTGCAGTCAGGCTAACAGACGGGTAGAGAGAGCACGACAGATGGTGTTCACAGCTCTATTTCTGAGGCTGGACTTGCACCGCCACAGCTACTCCCCCCCCTCCCCCCCACTCTCGCCTATTCCTCTGCAGCCAAGTGCTTATGACAGCCTCCCATATCCGCGCCTCGGTAATTAAGCCCATTCATTTGCAGGGTTATTGTGAATTAAAAGTCGGTGTCTCGAAGTGACAGAAGTGCTCACAGGTTAAGCATGTTTGGTTTTCTTGGTTGAAGAGGCATTAGACAAAAGAGAACAATAGAGAGTTTGTAACGTTAATAAAAGAAGAGTCAACTTATTAGTAGATTCAGTGCATACTAAAGATAAATTAACTGTTTTGTACAATCCATAATATTGAGGAAAGACAAGGGCCTCGAACTTAGGCCATGTGCCAAAAATACATTACTGCAAAATCAGAAAATCCAAACAGCCTGTACGTCATTCAGTGTGCTTCTCCTTGAGGTATATCTTTATCCCCTCTTACTTTTCCTGCCGAGGGAGGGGCTAACCTATTAGTTGGACATTACCAATTTGATGATGATTAAATTATTATGGTTTACCTGTTTGAATTGTTTAAATACAAAAATGTTTTCATTGGTGCCAGTTTAAAGCTGGGTGTTTATACGATGATATTCTATTTTATGGGAACAAAACATTCATAAAAACTCTTTACTAGACAATATAACCCTGGGTAGTGAAAAAATACAGTGCAAGTTTTTTAGAAACTGCAGATTTGTCCACTGCCTCCAGCAAATGTGCTTACGAGCCGCCGTCCTGAAGATACAAAACCATGAACAAAAGCTTGAATACACTATTTTCGACTTATGTTCCTCGCCACACGAGAAACTAATTCAAATGCAGCAAATACATAGTTTCAACAGATGGCTAAAGTCTTCACACAATCACACTGCAACAAAGTACAGCAGCTGAAGAGCTATGGAGCCGACTGAGACCTCTGGAGCTCAGGCCAGATGGAGGCAGTTCACCTCAAGCACAAAATGCATCACCTTCTGCATCAGCGCCACCTTGTTTTTATGTGTCCACCCCTGACCTCCATGTGGACCAGGTGGTCCTGGGCTTCTGAACATAGTAGATAAAAACATCATATTTAATTTATAAAAACGAGCACTTGGCATACACAAATCACTAGCATCTAGACCTGAATTCAAACTCTCAATATCCGTGTTCAAGGGTAAACATTCGATCCATTGGAGTCTCAAAACAAAACACACGCAAACGTTCTTAAGACGTCATCTGTGCGAGTACAGCTTGTTTTTGTGTTGAGGCCTCTAACCTGTAGAGGCTTTGTTAGCAACTAATGATATTTTAGCAACAGGCTGGACATAAACCAATATACAGTAGAATAAGGAGGGCTTTATCAAGGTTATGGTTGTCAGAAAAAAATCAATAACCAGTATCTAGTCAAAACTTAAAGGCCTCGTCTAAGCTCAGGTAAGAACATATCTCAGTATGGAAAAACAGCGGCCTGTTTCTTTAATTTTGTGCCTAACACACGTTGTCCCGACCAAAATAAACAAACAGCCCCAAATTAACTGCATCAAAGTACCAAAAATTTATTTTAAAAGTTAATTTGGTATTGCAATCTAGTTTTGTTTGACATTCTGTTAGTCTAGGACAGAGTCACTAGTAAAATTGGAGTGTGTAATGATGATAAAAGGAAAAGATCATACACGGGGCCTGTTATGGGGAGTAATCCTTGATCTGCTTCGATGCATCGACAAATTAACCCACTTAACAATAGCCCGCTGGACTAATGGTTTTAGTAACTCATTTGGCTATGGTAATGAAGTGAGCTGGAAACACACACTGTCCACTAGTTAACTGAACTCTGTCCTGACATCAGCTGTCATGCAGCACGGCGAACCTATACACTTCTTTGGCCCCAGTTCATTAGCTGCCGAGCATGCCATTACTCGAATCAGTGACTTAAGAAACCATCCGCTCACAACTGCAATCTACCTGATCTCATTTACATACATTACAAACTCATCTTCACACAGTGGCCTTGCTGCGCTGGTCATCCTTTTCTCATGGAGCAGATTGGGCTTAACAGGGCAGTGGTCATAGCATTTTAATAAGATAATTTCATCCATAGGCCATTTATCTGTGCATAGTGTGTGTGTGTGTGTGTGTGTGTGTGTGTGTGTGTGTGTGTGTATGTGTATGCTAGTAGTGATGAGTCTACAGTGATGTTGAGGGAAGCCCAGAGTTCCCAAGGTAACAGTCAGATTGAGTGGGGGCTGGCTGAGTCATTTGAAGGGAATCCTGGATGGTGTACAAGGCTGCCCACTCGCCCTACCCCGTTAGCTTCATCAGCATAACAAGCAAATAAAAGCATTGACATGTCCCCTTATAGGGCTTGCTTCGCTCACGGGGGTGGCACTGGAAAATCCCTGCTTTTTTTGTGTGCCTACTACCAGCCACACAAGGCTTACAAAAGACCTAACAAGGAGAGATAGAATTTCTGATGAAGATTTTGATCGAGAGAATGTAAGGGGGCGGATATGAAAATCAAGCGTATTAATAAAAAGTTTGGTGGTTGCAAAGGAAATGAAAAGCTCGAGGGCTATGGGAGGGGAGGCATCGGAGTAGGTGGACAAGACAGCGAACTCTGAGCCCACACAATTAATCTAATTATTAGAAATTAAAAAAGGATCAACAGGCGTGTAATTGACCAGTTAATTAGTTGAAGGTTATTCTTTTGACTTTGAGCATAATTTAGCACCAGGTAAAAACATTTTAAAAATCAAATCATTTTTTGGGTGAAACGTAGCTATAGAGACAAAGAGTTCTCGCCTGCATTTAAAAGCCACAATGCGACCATTTACTCTGCTGAAAAACACAATGATTTCAGAGCAGATGAAATGCAGCCATCGTGTTTGGTTATTAGTATGTAAGAGTGGCCATTTGCCTGCGTCCATAGTTATGTGTTGATAACTCCGGTTCATGCAGTGTCTTTAGTCATTAACAACTGAGAGCTGGTACAAAGGGGTTTAAGAGGCCGCATTACTGTTTTGAATGGCCGGATGTTTAATTCTTCTATTATAATTGAGGCGGGAGCGAGACAGAGGTTATGGTAACTGCTGGAAACCTGTCCCACTTCACAGAAAGGTTAATGAACCTTACAAGTCCTATGGGAGATGGAGTATGCTGTTAATTTGACAAACGTGGGAAATAAATGCTTTTATGCTTTTATTGACGGTGACCAATAGCGGCCTTTGCTGCGTATGAAAGGTTTTAGTCTTTTGGGTGCTTTGCTATGGAGGCAAAAACAATAACGCGGAATGCATTTGTTGGAAGAAACTAAGTACATAATTGTTTGAATAGCCATTTCAGGCCAAAAAGCATCTTCATTATTAATTCCTACTTTTGGAGCATACACAGAGTGAAATGTACAGTAACCTAATTCGTGTTACTGTCTTTGTTCTGAATACATTTGTGGCATTCGGGGATTAAAACCATGTATTTTTGAAATCTACATATTTATGCAGACCGGGTTTCATTTTAAAATTGAAAGGATAATGCACTGAAAGCATGGAGCTAACCTGAATTAGTCTATGGGTTAGGGGGGAACATTGCAAAAGGTGCGGATGACACTGATCAGGACAGCGGTTTTAGGCACACACCCAAGTATATGTATACAGCATGCATGATAAAGAGATTAACTGGATAATCTCCTTCCTATTCATACAACCTGATGGAGGCAGCGCTTAAGGGTTCACAATGACAGACTTGGCGATGTTGTTACTAATACATTTCTTAAAAACACATATGCGCATTCTCGCTTTTCATAAGACACACTAATGCTGCAATTGGACCAGGTTTAGTCTGAAAGCTCCAGGGGTCTGTGGTGTAAATGGACAAAAATAACTAACTAGCAGCATGATACTGTTGTTTTCAGATGTCCTGTGAGGCAACTCCCGTTGTGATATTGGGCTATACAAAACCATCGATTGATTGGGTTGAGGTTTGTACCGTGCGGAAAATAGTCAATTACTGTTTTATGCTCAAACAGTGATGTATATTGCAAACAATATAACCAAAGGAGAGAGTATTGTAATGTGAGTAGTTCTTTAAGCTCCAAAGCCTCAAAAGGTTTCATGAAAAGTATCAAGAGGACACAAATCGGTACAAGCTTGCAGATTACTTGACTGCTTACTCCAGGACTCAGGAGAAGAATCAGAATCAGAATAGGTTTTATTATCATTGTCAGTGAGGGTGCATTCACAAACTAGGATTTTCTTTTTGGTGAAATTGTGGAGCATGAAACATAACATAAATAATAGGTCTACATAAGGGCATGCGGAAAATAAACTAGGATACAAAATAAACAAGATATTGTGAAAATTAGTAAAATAAATCGGAATATACAAAATATACACAATACAGTACCGGTCAAATGTTTGGAAACACTTTTTACGTTTTGGCTTTTCTTTATTTACATTTTGTGATTCTAATTATACTCCAAATGTTTTATATTTTGAATTCTTCCAAATGTCCACCCTTTATTCTTGGTATTTTCTCAATGAGCTTCATAAGGTAACCTGAAATGGTTTTCAACTGTCTGTGAAGTGAAACCCATTTCTGGTGACTACATCGTGAAGCCCACTGAGAAAATGTCAAAAGTGCAAAGCAGTAATATTAATTCAAAAATGAATGCCTTCAATGAGAATCTGCAATGTAAATAGTCTTGAAAAAACAATACATAAAAAAGCCTGAACCTATGCAAACTTTTGACCGGTAGTGTTGTCCCGACAAACAGCGGCATGATTAGTGATTTTTACAAACGTATGTAAGGCAGCAGACGTGGATGTGAAAACACTTAGGGTGCCATTCATAAATAGCGGGTGGAAGCGGAAAAATAAAACGTTCTAATTTTGTGGCCATGTTGCACTTAATTTACCTTATTTGATGTTGCCTGTATTACAGTTTAAAGGCCCCAAAACATATATGTAAACGAGAGAATGCGGAGTGGGTAAAAAAAAAAAGCATAAATGATCCACTTTTGCACGTGCAATCGCTTTGCACATGAGCAAACGCTGGGTAAATAACCCCCATAGTGCAAATGGCAGGTAACAGGTTCATTACTGTTCATGAGTCTGATGGCAGAAAATGCTGTTTATGTGGCGGGAGGTTCTGATCTGGATGGCCCGTAGCCAAACGGTGCAGTGGCTCATAAAGTATCAAGCCAAAAGGCCCTCCTGTATGATGGATCACAAATGTTTATCATGTTATGTAGAGACACACACAGAGTTGGTGAGTTCTAACTTTCCGATCCATCCATTGTCTACTTTACTGAACCAAAAGCTTGTCTTTCACCCTCTCTGCCTCGCTCCCCTCCTCCCGGCAGCCACACCATGGGCACCGCAGCGCACTGTATTTGCCAGAGGAACCCGCACGAATCTGAGCTCCACAATCCCCCTTAACCTCTGACCCGGGCTTATTGTTACCTGTGAGCGGCACAGCGTGGTGTTGTACACGGCGGAAAACAGTGCGCAGAGCTGCGAGCTGTTTGTGTTCTTGCGAGTGGAAGGGAGGGCAGGAGGAGGAGGGTGGGAAGACGGGGAGCTATTTAATCCCCCCCAAAGGAACTCCCCTCTCAACCCGTATCGTGAACTCGCAGGCAAATCGTGTAGCTGCCGGGCACGCCACACACACACTGCTGTCTTTTTAATTTCATCAACCGCAAAGAAATCTATACAGCGCTTTGGATCCCGGGCTGAGGAGAAGTGAACTATATGGCAACCCTGGAATGTAAACAGGTTCCTCACCAACTGTAGCATAAAAATACCACAGCAGAAGAGGAGAAAAAAAAAGCTCACGGCAATGATAATGGTCAATAGTAAAGATCAGAGGTCTTAGTAGATTTTATGGTTGTTAGTCCTACAGCATATCAATAAGAACAAGTTGAACAAATCCAAGAACAATTCCACAGAGAAAAAACACTTGCACATGAATTATAGTAGTATAGAGGCGGGGATTAAAAATAAAAATGGCACCGGCCGCTTGTACACGAGTGTGCGTGTTTTGCGTTCCTATACTATTGAAGCATTATCTCGTCAGATTATTAGGTCTGCTGTCATTAAATCCCAAGGTAACAAAGAAAAGGGTGTCTTTGCACTATGGGGTGATTTACTATTGTCAATTGTTTTGGATCAAGGCTGACTGTATTCTCCAAAAATCCCCACAGCATTGAGGGATTAGACATTTTCCTTTAACCGACTTTGGGACAAATTTTTGGATTATTTGGATTTTTTATTTTTTTGCGCCAGCCCTAAGCATGTTGAAATGAGGCCGGTTGCATCAGATTGCGCTTGTTGTAAATGGCAACACATAAAATGGCAAACGCTGTAGGCCTTACAATTAATCGCAAAGTCGCAGTTTGAATGCTTGCAATTGACAAATCACAAAAACGTACACTATTTAGGCGGTAATAAACCAATATAATAATTTAGAAACACAAATCTAATTGCACACTCAGAAGATTTCCTTACAAAAATGAGATTAGATATATTTTCAAAAACACTGCAGCCTGGTATCATCCCCGAATGGCTTATGCCCCTTTGTGATCGTAACTAATATATAACATCTGCAATTTGTTCAAGTTTAAATCAAGTTTTTAAGAATAATCAAATTGTTTCTTTGTGTGTGATCGACCAAGTCATCCCTGTCACACTGAGGTTTCTCCAAATCCAGCACAGGCGCCTATACTTTCTTCAGTTTATCGTAACTTTTGGATTACTGACACTCATAATCATTACCAAGAGTTAGACAGGCTACTACAATATGTGCCAAGTTGCATTCATAGCTGTCACGCTTAATTATGATGCCAAAATACAAGAAAATACATTGTCTGCGGGAGGTCCTTTGTGAAGTCTTTGTTTTTTGTGTACAATTAACTGGCAAGCACGCCATATACTTAAGTAAGGGCTATTTTAGGTGAGTATAATTGTTAGTGAGTTGTTTTTATCAGCATGCCTCAACTCCCCTTCACTGTACCCTATCAGGCGACGCCCAGCAGCCCCCCTACCAAACCTGACATTTGTCCCTTCTAACCCGCCCCTCCGTCTCCCCTGGTTCCCATGAGTTACCGGTCCAACCCTTGTCAAAGTACAAAGTGTCAAAAAAAATTGATGTTTTGCAGGAGGGGTGGGGGGTGGGGGGGGGGAGTGGGGGCAGGTAGGCCGCGCCACCTGTACAACACGCTCCTCGCTCACACACAGGGCCGGCTGCCAGAGATCCCGCTTTACCGACTGAAGAGGATGAGGAGGGGTATATGACAAAGACGACAGCTTGTGTGGGGGAACATTGTCTGCGGCTGCAACCAGAAATCTTTTCAGAAAAAAAAGAGAGAAAAAAAAACAGGATTTCATACACAATGGTCGTGGGTGTGAAGAAAGGGGGCACATATTAAAAGAAGAGCCATGCAAAGCATTGCCGGTTTAAGAACTGCAGTCGGATGGGAGAGGGTCCAAACTGTCTCGCGGTGTGACAGGGCGGATCAAGGAGGGCTTTCCAGGTTGTTGTTGTTTTTTTTTTTTCTTGGAGAGAAAAACACCAGATTTATCCAGGACAGTGCAGAACAAAATAAAGCAGTGGGTTGATCCTTGAATAAGCAAATCCTAAAAAAAAAAAAAAAACTCATTCATCTCTATCCATAGGTCACATTGTGTAGTCAAAAGGGATTTGGTGTTCTTGGAAATACTAATAAATAAAAATGAAAATTGACAGAACTTGTACATGAGCAGGTCACTCGGTGGAGATGCTTGGTAGGTTATCTGCAGCAATAAAGCACAACGTGTTTGTTGTATGTGGACGGGGGATGGAGCTGACAAAGCGGAGGATTCTTATGTAATTCTCCCTTTAGGTGGCGGAGAACAGTGAGAGCAACAGCCCACACTAAGAAAATCAACCTGCTTGTAATGAGCGGCATCAAGCGATGGATCGAACTCGGACTGATGGCTTAGATAAATAATAAATGCTCAATGTGTTGATAAAGAAGCATGGGCCTGTGCAAAATATGAAGAAATACCTTCATAACTGCCTTCACTGAAAAAAGCCTAAACTGAACCCGATACGACCTGGCTGTGAAGTCACATTACAACTTATTTAAAACATTACTGTAAGATTAAATTTATTTAAAAAAACTACTAGTTAACATGAAAATAATGATTCTAAATGAAGATATTTTCAAATCACTTTACAGTGTTAAAATGCTGAGTCCTGATTAGTCAAAGACAAACAAGCATATCTTTGTTTTTTTGTGGTTGGATTATTAAATAAATGACTTCCAAAAGCTGCAGTTGAGTAGCAGCACCTCTGACATTTGTCTAGCTGCCTCTGTCAGCAGGATGAGCACTGCCTTAAATGTTAAGCACCTCCAGCTGGGCCTCCATGTTAAGGGCTATTGTTGTCGACTTGTGCCGAGGGAAAATGCACATGGCTCTGAAAAACAAAGAATGACCAGTAGGTCAAACCAATTCGCTGTAACAAAAGAACCCACATGTTTTTAGTATTATGGCTTCTATGTATGTTTTTATGTCCCCTACGTTGTGAATTGTCCACGTACTACATTTTTATTTGGCTCTGAGAACTTTTCACTTCCATATTATTGACAACTGTTCACAAAGTCGTTTCTTAGAAAGTATACGTTTAAACAAAGAAGGCCAACAGGTGCGCCTCACTGAGTTTATATTAAACAAAGTTGCTTCACGACGAAGCGCCAAGAGCCACTTGTGTGTAAAACTTTGTGTTACCATACACAAGTAAACTGTTAACCTGGGTTGCAGGCATGTTTAGCAACTTTGGATGGAGAAAAAAAATCAAATTAAAAAACAACGAAAAAAATGTTCAAATCCTTTTGCGCCCACCCCCTTGTCATAAGATATGGATGTCCCGTAAGGTTATTTGTGTTTGCTGGGAAATGAAGTGCTCAACTGGATTAAAAACACACTGCATATGTTTGGAAATCTGTTTCCCTGGGCGTATGAGTGGAGTGAAGCAGCAGCTTGCGTCTCCTCCAAGAGAGAGGGCAGACACTCTCATCATTAGCCGGGCTACAATGTGCTCCTCTACCTGCTCCAATCTGCACAGCCAGGCTCCACTCTGACGCCAGCCAGATGTTCCCGGCGCGAGGTGCAAAGTATGAGAGGGGAAAGACAGGCAGAAGAATGAAAATATTCAGCCGGCGACTACACAATAAGAGTTTAATTATGAATAATACCAAGGCGTCTTTGTTCTCGCAATGAAACTAGCTATGGATCGCCTGGCCTTTGGGAGATTGTTTTTGGCTTCCATATGGGGCAGCTGTCTGTCAAAAAACAAATGCTTAAATCATAACATGCCACAGTAAAGATAATTACAGGCTAAAGAACAATGCAATCAACTATATTTATTTGAAATATTGGATGTGTATTTAGCTAAACAAACTCTAAGGCTACTGTGAAGGTTAGAGACACCATTTCAATAACTCATTGCAGTACTATCTTTTTCTTCACGGCACTAATGACTGAAACTCTTTCGACTTTAACAAGAAGACAATGACAAACAGCATATGTAGCTCTTCAGTGTAGGTGCAGCAATGTTTTTGTCCCAAAGTTGCCAAATGCAGCTGTGCGTCTGTGCGAGAATGAGTCAAGAATGAACTTTAATATCTTATTCTTCCAAAACATCAGCATGTAAAATTAACCACTCTGTATTTTAAAAGAAGACTTAGCGTCATCATTTTCAGTCAGTAAAAGTATTAACTTAAGTAGATTATGATCAGAGTCTATGTTTTAGAATCAAGATTCATTTCACTGTACACATTTTACACATGTCTAGGGCCATTAATGAGAGAAATATTAACAGCTAACCAGTACAATAATCCTGTGCGTTTTGGAACATGTTTGTAGAGGGCTAAACTACAGGATTAGCAGGATTTAAACATACTAAAACCTTATGGAAATAGGATGTTAGAAGGGACAATTTATTGGCTAAACTGCAGGCTTTGCGATTTACTAATTGCGACCAATAAAATTAGACTGCAATTTATTGTGCAGTCTCAAGAACGATTCAATGCCTTTGTTTATTTGCAGAGACGTGTATTAAAATAAAGCAGTGCCTTTATTTCTCTAAGCCCGTCTCGAGCAGCGTACTTGTGAAGAGCTGCACTAAGAGAATTCCACGCCTGAGAGTTTGCAGATCGGACATGTTGAGGTGTGGAGCAGACGATCTCCGCAGGCCACAGAACACACAAACACAAAGCCAGCTGGCCTGAGACAGTCACAATACTTCACTCTTTGTATTTGCCGAAACCAGCCGCACAACAGAGGCTTTGTGTGCTTTTGTGGACGGATACAACAGAAACGACTGTTAAACATGCATATCCCTATTGCCCTGTAATGATAAGTGCATGTCCGGACTGTTAACAAGCTGGAGACGTTAAAGCTCACACTATATGGCCTGGATGTTGGAGTCCATTGGAATAATATAACAATCTACAGCTGGAAAAGTGTGAAGCTGCATATTTCACAAATTTATCACCATCACAATATTACAAGAAACCAAATGTGTTAAAGTTGTCCAATGAAAATGCTTTTATACACATACAGTACTTTCAACATGTGTATAGTTTTGCTTTCTTTGTTTCAGACCTTGTGACATCCTAATTGAATGCAAGACGACTATATAAACTCGTTTAAACCCCTATGTCAAAAAGTTACAGTGTCATTGTCACAAGTCCTGCATCCGTGTGTAATATTGTGCAGCTCAACGGATAAAAAACAAATTAGTTTTAAACTTCTACTCTGATCCAACTGACAAATCTATTTATGCCGAAAAAGTTACCTGTGCCAAGCAGCGCTCACCTGTCACAGAGACAAACTCTTAGTCAAGAAGCTTTACAACAAACGTGAAAAATCGATAGAACCTTAGGCTACGAGTTTGTCTAAATGGGATTTTACAGCGATAATGAACAACTTGGCATTTCTCGGTTCAGGGAAAGAGCATAAAGTTTACCACATTTGCAAGTTCATATTGCATCATGTTGGCTCACAAACCACCCAAACTATAATGAGGGAATAAGTGGAAGTAACCTCTAGTGCTGTATTTATATAAGCCGACTCCATTCAGATCCTAATGATTTGCTTGTTACAGTAATTACTGCGGCGAGACCATAGCGAAACATCTGCATTGATTTGGAGAAAGAGAGGGAGCAGCGAGCGAGAGGGAGAGGCACAATCTGGATGCCACACTGAGGCTGAGTTTAACAATCTGTTGATTGTTATTTTGGTTATTGTGTCTAATTGGTGTGAAGTGAGTGCCGCGTAAATGACGGTCTACAGAACTCAAGAGGTCACCGAGAGTGCTTATTTAAATAAAATGCATACATTCAATTATACATGTGGTGTTTACACAGTTTACATTATACTTGTACAGCAATCAAGCTGTTGGGAAAGTAATAATGTGGAAAAAAAACTGCAGCGCATAAACAATTAATCGAGTTTGATAATAAAAAAACAACTGAAATTTGGTTAAGTTTTGAACGTTTGAACAAGCATAATTGGTAGGCTTTTTAACGGCGATTACAGTTTATGTAATATATATATTTGGGTACGGGTACGAGTTTCCTCCGAGTGCTCCGTTTTACCCCATCAACAGAAAACTGTAAATGCACAATAGGTCAATCCTCCAGCCAGGAGATTCTGATCATTAGCCTGCCTCGACATCTGGAGATGGGTCTCCGGACGCTGCGGCCCATGCTCCTGACCGGTCGCCCCAACGGCATCGAAGGATGGGTCAAATGCAAAGGACAAGTTTCCCTACAGGGACGGTAAAGTAAACCTTATCCTTAAATTAATACCAACACATGAACAACTTAAAAAAACTAATAAAAGAGCCTCACGTGGGCACAGCCATTAGCTCGCTCATCTCACAGCAGGCAAGTCCCAGGTATGACTCAAGAGGGCTTTTTGTGTCGAGTGTGCACGTTCTCTGTATGTTTCTTCTACCACAAAAAACATGTACAATAGGGTTTCCTAAAGCGCCAAGAACTAATACTTTATTTTACTTAACGAAATGAATTCAATTTGATGTGTGCTGCATTCACAGACAGGGCTGTCAATTGTGTCAGAGCAGCAAGTACACGACTGATCATCCCCAGCCTCACGAGGTACATGTGGGAAACACTGCTGTATTCTATCCTTGTATAGTTCTACTTTGATAAGCTGGACACAGTTTCAACACATTACAGACTTCATACAGTATGGATATGTGTAACAGTGTGGCCTTGTGCTGCTCACTCTATAACCTCTGGTGTGCTGCCATTTCTCACAAACCAATTCCCTTTCTCAAGAAAATCTTTACCTTCATGGACTCATGGATAAAGAACATGGACTAATTATGGAAACATCGACAAAGTGGGACTGGACCTGCATGACCTTGAACTAATTAATATTTATGTGAAGAAAATGGCTGCAAGAGCTTGTACAGTTTGATGAGAAGATCCAAACACTGATCTGTCTCACATTAATGAACTATGTTTATGTATAACATGTTCTGAAATGAAATGCCATATTTTAAAATGAGAACTTTGTGTGTGATTCTAAAACATGCAATTCACAAAATCAGATCCTAATCTTATCTATACAAAGTTTGGAAAAAAACAATTCCTACTATTATATGAAATACTGTTTACGCTCATTTGGTCAAAAAAAGTATTCAATATTTCATCCAACTTGGAAATTTATGAAAGACAAAAGCACAGAGGGAAACAGATTCACATTGGCAGATAAAAGATAAAAGTGAGGTCGTGTGGTGTCACTCATCCACCCCGGTCAATTAAACACCTCCCACTGCGGTTGGCATCACTCAGAAGCCTCATTAACCCTTCTGACCAACCACCGGTCCCCATCGGAAAAACATCCCAGAGCAGTGGCCAATCCCTGCACGGGCAGAGCAGGTCAACACCCACACAAGTGACAGGAAATTGAATTGCTGCAGTGAGTGTGGTCCGTCTGAGCACTTGAGAGACATTTGTTTATTTGCAGCCGGTCAATGAGCCTGACGGGCAAAAAGGGAAACGATTAAAAAATATATAACAGAATCTTGTTTTTGAAATTATAATTGTTCCAGGTCCAGTTTAGACAACAAAGGAGTTTAAAATAATGTACATAGTTGTGGAAATAGATTGCTTGGCATCACAACTGTCGTTATGATGCATTTTGCGTATTATAGTCCAATTAATCTAAAATCTGTGAAAGAATATGACCGCATGTGGGGTCTATTTTTGCCAGCAGTGCTTTAAGCGTTTGCTCACAAACCCCAATGATGGCGGCTCGATCTACATCAAGTCAAGCGGCACTGCCGTCGCCCACTGCTCCTTATGGGTTGTTTCAGCGGCATCGATGGATGGGTCAAATGCAGAGGACAAATTTCCCTACGGGGACAATATAGTATACAAACAAACAAACAAGTCAGCCTGTTACCCTTTCCCATGCATGTATGGGTGTCACTTGACTGGGAGATTGGTGGAGGTCGTAGGCGCAGACTGGTCACTTTCATAACACTATCCACCTTATTCTGCCTCGCCCACTTTTCCTCTTTTTGCCACGGATCGGCACTTCCATTGTATTGACTCTTCTGGTAGAGCGCGAAGTCTGTTCCTTAAGCAGAGAGCGAGGGAAAATGTTTGCCGCTAAAATCCGATGTTTAGTAGACGTGTGTCCAATGTTCATTGGCACCAACAAGTCAACACTGCACTGTTTCTCTGCGTGGCCAAAAAACGGCTTTGTGTAGTAACTTATTTTGACTTCTCCAGTCCTATGTGGCGGCGCCCACGCAATTCGGACGCATTGAGTTGCCTTGTGTGCGAAATGCGCGGTATAAATAAAGTTGCCTTGCCTGCCTTGCAAACTTCCGGAATATGGTGAATACCAATATATATTGCTATGACAATTGCTATGTAAACCAAAGGGCATACCAATTAAGTTAGCAGAATATGCTCCATACAATGGGATTTTATTGACTGAATGATCTGCATTAGGACTGGGACGATACACTTTTGCTGCGATCCAATACATATATCACGATACTGAGGGCCTGATACAATACTTATTGTGGTACAGAAAATGCCAATGCTCGTAGTATTAAATGGATGATTTTTCATCACAACAAACTGCAATATTTTACCCCCAAATTAATTAGACTTTCCAAAATGTATAAATTAAATACAAATCAGTCTTATATTGATTAGAACATTTTGAAAAGTGCAAATGGTAGAAACCTGGCCCTTGTTTAAACCAATCAGCACCACATCTGCATTTAACAAATGTATCTTTAAGGGAAAAGCATTTTTTTTCTATAACAGAGTTGAGTATCAAAAGTATTGGAATCTAATAGGTATTGCAGGCACAAATTACAACCTCCTCCCATATTCAAACAATATTTCACTTCGGAGCATCTGCATCAAAGTTGTCTCAAATCAAAGTAGTGCAACTTAACTGAAGAGTATTTGTCAAACATGTTTTTCAGATCACCAGACTTAATCTGCTGGGTTGATCTCGGTTCCCGTAGGATTAGAAAATGTCTACAAAGCACCAAATATTTGAGGCAATCAACAACTCAACACACATTTTGGCGTCAGAAAGCAAGAATGTGATAACAGACAAACGAAATGGTTGAAAGGAGAGAAATATGAAGCAGAATACGGGGATCGGAGCGGTGCCCATTTCGGGGGTGTAAAATATGGAGAAGTGTGGAGCATTGGGGGAGCTGCTCTGCCTCGGGGAACAGATGAAGAGAGGAGGCCGTGCCAAGATGTGTCCTCTGGAGGGGGAGCAGAGGGAGGCCGCGCGACGGGAGGAAGACGACGACACTCGCTCCAATCTCCGTCTCACACGTCCCGACCACTCCATAGCACAGGCAAACTGCTGCTGACAGGGCCGTGCAAACTTTCACAGCCATTTAGAAAGACTTACTCCCACACTTTTGTCACACGCATTTATTGCACAAGATACATGATATGAAACATTAACATTTCCAAACTTGGCATCATTTTTTACACCAAGTTCAGGCATAAAAACCATTCATAATTTTTCAGCCTCGCAATCGGGCCCTGGTGCAGATACAAACACGAGTTATGCCAAGTGAGACCCTGAGATTACGAGAAATGCACATTTCCCAAGAACCATTGCTCCATAAATTTGTATGATAAGAGTTTGTAATCCAATCACAAAAGCTGTTCGGGTCCCTATCACCAAAACACATGAGGCTATTTGTAAATAAACATGAAGCAAAGTTTAAACATACCTGTACGTCCACGACCAGCCAGTGCTGCCAGTGGGCGAATGCGGGATTGGCACGACTTTTCGCATCAGGATCCACCATCACCAGGACATACAGCCTTTTCTGCAAGGAATTAAACATGGTTAGGTTAGAAACACGTCTTCACAACAGCCAACTCCAGGCCAGGGCTCTATGTTCATCATGAGACAGATGAAGTAAAGCTTCACAGTGGGTCAACAAGGGGAGGTCTAAACTTGGCCACAAGAATTATAATGCTGAGATTGTATTTCAAATTACTACAGAGTACACTATTGTTAATACATCTTTATTTAATTATTGATTTGCTGTGGAGGAGAAGGGTGTACCCACAGGTAAAATGGTGTGAAGTTTGGAAACAATAATTCTCATAAAACATGCACTTGGACCAAAAAAACAGCATTTAAAAACGCACTGGACACTATAAGGTAAACAATAATGCACATAATCTAGAGGCCATCTGCGAGTTTGAACAGTGTTGTTATTTCATTGACTGTTGCTTCTAACCTCTTAACCCCCACATGAACCGAGCACATTGTCTCCAGTTTGGCATTACCCAAATCTAAAAGCAAAAACAACAATAACGCAATAAAAAAGTGACTAAAAAACACATGACTAAAGCAACAAAAACGTGACAAAAAAAAAACAGCAAGTAAAAAAGACGAGAACAGAGCATAAACAGGAAAAAAATCAACGAGAAAGACACGAAAGAGCGACAAAAAGAGACAAAAAACGCGATAATAAAAACTACGAAAACACGACAAAAAAGTTACGATCAATTTTGTAGGTCTTAGCTTTCAAATGTGGCTAATAGGCTGTAAGCTTCGGTGGAGAGGCTTTTATATTTGGGGAAAGCCAAACTGGAGCAAATGTGCTCGGTTAAAGGCGGAGAGGTCAACAGATTATTGCACGTGAACAGCTTCTGAAATTGCGTCCATGGGCTCACTAAAGCAGACTAGATCTATTGTGTTGATCAAATGTGCTAAATTAAGTGGAAAGGGAGAGTACAATTAAAGTGAGAGTATTTCTAGCTACTGACTTTCTTAATTTATTTTTTTCTTTTTTTGCCATCATCATAAAGTGACAGCGTTTTGGATCAGAGACCGAATCCACTCGTTAGCATATTCACTGTAACTTTCTGCCACTTACCCAGTGTCTTTATACCCCTCAATCTGTCAATATGATAAAGTGAGAGGAAAAAGCATCTTAACTAACACTAGATCACAGCTATTGGCCGATGACTTGGCTTGCTTAATTGCCGGAAAAAAAAATCTTCATTCTGTCTGTCCCTAAAAGTTAGAGAATTATGAGAGCAGATTGAATAATTGCTCGAGCACATTTGTCATCCCTGGTCTCGTGCCCAAAATCTGCCAGACCATATGATGGGCTTTTTTTTTTATTTCGTTCACTTCCTCTGCAAATAGAGACATTAGTGGACGCTCAATGCACAATATCAATCTCGACGAGTCTTATACAATATTTTATTTTGTTATTTATTTTGGTTTATGAGGAAATCCTGCGGAGATCCTGCAGAGACTGGTTGCACTGAGGAGGCTCAGTGCAACCAAAACAAAACATAAATCAAAAAAAGTTGTCTGGTTTGTTATAGCCATTACAGCAATCAGAAAAAGCGACAACACGAGCATTGTGAAATAACAGGATGCACAATGGTTAGCGCTACAGCCTTGTGGCAAGGTCCTGGGTTCGAACACAGGACAAGTATATATCTAATGGGTTTATTTATTCATATTGTTACATATCTTTATTCACAAAGGGAAAGGCCCAAAGAAAGCAGAAGATTCTCTTTTTCATGAGTGCTCTGTTTTGTACACAAACATTAACATAACAAAAAACGTTGTATAATGTATATGAGGTCTGTGTTATCGCTGTGTTTACCTCATCAACCCAAAACATGCAAAATAGGTTGTTCTCTGACCTGGCCCAGTTGTTTTGAAGGATGGGTCCATTGCAGAAGCAAAATGTCTGTAAGGAAACGATAATGTACACCTTACCTCTAATACTCAAACGTTTTACTGTTTAAAGGGTTCATAGCAAGAGGGTTCGGTATCCCTTTATATTAAGGTGTGCTCGTTAAGTATTAGTAAAGTATTAATACGCCTTAGTAATCTGTTTACGGTTAGGATTAGGGTAGGTCATGAATAAGCATATTATTCATGGGATATTAGTATGTTAATAGATAAAAGTATAATAAGCAGCTTATCAATATATATACAAGCATATCATTAATTTATTATTAATGTTTATTAATACCTTATTATTACTTAACGAGCACTTGGGCTGCAACTAACGATTATTTTGGTAATCGATTAATCTATCGATTATTTTTATGATTAATAGATTAATCGCTTGGTTATGAATGATGTATGAAAATTGTATTTTTTCTTCTTTTTTTTTTTACCAGATAATTTTAAGTGGCACTGCTTGAGGATATGTTGATGGAGGAAACTTAAATGTTTGCTGGAGGCTCTCGGTGCTAATTCTGCTTTCTGATTGGATGAGACATAGACAGATATTTATGAAATGTATGTACAAGACACTAGACACCTACATTTAAAACTACATTTAAAAAGTAGGTTTTCATCAAAAATACAAAATGTTCATGTTATTTTTGCTCTACTTGAGTCTGTGTTTACTAGAAAACGATTAAATTAATCGATTACTAAAATAGTTGTCAACTATTTCAATAATCGGTTAGTTATCGATTAATCGCTAAGTTGTTTCAGGCCTAAAGAGCACACCTTCATATAAAGCGTTACCTGTTACCAAGGGTTCTAGATAATTAGGGGTATAGCATCAAAAAACAGTCTTTCCTGATGCAATTTAAATGACTGTGGCACTGCTAAACACGAGTCTTCTCCGGGTCTCATTAGTGAGTACAGCACATTATGCACATTATATGTTCATACATTCGAATGAGTTTAAGAGCATTCAATGGTAAGTGCAGAATATAAAGAGCTGCCGAAAAGTTTTAGTGAGGTGTGAACTCTGCCTGCCTTAATACATTTTTATTATGTAAATTTAATGCCAGCGTGGATCCAAATCACAGTTAATATTCCATTTCGAAGCAATTTTAGGCTCTGGACCAAAAACGGTGACCCCATTCTTCAAAACAAAAATGACTTCTCTAAGATTTAGTAACTTGCCTGAAATACAAGACAGTTTAGTTTATAATATCAATAACGTTTATCATATGAAGAAGATTATAAGGCAGGCAGGGGTGGGTAGAGTAGCCAAAATATTTACTCAAGTAACGTTACTTTTAAATTATTTTACTCAAGTACAAGTAAAAAGTCAAACAATTACTCAGGCAAAAATTTAAAAGTTATTGGAGAAAATGTTACTTGAGCACTGTGAGTAACTGAGTAACTGAGCCAAAAGGTTTTAATGATGCCATAAATTGTGTGAAACAAAACATAAATGATGTGGAAATCGTCGCCAAAATTAGAATAAGTAGCACGAGACAAACTACATCTATTTTACGGATCAAAATAAAGCATTTGCCACTTAAAGATTTACTCACAGTGGAAAAAGTAACATTTTTACTCAAGTAGGAGTAAAAAAAAAATTATAAAACAATAATCATGTACTTGTACTTGAGTAAATGTAACTACCCACCTCTGAAGGCAGGACAACAGATAACCAGTTCACTTGAGAAATTCACATTTAATATAGTGTGCGGTACAACACTATACCAGCTTAAATCAACCACTAGGTCTTCAATGACACACTCTGCAAACGCCTGTTTGTTGTGTCCTGTCAAGATGTTATTTTAGTCCTTTGAGAATTATTCTAAGACGATGTAGTTCAATAAGATAAAGAATTAGGCATGTATTTTTCAGCAGATGCTCATTTTCAGAAGGATTCTCTGCCTACCTGACATGCAGTAATAAGCGTACACAACTAAGCCTAATAATAGGATAATACTGTAGTGTGAGTGATAGTGCCTGCAGGTAGCACGCAGACACACCAGTAACAATAGGACCTCCTCCACAGCCTGTCAAAAGTGACTCCATATCAGTGTGACCCCCCGGGCAGCTTACCAACCATGACCTGTTGCCTTCTCAAGACTTGTAATCCGCATTTGTACATGTTTGCTAGCAGGCAAAGGCAGTGTGATAATGTAGTTACACTAATATTTAAGTCTCAATGTATTCAGAAATAACATGGTTCAAACACATAAACATTAATCAAAAATGACCCCAAGACACAATTATTGTTGAAAGAAATAGCACTCTAATGCACATTTCATGAAGGTTAGCATGCATTTTCCATATTTAGAAGAAACTGGAAAAAAATAAAAACAGCATGGCCTAATTATGGCGGGCACTGCATTTTAACGACTTGTGCACATATTTGCTGCTTAAAGTCTACCTGTAAGAATCTGGCTGGTCCAGCTGGCACAGGTGGCCAATAATACAAGAGGCTGCCTCCTCTTAGCTTGCACTTCACACATTATGCCATGTACCCTTCTCTCTTACAAGGACACTTTTTTCTCCATCTGTCAAAATCCACAGTAATTACACACAGCTATGAGCGAAAGACTCCAGGGAAAAACAGATGCATATTTGGCCATCTGAAATCATTTTCAGGACTTTAGCAAATAAATGTATATCAAAATATGCCTGACAAATTTTGTTGCCAAAAACACAAACAAACACTTGTTTAGCGCTAATGTAGGACAGTATTAGTATTTCTCATAATTACTAATTAACACTTTAACACATCAAGCATCAGCAAATTATTATTTGCTTTGAATACAGACACATTTTTGTTTCAAATGTTATCAAAGTTCTTCTGGCTGTCAAAGTGTTTTTCTAGTGGGCCTTCACCTTGAATACTCGGATCACAGAAAAAAGGTCCAATAGGACACCCTTCATGACAGAGTCAATCAAAAACGTAGGCCTGTCTCCTTATTTGTACAATGGCACGACAAATCTGGCATTTTATACATTTTAAGTGAAACATCCTCTCCTGGAACCGCCACCTTAACATGGTGGAGGAGTTTGAGCACCTGAATGATCCTGGGGGCTCTGTTGTCTGGGTCTTCGTGCCCCTGGTATGGTCTCCCATGGCAAACAGGTCCTAGTTGACGGGTCAAACAAAGAGCGGTTCAGAAGCCCCTTATGAGAGACCAACAGGCCTGGTTAGAACCATGAGGTCGTCCTTCCGTGCATAGGCGCCGATCCCGTGGGTGCTGCGGAGCTGGAGCACCCACTCAAATCTTTGGGCACCCAGGCGAATTTGCCCTAATTACAAACTTATTCAATAAATACCTACCCTGTAAAGCCTCAAACCCGGGTTCCGCGGCCGTTCGTTCCACTCGTTTAGCTCCATAGGTAGAGCGCATGGCTCATATGGCCGGGGTCCCAACCACGAGAGTGCTGGTTCGATGTCGACCTCGACTTTTTTTTGTTTTTTTTTGACTGGGCACCCACTGGGAAGAACATAAATCGGCGCCTATGCTCCCGTGGACCCACCACCTGCAGGAGGAGCCAAAAGGGCTGGTGCTATGTGATTTGGGCAGCTCCAAGGGTTGCCCCCACGACCCGGCAACAGACAAGTGGAAGAAGATGGATGGATGGATAAGTGAAACATACAGTCACCTAGAACAAAGCCAGAAGAAGCTGCTCTCTCTGAGGGAGAGACTACCGGCTTACCTCTGAGTGAACTCTGATGGGGCTGAGAGAGCAACACACTACAGTTACTGGGCTGTTAGCTGATGACACTACCATAGTGAGGTATAGATAGAGATAGAAACAAAGATAAAGGCAGAGATAGAGCGAGAGAGAGGCCCCTGTGTGAGTTTACAAGTTCAGGCTTTATCCCTGACCCACCAGAAAACAGTGTGTTCCATTTGGCTGCCTATTAATACATCAGTGCTGATCCTCTGCTCCAGCTCATCATCAGCTGCATACAAACCCACAATGTTTCATTCAATGGCACAACTGCATTCGGAGCTCGACCCATCGATCTCAAATCCCCGCCTAAGTAACAGCAACAGACAAACTCATTTGGTAATTAACCGGTATCTGTGTTGTGATTAAAGAACGGCAATGGCTTAGCAATCATCGACTGCAGCTTACTGCAAGGTCAAAAGATCAATGTGAAAAAATAAGTCTGTATATCGGTTTCTTCAGTTGTCTATATCAACAGTCAAAACAGGTTGTAGAAACAGAAATAAAACAACTGTATATCACAATTGTGCAGAAGGTTTTACAATAGAGAAAGAGCTACTCTTAGAAAGGGAAATGCCAGGATGTGAGTACCTGTTAACAGAACACAGCTCTACTTACTGTATATAATAATTAGGATGAAGTTTGTCCTGACTGCCAAATGTCCACACTCAAATCTGTCTTAAAAAGATGACAAACCAGAAACTCTAAGCCAGCAACATGCAGATTGTACACCTGTCCTGCAGAAGACCTAAAACAATGGACAGCGTTTTTCAGGCTGACTCAAAGGACAGCGCTGTCACATATTTGGAGGATTTAAAAACATCAACACAGATGATGACTGGAATTACATTTAACATTCAACTATGCAAGAATAACAATCAAGTTACATGAAGAACCAAAAAACTCGCTGGACCTTTGAGGAACCCAAAATCACAGATTCTTCTCAAAGTTAACATAACATGATCAAGGTCTGACAACTACTGTTACAGGTTTGTATTTAGGCTTATCATCGACGTATAAAAGTAGTATGCAAAGAGTCTGCAAACAAAGTGTATTCTTAAGTGCTTTGCACAGAGCAGGCAGCACACTAACTCCAAACCTGCCTATTTTTAACGCAGCCTTCCTCCCACACAGGAGTGAAGTGTGAAATGGCTCATAAATGCACACTTGGAGAAGCCACATGGTCAAAGGAAAGTCACATGTGAATGCAAACACATATTCTTGGGCTAAAGACTGCATAGTACATGCCTGCAAGGTATCCAAACAAAGAGATGAGCTCTGAAAAGGCAGCAGTTCAAGGGCACCTCAAAAGGAAAATAAAGCACAAGTTCACATAATTACATAATCACTATAGACTTTCTATTTGATATCATCCTTGTATTTAAGTAAACATATAATCAAAGTACAGTAGCTCAAAAGAAAGAGTGAGAAACATGATTGAAGCAAACTCCTCATTACAATAGGGGTCATTTCCACTTTACTTGGTGCATGTATGACCATCTATAACTACAATACTACCTCAAGTTAAGTTAAATTCATAGCATGTGTCACGTGGGGTGTCTGGTTTACAATAATGTCTATCTTAAAAAGAAAGAGAATCCAGAAAGTGCTTTAAACACACATAAACACACCTACATTATGCCATGAAAACTATTGTAAAAAGTACAAGTCTTCCCTAAACTCTGTTGAATGTCTTGAACTCCTGTTTGTTTGACTTGTACTTTTGCAGTGCAGCTTGGATCCTTGTGAAGCCATAGCTAACAGTGAGATGGTTCACAGTCTGATTGGAGCTTGAGGGGGTGAGGGAATTAGTAGCTGCCTAGGGAACCATTTCTGCATTTCTCTCAACATTGACTTCTTTGAGCGTGCCATGCTAGCAAACACAGCCGTGCTCATGTTAAGCTTATTAGTCACCCTGGATGTGATCTTGCTAGCTTAGGCTTTCAACACTTTCTAGTGGTGGCTTTACACACATACACCTACTCCCTGCCATGAAAGCATTTGTGCAAATGCTCAAAAGGAGTAACTACTGCTAATAGGCAAAAGCAGAAAAGTCTGGTCAGGCAATGCCAGGTGAGGCACAAGAAAAAGACCGAACATTTTGGCTGAATGCTTTGAGAACACAAAACTGTCAAATAGGGCACATAAAAACAACAGATCTATATCCATAATTACACTGTGAAACTCGTCAGATAGTTAAACAGATATCACAGAGTGCTCATATTGCCTTGTGTGAGCTGGGTCCCAAAAAAAGATTCCTATTTTTTTAAAACCCCTTCCATTGGACTATTAACACTTCAGTATCTAGTTGTCCATGTGCATGACACTAATGATTAGTTTTATGGAGGAACACCACGGACACAATTGTGAGAAAGAGGCTGCCATGAGGGGATCTTAGTTGTAGGCTCTCTGACACCATTTCTATTTGGCCATCAGAGCTGTTAAAGGTGTCGGGGCTGTTCACAGGCACTGTGTGTTTCACCAGCCAAGATGGCTTCCACATTTTTTCTATCATGATTAATTATGGTTTCTGATGGTAGTACAGTGAGAAAGTGTCAATTATTCCCACATTTTCTTGTGCCCTCCGTTCAGTCACTGTTGTGTAGGAAGATGCTATTGACGCCATCGATGGATGGCGACCAAAAGGCATCTACATGGGGTGGCAAACTGTAGTGTCTATTAAGGGGTGCTATTGGTGGTGGGGAGTGCTTGGCGTGTGGGCTGAACCTAGTCCAGACTGCCAGTTGACAGGGCCGGATTTTCCAGTATGGAAGACTCGTTTCAGTGGGCGATGCTGGGTGTTGGGAGACTGGGAGCGAGGACTGCCGAGGGCTTGGAAGCTCAAAGCCGAATATTTCAAACAGACATGCACCGTCTGTGTTCCAGTGTCACCAGCCCACCCGTCTGACAATCAGGGCCATGTCATCACATGGGCTGAGTAATTCAGGGAGCACTCTTATCACCTTACAAGATGTGGTAATCTCAGGCGTCAGAGCTCGCAGTCGGGAAACAAGCACAGTATGATACAGTTTAATCATTTTTCCTTTTTACTGCTACATATTACTAACACTAATAATAATGCATAAGCCTTATAGTGCCCAGAGTTGCTCATCAATGTTGTGCGTCACTCATTCAGACTTGGGTCGTGGTAAGCTATGTAGCCACAGCAACCCAGAGGTAACTGACAGAAACAAGCCTATGTGCTGCTATTTACACATGGTCTACCATCCTGGTACTGACCAGGCCCTGCTTAGCTCCTGAGTTAAGATGAGATCAGGCATTCAGACTGAATTTGTTTTGAATCTAAAACTCACAATGCTTATTCACAGAGACACTTTATAGAAAAGGTTTAAGAAGGGTTAAAATAAAATGATTAATTTGACATTATTTGGTTCTGTCAGTGAGGACGTCATAGTGGTGCCGCGATGCAGGCCCGTTATCACAGAAGGCAGGTTTATGGTTCAAGGGCTCGTCCATTCACACAGAACAGGCTCAGCCTCTGTGCCTGACACTCTGATAAAGACCGCACAAATAAAATCCAACAGCAGCTCCTTGGTTGTCTCTCCCCGAGGGAATAATATATCACCCATCTGAATGAGGCACATATTGAATCATTTCCAGCACCACTGAAGCATTTGAATAAAACAGTCTTTATTTTGCCGACTTGAATGGCTACATAAATGTAAAAAAAAAAAAGAAAAAATGAGGTAACATTATTGGACATAAAAAAGACAGGTGTTAAGTCGTTCTATAGGACTGCTAATCCTAATCTCCTTTCAACTAACAATTAATGACTGCTACTATAATCTCAGCTAGGTAGTTTTTTTTTGTTGTAAATGTCTGCCATAACCTGTCTAACTCACATTTACCAAATCCTGAGGGATATGGTTCTGCAAACAAATAGGATCTTATCTGGATTTGCATTAATAAATGCACAGCAATAATTCAGGGAGCAGAGGACAGCAGCAATTTGACCTCTGATTTAGTGTCAGGCTGCCTTTCATCTGACAGGATAATATTGACAAAGTCAAGCTCAAGAGTCTCATTTTCAAATACAAATGATCCACCACCATTTATTTTCTAGTCATGTCAATAATACAGATACGAAATATTGAAAATAATATGTTTTAATGTCCCCTAAACAAAGCTGCACAGGCACAATATCAGCCCATCGGCAAATATGAGAAATCAGCAGCTTGTGTTTTCAAAGGGCTCTATCCGCATTCAAGCTAAGACACATACTCGCGCTTACAGACACAAATCCTGTTGAGCTGAGGCAAGCACAGATACCCTACAGCCCTCCGAGGCACAATTAGGATTTCATGGGGGGAGAAATCTACATTCCGGCACACAAGAAGAAGAAAAAGTCCTCTCTCTCTCTCTCTCTCTCTCCCCAGCACAACTTTAAACTCAAGAAAAATCCTAAAGTACCACTCAATAATATTTGAACAAAGAGATACTATGGTGGTGTAAGTCCATAATCTTAACCCCTTAACCCCCGCCTTAACCAAGCACATTTTCTCCAGATTGGCTTTACCCAAATCTGAAAGCTCAAAAAGTGTCGAAATAGCAACAAAAATGAGGCGAAAATGAGGATGAAAACGCAATAAAAGAGCGACACAAACGTGAGAAAAAATTGATGAAAAATTGATGGAAAAGTGACAAAAAAGGGATAAATGTGATGAACACGCAACAAAAAAGCAATGAAATAAAAAGTAAAAAAAAGTGACAACTGGGGCGTTACACTGGCCTATAGGCTTTAGCCTTTTAGATCTGGGTAAGGCTGAACAGGAGAAAATGCACTTGGTTAAGGCGGGAATTAAGAGGTAAAACTGAAAAATGAAACACTCTTACAGTCACTTGAAGTAGCAAACGGCACACATTAGTTTTATAAGAAAGAAACAGGAGTTACAGAATGACATAGTTTTGTTGAGTGTGACTTTGATATTATTTATAAGTCCATATCAAGAACATAAAGCGGACCTTGTGAAAAAGCAGAAAAGGTCACCATCATGTTTTAAATTGTTTTTCAATGCGGCAATTGTAATCTCATAATGACAAACATTAGTTTAAATACCACAATGTCAATGTAATTAATCAAGATGTCAGCTACAACAAATGTGGCCAACTTCAAACGTACAGTTGTAATAATATGATGAGACATAATCTATGCCTAAAGCGTTTCTGTACAGCCTGGTGACAGAGAGGACATTAGCCACACTTGATCAGGACCTTTGAGCTGCCCGCTCTGTGAAGTGCTGTCTGGACAGAGCCACATTGTTTCTGTCAAAACTGATATTCAGATTTGTGTCACTTTCACAGAAAAGGTTAAAAACATCGCCTGTGTGTAAACGGGCAGAAATACAGCCAAGCATTAAGTTGGCACTGTTATAGGCATGTTATCAGTGTGCTTCAGTTTTCTCATTATCCTGATACCTCTCTGACATTCACAGAAAGAAACAAAGCATCCTGCCAACACCTACTCCATGAGAGAGCTCTTTGAGTCGGGCTCAGAGCTCTAAACCTCCACACCAGTGTGGGCAGCTCTGGCAGCGCCAGTGCTTAAGAACACTGACTGTGAGCAACAGTTGGACTAATTACAACAAAAGAAAAGAGTGGCGCAGCAGGAATCGGCCCGAGAACCAGGTCGACTCCTGCCCACCTCTCTGTCTTCAAAGAAGATGTCCACAACACACTCAGGTCTTATAGCCATGAGGGGCGGAGAGCCCCAGCTTCAGCCACTTAAGGGTAAAGCAAATCACTTTAATATGTTAAGAAGATTAGGTTGGATAAATGTCTAGATACATTTCTGAAAAGCCACATAAATCTGTAGTGTTTTTATTTGGGAGGGGCGGTGAGTGAGTCACTTGAGACGATCAACACAAACCCACCAAAAAGCAAGTGACTGGCTACAGAAAATTGGGTTTATTTGAGATTTTGCTTTTTAAGCTTCTTGATTTTAAAACCATCCCACCATTTCTTATTATTTTTAACACCAACCTTTAGGACAACAAAGTAGTGCAAAACAACACTGGTCACAGTTTCATCTCTTGAAGCTTAGACTCTGCTGCTTATCCTTCTTATAGTGATAATATAGCTCTAATACTGCGGGTCAACATTTGAGCTTACCGTGAGTCAAACATGGCACAACTCTGACAGGAGAACAAGAGGTTTAGACTTTGTTTAAAGGTGTAAGAAAGATTAAAGAAACAGGTGCGCTCACTTTAAAGAAGCTGGGAGAGTCACTTGAAATATTGATAGCCTTTTTAATCTTGAGAATTGGCAATCATCAGTGTCCGCCTGTCAGTGAGCTGTTCAAGAGATCCACAAAAATGAAAGGAAGAAACTGAACAAATAATGTAAAGGGATTAGCAAATAATTTGCATACCATTTTACTGCTTCCAAACTATGAGATGGAAAAATGACAAGGAACACATCTCCATGTTCTTACATCCATCAATGGACCTCAGTGGTGTTAACATTAGCTGCCTTTATGCTCAAAGATTAATAAATCATACATATTTAAACCAGCAATAAAAAGAAAACTTTACTGACAGGATAGGAGAGCTATCCAATGCAAAACACAAGCCAAAGAAACTTATATTTAGCATTTTAGAAAGCACACTTATTTGCGTGTGCCAACCGTGTATTAACCTGTTTTTGAAGACATCTCTCCTTGCAGAGTTAAGACAATAAAGGCACAGAGAAGATGAGAGGATGGCATTATAGAGAGTTAAGCGTTATGAGTAGCCCTGAAGCTGTTCTTAAAGAAGGTGAATCAGAGGATTGGGACAAAACTGGAACTAAACCCTGTGCCGGACCACAAATGAAAAGAAACGCTAAACATTATGGGCAAAGTGCCACTAAGCCATTTTGGTCTTAAGCAAAACTTCACTTTTCATCTGCCTGACTTTGTGATTGGTTCAAAGAAAAGGATTTCAGAAGCAGAAGGTAAGTCTCTCATACTAGCAGTAATCCATTAAGATCTGCAGAAAACTGGCAATTTGTTTTCCAAACTAGTACTTAACTTTCACACAATGTAAACCAGTACAGATGAAGCAATGTTGATGTACAACAACACACAAAAGTTTTAGAGGTGAGAAAAACACTTAACGAAAGTAGTTTTTATGAATAAAAAAACAAAACATTTTTGTTATGAAAATGTATACCCTGCATGAGCCAAGATCACATTCTATAAGTGTTTTCACAGATTCTGTAACTTTCTTTCTTTCTTTTTTTTAAGACAATGATTAGGTTTAGCACAGTAGTGCTCTCGTTTCACAGCTAGAAGGTCCAGGGTTTGATTCCCACCTGGACGGGGCCTTTCTGTGTGGAGTTTGCATGTTCTCCCCGTGTCTGCGTAGGTTTCCTCCGGGTACTCCGGTTTTCCCTACCACTAAAAACATGTACAATAGGCCGGGATGAATGATGTGTGTGTGTGAAGGTCTGGTGGTGTGTGCAGTCGCGACAGCGCTTCTGTCAGTCTCCCCCAGGGGAAACTGAAGCTACTAAAGGAGCTTACCACCACCAAGTATGGAGTGAATGTAAAGCGCTTTGTGGCCATGTCTGTGAAAGGCGCTATATAAATAAAGATCTCCTTCTTCTTCTTCTTGCCATGGAAGCAAAGTACAAACAAATGGTATTGGCACTTTATGTGCTTTTCTTCTTTCTGGAACTCGTTGAACAGCGATTACTTTTTGAAACATTTGTCTAGGTCCATATTGTCCAGTGTGTGATTGTGGTGAAATATTTCCTTCTCTTTCTCTTTGACAAAGACAGTATCATATTATGGCAAAGAAACCTTATTGTGCCATCACGTCTTCTGCAGGTGACAATGATCCCAGGCAAATGTTAGCTTTCTGTGGCTCCTATAAATAGAAATTTAATTTTGTGTGTTTGTTTAAGTGTGCACTTCAGCAGATGCACGTCCCATGCAGATTATGAATGTCTGTTTGAACAGTTCTTGACATCAATGTATATGAAGGGATGAATAATGAATAATAAACAGAAGCTAGCAATTCACGAAAATATTTCATTAAAGACTTGGTGCAGTCTTTGCCAAGGCATTGATACAGAATCTTTTACAAAGTTATAAAACAAAAATTGGACAATGGAAGTTATAAATTAGTCAAAAGGATGTTGGTTCTGTTTCATTTCGTGTTCCACAAGAGCAGCCGAATCATCTGTACAAATTAAGGCCATAGAATGAATCGCCACTAGATTCAAAATTGCCACTGGATGGTTGCAATTAATAAATGCACAACTTACATTACAGCCATATTGACAAGTATTTGATGCATTGTGTGTGTGCATCTCTGCCAGGAAATCCCCAGTGCTAAAAATGTCAACTGAATAAAGGACACAGGTCAATTTAGCATCACATTATAATGAAAAAGGAGAACACTTTCTAAGGAAATAAAAGTCTTCGAATTCAACACAAAAAGCTGTTATAATCCTATAGAGCCACCTCCACCCACCTAATCACAGTGAATATGAATTTAGATATACTGTATATATTGTCTGCATTAGGGTACAATATCAAAAACATGCGACAGGCTTACTGTCTGTGATAACTAATTTAATGCTGAATTTACAACACATCTCATAAGAAAGTACTATGAGAAATCCGAGCAGGATTTTTTTAGGCCTCCCTGGGAACGACAGGGGCTGAAGAGGAACCCCATCCCGGTGCTCCTGCCATGCCAGCGCCGCGTAGAGTGGGCAGCTCTGAGACAGCAGCCTGCCGTGGGCACTGCCAGGCTTAAAGCTGCCCTGTCGTCATCAGAGGCGCAGAAAAGAACGGCGAGATTCACCAAAAAAGAGGAGGGGATCGGTGCATTTAAATCCTCTCTGTACGCCCACTCGTGTTTTAGCAGAGCATAAAAATCATTCACAGAGAGAGAGAAAGAGAAGAAGGGTAAAAGATATAGGAAATATAGACGAAACAGCTATTAGCAGCAGTAAGCAAGCTCAAGAGATCATAGTGAGGCAGCTCTAATCGCAGTAATGGTTTAAGCCTTCATTTTATCCACCAGATGCAAGAACAGCTACCCCAAAAACAAGGCTTTGAAATCCCCATGTTTAAGAATGTGCCCTGTGGCAACAGTCCTTACTGAAAAAGGAAACAACACAACTAAATTTGCTTTTAAAGTTCGGCAGAAACATGACTGTATCTTTTTTATTTGAAAACATTCCCTCAAAGTATCAACAGAGATGGCACTGCAAGTGAGTCTCACAAAATACTGATATTAATGTAGGAGATGAAAAAAAAAAAAAAAAAAACATCACCAGTTTTAACATGTCAATTTAACATACCCGGTTGGCCCAAGAACACCTAATTTATATGGACATTCGTATATATCCAGGCGCATTTTACCATACAAAATGTGTTTGTTCTTCATGCAAAGTCATTTGGCATGTAAAAAGTACACCAATTTTGCATTTCAAACACATAAAATATGTAAGAGCTACTGTATAACAAAAGACTTAATCAGGCATTTTCAGACCTGTTAAAATTGTGGATGTAAAATAACCATGTTCTTAGAAACTTCATCAAGTGAAGTTACATACATTTGGTTATATATTTGCAACATTTTAAATATGTTTTGAATTATTCATTTGTTTTGTCTTTAAAAATTCAACAATACGCTTCATGTGTTAACTTCATCATATTCAAAAGCATTTTGTTTGCATGAGGAAAACATATCAGACTGTCCAGTTCAGGCATACTCTCGAAAAGTTCAATATTTGCATTTAGCCTCTGCAATTGTTTAGCTTTTTGCAGATATTGACTTTTAATTACTATATGTTGTTTTGTTTAATATAAATATACAGGTGGGGATACTGTATGCATAATGTTGGTTATGAGAAAATGTGTGTGAGTGTTATAAAAAGGACATTGTTAAATGCATATGCCTCATGCAAGTCATAGAGTCACATTAAAGACATTCGATCATCATCGAACACCTTTGCAGAAGTGGGTTCTGAGATATAGCTGCCTATAGTGCACCGTTTTAGTTACTTAGCAGGCATGCATCCATCACAATAATAAAGTGGGAGAGGCTGTGGGTGGATTTGAGCTGGAGTGGCCACTATTCTGTAGTTATGGTTCTGAATATATGCGCTGAGTGGCAGCGAATACCGGCGATGGTGGCGAGATGGCTGCGTGACAGAAAGCGTGGTGGACGGGTAGACCCACCGCGGAATCGCAGTCTCTTATCATTAGCAAGTGTCAGGATAAAGGCAGAAACACACTTCAAATCCAAGTAAATAAAGTTTGTATTGATCTAATCTCACGTGTAATCTGTTTTGCTGTCTGACACTGATTCTGGCAATAAAAGAGGATCATGTAAGACAGCATTGCAGATAATACGGCCATAGATCAACTAGAGTTTGGGCAGCAGAAGGGCCATAGATCATGTTGGTGCGAGACTGCTTAGCTCTGGAATTCTTAACGCAGTTCCTAAATTGAGGAGGCTTCCCATTTAAGTTTTCATTTTACGGAAGCACAGTCTGGTGTCAGTTCGCAGAGAACCTGACGATTGTGAGCAGCTTTCCCAATGTGTTACCCAACAAAGAGAGAGCAGAGAGAGCCACTGAATGTTACTATAAATGTATTAAACACTGATGATCTCAGAGACACCACAACAAAGTGTATGGAATATTTTGTATCCCACTCAAACCATTAATCATTGCATGCGTAATCTTTATGTCAAATATAATTTCATGATTTCACAGATTGCCAGGTATTATTTTTACAATGATGGTATAAAAAATTATTTTATTAACGGTTGTGCACATTAACTGTAAGTGAGCAAATCTAAGGCAAATTAGTTGACGGACAATCAGACAATGTTTTTTCTATTGTTACTTCAAACACAAACCAAAGTTGTGTATCAACATAACTCCTTTAAATATGTCAAAAAGTTATGTTAAAATTATCATAATCCTTTCAGAACATACTGCCTTAAAATCAAGTAGATTGCTAAGTATTAAAATGTTCTTTCTCGGTCTCTAACTGCTTTGAAGGGTGAAGTTCTAGCGCCCCCTTCTGGTTACAAAGGAAATGAAATACCGGTGATTCCGATTGTGCTGTATATTTCAGCAGAACATAAAAGTGTTTACCTCGGAGAATAATCAGATATAGATTTGGCACTAATAATGAATGTGTCTTACGTAGGCTGTATCAAAAACTGGCAGGATTTTTAACTGTTGCTTACACAGAAGTACATTTTGATGGCACTTTCATTCCCACACCCATACTGCACTCTAGTGTTGTGCACGGGAGTCTACATAAAAGGTGAAACACTGAAATTTAATACATATATTTTTGGAGTACATGACTGGTTTTGTAGTCATCACAAACCAACTCTAAAGTTATGAACCTTATGTGCTGCAGAGAAGAAAATGTCTGGGGCTTTCCAAACAGTGCTGATCTTCTCCCTGGAGGACTTTGGGACGATGAGACATTCATTGACATCCAGCTTAGGATAGACCACCTCCAAGCCACCTCTGTTTAAAGACAAAACTCAATTAACAGTTGAGCTTCTCCTAGCCGTGTTGAGGCCCTTTACACTGTACGTATTAGACTCTTGTTGTTTGAATCTGGATAATCAATAAAGTATATCGGATGAACATCTATGATATAACATTTTACGGCGTATCAGGCCATATTATGGATAACTTTTTGGTGTCTTTTATTTTAGTGAGCAATCTCAGAAACATCATTGTCATTGATACTTACTGACAGAATGAAGCATCCAAAGTACTCAGTTTTTCTTCAGTGGCTTCAAAGTGGAACTGCTCAAAGAAAGACATTGACAACAAGACGAGGAATTGTGTCCAGGGCCCCTGCAGAACAACCATAGATGAAAAAAGGTACTAGCTCAAGGCTAGAACAGGGATAGGCAATGTCAGGTGCCAAATCCGGCCCTCCAGCAGATATGGTCTGGCCCTGGAGGACTTTGAGGAAATATTATTGCTCATAACATGATCTAAAAAATGTAATCAATTAAAAATAAATATGAATAAAGTCAATACCTGGGGGATTAACTTCAGACAAACTTGTATAGTTTTTGACAAGGACAAAAATCGATCAAGTAGACTTGCCTACCCCTGGGCTAGAGGATCAAGGCTAGTGCAGAAAGCAAACTTACTGCACACAATTCAACATCATCGTGAAGCTGGTCCCTCATCAGATTAAAATTAAAATTAAAATCAATGTTTTTGTGCTGTTTTGTACAGTAAATATCCAAGTTTTGTGTTGGTCCCGTTTACAAAAACCTTTAAAACATTGGGAGTTTATGCACGACCGCTCCTGAGACACGTGACAAGTACGTATCCAACACACGCAATAGGCAAAAAAAGAATACAGCACAAACGACAGAGTTTTTTATCTTTACATAAATATGTGAGGGGCCAGCTTCACAGACCCTTTTTTAAAACCACGTGTTTTCACTCACGCACACCAGGAGATCTACAAGGAAGGAACGGAATAAAAAAACAAAAAACAAATGCACAATATTCAGCGACAACCTGCAAGGCTTCACACTTGCTTTTCTTGCATAAGACACACTTTTAGGTTAACGTGTATCTTCATCTGAGTAATAATAGTAGCCTATTTTGTACAGTAGCTTCGAATTGCATACCATTTTGCAGAGTTTCGGTGGCCGGAGTCGTGCACTTGTCGTTGGGGCTGGGAGCGCCTCCTGTAGCCTCACAGCGCAGTACAGCTCGGGCTTTAACCACGTGCACGGGCTCGCTCAAGTTTCATTTGACAGTGACGTGACAGGACACTCGCTTCTATTTGTTTATTAAATATTTCACATTTCAAGAATACATGCTACAGAATTTAAAATGTACAACTTGTAAACAATAATTCCTTTTTTTTTTTTTTAAGAATTAAAATCACCAGATGACTGGAAATTGTCATCCAAGTTTTAACACTGAAAACATTCAAGCTTCTTCCCTCGTTTTTTAATATATTAAATACAAGGCCCCTTAAACTATACGATGATTGTGCAGCATTCTTTATTTAACCTTTTATGTAAATAGTTATCGTCCTGGTACTGCTTAAGCTCCCTTTGGTTTGTGCTTATCTGCAGCTGTTTAGCACCCAAATGTAAAGACAAGGGGCCCACAGACAACATATCCATTCCACTGGTGGTGATGTTTCCTCTCTGGTGTTATTTTAATAGAAATGGGGACTAAAAAGCAGTGCAATTTGTATTAGAGTCATACACTTAATGCATATAAAAACACAACAGTAAAACACTATGCCATAACTAAAGCTAATTACTATGCCAATCAAACTGATTGTGCATAGAGTTACAAGTCATCACTGTTCCGATAATATTTACATATATAATGTTTTAGCAGGTTTTAGACAGCAAATACAGTATTTGAGCAAACAAACAAAAAACTGAAAAAATCCCTGAATCTCTGCATTTATTCCATAGGTTTAGAATAGGGCACCAATATCTTTGTGGTATTTGGGAGGAAAAAAGCAAAGTAAAGTTGCAAAGTGTCTATATGAATATTTATCTTTTGATGCCAAGTCTTAATGCCTGATAGGTCCTGAGACAAATTACTTTGCAGTCCCAGATTAAATATACAAAACATTTTCTTTATGGATTTTATAAATATTACTATGGTCTTTTATGGTTCTTGGCAAAGATTAATGCAGCAAGTGCTGGTATGGCAAACAAGGTACTTGTTCCAAAGAAAATTAACTAGTGCCCATCTCTACATATGAGTTTTCTGCCAATAGATGGCCTTGAATCGATCATTTATGTTCGAGTTACATTGATCCATACAATATCGCATAACCCCTACAGCACAAAGTACTCTCTAGATCTGTGTTACATCCACATAATGACAGCACGGTCAAACAGCACATTACATTTACACAACTGTCTAGAGAGCACCATGAGACAAAGAACAAATCAGGAAACTAACATGTAGTAACACAGATTACATTCATCTAGCGGAAACATGAACATTAAGGCTTTGTGATCAATACTATCAAAACAAATCATTGAGATATTGCAAAAACAAAACAAAAGCATGAGTGTTGCTCAACAAAAGTAGATCAGCTTAACCAGTACAACATTTTTATCATTACTATTTCTTATTTTGCTTTATGCCTTATGGCTATTTTGAAGAGAAATAAACTTTATTAAGCTATCTCTATAAAAAAAGAGTGATAACTATCAATATCTAAATGATATCCATAACTCCTTAGTTATTATGATTTTCTTTCTTTTACTATTGTTAAAATAAGAGTCTAGTCTAAATTAAAACGGTAACTCCTGCTACTATACTACACTACAGTGGCTCTGAAGTTACGTTACACTAAAGGTCAGTCTTTGGACCATTAAGAAGACCCCGATATACTCACATAACAGTCATAGGCTGTGAATATAGGGTCCTGTGTCACTCCTGGGGTGTAAGTATCTCTAAAACAGTTATGGATTGATGTAACATTGATGATTATGTTCAAATGATCTCATAGGCTATAACTTATGATCAACACAAACCTTAAGTGACAGAAGCCGCACAGCAACACACTATTAGACTGTGTTTATCATATTTTTACTGTATTTTTCACTGCCTGCAGTGCACAGTATTCGAGAACTTAAAGTGTCATGTGACATTATTACATTTTACACGATACGATACATAAAGCATTACTAAGCACCATACTTATCAATCTAACAATTCTGCCATCAAGATGTGTGCAAAAACATGGACTACATTACAAACCTCTTCTGCCAACTAGAAGCTACCATTAAGTGTAATGTCCAGAAAGTGCGCGAGTTGCCTTCTCATGGAGAAATAATTTCTCTCAGAAATAAGAAATCTTTGAGCAGCATAGTATTTAGTCCAACAGGGGAATTTCAGTCGGGACAGACAATTTAAACCCAGTTAATCAAAAATAATATGGAACTTGTTGTCACCCCTGCTTGTTTAAGTACACAAAGTAAGAGTAATTTCCCAATGTACAATAGTCCAAACATTTAGGTTCACAAGATACTGAACACACTCATGTAAAATAAAGCCCTTTAAAAGAAGCCACAATCATGTGATAATGACATGCAAATGCTTAATGTTTTCAGACGCCCATCAACAGGACTGCTCCGTGCAGTGTACCATAAATCCCATGATGTACCAGTTAGTTATCTAACACGGGGGCCACACCGCCTGCGTGAGCAGAGTGGGGCGATGATGCGAGCGTGGCCACACCAGCAGCAGCGCCACAAAGGAGAACAGGCTTCCTTTCAAATCAATGCACATTCATGAAATATGGCATGTCTTATTTATATACTATCACAATGCTCGCTTTCGCCCTGTATTAAAATTATTTGAGTGACTACTGAACGGTGATTTAGTAACTAAAAGTAATTACAACACAGTTCGGGAACGTTTTTTACTGTTGTAATGAAAATCCACCTTTTGTACAGATGCAACATTGACTATGCGTACTATCAACATAGACTGTGTGAAAAGTCTCTAAAAGGTGTGCAGTGTCCTAATGCTGGATATGAATGTCTTAGCGTTGTATGTATAAATCATTTTCAAATAAACCCTGAATCTGTACCGTTAGGACCTCACAATCCTTCCTACACTAATTTGCACAAGTTTACACCGAAGTTGATTTGGGGGATGGTAAATCCTTTGTTCTTTTGTTAAAGGTCCTATATCATGCAAAATCGACTTTTTGGAGCTTTTAACCATGTTGTTATGCTATTTCCTTCTCAAAAACACCCCCAGAGTGGTTTTTGGATTCATTCACGCAGTTCTCAGTAATCCTCCTGAATCCTGCTCTCTGAGCAGCTGCTCCGCCCTCTCCTGGTAAACGACTGACATGTTCAGTTGTGTCGTCACAGCGGAATGGAAGTGCTCGACGTCTGTAAGCTAATGCCTGATTTTTCATTATTTCTGTCGTAAAAAAATAAATAAAAAAAAGACAAAAAAATAAAAAAATAAAAAAAAGTGCCTGACGCGTCCGTGCTGCCCCTGCAGAGAAATCAAACGCACCCCCTGAGCGTCTGAGCAGATGTCGTGTTTGCACCGAAAGCTGTGAAGAAGGAGCTCTTTCTAACCTACTCTGGAGTCTGGACACCTGTTCCTTTTTCTAACGATAATGTCACGGAGAAAAGCGCGTTTGGCTACGAAGAAAGGACTTTATTCAACCTTCCTAAAGAAGAGACCACTCGCCAGAAGTTGGATTTTCTCTCCGGGATTCAGCGACTCAGCCAAAATAGTGTTTGTCTGTGACCGTCTCTGATGGATGTTTGGTGAACCTTGGCCAGAATCAAAGTGGATTAACTTTTATAACCAACATAATGGAATCATCAGAGCGGTGAGTCAATCAAAATGCGTGTTAGCGTGTGTGTTAGCCATTATATATATTTCTACTACTGCTAAAGTTGTATGAGCGGAGAGAGGGGGCGGAGTTAACTGAATCCAAGCGTTTTGTCTTCCGGGTTGGAAAAATACCTCCAGAAAATACTTATATTTATCACAAAAATTAGTGCTCTGTAGTGGTAGAGGTACAATATATCATATAAATGCCTATACTTTACTTTGGAATGGCTAAAATAGCATGATACAGGTCCTTTAAGTAGTGAGCTGTATCTCTGGGTGGAACTTGATTAGCCAATAGGAAGTAGTCTGTTGAAACAAAGAAGCTAAGACGTGAGTACAGGTAAAACTTTTTCACTCCTTGTTCAGTTACCAGTGCTGTTTGGACTTGATTTCTTGGTGCTAAGAATTAAATTCTCATGCTATCCGTTTATTTTAACCTATGAAAAAATGTATATGCCCATGTATATATCAGAATTATAATATTTATATATTAAGTCTTTTCTTCGGGACACTAGATGTACGCTTGACGCACGCCCCCAAAAATAGGATTCTATCTAAATAGGAATGATTCTATCTAAATAGGATTGATTCTATCTAAATAGGATTGATTCTATCTAAATAGGATTGATTCTATCTTCCAAACGCCACTAGCGCGCTGTGCCTCGCGCGTGGTATGCGCGGACAGTGTGGCCACTTCCAATTCGCTTCAATGAAAGCTAAGTAAAATCTCAGCTGACGCCCGCAACACAGCGCTTCGCATGCCGGCGGTGTGGCCCCGGCCTAAGAAAGTATAAAGTGCACATTGTTGTATTGTGGTCAGCAATCCTATTGTCGCGATGATGCAGTTGTGCAGAAACGTCTAATCTCTGAGATCTGTATTCAGTTGCTGGTTGTTACAGCATATAGCAGCATTTCATTTGTTAGGTTACCAGTATTGAAAGTGCATGTCTGCAGATGGATCCGGTCAGGTATTTCAGCTATGGCAGCAGATACAGTATACCACACTATGTTTTTGTTTGAGTGCAATCTTCAGTCAAAACATTTACTTCATTCTGCAGAGCCGACCATGAATGTTTTATAAGAAGGGTAGAAAAAATGAGTACAGGCCAATACTTGTGGACACTAAGAGGCCTTACCAATACTAGGTTAGATGATAGCAGAGGAGCCAGACGAAGGTGAGTTTGAGTTGGGAGAGGAAGGGAGGTTCCAAAAAAGCCACTTGCGTTTACACTGTCGTTTCTGGTACAGGTAGTCTTCCTTGTCACGCTCTTTTCGAGCTCTTTGGTAGTGGTCATCTTCTTTCAGATACCATACAGGTGGCCAGCGATGCTTCTCAAAATACACTTGGTTGTCTGCATGACAATAGTATAAATACTAGAGTAATAACAACCCACAAAAGTATGACACGAAATGAATAATTATGGAAATATTACCTGCTGATTTAGCCTTCATATCTCGAGGGAACTTTCTACAAACACTGTTGTAGTTGGTGCAAATGTGGTGCAGGCACCAGCCAGTGAGCTGCTGTGCTCCATGAAACTGGGGAGACATTGACGTACATATTACATCCTTTACATTGCAAACTTATAAAACTGCCATGATATAAGAATTAAGAGGATAATTACTACCTGGGCCATATCCAGATACACCAAAACATCACCATCAATGTCAGCTCCCATCATTGCAGTTTCTGTCAAAACTGTTACTGTATAGAGCTCTGAAATAGAAAAATACTTTGACTTCATCAAATATTTTGAGGATTATACTAAAAATAAAGGATATTCTAGACTAGTATTATAGTACCTGTAAGAGCAACTAAGTGAGGGAGACAAAGACGATTGGCGAGAACAATAAGCTCCATGGCATCAAGGTCTTTTCTGGAACAAAAGCGCCCAGTGTAGAGATACTCGAGCACAGCCCTCATGCAGCTGCGTGTAGTGTTAGGAAACAATACCTTTACAGGGAAGAAAAATGACAATGTTACAATTTCCCATGAGGATGATAAATCACACACAAAAAAACAAAAATAAATGGTGGCTTGTTATACATTATATTAAAAATTAACTTTCAACACCAGCTGCTGGTGGTTTCTGACCTCTTTAGTGCTGCTCTCCACAAAAGGCCCACCAAACATTGCTGCCATCCAGTCACAACTCGCAATGAGTAAAGGCTTATGGGCCATAATTGTCCCATCATCAAGTTTGAATACAACATCTGTAACATAAATAGCTTAATAATGGAACTACTTATACTACTTCAAGCACAAAAAGTGATATATATTTACCTGAAAATGTGCCTTTGGCAAGACACTCTTTTACTCGGTTTGTGCGGCGTACATGAAAGGCTTTGGTGATTTCTTGGTTCATGAAGGCTTCATTGTTCAATATGTTGGCCACCATCATTCTCAGGTCAAAGACCTCCAGCAGCTCAGCAATGTGTGCAATGTGCATTAACTCTTTTTCATTTTCATCCAGCTGACCTGTGTAGAGATACCGAAGCACTGCTCGGAAAGGACTCAGCTGCATGGACTGGTCCATGTGAACTACAGTCATGGTGCGGGGATTGTATGTTATCGGGTCATCCACCAGCTCCTCTTGAATGCTAACAAAGGCTCGACTCCAGGAAGACAGCAGTCTGCCCTGTCTTGTGCCCTCTGAGTCTTTCAAGGTGCCATCACTGGTGCAGGCCCTTAGGTTTGCCTTGTCTCCTTCATCACTACTTTCACATACATCAAAACTAGCAGCACGCATCAGCAGTTCTCGGCCTGAGAGCTGCGCACGAGGCGGTTTTTCTGTCTCCTCCTTTTGTGTTTCCATAATAAAGAGGTCATAGAACTTCGAAGATGATGTTGCCAAATATACTTTGTGAGCAAATATTTTCTGCCGCTCCTGCAGCACTAGGATGACATCAGCACAGTGTGGGTCCTCTAAAAGGCCGACCGGATGCTCCTCCGTGGTGGTTGGCGGAGGAGGGACAGTGATTATAGGAGGTGGAGGTTTTGGTGGCAGGAAAGGCGCCTGAAGAAGAGGCCTCTGAACATTTCTAAGGTGAGATTTCCAGAACTGGAGGTGTCGGCGGGAGATAAGAGCAGCTCGGATAGCATTGTCAAAAACATCCTTGACTCCAAACTGAGCGACAACACTTGTTTCATAATATGGCACTCCTAACTCCTTGGCCACCTCACGCCCTCTCTCTGGAGGAAGGATCTCATTGGACTTTATGGGCCTAAAACATATGTACCTGTTTCATAACAGCTTTCTTAATTGCATTCTTCTTAAACTGTCTTACCTTGCCAAAGGCCTCCGTGCTCTGTTTACTGCTTCTAAATCCGCATAACGCAAGTCCAGCTGGCAGCCCACCAATATGACAGGGGCACGAGGGCAGAAGTGCTTGATCTCTGGGTACCACATAGTTTTCACATGGTACAGAGAGTTGGGGTTAGCAATTGAGAAGCATAGTACCACCACATCAGACCTGAAAATAAAGGTTTACATGTCACAATCAAACTTAAAGAACACCGTGTCACTGTTGTTCGCTCAGCCAGACCTGCCATATGCAAAACGCCGATCCTTATGATGGTCTCCAAAAGTGTCCCAGAGACGAAGGGACACACTGACGTCATCCACAACATCTCTGGAGCGCTCTAATACCTAAAGAAGACAAAATGATGTAGATAATAAAATTTAAATAATGTTTATACATAAAATATTTGAATACTTACTTCTTGACATACTCTGTATTGGTCAATGGCCCAGACAGTGGGCACATGAGTAGCTAATAACTGGTACTGTGTCAGCGTAGCGTTGCAGGCTCGTGCACAGATGAGGCGCGTTTTTCCAACAGCATTGTCTCCAACTACCACACACTTGATAGTTTCGACGTTTGGCCTCTCATAATCCATATCAGAATCCGTCAATGGGGACCTGTCAAAATACAGAGACATGAGCGCCTGAAACCCTGTGTCCATAACAGAGCATAGACGGGGATCAATACAGACAGCCTACTCTTTAATTCATAAGTAAGTAAGTTACAATGTTGTGCTTATTACACAGGCTACTAACGTGATATGAATTAAATGTGAATTGTTACAATGTTACACTTTTTCAACAAGCAAGGACGTGTAGACAGAGGGCTATGTGAACATATCAAGGACACACCTTATGAAGGCTTTCAAACTCCTTTCACACCCTAACGAATCTTGCTAGGTATTTTTGTCTTATTGCCTTGTGCCAACTGTGGGTTTAACTGTTCTTTCAGTAGGCCTATATGTCACTCACTCTTTATCCTGTTCAAACACTTCGTCAGTAAATAGGCAGCATGGGAAAACATAGGCCTCATTATCTCGTGAGGGTAGCATCCATTCATAAAAACGCCCTTTCATTGAGTGATTCTGCGTATACTATATAACGGACTGAGTCACCGGGCTAGGCCTGTTTGGAACTGGAGGGACAAAACGCCTAAAAATAATAATGGGCTTTGCCTTCCATTTCGGTTGACTGCACTGTGCATCACTTTGATGTGACCAAACACTGGCTATGCCAACAAATAACACGGAAAGATCACAAAATGCCTTCTATAACGAGGCACGCACGAGCAGCGCTTACGCCACCAAAGCACTAGTCACAGGCTGCAGCATTACGCGTTATGTAACGCCCACTTACTGACTCTTCAGCTTGTTTATGACGGTACAACAACTCAATTTGCGGCCAAGACATGTGAACAGGGAAAGCAGGATGTCTAGAGTAGCCTGCATGGTTTCTTTTCTTACCGCCACGTAAGAAACTGCTGCAGGGGGTTGGTTGACAAACGTGACGGAAAGCAGGGCTCCATCGGATGCGGCTTGCACCTGACGGTAGCTCGTTTTTAACCTCATCTTCAAAGCAAGGTGCAGAGGCTCGTAATTATGTGTCCAACTGACTGCGTAGCTGCGTGAATAAATCCCAGAGGGTGCAGAAAAGTCACGATCTGTGCGCCATACGTGTAGGCTACAGACTGAACAACGATGTCAAGCCAGTCGCTCTTGCGCAGAGCTGTGAGTCTGCGACGCCAACAGTCATAGACCTACCTCCAGTTACTGTAAGGCCGACAGAGCTAATAATAGTCAGGCGCAGGAGAGAGAGAGGGGGAGAGAGGGGAAGAGGGAGAGAGAGGAGATAGGGAGAGAGAGAGAGGGGGAGAGGGAGAGAGAGGAGATAGGGAGAGAGAGAGAGGGGGAGAGGGAGAGAGAGGAGATAGGGAGAGAGAGAGAGGGGGAGAGGGAGAGAGAGGAGATAGGGAGAGAGAGAGAGGGGGAGAGGGAGAGAGAGGAGATAGGGAGAGAGAGAGAGGGGAGAGAGAGGGAGAGAGAGGAGATAGGGAGAGAGAGAGAGGGGAGAGAGAGGGGGAGAGGGAGGGAGAGAGAGGGGGAGAGGGAGAGAGAGGAGATAGGGAGAGAGAGAGAGGGGAGAGCGAGGGGGAGAGGGAGGGAGAGAGAGAGGGGGAGAGGGGAAGAGGGAGAGAGAGGAGATAGGGAGAGAGAGAGGGAGGGAGAGAGAGAGAGAGAGGGGAGAGGGAGAGAGAGGGAGGGGAGATAGGGCGGGAGAAAGAGAGAGAGAGGGAATGGGAGGGAGAGAGAGAGAGGGGAGAGAGAGAGAGAGGGGGAGAGAGAGGGAGGGGAGAGGGAGAGGGGAGAGGGAGATAGAGAGGAGATGCGGAGGGAGAAAGAGAGAGAGAGGGAGAGGGGGGAGAGGGAGAGAGAGGAGATAGGGAGAGAGAGAGAGGGGAGAGAGAGGGGGGGAGGGAGGGAGAGAGAGGGGGAGAGGGAGAGATAGGGAGAGAGAGAGAGGGGAGAGAGAGGGGGAGAGGGAGGGAGAGAGAGAGGGGAAGAGGGAGAGGGAGGAGATAGGGAGGGAGAGAGGGGGGGGAGAGGGAGGGAGAGAGAGAAAGAGAGAGGAGATAGGGGGAGAGAGAGAGGGGAGAGGGAGAGAGAGGGAGGGGAGATAGGGCGGGAGAAAGAGAGAGAGAGGGAATGGGAGGGAGAGAGAGAGGGGAGAGAGAGAGAGGGGGAGAGAGAGGGAGAGGGGAGAGGGAGATAGAGAGGAGATGCGGAGGGAGAAAGAGAGAGAGAGGGAGAGGGGGGAGAGGGAGAGAGAGAAAGAGAGAGGGGAGATAGAGGGAGAGAGAGGAAGGGGGAGAGAGAAAGAGAGAGGGGGAGAGAGAAAGAGAGAGGGAGTTGGAGAGGGAGGGGGAGAGAGAAAGAGAGAGGGGAGAGGGAGAGAGAGAGGGCGATAGAGGGAGAGAGAGGGAGGGGGAGAGAGAGGGAAGAGAGAGAGAGGGAGGGGGAGAGAGAAAGAGAGAGGGGGAGAGGGAGGGGGAGAGAGAGAGGGGAGAGGGAGGAAGAGAGAGAAAGGGAGAGAGAGAGGGAGAGAGAGGGAGGGAGAGAGAGGGAGGGGGAGAGAGAGGGGGGAGAGGGAGGGAGAGAGAGAAAGGGAGAGAGAGGGAGAAAGAGAAAATGCACAACATATTCACTTTTCAGTTTACATTACAACTTCAGAGGAATTTATAGATTTGAGGCCTATTCAACCAAAAGTCAGATTCAAAGAGGTCATATCCAAGTAAAGGGACTCTCCTCTTTTTGTCCAAAGCTTAAAGACTAAGTAACAATAATAAATGTAGGTCCACGGTTTTATTTTAGATGTAGCCTACTTCTTTTTCCCACTATTTTCCCAGTCACTTGATGTTGCTAAAACAGCCCTGTAATAACCAGTCTAGATCTTTCCAAGCACATTTTTCTGTTTTGCCAGAGCGAGACAGTAATCACACGATGTTTTGTTTGCGTTGTTTTTGTTAAGTATGGTATAAGTCTGAACTTTAAGCTATGCTCTGGGCTTTATAACTTCTGTAGCTGCCCTTGTACCGTGTGAGTAAATCCACCAGATGAGGCCAATGCTCTACATTCCCCATTAATGAAGCAACAACTATAGGGCCCCTTGTGCTTTTGGTACTGATTAAGATTTACAAAATATTGCTGAAGGTAATGGCAACATGAAAGAACAATTTGGAAAGTGTAGTCCGTTATGGCACAGTGTAAGAATTACACAACATTTTATGTAAAATACAAGACAATTGATGAGTAGCTCCAAAGTCCAAAGTCCTGGCATTTTGAAACAAATGCCGTAAGTCCACACTGTAACTCTGTCTTTGTTGAGCTATGTCTGCTGCTGACAAAGACTCAAAAAGAGCCTTTTGCCTGGACTCTTATTATGTCTCTGAAGAACTGGGATTCATTCTGCGTGAGCCTCTGGTAGGTCACATCTATATAGCATAGAGGGGTCTGTGTGTCCTGTTACATTCAGAAGAAATCATGCATGTCACCTCAGTATTTTAGTTTGGAAATGAAGGCTGATCCTTAATTTTGTCCAGATCATCATAACCTTTGACTTGTGCCTGTACTTATGAAAAACAATCTTGTCAAGCTGAAGATAATGTTTGCACACCACTGATACTACATTATTTGCAGACAGAGCTCCCACCTTATTACAAGCCATGGCTTGATATCGCCCTACAGCTCCCGGAGCTGGTGCACTCACATGAGCTGCGCTCTCGTGTTAGCAGGGTAAGTAAGGACAACAAACGCACAAGGACAGTTGACCCCAGTGTGAAGGTTCAGAGTTGTTGTCTTTGTCCAGATGCCACTGCTGAGCAGCCAGTATCTGCAGACACATAGGGAGCTGCGGCTCGCACACCTGGCTCTGGGCGCTACCACCATGGGCTACGTCTGGCAGGAGGGAGAGGAGGACACAGTCAAAGTACCTCTGTTGCACTTCATTTTTTCAGGATTTATAGAAATAAGGCTATATGTAAGGAGTAAAGGAGTAAAAGGTTATTGTCAAATGTTGTAGTTTTAAAGAAGAATATCCTATGCTGAGATGTCCACCAGAACAAAATGTTATATCCAAATAGACTATGCAAAATATAATTAATAAAAAGCAACCGTTTAAATAAGTCTCATTCAAAACCACACGCCGATAGATTCTGTCTTATGTTCTTTGAAACCAGAGGCTACTGTAAGACCTATCTTCACGGCTTTGCTCCGATATTGAATATTCAGGTTACCAATATCCAAGGGCAACCTGAGACAAGCAAGGCATAATAATTCTGTACATGCGGAAAAAAGGGATGCACTTAACTCACAAAAAAGATCCTTTTTCCCACTATTATTAATTGCTTTCTATCAAAAAATAAACCTAAGGGTTTTAATTTAAGGTGCTGCCGCGTAACTTGGCTCTTCCATACTGGGATGTGTCACAGCGGTTAGGGCTTCCCCCCATCTTCTTACACGCTGATGCAGTCTTGGCAAACTGGAGGAAAAGGGATCCAGAAAGGTAGGACTCTGTGCCTTGTATTGTTTTATATGGCTACATTAATTAAGGGTGTGTGTAACACTATTGTGTCCTTCTGTTTACAGGCCTTTTGACATGGAGTAAGTAATTTAGCAACTTATAACAATAGGTTATGTTCATGTTCTTAAATTGGATCACGGTAATGATGATGAGGATTATGGAAGGCAGGGCCCAGAATAAATCAATAAGCCAAACCTGGTATTTGTTAGGGATTAGGTTCATGCCCCTGTCATACTACAGTAATCGTGTGGCAATAGTCCATTTAACAGCAATCAGACCCATGTGTTTAAATAACCACTTTATAATGTCTACCTAATTACACAGATATTACCCATAAACTTGGTCAAACATCAACAGCCTGACAATAAAAAGAACTATACCACGATTCCACATTAGGGCTGCATGATGTGCAAAATTGTGTTAACTGTACAAATATTGTTGCAATATTAATATAATAAAACAACTTTTCAACACAGAATGAACCTAAAACAAATTCTAATTGTTTAGTTAATATACAGTTCTGTCTTAATCTCTGTCAGATGGAAGCCCTCATTTATTGTGCGATATATTGTGACACCTAATATTGCGATACTATATATAACAATCATTTTTCAATGTGCAGCCCTGCAGTACATCATATTTTGAGGATTTCAGGTTCCAATCATGTTATCTAGGAACTTGGACTTGGTGGTCAGGCTGCCGGGGGGGGAGAGTTTGAGGGGTTTCTTCATGGTCACTCTGTTGGTGGAGCTTGCAGCGATTCCTGCACTGAAGGTACGGTAATTAGTTGACAAGTCCAGAATTCCATGCGTTGTAAATGAAGCAGCTTATGTTTGTGTTTGCAGAGCATTCCCACAGTGTTCAGAGGTGTGAGCTGTGGACATACAGAGGCAGTGGCTCGAGCTCTGCAGGACATTAGCAAGTCTATACAGGAAATGTGCGAGGCACTCAAACTCATGCACGGTACCTTCTCTGCTGTGTAATAAGTATAAACAATCAAGTATTTGTTAGAATAACTGAGAAATATTTATCTTCACAGTGTATGTAGAGCCTTCAGTTTTCTATGGCGTTATAAGGATCTACCTCTCTGGGTAATGCTGGTACATTTGGAGATTTCTATTATAGTGCTTATGAAACAGAGATGTACATTTACACCAGTGGTTCTGAACTGCTTTTTGGGTGCTGACTCACCATTTGAGAACTACTGGTTTAAAGGGAAAGAACGGAGGCAGAGGTTTTGTAGTTGTTTTAAGGTTAAGGTATACTTTATTGACCCAGTAGGGAAATCTGTCCTCTGCATTTGACCCATCCTTCGATGCCACATGGGCAACCCGTCAGGAGCAGTGGGCGACAGCAGTGCAGCGCCCGGGGACCCATCTCCAAATGTGGAGCCATGGCTGATGGTCAGAATCACCTGGCTTGAGGATTCACCTATTGTGCATGTTTTTGATTGATGGGGAAACCGGAATACCCGGAGGAAATCCATTCAGACACGAGGAGAGAAACATGCAAACAGAAAGGCCCGCAGCGCTAACCACTCAGCCACCATGCAGCCATTTTGGAAGGAGTATACTGTCACTGGACAAATGTCAAACAGGAGGTTGGGGTCTTGTGCTGCAACATATCAAGCTTCAATTTGCAAGATGAAGAACGTAAAAAAAAACACTGCAACCAACAGATGTAAAAGTAGTTGTTTTTTATTAGTATAGAAGTTTCTGCTTTGGCTCATTTCTCTGATTGACTGTATTAGTCATGCATTGAAATTACATTTAAAAAAAAAGCAATACCCGATACAGTTTCTCAGTGTAGAATACACAGTGACAGATGTATGGCTCATCAGGCTTCTAATAAATGACAAATGATGATGTATGACTAAAGGAAGCGGATAATAAGAACTGCAAAATACATAATTGCACTTTACTTTACACTTAAACATTATTCTTATTTAATGATTAGAACACAAATAGGTCATAGAGAGTGAGCCCATAATAAGATCTAAAGATATACATATAGGAAATCATTGTGCATCTCAAAGTTTACGAGTAATTGAGCATGTTTCCTGTGGTTTCACAACAGTTGGAAAGACAACCCCAGCATGCCCAATGGTCTAATCTATGAAGGAGTACATTCAGAGCCTATGGAGCTCTCAGGTGGAAGTGCGGCACAGAGCAGCTTGCTGCACTGTTTCGATGAACTTTTGGGTGTCAAGCATGAAGCCAAAGCAGGTAAGATAGTTTACAGTCTGTCAAATGGATTGATTATTACTGTTTTTTTTAAACTCATCACACTATGCCCCTATATAGGAGCCTTTCTTGCCCGCATGAGAGACTACATGCCCCCTGCTCACAAGCAAATGATCCAGGACATCTCCAGTCAGCCATCTTTGAGGAATTTTGTACAAGAGCAACATGATGAACAGCTAAATCAGGCCTTCCAGCTTTGCGTGACCAAACTAATCGAGCTTCGAAACTATCACATAAACATGGTTAGTCGATACATAACGGTACCCGCTGCTCGCGCCCGCCAGCTACGCGTCGAGAAGGAATCTACAGAGGATATGGTCAGCAAAGCGCCCACGGCTTTGGAGGAGAGAGGCACCGGCGGCTCCAGCATCATGGGATTTCTGAAGACAGTCAGGGACAAAACCAAACAGGTCTCACTACCTGTCACCAAGCATTAAGTTACTATCAAAGAGATGGCTTTAGGACCGAGAGCCATCAAACGCCGACATCTGGGTTTGTTCAAACTTAGACTTAAAAGATTTGAGTGACAGCCATGACTCAGCCCAAACCATAATTCAAACCGTTTCTGTTTGACCACTAATTTCATCTTCAGTCTCAAATGAAACAAAAAAAATGCACAATGAGAGAAAACTGCGCACTGTCCACATAAAGCAAAGACTTGAGACAGTAAGAGTTATATTCAGTATTTTTCCACTTTGAACATTACGAAAAGATGTGTTGCTGTAAAGAATAGAAATTGCCTATAAGGTGTATATGAAAGGTTGTCTGTGTCAGTGTCTATCTCCTGGCCATTGATCTGGATGTGCCCCACTTAAAGGCCAAAGCTGGGGCCCCCTCATCCTCTTACAGTGGGGAAAAAAAGTATTTAGTCAGCCAACAATTGTGCAAGTTCTCCCACTTAAAAAGATGAGAGAGGCCTGTAATGTTCATCATAGATATACCTCAACTATGAGAGAAAAAATTAGAAAAAAAAAATCCAGAAAATCACATTGTCTGATTTTTTAATGAATGAATTTGCAAATTATGGTGGAAAATAAGTATTTGGTTACCTACAAACAAGCAAGATTTCCGGCTCTCACAGACCTGTAACTTCTTCTTTAAGAGGCTCCTCTGTCCTCTACTCGTTACCTGTATTAATGGCCCCTGTTTGAACTTGTTATCAGTATAAAAGACACCTGTCCACAACCTCAAACAGTCACACTCCAAACTCCACTATGGTCAAGACCAAAGAGCTGTTGAAAGACACCAGAAACAAAATTGTAGACCTGCACCAGGCTGGGAGGACTGAATCTGTAATTGGTGTGCTCTCCTTGTTCGGTCTGTTAGTTTAGGTGGACGCCCGTGTCTTGGTAAGTTCTCAGTGGTGCTATACTCTTTCCATTTCTGAATGATGGATTGAACAGTGCTCCGTGAGATGTTCAAATCTTGGGAAATCTTTGTAAACCTTAACGCTGCTTTAAACTTCTCCACAGCTTTATCTCTGACCTCTCTGAGCTCCTTGGCCTTCATGATGTTGTTTAGTGACCAATACACTCTGACCATAGCTCTGAGGCCCTCACAGAACAGCTGGAATTATACTGAGAGTAGATTACACACACGTGGCCTCTATTTAATGGTTAGGACAAGGTGTGAACATTCTGCAGTCATTAGGAATGTTATAAAGGCAATTTAATGCACTCAGAAAACGCTGTACGAATACTTATGCACGCCCCACTTTTCTATGTTTTGTAAAATAACAGAATCATGTATCATTTTACTTTCACTTCACAGTTGTCTGTTACTTGTGTTTGAACTTTCAGTAAAAAATTCTAAATAAAATCTTTACGTTTAGGGTGATGACAAAATGTGCAAAGGTTCAAGGTGTGTTAGTACTTTCGCAAGACACTGTACCTATGATGAACATTACAGGCCTCTCTCATCTTTTTAAGTGGGAGAACTTGCACATTGTTTTTCCCCCACTGTACTTGAAGAATGGTATCAAACACATGCTTACTTCAGCTGTCCTCAATTCATAGGGCGCTATTGCAATTAAAGTAGGTCAAGGGCTGCAGAATATGGGAATAGCATTTGTAATATTTATTTACTGCACTGCAAAAAGTAATAAACTAGATTACTTTAAATGTCTCAATGTGTGCATAATAATCCAAATTCTAGACGTTTTGACTTTTTAAGATTTAGTTGGGTATTTGACCTAGATTATTTCACTTGTTCTGAGACGATTCTGACTCATTTCAATACATCAAGTATTATTGTGTTTAGGTCTGATTAGGAAAAAAGTCTGAATGAGTGAAAACCGCTCAAAACAAGATACATTTCCTAAATTCAAGTCATACGAGCCAGCGCTTAATATGTACTTTTTAACGTTTTCTTTTAAATCCGACCAGTGTGGTTTTTTAATACCTGACAGTTTTGAAGTTTTGATTGCTCACTTTCTGCACTCTTCCTCAGAGTTTGTCCATGATGTTACTGTGACGTGTCTTGTCAGCTGATTTACACAGGTTTTGGCATTGTTTTCCTACCAGTGGAGGTAGGACAACAGCTCCGTGCCCCAGATGTGTGAAGGCAAACAGGCCCCCTGTTACTATCCCCGTTTCATTTACTTTTTGCTCTCTGAGGAAGATTGCAGAAAGTGAGCAGTCGAAACTGTCAGGTATGAAAAAAACACACCGGTCTGATTTAAAAGAAAATGTTTACAAGTTAACACAAGAAAACCAAATAAACTTTTTTGGAATTCAATTACCGTAGTGAACATTTCAGTAATATTAGTATTAGTATATTTTAGCAAACCATTTCAACACAGTACAATCTATTAGAATTACTGTATTTTCCGGACTATAAGTCGCACCGGAGTATAAGTCGCACCCCCAGCCAAACTACGAAAAACATTTTATTTATAGTCCAGAAAATATGGTAAAGTAAATTTGAAGATTGTGTGCAAACAAGATCTGCACTGTACAGTGTAATAACATTCACATGTCTGAATAGTGGGATGCCTCAGCTCGCAAGCAGTGAAGGTGACCTGAGTTACTGTATATGGCCATGCAACGTTACAAAATACACACAAGGTATGATGTTGTGACAAATCAGAGCACATTAATTTCCTTTACCATTCAAAACTATGAATGAAAAAACACACAAATACACGCAGCCGAATGTCCTCACAATGAACTATTGACATCCCTGGAACCTGACTCTTATCTCGCCATAGAATCGCCCTGTAATTCTACTTTGTGCATTTTGAAACACAATGCACAATACAGCAGTGGGATGCGCCGCTTATCACAGTGGTTACCTCAGCAGTCTCTCCACATCTTAAGCCCACATCCAGCCTCCACTTGCCCCAAAGGCTTCCCCCAGGGCAGACATAAAGGGCTGGATTGTCCTACCGATGGCTCATACCGTGTAACACTCACCTTTCTGCGCTTGTCTCCACCGGTGTTTCGTTACAATAGCGGGATTGTGAGATCAGATAAAAAGCATGATGTGGCAACCGCCTTTTATATTAAGCCTTGTTTTGATATAGGGACTGAGTGGCTACAAAGCGTTTAATTTGCTGATAACAGATTTTGTTGGTATTTTTTTTTTTATCCTTAATTGCATGAATTCCACAATTACGTCATAACAAAATTATTACTTACAAAAAATTTAACCAGATCACCTTTTAGATCCAGGTTACATTCAGGACAGACCAAACACTATTTCGTACAATGACAAAAGCTCAAACTTACTTACTTATAGGGCTGGGCAATTAATCTAATTTTAATCTAATTACAATTTTAATAAAGGTCAATCTCAATCGCAAGAGGAGTTTGAATTGGCCAGTCCTGTTGCATTCTGGAAAAATATTCCAGACGCCATGATGCTGCAGCACCTGTCAGGTCAAATCAATGGAATCACAAACAGGAAGGGACATGTGACAGCAAGACAAGAGAAGAGATTCTGGTGAATTTAAGTGTAATATCAGCTACAAATACGCACTAACTCGTCTAATGGGCAAAAAAGAAACACACGAGGAGCCGTCAGAGGTTGAAGACGCCCGCACGGATGAAAGGTTTACCTTTGAAGAGGAAAACTATCGATCGCTGTATTTGGACCATGTGGATTATTTTGAGGCTGCAGCCGAAAGAAGAATGGATTAGCTGGATTTATGACAGTGAATTGTAAATGTTATTGTCTTTTATACTAGAATATCTTTATATTAAGTTGTTGGCGTGTAAAACTCTAAAATCATGGCCTTGTGAGGCTCTGCTCACAAACCTCCTTTGCAGATGGATGTGTTTAGATGTTGTGCACTTTGAGGCTAGAAGTGTGGAGCTTGTCTTTGCTGCAGTAGGTCAGTTTGCCGCAATTTTCAGTCCGCTGCGGCATCTATTTACTTGCCAGTCCAGGAAAGGCGACATGTATTGTTACTATCCTTTAGAAATTTTTTTTTTTTTTAAATTGAAAATCCATGTCAATCCATATGGGGAAAATAATCGTGATTATTTTTCTTCTCAAATCGCCCAGCCCTACTTACTTACTTTGTGACCAGACAAGCCTAGATGCCTCATATCATTATATTTGCATTGGCAATTTCCCTCATCTGCTTTTGAATTTACGTTTAAAGAAAGTTTGGACATAACAGTAACAAACAGAAAGATTTGTAATGGGGTAAAAGGTGAGGAAAAGTAGTGGGCGGACAAACAGCGTGTTCACATGTCACAGGGATCTGATTAGAGCTTCCATTCACAGCCAAAGCAAATAATAATCCCTTTCCTTTATTGCCCGAGTGTGGAGGACTCCCTGACAACTGCTGCTAAACAACACGCATCGCCAAGGATATCTCCATTGTGTCGCAGAGGCTGAAGTTTCACCTCCACTTACTCCTTGGCCCACTTCACCAAACAGACACTAAAACTTTCAAGGAAGCTATTAACCGGGAACATTGATGTGTGTTGCAAATGTTTGAAATAAAACTAAATCTATGAATTTATCGTATGGTCCTGTAATGCTAGACTCTAGTTTGTGGTTTTGCAAAAGTGTTTTTTTTCTCTCCACTGTGATGTGTGAAACAAGTAATGGTTATTGAGGAATGGTCACAAAATGGTAAAATTTGTCAGTTTTTACACCTATGTCTTTTTGTGATAAACAAAGTACGTTTTCGGGAAAAACTGTAAATGTACTTTATCTTCCCTTAAACGGTGTCCAGACATTTTAGTCGCAAAATCATTACAAGTTGTATGGACCTCACACACTTCACCTAATTTATCCACAGTTTCACAAACCCTTGTTTCCTCTCAGTTGGCATGAGTCATTTTCCTTCATCTATCAGAGGGTTTCAGAAGACATTGTTCACGACTTTTGGGATGTCTGACTCACTTTCTCTGTTACTTTTCTGTCTATACCAGTCTGCAAGACATACACTTTTTTTTGACAACTTTTTTTTCTTTCTTTGGATCTCAGCGTGTGTGTCTTTGTGCATCACCAATTCGGTCTTCCACGGCACGCTAAATGCTTTAGATGTAGTCATCTTATGGCTATTTAGTCACTTCTTTTTTCTTTGACTCCTCAAACTTACTACCCACAATAAAAGGAGCTGCGCTGTTTGCCATCTTGAAAAGCTGCACTTTCAGGTGTTGAATTTCTCCTCTTGACAGCGTTGATCAAGCCGAGATGACGTCAGCGGCTTGACAGGAAAGCAAGCGTCACATTGCCTTTATTGAGCAGGGAAAAATGCTTTGACATTTTGCCCACACTGATATTCATTCAATTTTAGCTCAACATGCTGAATAATAGCACACCTTGAGAGTATGGATTTCTACACAGCTGAAATCCACTGTTACCAAAATAGTTGCTGTTGCTAAAGTCCAGCAATTTGTAGAAGAGGTGCCAGCCAATGTGAAGCTAGTCTGAACTTTAGTTTTATAGTGACAATTTGCCCTGTAGCTTAAATTGCGGAAATGTTTCATTGGAGACCTTGGCGACACACTTTATTTTGGATGAATAAAGCAACATGACATTCAGTTCTGCACTGGATTAGCAAAAACCCACACGTCACTGCCTTTTGTCTCAAAAGGTTAACGCATCTTTGAGATGCGAGTATGGTCAACCACTCACCACGCCTGAGTCTCTACAGGTCAGGAGCAAACAAGACCTTTTTCCTTTCTAGCATAACATTATGACCACCAAGATTTGGAATTGGGGAAATGCACTGCTGTCGTCTACTGCTCCAGTCGCATTGAAAGCCAATGTACATCAAATGTCTCCAAAGGAAAAAGGTGCTCAACTACAACTTTCGGTAACACTTTATTGTACACTACCTTGTTACATTGTACCTAACAACATTTAGTACAATGTAATCTGCTGTGTAACAATCTGTAATAACTTGTATCTATGTAGTACTAGCCTTTTGGATGAGAGGCGAAATGTTCGAGACTTCAACTACTGAGTACAGAGGATGACTCGCGTGCCTTCATTGAATATGTAGTACATACGCAATGGAATAATATGTATTAATACGTTGCAGGTACATAATGTAATAAAACATAATGTGACCTTTAGGGTTAGGGTTAAAGTTATGTCTTATTACATTATGTACCTGTTATTACACATTGTTACAAAGCCAATTACATTGTACTTAATTTGGGAAGTATAATGTATCAAGGGTAGTGTCAAATAAAGTGTTACCCAACTTTCTCACTCTCTACTGTCAGATGCTTTAGAATCAGAATCAGAATAATTTAATAATGGTCACAGTTGGTGGAATTTGTTTTTGGTCCAACACATAAATGCATACAACCACAGGGTATACTGCATGCAATACCATACCATACCTGGTTATAATGGGGGCGATGATGGCGCAGATGGTAGAGTGGTTCGTCTCATGATCGGAAGGTAGGGGGTTCGAATCCCACCTCCTGAAGGCGCATGCTGTCGTTGTGTCCTTGGGCAAGACACTTCACCCACCTTGCCTCCGGTGTCTGCGTACATTAGTGTATGAATGGGTGAGAGGTTCCTTGCTGTAAAGCGCTTTGAGTGCCTAATGTAGGTGGAAAAGCGCTATATAAGTTGAGACCATTTAAAGCACTGTAAAGACTGTACAGTTGGCCAAAGTACTGTACACAAAAACAAACATAAATGCTAAACAAATGACATAAACAAAATGCTAGCTTATCAGCTAAACCCATTTGAGACCTACAGACTTCTTCTTCTGAGACACTGAAGAGGCACCAAGAGCCCCCACAGCTGCAGCACAGTGGAGGCGTCACAAGAGGAAACAAGTAAGGGATAAACGAGAGATGGTGAAAGACCGTTGTGAAGCGGAGGGAGCGGAGGAGCTGACCAGTGCAGGACACCACGCTCTGAAACAGGGACAAACCCAGAAGGCGCGGCACGATTTCAGAGGGCAGCCAGCCAGGTTTCTTCTGAGAGCTACAGTTCCCCCGACCTCCAAGGTCATGCGGGTCAGGTTGACACAGTGGCAGCAGCTCAGGACTAACACCTGAACACTATTTCGTTGTACAGTTGTACAATGACAATAAAGCACTTACTTAAAATTTACAAGTGTAAGGAACAAGTACAAACAACAACAAGCAACACAACAGTGAAAATGCATTTTATTCTGTGTTATACGTCTGCGCAAAGAGTTTCGTTTTTTGGAGAGATTTAAAACCAGGTAGAGACTGGGACTGTCTAATTTCTAATGGCAGCTGGTTGCACAGCTGCGGGCCAGCAACAGGGAAGGCCCGGTCTCCCTGAAGTTTGTGCTTGGTTTTTCGGAACAATCAGCTGCAGCTGAGCTGCTGACCTGAGAGCATGAGAGCGAGCGCAAGGGTCAATCAGGTCAGACAGATATAGGGGGATATGCCATTCGGACATTTAAAAGTAAATAGAAGAATTTTGAAATCAACTCCAAATTTGACTGGGAGCCAATGGAGCAAAGCTAAAACCGGTGAGATATTGTCATGCTTCCCTGTCCCTGTTAAGAGCCTAACTGCAGCGTTTTGAATGAGCTGCAGTCGAGAGAGTGCACACTGGCTCACACCAGCATAAAGGCCATTACTTACCGTAATCCAACCTGGTTGTTACAAAGGCATGCATTACAGCATGCAATTATTGCCTCTGTGACTGAATGGTATTGACCAGTATTTGTGCCGCTGTTTTATTAATGTAGGAATACAGCTGTATTCAAAGAGAATGAGGAGGATTAGGAGTAAAAGAAACATGTGCCAACGCAGCCAAGGATCAGGGCAGACTTTACGCACAGGCATTGTGCAAGTCTCCCCATTCATTCATCAGGCAAAACGTAAAACAATCATCAGTAAATATAAGGTTAAATGCCCTAACAGAAAGTTAGCGGCCTGAGAGAGAGGGAGGGAGAGGGGGGGCACAGACAGTGTGAGTACTCCGTGAGACTCCGCCCACCCTCTCCCCTGCTCCTGCTGCGTGAGCCATGGTAAGTAAGTAAGTAAGTAAGTAATCTTTATTTGTATAGCACCTTTCACAGACAAAGGCCACAAAGTGCTTCACAACACAGTAAGACATCGAGAATTAAATACAATATAAAAATGGGTCAAAACAACACAGAAATCATAGCAGCCCCAAAGTAGCTAATTAAAGGCTTGAACAAATAATAATAATAATAATAATAATAAATTTTATTTATATTGCACTTTACATTTCAAAGAAACCTCAAAGTGCACAATAAACAAGTCTTAAGGTTGCTTTTAAAAGTATCAACAGAGTCAGTAGAGCGCAAAGAGGGCGGAAGATCGTTCCAAAGCCTGGGAGCAACAGCCTGGAAGGATCGGTCACCTCTAGTACAAAAACAAGTGCGTGGAACCTTTAGCAGATTTTGATCCACAGACCTCAGAGCCAGAGCAGGGGTGTAAGGCTGGATCAGAAAACTGAAGTAAGAAGGAGCTTGACCATGCAAGGCTGAAAGCTAGAACCAAAATGTTAAACTTGATCCTATAGGACACTGGCAGCCAATGAAGATGGCTTGAGCTGACACCGCGGCGCTCATCCAGTCGAATTGTAACGTGCCACTTTGTTGACCCAGTAACAGTAACGGCGTTGTAACGAAGGGGAGAGTAATGAATTAGATTACTCCGTTACTGAAAAAATAACGTCGTTACCTAACGTTATTCCAAACACTGTGTATTAGTGCACTGTATTCTGCCAGCGCCAGCATTGACTCACAAGTTCAGCTTTAGTAACCTAGAGCAAAACAATTGGACCATCTCAGTCATCAACTTGGAAGACGCATGTTTAAATTCATGCTTAATATTCCACCTATACGAGGTGCAATGATGAAGAGATAATCTTGATTTAACCACTTCATCAGTGAGGGGTCATAATGTCTGCTTTGGAAGGCCATACGCAAACAGACGCTTGCATCCATGCATGTGCAAACATATACCTTGTGTACACTCCCACATTCCCTATATGCACGTTTCCTCTTCGATACACAGCCATTGTCCCCTAAATGTTAACTCCACTGATTGATTTCCTGTTCCTCTGTGCTGTTGCTAATATCACTGTCCCATCGGCGCCCACACAATGCTGTCAACAGTTTCACATCCGGGTTACAAAAATACAGGAAGTTCTCTCAGGGGTCTCCTGACCTGGAAAAGACCTTTCTATCTACAGTGCAATAGAGACACACATTCAGAAAGGTCTGCATGTCCTGAGCAAGCGGATAGTCTGTGATTTTTATCATTTGGAAAGTCTACCTGTAACATCCTACACTGAGTAGTACACCTCACTTTACTTCATTATTCCAAGGCAAATAATCAAAATCAATAAGACAATTATTATGTCATGAATTGTTTTTGGTCTTTACTGGGCCTTGACCCTTGAACTACACGATGCAACTTTTTTTTTTTTTACTCTCTCGAAGACTCTCGCTACATGAATTAAGATTACATTTGACAGTGAGGTGTTTGGGCTTAATGGCTTGTTTTTTTTTACATTTCAATCAAATCTAATTCCAGATAGTTAGGCGTAACCATGGTGATTATCTAAAAAGGGTTTATCATTATTTATTTGAGTCATGAAGTCCTGCTGGGTCATGAAGTCATGCTGGGATTAAGAATCTCTTATTCCTGTTGTACATATTTTAATGGTGGGGGAACCTGAGCTCTGTGAGGAAACCTACAAAGGTATGGGGAGAACATGCAAGCTCCACGCAGAAAGGGGCAGGAATCGTACGTGGGAATTTCTTGCTGTGAGGCACGAGCTCTAACTGCTGCGCCCATTTCACAATCTCACTCACAATGTCACTCTTCTAATTATGCCCTGTGAAACTGAATAAAAAAATACAAAGGTTGTCCATTCGAAAACTTAAGGGCATTTAAGAAATCCCATCACACCGTATCAAAGACCTGCAATCACCACAACAACATTTGGACCTCTGTCTCTACTCTACGCAGAAAAATGGCAACGAGTCACTTATGTAAGTGCGAGCTGGGTCTTCCACTTGGAGCGCAGCTACCGAGGGATGGAATGAAAATCCTGCACTGGTCGTCTAATCCCAGACTTCCCAGTAAAAACATTCCACTTCCTCCCAGGCGAAATCCGGCGCATGTTTGCATGCAGAGGGTGGAGAGTTCAAGGGATGGAGTGGGGGGGGGGGGGGGGTTTGACTTCTCCAAACAGGGGACAGACTGGAGACAAATGGGGTCAGGCAGATGGGAGGAGCAGTCAGGTGCAACTTACAAGTCCGCAGAGACCACTGACATGATGCAGGGCCTTGCAGAGGACAGGAAGAGACTGAGAAAACAGCAAATGGACGGGCAAAGTTCAACTACGAGTGCTGTTATTGTTGTGGTGGTGGGTAAGGGCAAATGAAGAAAAGTTCAAGTCAAATAACAATACTGAAAAATTCAGCACAGTAGAAGTTACAACTACAGTGATGATGAACATATGACAGGTTTTCATGGTTACTTGATGCTATACTTAATAATCATAGCTTTACAATTTTACTGAAGAAGTAAAAAAAAAAGTGACTTAGGAGGAGGGAGAGTTCCATATTCCAAGGATTGGGAATCGCCCATGGCCCTTACATACAGTATGGTTGCATGGCGACAGTTAAGGAACGTTTACCTCTTTATTGTTATCACAGATAGTTTAAATAATGAAGTAAAATAATAAATGTCACAAAAAATGCCAAACCACAAAATGCTAAAAAGGTCTAATGGTCTATAGTATCACTGTTATTAAAAATCTTTACGATAATTGTGGGTTAATTCTGGAGAAGGGGTACAAATAAATAATTGTGGCTTTGTGTTAGGTTTATGTGATTAGATGTGATGTTTACTGCCTGCCTGCACACTCTAGTCAGACTTTAAACTGTTGTAATCCTGTGTAACAAGCTCACACCGGGATGCTAATATGAAATGGAAAGTTACAGATTTGACTGAGGCTCATCCTGAGGTTGGCTTTTTGCTGCCTACACACTATGAGCTTATTGCTCCACTCTGCTCCCAAGGCACTGCGCACTAAAAACTCTATTACATTTTGTTCTGCCAGAATGTGATCTCCCTTAGCCAAAAACAACCAAATTTACATTTAAGACCTTGTACTTACTCACAAGTCATTTACTAAAACGGGAACATGACAAATAATTTGTGTAGGAGCCAGCTGTAATGTAAAACATATACATGCGCCGGTTTTAAAGGTCAAACGAACGTCATTATTCACAATAGTTCTAAAAATCAAAGCCACGATGCGGAACATTCCAGGTTATATGCTGCTGCTATGTCACAACATCAACGACATTGTTGAAAAAAAAAAATGCATTTGACACAGAAGCTTATCAAAATAAAGCATTTGGAAGACTAACTCCAGGCTCACATTGAATCCTGAATGGTTACGGTACGGCCACCGCAAGAAATCAAAACTCATTATTATAATCAAAGTTGTAGGCTCACATTAGCCCCGTGCAGTGTGGGTCAGGTAACTGAGGCTGTACGGTCCAACAGGAAGAACCTACAAGGAGTCTATTTGTGCTGGACGTACAGAAACTTAACAGGAAGTCAGCTACAAACTAGCACTAACTGTCAGAGGATCCTTGAAGATATTTGTGCACACTGATATTTTCACCTTGGAAATCCAAATACAACTATCGCTGTATTGGGATCATATGGATTTCTGAGAGCAGCAACAGAAATGAAGGCAAGTGGGTTAGCGGGACTTCAAACAGTGAATTGTGAGTTTGACCTGTCTGTTTACATATAAATGTGCTGCTTAGCTTTATGTAGGTTTATCGCGTGAAACCCCGTGAACTTGAGGTCTTGTGAGGGCTCTGTTCCGCACACAAACCGACCATACACAAAACTGTACAATGTGTCACAGTTGTGTCACAGTTTGCAAGAAATCCACACTTAATACGTGCCAAAGCCGGTAAAAATATCCACTTCCCCCTTTAGGCAATAATGAGGAGAAGAATATTCCCTAAAGGTAGATTTCTGTCAAAGAAATGCAATGTCAAAGAAGTAAGACCGAAGTAAGACCGTGCCCAAGTCTGTCCAGATAATTCAATAAATCAAGTTGTTTTAATAAATCCAGGAAGGGATTTGAGTTCTATTTATACAACAGTCACCTCATAACACAGTGACCATGAAGATAATGTTGTCTGGGTAAGTACACGTTGTCCCTCTCTGCATTAAGTAATTGACCAAGCCCTGTACAAATATAAATAAAAGACAACAGTACAGTGTGTCCCTGCGGCGTCCCAAGATACAGCAGTGCAGAGGCAGATGCACTTTTATTGGGCCGATTATCCCGGAGCAAACTGTCCCGCTGTGAGGGTTGCCTGTGCCTCTGCTCTTCTGTAGCGCCGTGCTGTGTGCTGCTCGCAAGCCTCACTGACTGCGCCCGTTTGCATGGCACACAGACTGTATCAGCACAATGCACGGGCCCCCATTTGTCCCTCCACTTTCACTTCATCAGTCCTGCTTAATTCACCTACAAACGAAACACAGCAGACTAGCGTTCAACCATCTTCTTTCAACAACAACAAAAAAGCAGCGTTATTCCAAAAACCTGACCAAAAAAAAAGTATTACCTTACATTCGAGAGCCACACCTCTCGCTCGCACTTTCCGCTCCATGTCATCTAAATACCACCTGGCCCCCTTCTCCACTTTCTCGTTTGTGTTACCCTCCCACACACCCTTAATCCACTACTCTCTCGTTCCTTCTGTCTTTTAGGTACGGGGTGTTGAAAGCCCAAGCCCTCACTGTCCCCTCTGCAGCCCCACAACAGCCGTCATCAATATGGTGTCCTTTGATCGTCATAAGGCATTGATTAATAAATATGTATTTCACTCTGTGATGAGGTTGCGGTCTTTGCTAGTGAAAAGGGTTGTTTTCACATCAGAAAAGACATCCAATTCATGTGCAATTATCTGCACACGCAAAAGTTGTTTTTCAAAGTGCGTGTGAGATTAATCATTGATTCCATGCATTTTTTTTTACCTATTAATTGTCCGTGAGAGTAAATACGTTGACAGAAGAGACAAAGGGAGAGAGGGATATTGTACATCCAATGACACAATGGAGATCATTTTTTTCACTCAAACTCGGCTGTAAATACTATTTAAGTGGCGCTAGCCCGTAGTTAGCTTTGCCCGTTGGTGGCTCCGGGCACAGTTGCAATTGTGGTTTTCTGGCCAGAGACACCAGGGGGACCCCCCAATCATCCCATCAAAACTTGTATTACCCCCAGAGGGACTACGAAAAGGATTTATAAATGTAAACACGTTACTAGTACTGCTTTAATCTGTAGCATGATTGACTAGACACACCCTCCTGGAGTCCTTAGTTGATAAATGCTCCAGTTGCAACTAAACAATGTTCGATTAGACGATGAACAAATTAACAAGTTCTTGATTTTAGATTCTGTGGTCAAAAACCATTTTGGCAAAACAATCCTGAGGTCTATAGATCACAAAGTATTCTGAGGTATACTCTATAATATGAACCAAAAGGAGATTTTGAAATACTGAAGTTATTGTTCAGTTGGATGCTGCAGTGTGTTAGATGTATTTCTTCTTCTTCTTCTTCTACAGAATTTCATTACTACCTGAGTAAAAGTACGAATCCCTCTGGTTAAATATTACTCCAGTATACAGTAAATAAAGGCTGCTTTCCCAACGTATTACTTTAAGTGAGAGAAAGTAGTTGTTGTAGATAATACTTTTAGAAGTAGAAAGTACAAATAATTTAAAAAAATAGGGATACGAAAGTGTTATGAATAATAACTGTGAGACTTCAAAACATTAAAATTACACTCAAATTCATAATTTGTGCTGAAAAATGGCAGGGACACACGTTCCTTGTATGACAGTGACATCGCATATATTGCCACCAACTATTCTGCCGTGTTCATCAGAATGCTTAAAATGGGACGAAACATGCTGTCAACTTTATACTTTCAGGGTTTAATAGAAATGTTGTGGAGTATAAAGTAAGGGGAGTATAAAGTATATATTCCCATGTAAAAAATCTTGGAGCAATGATTGACAGCTCAATCAAGTGTGATAATCAAATCAGCTCTGTGGTTAAAACAAGCTTCTTTCAGCTTCGCCTGATTGCTAAAGTAAAACCATATCTGCCCCCAAACCAGCTGGAGGAATTAGTCCACATGTTAATCTCTACACGTCTGGACTATTGCAATTCTCTTTCCCACGGTCTTGGTGCTGCATCCATTGGTCATTTGCAACTAGCACTGAATGCAGCTGCACGCCTCCAAACAGGCATCAGGCGCTCTGACCACATCGCTCCTGTGCTACAGTCTCTTCCTTGGCTCCCGGTGCCCTTCAGGATACAATTCAAAATCCTATTGTTGGTTTTTAAATCACTAAATGACCTGGCTCCAGAGTATTGTCTGAAATGTTGAGTTTGTATTCTAATGTGAGAGTTGTGTGACCAGCTGCTTTTAACCTGTTCCCGCTCGAATAAAAAAAAACTGAGGGGCCAGGGCGTTTGCGGTAGCTGGACCCGAACTTTGGAACAAACTCCCTTTGTGCATTCGATCAGCATCATCAATCGAGAGTTTTAAATCACTCTTAAAAAGATGCCTTTATGCGTTGGCTTTCAACACGAGCGGAGTGAACATTCTACATTGTTGCTCTAATTTGCTTTAACTTATTTATGTTGTCTCATGTAAAGTGCTTTGTGACTATGCCTGTGAAAGGCGCTATACAAATAAAGTTCTATGTACCTTGTATATATTCTTGTCTCTTGTCTAAAACATGTAGCACTTTGGGCAGTGTCGACTGTATTTTAAATGTGTTATATAAATAAACTTTATGTTTATGTCTATTGGTTTATTTGGTAGGGACAGTGCAAGTTAATAAACAAGCCACACCGGATTGTAGCCTTGGGCTAATTTCCATCCATCGTCCCCCATGCGCACTCTCAAACACACTCTCATTCATCCTGGCCTATCGTACATGTTTTTAGTGGTAGGGGAAACCGGAGTTCGTGTGAAGCACGAGCGCTATACTACCGTGCCGGGTGCTGTACTTTGACCTTGATATTTCTCTTTCGAATATTGTGGAGTAAAAGTAATCAGCTCACAAGAAAATTAGCAACAAAAAAAATACAGATCCTCAAAATCTCTACTTAAAGCAGTACTAAGTAACTTGTTTACCTTAATAAATCCTTTTCGTAGTCCCTCTGGGGGTAATACAAGTGTTAATGGGATGATTGGGGGGTCTTTCATCTCCCCCGGGTTTCTCTGGCCAAAAAAAACACAATTGCAACTTCGCTGCCACCGGGTCGGAGGCCCCAATACACACTAATGGAATCACGAAGAAGAAGCCAACAGGCTAACGGGCAAAGCTAGCGCCACTTAAACAGCATTTACAGCTAACTTTTAGTGAAAACAATTATCTCCATTGTGTAATTGGATGTACAATATCCCTCTCTCCCTTTGTATTTTCTGTCAGCGTAGTATTTACTCTCACGGACAATTAATGAGTGAAAAAACGCAACATGCTACAACACCTGTAGTGGTGCTTATGGCCTAGTGGCATGAGTTACTTAGTACTGCATTAAGTACTATGTACAATTTAAGTGAATTTACTTCTTTATTAACCACTTCTCTTTTCCACATGAGTTGCTCTGTGTCTCTTTTCTCTTTTTTATATTGTGTTTAGCAAATGTTAGTCTATGTACAATAATTCCATCCCACAAAACGGCAGACTTGTATGGTAATTGTAAAGGAGGTGTCGAGAAGGAGACCCAAACTTGTGACCTCAGATAAGGACTGTAAATAGGACTGACTCAAATTCTTCAATCTCCCCAGGTTGTCCGGTCAGAACAATGAAAACAGGATTCACAATCGTGCCAGTCTTTATTGATGCTTGTGGTGGATGGGGCTGTACATGAGGTTCACGTCGTTCATGGTTTCTACATAATAAACAGAATAATGAGTAATTAATATAAAGACTAAATGATAACAATAAAGGAAATACTACAATAGGAAATCTAAATATTACTTTCTGTATAAAAATAATAAACACCAAAATGTAAAAATAACATAAAGCTAAGGATGCCATGCATACATTTATCACACTGTAAATTACCCAAACTACAAAAACCAGGATTATAATTATGCTTGGCACAGAAAGGGTTAAATTTGGCTGGATGCTGGCGCATGGCTGGGATTCATGCGCGTAACACGTGCATTACGTGGCGCACGTGTGTAGAGTGAGGCCTGCACAAAAGCGATGCGCTTGTCAGAAAAACACGGTGAAAACAGTAAAACACATAACTAAAACGTACGGACAGTGGCGAATACTATGGAAATATGAATAGTTAGCAGATATTAATGATCCGACCACAGTTTAGACAAGCTTTGGAAATATTAGAAATTGATGGACAAAAGTGGAAGTACCAGAAACTACTACAACCACACCAAAACAATAGACATATATGACACAAACTTACATTCTCATGAACACATGGGTGAAGGAAAGAAGGTTATTTCTACGCAATAACTGGAGGGAAGATTATGCGCGTGTCCCCAAGGAAAGATACCTGTGCACTGACTTGGCAGAAAGTTGGGAAGGAGGAAACCGACTCCTGATTGGTGAGGAGAAGAGTGAGGTGAATGGTGATTGGTTGCTAGGCCGTTGCTGGGCTCTTATATAGATAGCGTGGAAATTGAAGGTGAAACTACGATAAACTAAATAATACTTAGCACAAATCAGAACCTTGTTACCAGTAATGATCCATTCATGACATTTTAATCGGTTTAGTTTCCATTCCAACACATTTTAACAATGACAATGTAAATAACTTAACTGTTGTCTAGACTAAGATAGAGTCCAAAATGCCTGTTAAGCCAATTTTTATGATTTAACAAAATGCTTAAAATGGTGCAGAGGCATAAATAATATTGGTTGATTGTTTTCAATAATAGTATATAAAATAGTCTACAAAACATGTCAACAATGGTCTGCAATAAGGTAAGGCAAGGTCTTTGTGTCCTTCGACTAGTAAGCTGCCCCTCACATAATGATAATAATAATAATCCGACAATGATCACAGGGAAGAAGGTTGCTCTGTTGCACTCACTGGAGCATGTTTTATCTGCCCTGAATTTTGCTGTAATGGAAAATGTGCTCTTATTGTTGAGCAAAAACAAACTACTCTGACCTCATATTAGTTTTGTAGGCTTAAAAGAAACATTTACTATCCATTGTTCATTATTTCCGTCCGCGTATCTTTACTAAGGAGTAAAATCATTTGTGGGACAACAGCGACAGACCTTGCGGAGCCAGTGCAGGTACATACTGTTAAAGCGTGTACTATCAAGTCTGCGGTGACAGAATCCACTTTGGGATGACGCACCGCATATTTCTAATGTGATGACACTCCACCCTCAGTCTTAAAGATCACAGTGATACCAATTGTCGCCTTTTAAGATCACGTCAGTCCATCACACTGGGCTAAAAATGCCTGCTGTTAACGCATTAACCAAGAATGTACAGGGGCTCTTACAAACCTGAGCCCAGAAGTTGCTCTACACAATAAAACCTCTTTTGTGCCAGACGGCTGGAGTGGAGAGTGGACGTTCTGGTGCTTTCTGCCGCTGAATGGACTGGCATTGAAAACCGAGACGCTGAATCTCGTCAAGAGCAATATAGAAGGCTATTAAAGGTCTCATGGGGAAATAATGTATAGTAAAGAGTCTGCTGCGCCATAGGGTTAGTTCTTGAATCGGCGCTGGTGGGAACGTCTGTCAGTGTGCCACAGCCGGGTCACATTAACAACAAGTTTTCCCACAATCTGGCCTTTATTATGGAGGTTAATAGCATCCCCAGCGTCAGGTAGATCTGAACTGCCCCATGGAGAGAATGCCAAACACAGGCTAATTCATCCAACCTGCCCTGAAATATTTATATTAATAGAGAGGCAAGTACAGTTAACATGTGACACACTACAACATTTATAGCTGAGGCTAATTAGCAAGTCTCTCCTGAATGAGAAGGGTAATGAGTACATGTCTGACTTCTTTTCAAAGAAATTACATATAAGCTCATATCTAAAGCCACTACAGTCAAGAGTCATTTATAAAGACCTAAATAGTGGCTATAAATAAGTAAGTAAGTGCTTTATTGTCATTGTACAACTGTACAACGAAATATATTTCGGTCTGATATACCTATCAGACCATAATAGATCCTGTGTTGTTACGTAAAGCGGCGGTATCGCATAATTTCTCTGGGATACTTTCATATTTACATTGGCAGCTGCTCATGCGAACCCACCGCTCTAAGTGGGACTATGAGTTCCCTAAAAACATCTGGGGTTGGATCGTTTGAAAATGAATACATTCGTTTTTCATGACAAAACTTGATACCATTTTTACAGAGCAATATCTTGCACGACCAGTCTATTCCATTTAATCCGACTGAATAATCTGCAAAAGATATCTTCAAGTAATTTGTACAGTGTGTAATATAGGAGTCCGGTTTGGTTTGGAAAAGGATCTGTGACTCAACATAATCAGGTGCCAAACATTTGCACACAGGGGAAAGCACCGCTCCCGCAGCCGTGCACCACTTCCACTTTATTCATTGAGTCACAAAGAAAGACTATAGTCTGCGGGAAAGGATATTGAATGGGCCAAATCACTCACGCTGGGTTGACAACAGTTGATATTGCGGACTTTTAGACTAATGAACAATATTTATCTCAAGAAAAAAGCATTAAAGTTTTTGAGTCACAGTGAGTGCAGACCTCCACCATGGCATTGATGCAATCTCAAACTGCTACAGACACCCTGCATTTAATCTCGAAACTTTTGGTTCAGGGTCAGGGTCTTTCTGTGCTACGCAATGCCATTAGATATTTCACCTTTTTATGATATGTTGTTCGATAGGTACGCAGGTGCTAGGGTCTTTAACGTGGACAATGAGGCTCGTGAACTAATGGTGCACGGGACAGGGTTTTCTTCAATAAGCAGTCGTGTACATATGACTATCTATATGCATCTATTCCCCGTCACACAAACCATTAAAAGGAAAAGGCCACCGTTTTTCCATACTGAGATACCTGAGCTTAGATGAGTTGATGCGAACCTGCCTGGTCTTTGTGCGTGCGCTCAGTCACGCAAAAAGATCAAAGCCGTTGTTAGCATTTAGCCTCTTCCTACGGAAGAGGCTAAATGCTAACAACGCTAAGAACGGGGGTGAAGTTAGAAGGGACCAAGCCAAGCCCTTCCAGGTTTCTCCTATTCAAATACAGTTACGTGAGTAGTTACACGATCCAAGTCTAGTTACACAGATTTTCTAAGCGGATAAAAAAGGGTACTACGTTGGGAAACAATATATTTTACACTACCCTTGATACATTGTACCTAACTAAATGTAGTCAAATGAAATGTGCTCTGTAACAACCAATGACCTCTTGTAGCAGAGATTCACAACGACGATGCTCGGGGCCGCCATTGCTGTAGTACCTCCATATAGCGTCGGCAGAACAAGCTAGTTTTACATTGCATAGCATTGGACTTTAGACACGTTCTAAACAACTGTAAAGCCTGGTCCCAATTTTTTTCTTTTTACTTTCTACAGCTCGATATTGCTCTTGTGATAACTTTGGGTTAGGCACAATTAAAGGGACCAGGCTGGTTTTCATAAGAAACCTTTTAGAAATCTTGTGCTCGTGCAATGTGAGGGTGATTAACGGCCACACCTCCTGCCACCCAGGTGCTCTCGTGCAGGACATCAATAACTCAAGAACATTGAACTTACAATAGAATCAGCAGCATGAAGGTCTTCCTCCACACCCACCATTACGGATATTCCTGTTTTTATCAGCAGAGGGCGCACCAAAGGATACTCGCACTGTTAATATTAATAACCTCAGATCTCAAAGCTCAGCCATCACATAGTTCCTTAAATACTCAGTCCCCTACCACAGGGAACATGGCTCTTTTAAATGCACGCTCTCTGCCGAATAAGTCTTTTATTGGGAAATTATTTGATTTTAGATAATAATCTTGATTGTTTGTTCCTAACTGAAACCTGGCTGGGTGCGGATGCGAATGCCGTTCTTGCTGAGGCCGCTCCTCCTAATTTTAGCAGGGCCTTTTCAACCAGAAATGGAAAAAGGGGTGGTGGCACTGCCTAAATACTCTTGCCACCAAACCTATTTTATTTGATCAATACACGAGTTTCGAGTACCACGCAATTATCTTTAGTAACCCCCCGATTCTATGTGTCACTATCTATAGACCGCCCAAAAGATGTCCCCTTTTTATTAATGAATTCTCAGACTTTCTGTCAATTCTACACAGTTCCTTTAATATGATAATTTTAACCGGTGATTTTAATCTACACATAGACAACATTTTAGACCCCATTAATTGATACTTTACAACAAATTCCTCCTGTGATTTTACCTGCTAACTGCGATTTTATTGTCGACAATTTTTACAGTAAACTACTCATCGCCCTCGATGCAGTTGCACCATTCAAACTTAAAAAGATTAATCCCTTCCCCCTTCCCCTTGGAGAAACGAGGAACTAAAGCAACTCAAAAGAAATTGCAGGAAGGCCAAGAGGAGATGGAGGAAATTCAAAATAACAATAAATTATCAAATATTCCGTGCTCAACAAAAGACCTACAATACAGCAATAAGAAATGCAAGAAATCCATTATTTTCCACAATAATCACCAACCACAAAAATAAACCACCAAATAAACCACAAAAGTCCTATTCTCAACAATAGAAAATGTTTTAAATCCTGATTTTAACAGACCTCCTTTAAACCCCACAGACACTCTCAGATGTAATATTTTATCAAACCAAAGTAACACGTCTTTAAATACGTCTGGTTGTCTATTTGTTCCAAAAGAAACACTGCACAGTTTTGTCCAGGTTAATGCTGAGATGCTTGATAAAGTTTTCAGTGAGGTCCACATTGTATGAATTATTTAAAGACAAACTTTTACACATGATTAATTGCTCTCTTCAGACGGGGGTCTTCCCTGCTGCCTTTAAGGGGGCGGTGGTGAGGCTACTGCTGAAGAAGAGCAATTTGGACCGTAATGATTTTAACAACTTTAGACCAACTTACCATTTTTAAGCAAAATCTTAGAAAAACTTGTCTTTTTCCAACTTAATGATTTTATTACTGCACATAACGTCCTTGAGAAATTCCAGTCTGGCTTTAGGGTAAACCACAGCACCGAGACGGCCCTTTTAAAGCTCTTAAATGATTTTAGATTAAATTATGACTCACAGGTCACAGTGTTGGTTCTACTGGATTTGAGCGCTGCCTTTGATACAGTCGACAATACTATTCTTTTAACTCGTTTAAAACACATCGGCCTCGCTGGTGCTGTCCACAAATGGTTTACATCCTACCTCACAGACAGGACATTCATTGTAAGTGTGGATACCTGCTCCTCTAAGGTCCATAACATTACATGTGGGGTGCCCCAGTGTTCGATTTTAGGCCCATTGCTTTTTAACTTGTATACTCCCTCTTGGTGATGTCATCAGGAGACATGGAGTCAACTTTCATAGTTACGCTGATGATACACAGTTGTGCATCTCCATGTCTCCTGATGACACCAGGCCAATGGATGCACTTTTTAACTGCATTTTAGATATCAAATCCTGGATGGCAAAAAACTTTCTCCAGCTTAACCAGGACAAAACTGAAGTCATCGGTCCTCAGGCCCAGAGAGAGAAACTTTTACCCAAACTACAGTCATTGTCTTTTAATCCTTCCTCCCAGGTGAAGAACCTGGGTGTGATTTTTGACTTAAATTCCACACATTAAGAATATCACAAAAATAGGTTTTTACCATCTAAAGAACATAGCCAGAGTCCGCCCCATTCTCTCTCGGGCCAACACGGAGACGCTAATGCATGCTTTTATCACCAGTCGTATTGACTACTGTAATGCCCTGCCTTCTGGTCTTCCCAAAAAGAGTATCTCAGGTTTACAACTTTTACAAAATTCAGCAGCTCGTGTCCTGACGAAGACCAGAAGGCGGGACCACATTACACCGGTTTTAGAGTCGCTGCATTGGCTCCCCGTGTACTTTAGGATCGATTTTAAAGTTCTTTTAATGGCTTTAAATGTCTTAAAGGTCATGGTCCTTCTTATATTTCAGAACTGCTTTTACCTTATGAACCTTCACGGCCCCTTCGCTCCTCCGGCATGGGTCTCCTAGTTATTCCTAAAGTCAACAGAAAGACTCACGGCGAGGCGTCTTTCCAATAATGTGTGTGTGTGTGTGTGCGCGCGCATGCGCAAGCACCTGTTTGTCTGTTTGTTATCTGTAAAGCACTTTGTGATAAATAAAGTTTGATTTGATTTGATTTGAATACATTGTTACAGAGCACATTACATGTGTTCCTTTAAAATAATGACTTAAACATGATACAGTGCCTTGCGAAAGTATTCGGCCCCCTTGAACTTTTTGACCTTTTGCCACATTTCAGGCTTCAAACATAAAGATATAAAACTGTATTTTTTTGTGAAGAACCAACAACAAGTGGGACACAATCATGAAGTGAAACGAAATTTATTGGACATTTCAAACATTTTTAACAAATAAAAAACAGAAAAATTGGGCGTGCAAAATTATTCAGCCCCCTTAAGTTAATACTTTGTAGCACCACCTTTTGCTGCGATTACTGCTGTAAGTCGCTTGGGGTATGTCTCTATCAGTTTTGCACATTGAGAGACTGAAATATTTGCCCATTCCTCCTTGCTAAACAGCTCGAGCTCAGTGAAGTTGAATGGACAGCGTTTGTGAACAGCAGTTTTCAGTTTTTTCCACAGATTCTCGATTGGATTCAGGTCTGGACTTTGACTTGGCCATTCTAACACCTGGATATGTTTATTTGTGAACCACTCTATTGTAGATTTTGCTTTATGTTTTGGATCATTGTCTTGTTGGAAGACAAATCTCCGTCCCAGTCTCAGGTCTTTTGCAGACTCCATCAGGTTTTCTTCCAGAATGGTCCTGTATTTGGCTCCATCCATCTTCCCATCAATTTTAACCATCTTCCCTGTCCCTGCTGAAGAAAAGCAGGCCCAAACCATGATGCTGCCACCACCATGTTTGACAGTGGGGATGGTGTGTTCAGGGCGATGAGCTGTGTTGCTTTTACGCCAAACATAACGTTTTGCATTGATGCCAAAAAGTTCGATTTTGGTTCCATCTGACCAGAGCACCTTCTTCCACATGTTTGGTGTGTCTCCCAGGTGGCTTGTAGCAAACTTTAAACAACACTTTTTATGGATATCTTTAAGAAATGGCTTTCTTCTTGCCACTTTTCCATAAAGGCCAGAGTTGTGCAGTATACGACGGATTGTTGTCCTATGGACAGAGTCTCCCTCAGCTGTACATTTCTGCAGTTCATCCAGAGTGATCATGGACCTCTTGGCAGCATCTCTGATCAGTTTACTCCTTGTATGAGCTGAAAGTTTAGAGGGACGGCCGGGTCTTTGTAGATTTGCAGTGGTCTGATACTCCTTCCATTTCAATATTATCGCTTGCACAGTGCTCCTTGGGATGTTTAAAGCTTGAGAAATCTTTTTGTATCCAAATCCGGCTTTAAACTTCTCCACAACAGTATCTCGGACCTGCCTGGTGTGTTCCTTGTTCTTCATGATGCTCTCTGCGCTTTAAACTGACCTCTGAGAGAATCACAGAGCAGGTGCATTTATACAGAGACTTGTTTACGCACAGGTGGATTCTATTTATCATCATTAGTCATTTAGGTCAACATTGGATCATTCAGAGATCCTCACTGAACTTCTGGAGAGAGTTTGCTGCACTGAAAGTAAAGGGCTGAATAATTTTGCACGCCCAATTTTTCAGTTGTTTATTTGTTAAAAATGTTTGAAATATCCAATAAATTTCGTTTCACTTCATGATTGTGTCCCACTTGTTGTTGGTTCTTCACAAAAAAATTACAGTTTTATATCTTTATGTTTGAAGCCTGAAATGTGGCAAAAGGTCGAAAAGTTCAAGGGGGCCGAATACTTTCGCAAGGCACTGTAAGTCTGAATGAACCATGGATTTATTTGGTCAGAAAAGGGGAAAGCTGCCTACCAACTGTTAACAAAAAGCAAGATCCACAAATGGGACAGGTGTGTCGGTCTCCGCTTGCATGCTTCACGATTTTGTAGAGTTTGAGGGCTTTTGGTTGGAGTGAACTCTGCAGGCCACTGGGGGAAGATTCTGTTTAAAACAACGTATACAACGACAAATTTCCCTACGGGGACAATAAAGTATACAAACAATACTGAGCCCCCTAATAATTGTATTAAACATATGCATTTAAAATATCAAACCAGTCAGCAGATGGCGCCACCACTCAAAATAAGTATAAAAGTCCACCCTCGCTCACTCGTATGTCCTGTCTCCTCTCTGGCGTCTTCCGGCCTGGCAGGGCTGAGGCCAGGGCGTACGCTGTGTTTGATGGGTCCAGGTAGCTCTATCTTGTTTATTCCACATGCTTGGTTTTGTTTATCACTAACGCGGGGTTTATTTTAGCGTCTCGGGTGGTAGAGAGCCTCAACGTGTGCCACTCCATGGCGTCCATTGCTCTCTCTCGGCGTGTGGTGGTTTGGGGTGTGCTGGGGCCTTCGCGTAACCGGGGTCTATCGAAAGCACCGAGCCGGCCAAGAGGGGCTAGATGTGGGCGTGTGGCGGTAGGATGGACCTTGCCTCGTGGTTAGCTTAAGCAGGGGACTGACGGATAGCTAACCTCTTTATTTACGTTCAAGTGGGCCTGATGCTGCTGTCTTGCTTCCTCCTTACTTTGTTTTGTATAAACTGAAATTGCTAATGGTAAAACAAACAACGTGAACCGTGAACCAACGGAAATGTTTGTCAACTAAAGTACAAACAGAAGGAACAAACGTAAATCATAGAAATAAACTAAAATGATATGTACAAGGAACATGCTGCTTCTGTCCTTATGGTCGAACCTGTGTGCCTTAAAGCACATTTTTCCAGTGTTACTGGATGGCGTTGTCAGGCTTTTATTTATTTTTATTTACCAATACCACTCGTCATGTCACATATACAAGCTACCATGTTTAGCCAATGGCATGATAACATGTTAATGGCGTGGTGTGATAAATGCAGTTTAGGTGCAGAAAAAGAAAGAAAGAAAGAAAGAAAGAAAGAAAAATAGTTAAAAGAGTCAATTCATGTATGCCCCTTTGAATTGGTTGGATTTTAGTTTTTAATCAAACCCAATCATTACTACTTTTATTTTTTTTAGTTGCCTTGCAATAAACAAACTAAGCTTCCTCTTCTTTTTTCTATATATATTTTTTTTATAATCACACACGCCTAAGTTAAATACTTTGTCATCCTTTGCCAATACAGAATTAAAATTAGCCACAGCCAGTTGTCTGGAGCTGTGTTTAATCACCATTCCAAGGCTGTAAACCAACCCAGGCTCTGAATACACACAACAATAGTTAGGTTTTCATCATCGCATAAACAAGGGATGTAGCTAATATTGTCATCACAAAGTTAGCATTTCCATGAAGAGATAAAAGCGGTACATCCTGCAGTAACCGGAGAAAGAAGTCAGGTATGACGCTGATGATGAGAAAGTGAGGACTGAGGATTTTTCCAAACACATGGGAACTAGCTTAAGTGTAAAGTTCAGAGCAGAGGTCAGACGTTTGAAGTGCAATGAGATATAGTATAGTGTACGGATCTTATGAATGTACGTGTGAACTAAGTGCGCAAAGGAAGAAACACAGGAAAAAAAACACTGTAACAGTAGCAAGAGGAAATACGCTCGAGAGAAAAGGAAGTGGCCCGGCTTCCCATTCAGCTTGAGTCAAAACGCAATACCGATGCATTCAGAGGAGCATACACTGAAAACGTATTGAAATGTTTCCCCTTCAACAATTAGTCTCTACACAGATATACAACGACCATAATCACTGCCTAGCGATCCACTTTGAATGGGCCAGAGATCTCCAATCTGTAGCTCAAAGCTACAGTGGCTCTCCAAGGGATTGCTACATTTCTAAATTTGTTTTGTGAGTGAAATTTGACTGAGTTGTGTTGGTGAAATACAATTAAAATATGTACTAATAATAGGCTTAATTATCCACGTTCATCCATGTTCATCATTATTCTATGCAACTATATAAGGCAAGTTTACTTGTAGAGCACAATACATAAACAAGGCAATTAAATTGATATAATATTTCACAATGTTATCTTCAAATGTAGTGTCTGTGTGAGTGGTTAGTGGTGGTGGCTGACATGCGCAGACTGGTTGCCTTGTTCATCATCACCGAGTATGGAGTGAATGAATAATGCACCATTATTATTATTACCTGTAAATGCAGCATTTGTGAAAGAAACAGCCCGCATGAGCTGTTCAATAGCACATTTTTACCAATTGCAAACGCAAAGTAAGAGTCTAAATTAGTGCAGTGTTTTCTTTGGCAGACCGCCCAGTTCACTTCTTAAGATTTCTTCACAGTCTCTGTCTCACTCTGACCTCCTGGCTGAAATGCGCATCTTAACTTGTGTGAACAATCAGGATGTGCGTGAGGGTCTGTGAGAGCTAGAAATGTGTTTGGGCAGCAGCAAAAGAGATTTTACTCAATCTAAATACCCTCCACCTTTCACAGTTTGAAAACAGGATAATTAAGCTCTCAGACAAAGAACACAAGCCTAGTTCACATTTGTGCATCCTGAGGGCAGGATATTCCTGTGACTCTGTTCTGATTGACTTGACTACCCATTTTATTTTGCCTTTATTCAGTCCTGACCTTGCTCACACTGGCAGGCTTGTTACAAAGTGGTTGACTAAGCAAAATGCACAATGTTTTTTTGTCTACTGTGATGTGCATCAGAGAGAAGAGTTACCTCAAACAGCCTGGGCTGGAGGGGAGCAGTGAACTGAATCATAGAAAGTTGTGTGACTCACGGTTGGTGCAATGGCAGCTTTATTACGCTGTACAGGTGGCCCTTTAAAGTTCACAAACATCCTCTATAAATCGCCTATGTGACTTTGAACTGACTCATCGGTGCGACCCCAGATGTAGCTGTGTGTGAACATGAACTTTTAAGTAAATGGATTGGGCTAATTTCTTTCAAGCAGTGGGTTCAGAAGTTGAAGCAGTCTAATAATGAAAATGTTTAAACTGACTACACCAATTATTACATTATAATGATTAATCAACTAATGATCTGTGTATTAAAGCCTGAATGTAGAATTTGAAAGTTTCAAAAAGTAATGTGGACACTCAGTATAAGAAAGCTGCAGAAGGATATGAGCACTTTCTGACCCAAGTGTACACTAACTCCATGCTTGTTAGTCGAAAGCCTTGAGGCATTCCTGTAAAGCAATAACAGACTTTGCTATATATATATATCAAGTAAAACAAAAACAAGAGCTATTTCTGCAAACAGGAAGGTGATCATCCCAGGAGCAGTCACCTAAATGCACTTCCCAAGGCCAGAGTTATTTACAAGGCCTGGAATTTCTTAATGGAAAATATTTAGAATTGTTGGGCGCAAAAGAATCCCCGTTAACCACAGACAATAATACAGACTTTAGACTAATTTAAAAATGAGTGTCTCCTTGGGAGGTATGCATGATAAAAATAAAGCACCAATCGTTAAATTATAATGTGTAATAAAACGTTGCACCTCAATCTGGACAACTATGAGCAAGGTTCGTGTTTTTCACTGTAATTGTATGGTTAGATAATTTCAAATGGATAGTTCTCGTACAATGACAGCAAAATGTTTTGTGGCCCTGGCACATAAGTTTGAAACTTCATTTTATTTTTATTTGGTTGATTTAACCACTCTGTGACCACTAAAGAGAAGGCCAAACTGAAACAACTGCACCACTAATTTGCCTGGGCTGCAAATCAAAGCTATTTCAATGAAACACTTTGATATGATTTTGTCCGAGGCTGTTGCCGCACGATGCACTATTTCAAAAGATCCTCACAAAAAGCAGAAGACAGTGTCACTCTGGAATCTAGTTTTTGGCATCTGGAATGTAACAGTTGATTATGTAGTTAGTGGTAATAATACATCGGTCTTTGAGTTTTCTAGAGCTACAATGAAACATCGAACAATTTGGAAACATTCTTCCTTTCTCTGTCATACGAACACAGACAAGGTTTTGTCTAATTACGGGGACAGTAGTTTTTTATATTTGTTTATTCAAAATGATTATTTCTCTGTCGGAGAGATGTCAAAAGTAACCCTTATCAAGGGCAAATGATGAGACTTTTTGTGTCCTGCTGCTGCGAGGGCTATTAGTACACGTGATTCTAGGAAAAGAATAAAAACATTCAGTGAAACAAATACAAGCAGATAACAAATCAGACGGTTAAAATGAAGGACAAACTGCTTTGTGACGAAGCTAAAATAACGCTGAAGTAATGATTATTGAACAGCATAAGATACATAATGGCAGCACAGTGGCGTAGTGGTTAGCGCTTGGCATTTGCTGTACTCCCCATTTACGTGTACTCCTACACTAACACTAAGGGGGTCATTCATATAGGAGCAAGTGCAAGCTGGGAAAGAGCATATAGCGTTATGTGGATATGTTGCAACTAATTTACCATTTGAAATGTCCTGTATTACTGCTTTAGGACCCCAAATCTGATATGTACCAGTAAATGAAAATATGCGGCATTAGTAAAGAATGTGTAAAGAATGACTCTTCTGCTGATTCACTTTTGCACGTGCTACTCATGGTAAATGACCCCTTAAGAATCCCCACAAAAGAGATTCTGAAATCTCAGAATTATTTTGGTTAAATAAAGATTAAATAAAACAAAAACAAAACTTGTATGACAGTAAACGCAAACTCGTGAAAAATAACATAATGCTCCCATGAGAAGTTTTCAAGCGGTGCACTTTTTTGTCATTCATGCTGTGAATTTGGAGTGGTTTATAGAGCACTAGTTAAACTCACAAGAGCACAGTGCAACAACCTGTCAACTCACAAAGCAGCATTGAAATACTACAAGATTAATAATGTTTTTCCCTCAACATCCAATGCTGTGAGAAATTTATATTCTTTGCTATACAGGCCCATGTCATGCTGTTAGCATGACATGGGCCAATGACCAAATGGCTGAAGCCTATATTGCAATAAATTGTGCTAAGTGGATAAAAAACAATAAAGCCTTTTCAACAATTCCAAAGATGAGTCCGGAACTATCAGGGGAAAGCTTCAGTGACAGAGAGCACACAGCACAGGACAGCCTGGCACACTGAACTACTATTTATATGACAAAGACACATTTTAAGGGCGCCTACTGTAACGTGTTTGTGCAAATGAGATGAGTGATGTGGGGAAAAATAACTCATATGTGTCCTTTGTTGTACCTCGCCTATAAATCTGTACAGCTTGTTTAAAGGTGATACGCAACATCCGCCTGATGTTTCCACGCATAAAGAGAGTCTGACCTCGCCTTGTCTGTTGATTCTTCCCCTCAGATCTCACACACAGCTTCATTCTGATGAACCAGGTGAAAATACACCATTGTCTGTCACACAACTGCCGAGCACAGCTGGGTTTTTCTGCCAGGCTTTTCTCCCAGTCTTAATCTGAACAATACAGACATAATTCTCCTCTTTTTTCCCTAACTGCTCTCTCTCTCTCTCTTCAGTTTCGTGCACTTCATTACACCAACTTCATATTCTCTCTCACAGTCTCATAGATACAGACTTACATTGCGTTATGGTACATTAGTGTACATGGAAAGACAATAAATTGAATATGAAAGATGTATTTTTCCTTGGACTGAATTTAACTTTAGAATAAATTAAGACATAATACAATTTGTTGGTCTTTTCCGAGAGGGAAACTTGCATGATGGCACTGCTGCTTCCTAACACCACAATAACAAATCTCAAAACTATAGCTTTTCTGTAGTGTCTATAAAGTATTCTGTGGCTTTTATATTCTGTCCCATCCAGATACAGTGTATAGGCGGCTGCATTTATGAAAAAAAAAACACCTAACCCCGAAAAAATGGCTACAAAAGGTTTTTCTACCAAAATCTGACCACTGGAAAGGTCAAATTTTCAAGATGGCGTCCAAGAGGGTCGCCAAATCCTTAACATGCCCATTACTCCTTTATTATTCATCTTAGACAAGTCATTTTGGTGTCTAAACCCCATGTTTCGGGTATCTAGGAATCTAATAGGCTGGTTCAAATTGTAGTGACATGATTGCATAATTGTGAAATAGAAGATGGTGGACAAATGCTCAATATATTGACATTAGCGAGGTTGTCACAGTAACGGCAACGCAACCTTACATCGCCTACCAGAGGCTTAGCTGGACATAGATGGGCTCATTTTAAAGCCCCAACCCTGTTCTTACACAATAAAAGACAAGTCTCTACGACATTTACTCGCGGAGATATTCGCTGAAGTCTGCAAGGCGAGTGACCCTGTCGGCCCTGACATGGTAGACCTGGAAGGGTTTTAACCTCTCTGTTATCTCAGCATATTAGCAATTAGCATATTTACATTATAGTGAAATGATTACATTTACACATTGATTACAAATCTCTTATTTATTGGAAAAAATACCTTTGATCTGCACCAAATTTACAAATAGTCATTGTCACACTCTTCCTCCTGTAAAGGTTGATTGTAGTCCATATCCTTTGCAACTACAGCGTTGTTTTCGGCAGGCAGTTGTGCTATTACAGTGGACTATCTGCAGGAGACTTTTCGGGGCAGCAGTTTTATCGGTCAGAACTGGCACAAACCGATTGTCCTCCAGTTTCCATCCCCAATCCACCGCATTCATGTCACTCTCCTTTCCAATCCACACTCTGAGCAAATGATATTAAGTTGAGGACTCGGTATGAGGGATATGTTGCGGGGTAACAAATGATTTGGCGGAAATGGTTTTCTTGCTAAACAGGTTATAGTACAAAGAGGCTAGTGAATCGGTACTCTTGACACCAAACATAGATTGAGAACCATATGTTTACATACACTTCATAAAAAAAATACATTTGCATTTTTTCTTAGGTCAAAATGATTTAGATTTGTCAAATTTCAGAGGAATGAGAGATAGAATTTTCTCACAATTTTTTAATCACTTTTTACACAGTCAGATGTCTAAATACACTAATATTACTATACCTTTAATCAGTTTAAACCCAGATGATGATGTGTGTCCTTGGAAGCTCATCCAACTATGAGACCTTGTGGAAGGAAATCCAAAACGTTTGACCAAAGTCACAGTTTAAAGGCAATGTTACCAAATATTAATGAAATGTATGAAAACTTTTGGTTTTGTAAAAAGTAATAAAAGAATGTGTAGAAAATTATATCTCTCATTCTTCTGGAACTCTATAAATCCGGAAAGTTGTGTCACAACCTGTGAAAGCAACTGAGAACACAAGTCACTCCCCAGGACTTGTTTCATCTCGCTGATGTTGTAAACTGTGAATTTGTCTGAATGAAAATAGAGACCCTAATTGTTCATATCAGCACAGTAGAGAAGAAGAATGAGTAAGTCTGTATCTTCGCATATCAAGGTCGTGGGCTGATGTTGTGACGCCTTGATTGCAGCCTTCACAATGTCCACTTCTGCATCTCCTGATGCATTGATAACATTGCAGTCCTTCTTCTGCAGTTCCTCAGTCACAAGATCAATAAGTCCTTGTTTGTTAGAAGGTGTGGAAAGGAAATCTTCTTTTTCCACAAACTCAGTTTTTGCATTGAAGGACCTTCACTGTAGCCATCACAAACTACGGTTGCTTTACCATAATGACATATCAAGCAAAGAATATCTTAAATGTCATTTGCTCAGAGTGTATTACCAGATCATGGTGTGGATTGGAAAGGGGAGTGACATGAATGTGATGGATTGGGGATGGAAACTTGAGGACAATTGGTCAGTGTCTAGCCTGGTCTCAACATACCCTCGTACTCATTTTGTACAGAGGGTCTTCTTCTTGTGGATCTTAACAATGGAGCTCCGTTTTCAGGTGGGAGGGGTGAACTTCTTTTAAACTCTGAAACGATCGGATCTGATTTTACCCAATCGCTAGCGTTTTGTTGAGTTGTGTGACACAACTATTTGTAAATCTAGTGCAGATCAAAGTTATTTTTCAAAAATAAATAAGAGATTTGTAATCAATGTGTAAATGTAATCATTTCACTATAATGCAAATATGCTAATTGCTAATATGCTGAGATAACAGAGAGGCTAAAACCCTTCCAGGTCTACCATGTCAAGGCCGACAGGGTCACTCGCCTCGCAGATTTTAGCGAATATCTGGGACTAAATGTCGTAGAGACTTGTCTTTTATTGCGTTGGGAAGAACAGAGTTGGGGCTTTAAAATGAGCCCATCTATGTCCAGCTAAGCATCTGGGAAGCGATGCAAGTTTGCGTTGCCGTGACAACCTTGCTAATGTCAATATATCGAGAATTTGTCCACCATCTTCTATTTCACAGTTATGCAATCATGTCACTACAATTTGAACCAGCCTATTGGATTCCTAGATACCCAAAACATGGGGTTTAGACACCAACATGACTTGTCTAAGATGAATAATAAAGGAGTTATGGGCATTTTAAGGATTTGAAAATTTGACCTTTCCAGTGGTCAGATTTTGGAAAACTTTTAGTATGTTAATAAGCACACCTGATACTACAGAAAACTGTTGAAAAACCTTTTGTAGCAATTTTTTTGGGGTCAAACCATATTTTCATCCGACTAGTAATGTCCTACACTGTGGAGTCCTCTGGCAGGCTCAGCCACAGCCCTGTGCAGATCCAGGCAGGACTTCAGCCCCCAGCATGCACAGCGCATCTTCCACGCTCCGGGCCCATTCTAACTCACTATGGCTCACACTGCTGTTTGTGTCTAGTGCAGAACGGTAGAGAATGAATGCGGAGACACGAGTTAAGTTTAAGGTGCTTTATCAAACTGGGGAAGACTGCGGCGCCGAGGCCGTATACAAGACACACGCGCATGCGCGCTGGCGGTGCTTATGATAGGATGACAGAATACATAAAGCACTAGACTCTGTAACATCTTCCTTTTCCAAAACAGCTCAAGAATGCTATAACAAAATTCCTAAAGTTGCCTGGTATAAACATAACATGGCAGTAACCAACAAACAACATTTTTAAAACTAACCAATGCAACTAAAATAAAACAGAGGAACCATATGAAATATAAACTATTATAATACCGGTTACCAGTCTATTCTTTTAGGTGGCCTTGAAAGGCGCCCTGCCCTGGTGCGTACCAACCCCTCCCCTACACCTACAGTAACAGTGGAGGCTACAGGCGTGTGAGTAGCTGGTGAGGCCTCTACTACGGGCCTAGCAGGGCTTGAACCGGCAATAGTAGGATAAGCCCCCATCTCCCTTACTTCTGAACTGACAGTAGGTACACACTCACTGTCCCCAAATCCCAGAGCAGCCCCTGATTCTGCCACTCTAAGATCCACTCTGTTGCGGCGATAAACAGAACCGTCCATGTCCACAAGGTAAGACCGAGGCGCGACCTTGCCAAGACAGGTTCCAGCTCTCCATATGCGGGAGGTGTCGCCAGGAGGAGGCTTCATTCTGACAGTCTCTCCTACCTCCAGCTCCCGTAGGACCCGCGCTGACCGGTCGTAGAACGACTTGGCGAGCTGCCTCCTGTACTGAAGCTTCTCAGTAACTCCTGTCACCACCACCGGCTCAAGGAGTTTGTTGGTCACAGGAATGGATGTCTTAAGGCGACGTGACATGAGACGTTGCGCTGGGCTGCTGTCCATGTTTTCTGTCGGAGTATTGCGCCAGTGCAACACCGCTTTCCAAGGGTCGTTTCCATCCCGAGCGGCCTTGCGAAGCAGATTCTTTGCAATCTTGACGGCAGATTCAGCCTTACCATTTGCTTTGGGATACCTTGGAGAGGATGTCACATGCTCAAATTCCCACTCTGAGGCGAAACGAGCAAATGCGGAAGTAAACTGAGGGCCATTGTCTGTGATGACCCTGTCCGGCTGGCCATGTCTTGCAAACTGAGCCTTACAGCGCTTGATCACAGTCTCTGCTGAAAGATCAGGGAGGAGCTCAATCTCCCAAAAGTCAGAATAGTGATCTACAATGAGCAGGTAGTCCTTGCGCCCGTGAGTAAAGAGATCCATGCTGACTATTTGCCATGGCCTTGTTGGGAGTGGATGTGAGAGCATAGTCTCTTTCTGCTGGCCATGTGCGTACTCATTGCATGTAGTGCAAGTGCTGACAAAGTCTTTGATCTCTGACTGCATGTTCGGCCAGAACAATGTCTCCCGAGCTTGCCTGTAACATGCTTCTCCCCCAATATGGCTAGCATGAATGCGTGCCAACATCTCTGTACGGAGTGATTTGGGAATAACCACTCTCTGACCCCTGAATAAGATGCCATTCTGAGCACTGATCTCATCACGATAGGGCCAGTATCCTCTAATAATGACGGGCACCTGCTCTTTGAGATCCGGCCAGCCTGTGGTGACTGTGTACCTCAATGCCTGCAGACCCTCATCATTGTCTGTGTGTCGCCTGATTTGTTCCAGGCGTTGGCCCGTTACGTTCAGGTAATCTGCTTGGTTCACCTGTTGCAGGTCCTCCTGGACCTCCTGCAGAAAACAGATAGCATGTCGCTGGTAGTAGTTAGCATTGCTGGCACAGGCCGCTGTTGCCCGACTGAGTGTGTCGCTGATAAACATTTCCTGTCCCGGTTTGTATACTACACAGAGACTGTAGCTTTGAAGAGTCATGAGCATGCCCTGAAGCCTTTTTGGAGCGCTGAGGAGAGGCTTGCCGAAAATTGAAATTAAGGGCTTGTGGTCTGTTTCTGCTGTGATAGCGTCACGGCCATACAAATAGTAGTGGAATCTCTGACATGCAAAGACAATGCTGAGACATTCTTTTTCAATCTGTGCGTAATTCCGCTCAGTAGCGGTGAGAGCTCGTGAAGCGAATGCAACAGGCTGTCCCTCTTGCATGAGACAGCAGCCAAGCCCGCTCTGACTCGCGTCACTCTGGATTGTGACAGGCTGGGACACATCATAATATCGAAGTACTGGCACAGTTGTAGCTAAAGACTTAAGTTCTTGTATGGCAGCTTCATGTTTTGGCAGCCAATGCCAAGGAGTGTCCTTGTCTAGCAAACGTCGCAGAGGCTCACAGACACTTGAAAGGTGGGGCATGAACTTGGCCAGATAGTTTGCAAACCCCACCAGCCTCTGTACTCCTTTTGCATCGGTAGGATTTGGCATATCGATTATCGCCCTCACCTTTTCCGGATCGGGTTTAAGACCTGCAGCGGAGAGAATGTGCCCATGAAAACGGACTTCGGACATCTTGAATTGAAGCTTTTTTAGTCCAAGCCTCAGCTTAACTTCTCTGCAGCGATTTAGCAGAGCCAGAAGTTTGGTGTCATGGTCGGATTCTGCTTCCTCGTCCGTATCACCGCAGCCCACCACCAGAATGTCGTCAGCAATGGGCTCGATGCCTTCCAGACCTGCCAGTAGCTCATGCTGCTTTCTTTGATATACTTCCGGTGCTACCGACACACCAAAAGGCAGTTTTAGCCAGCGTTTTCTACCCCATGGTGTCCAAAAGGTAGTCATGAAACTGCTCTCTGTGTCTAGCTTACACTGCAAAAAGGCATCTCTGGCATCAACCAACGTGAAGGTCCTTGCTTTGGGCAGCTTGTATAATACATCTTCCAGAGTCGGCATTATGTAGTGGGAGCGCCGTAGAGCCTTGTTCAGAAACTTGGGATCAAGACAAATTCTCAGTTTTTGTGGTCTGCTCACAATGACCATGTTACTGATCCAGTCTGTTGGCTCTGTGACAGGTGCAACATGCCCCTCTGCTTCATATTTGTCAAGCTGGGCCTTAACTGCAGTTTTCAGAGCAATGGGGACATTGCGGGGAGCACTTTGTACTGGCTTCACGTCCAGATCTAGATCGAAATGTACTTCGCCAGGTAATGCCTCCACGGGTGAAGTAAACACATCGTTGTAATTGCTGACCACAGTGTCTTTGGTCAAATGTCCTGCTCGCACTACAGTGTCCACCTTGAGTGCATCTTCCGGAATAGTGAAACGTATGAAACCAAGACGTTCACAGGTATCGCCTGACAGGAGAGGCAACTGACCCTTTCTTACTATCTCAAAGGAGAGCTTGTGCTTAATGCCTTGGATCGTGCATTCTGTGTCAAAAACTCCCAATGACTTTATTATCTCCCCCGAGTACAGTCTGAGGCTGGCATTACTTTGGCGTAGTTTTCCTTTGGATGAGAGCTTTTTCTTATCTTTCAGTGTCATTATGTTGCAGGTGGCTCCCGAGTCAAGCTGGCACCTCTGTGATTTGCTGTTGAACTTTAGTGTGACGAACCATTTTTTCCCTTTAGTCTGTCCCACTGCACTGACTGACTCAATCATGTACAGATGTGTCTCCTCCTCACTGCTCTGCCCTGACTCAGCTTCCCCGTCCATGCAGAGCACCTTGCCCGTGGTACTGCCCCGTTTGCTTTTCATACAGACTTTAGCAAAGTGATTATTAGTCCCACACAATTTACATTTCTTCCCGAAAGCAGGGCAGTGGTCCCTGCCTCTCGTGTGGGTGTTTCCACAATACCTGCAGTTGGGGTCCACCGCCTTGTTTGAGTCGCTCTGCCTCGCTTTGAAGTGCTTAGCTGGTTGCCTGACAGCAGAGTGCACTGTCTCGGTGTGCATTACGTGTGTCCCAGCAGTTTCCATTACTCGCATCCTTAAATCTGTCTGCTCTGCAGCACGACACATCTCGATGGCTGTGACTAAGTTAAGATCCTTTTCCCTCAACAGTCTGCGCCTGGAGCTCTCACTTGCAATGCCCAGCACAATTTTGTCACGTATCATTTCGTCTTTTAATTGTCCGTACTCACACGTTGATGCTTTCTCTCTTAGCCTGGTCACAAAGGCGTCTATTGATTCACCGTCCTCTTGTTTGCAACATCCAAACAGATATCGCTCATAGATTATGTTTTTTGCCGGTTTGAAATATCTCTCCAGGGCGCTCAGTATAGCCGCGGGATCCTCTCTCTGCTCCGCCGTGAGGTTTAGGTTGTGACGGTAAACATGTCTGCATTCGCTGCCCATAACACTGCGGAGAGTTGCCGCCTGTATTTTTTTGTCCTTTTCCGCCACTCCAGTCACAAGAACATAGTCTTCATATTCCGCGCGGAAAACATCCCAGTTAGTGCTCCAATCGCCCGTGAAGCCCATCACAGACGGCGGGGGAATGTTAGCCGCCATGCTCACTGCGAACGCGGTGCCTGTTGATTCCTCTGCGTCGGACATGAATGGCGCCAGCCGCCCGGTTTGGAGAACACAGCTACGTATTACGGGTACAACGAATGGTACAACGTAGTCACCACTTCTGACACCATGTTTGTGTCTAGTGCAGAACGGTAGAGAATGAATGCGGAGACACGAGTTAAGTTTAAGGTGCTTTATCAAACTGGGGAAGACTGCGGCGCCGAGGCCGTATACAAGACACACGCGCATGCGCGCTGGCGGTGCTTATGATAGGATGACAGAATACATAAAGCACTAGACTCTGTAACAACTGCCTTTTCCCAGTGCCATCCTGGTTTCATTAAGTTAGTTTACTCCCCATTTTCCATGGGTATCTCGCCCATCTGCATTCACTCACTGAAGATGCCCGGCCAAGCTGCATTTTTATAAAAGATACATTGCTTTTTCTTAATTTTTTACTACAAATCCTTGTACTTTTTTTATGATTAAGAGCAGTTGTCTGGTTAGTTTGTTGTTCAAAGAATGTTGGCGAATTTTTGAAAAACAGCTAAAAGCAGCTATTTGAGAGAGTGGAATACAGTAGCTCTTTATATTTCTTTATATTTCATATAAGTGTAGCCCGGTGGAATATTAGGGCATTACCAGAACATTAGGGGTTTATGTAAATCCTTAACACATCTTTAATCACAAAACTAGTAGTTTATTACTTACTTTTTCTATAGTAATTGTCCTAATATTCGTTATTACATGATAGGGGATCATTAATATTCTTAGTGATTTAAATATAGGTCACTCTAGGTTCAGATTAAACCGTAGATTTAAGCAAATTTGGTTGTTTCGTGTTGTAATTAATTTCATATTTTTGCTATGGGAACGGGAGACAACAGTTTTTGTTTTTTGTGCTGTATGGTCAGCCATTTCATTGGTCAGTTCCACAGATACATTTTATAGTCGATAGTGATTGGCTGTTGCTTCGTGAGGGGGGTGTTCTTGAACTCGAGGGACATGTTTGGGGAAAGTTCAGGAAGTTCTCTTTGCGCCTGGACCTGAGCGGAGCGGCTGGATGCGTTTTTCCTCAGCAGTGGAGCAGTGGACGTTCATGAACCTTGGAAATCGGGAGCGGGAGGCTCCTAGACGCGTACAAGGACTTGTGAGTTGCCTTCACCAAGTGGGGAAGGTTTCGTGAGCCAGGATCGATTGTGGGACCGGAGGAGCCATGGGGACCGTTGTGTGGACGGACGTTAGCGAGGCAGAAGCAACCGAGGGCTAACGTTGAGCTACCGTTACAGCTCCATTTTCAACGCTACTCAAGCCACCAGACCACGGTGATCGTTTATTTGCCACGCACTCAAGCCATCGGTCCAGGGTGACCATTATCTTGGCACGCACTCAAGCCACCGGACAACGGCCATCATTTTATTGCAACGCACTCAAGCATCCGAACCTATGAGAGGGTTAGCTGAGCGGTTAGCACGAGTAAAGCCCAACGCACACCGAAACGCCTTGATGCACGACAAAAGAGCCGCCTCCTTTATTTTCTATGAGAGAACACACACCGAGGTTGCAGTGCTTGTTGAATCCAGACGCGGCGCCGCGGAGGAAAACAACATTTTTTTAACCATCCTGCAGAGGCACAGAGGCGGGTCTGGCCATGACAGACAGGGAAACCGCCGTGAACTTTGATTGGAGGGATGAGAGAAGCCGCGGAAACAGAGAAACCATCGTCAGGGCTCAGGCATCAGGGAAAGCATGTTAAACTCTTGTCTGTCACCAACTTGCTATTAACCTATAAAAAAGAGCCACGTTTGCTCTCTCTCTTACAACACAGACATACGTGTCTTCTTTTATTTATGATAAGTGTATAAATCACGTGTATAAAGCCCCGCACGGTTTGAGAAAAGCCTCTGAAGTGCGGTGACGTGGCGCGCTCCGGTGTGTGTTGAAATCTCACATGGACGCGTGTCAGAATGTGTTTATGTGTGTGCGCCTTTTGTCTGTGCTCTACAGAAATGTTCAAAGAAAAGGGTCTGAAGTGCACCAGCTAGTTCTACCCAAAGAGTATGTCACCATGGTCTTGAAATCCCTACATGACGAGTCTGGTCACCTGGGCATAGAAAGACACTCAAACTAATCAGAGACCAATTTTACTGGCCGAAGATGGGAGCTGAAGTGGAGCAGTATGTCAAGAGCTGTGGCCAGTGGATCACCCGCAAAGCCCTGCCCCAAAAAGCCGCTCCCTTGAACCAGATAACCAGCCAAGGCCCTCCAGACCTTGTGTGTATCGACTTCCTGTCACTTGAACCAGACTCTCAAGGTTATGCCAGCATCCTTGTAGTGACAGACCACTTTACCCGGTATGCTCAAACCTTTCCAGCCAAAGACCAGAAAGCAATAACTGTAACCAAGATCCTGTGTGAGCAGTACTTTGTGCACTATGGTCTCCCACGCCCAGATACATTCAGACCAGGGGCGTGATTTCGAAAGCAAGCTGATCCAAGATCACGCATTTTAAAATCAAGAACATCTCCTTACCATCCTCGTGGAGATCCTCAACTGTACGCTCTTGTTGATGCTAGGCACTGTTGATCCAAAGCAGAAGCAAACGTGGATTCAAAAGATCAGTCAACTGGTTCATGCCTACAATTGTTCACACAATGAGGCTACTGGTTACTCGCCCTGTTAATGTTTAGCACAGAAGCTCGTCTACCTGTTGACATTTGTTTTGGCGTGGCCGATGAAAGACTAAGTCCTACCATAAGTATGTAACCAAACTCAAGGTTGACCTCCAAAGAGCCTACACTCTAGCTATGGAGACATCAGACAAGAACCACCAAAGAAACAAGAAAGCACATGACAAGCACGTCAAAGAACAAGTGCTGGACAAAGGTGACTCAACAAAGGTGAATCAAAGGTGAGTTCAAGGAAAACACAAGCTGAAATGTAAATGGTGACCCTTACCATATGTTGTGGTGGAGAAACTGCCGAACCTACCAGTCTACAAGATTAAGCCAGAGAGAAGTATGGGAATGGAGAAGACCATCCATCGTAATCACCTCCTACCCATTGGTTACCTCGTAAGACTCCCTGTGGACGAGGGTGAAGAGCAACCACAACAAAGACATGTAACAAGATCAAAACAAAAGACAAAAGAACAGCTACAGTCAAACAACCAGTGCTTTAAGTGGGCCGGTCCGTGTCGGTACTCAGTACCGCCACTTCCAAAAATAGCTCTTGAGCGTCCCGCTACCTCTCTGTGCGCCAAGAACATGCTTTTAGCGTACCGGTACGCTCATTTGCACATCTGTTTTAATCCTTTGGCTGCTCCACCGCTTTTCAAAGCGCCCTTCACAATGCACGCTTCCTATTTCATGCCACAGTGAGCAGAGACTGCATTACCCATACACCCTTAAGTTGTATGAGTGAAAAGTGCCATGCGTCACTGTAAACAACTTAACGTGGTGTTCGTCCACACACACAATTGGTTTATTGGTTTATTTAGTCGGGACAGTGCATGTTAATTAACATACATGGGTCTCATGCATGTAAACAAGCCACACCGGATTGTAGCCTTGGGCTAATTTGCGTCCGTCGTCCCCCATGCACACTCTCAAACACACTCTCATTCATGCTGGCCTATTGTACATGTTTTTAGTGTACAATCGACTGGGATGTTGTTAAAAAATACTGTATTTAACATGTGTATTATACCTATATGCATTTGTTGCTCAAATAAATAAATAAAGAAAATAAATAAATAAATCGACTGGGACAAGCTCCAGACACACCAAGAGCTGTCAATAAGCCAATCTCAACCAGTCAATGACATGCTCAGAGTCAGTTGTCAGTAAGATTCCAAGCCTGCCTCCCAATGCTGATCCAGAAGTCAACGGTTTAGAAGGGGGAGCAGAGCTCAAATCAAGTCAAAGCAATGAAGTGGAAATTCAGCAAGTGGAACTTTCAAAGAGAGTCACTCGTCCAGTGGTCAAGCTGAGCTATGATGAACTTGGTAAACCCTGTGAGCATCCAGTTACTGTCCTAAGCCACGGAGTGTTGGTGGGAAGTGGAATCTACAGAGACTCCAGAAGAAGCCCCTGTCAAACCCTCTGGTGCCACCCCATGGCGTTGTTTCACTTGTTCCAATTCGACCTCTTTCCTTAAGCTTCGGACTGTTACAGTTCTGTAAGTCCAGTGTTTCCCCTACCATTATATTGGCAGGGCGGGCAGCCCCGCCATCAGCGCCCTCAGCCCTCTCAGGACGGTAGCCTTCTAGTATGCAGCGCTAATCACCGATCGTTAAAACGAGCGTCTTTACCAAATCTGTTCCGCTAATCTTATCCGGTTATTGTTTTCTGAGTTACTACGCCTGTTCAATCCAGTCCCAGTCCGCGTTTTTACGGATCCAGTCCGCGTTTTGGCACTTTGTAAATAAGAAAATCCAACCCAAGCTAAATACAACAGTTGGGTTTAGCCAAAACTGTTTAGGTGAAGCTGTTAGCGTCTGTTTCACATGAAGTCAATGAAGTTAGCACTGTTGGATTTTGTAGAAAGTCCTGAACTTAGCCTTAAATGCTGATGTTGGCTCCTTTTGTTTAAAGCAGAACACAGACTCATAAACTGTGGAACTCACTGATAAATATGAGGAAAATCCAAACACCCATGGGAAAATTAAATAATGGTAGTCTATCATTAGGTATATTACATTCTCAAACTTTCTAAAACATATTATTGTTTCCTACATCATCAAAATGCTTTACAGTTATTTAAACTGAATTAATTGTGTATAGAAATTCAAACAATAAATTGTTACAAATAATAACATTTACTAAAAACACTTGGACCGTGCACGTGTAACCATACCCCCCTTCAAAACTAGTAAACCTATGGGAAATACTGAAGTCACGAGTAAAACAGGCCTGTAACGAGAGTGGTTTGACTCAGGTCGGGGGGCTCCGGAGCGGTGAGTACTGTGTGTGTGTGTGAGTGGGCCCACCACCGTTAAAGTACAGCTCAGACCATGTGTTTATGTGTGTGCTCCTTTTGTTAGTGTTCCATTTTTGGTTTGTTGGTGCTGTCACTTGGGGACAAGCTGAGGGGATTTTGATTTAAAGCAGGGGTGTCAAACGTACGGCCCGCGGGCCAGAACCGGCCCGCCAGTGGGTTCAGTCCGGCCCACGGGATAAATATGCATTATTAAAAAAATAAAAATATTTTTTAATTTTTAATTTTTAAGGGGCGTCTTGTAACGGCTGCCCTGGTGCGTTTAGTGTATGTGCGCAAACGCACCGAGTAAAATTCCTAGTTGTGAACCTGTTCATAACAATGGCAATAAAAACCTATTATAATTCTGATTCTATTAAAGCAGAATAAACTTCATTTTCTTTAAAATTTGCTGTTCTTATATTGTCCGCTAGGGGCGCTGTGTTTGAGTCAGTTCTATCGCTTTACCTGCTTTTTCTGTTGACTCTGGCACCCTCTTCAGTGAAATGTCTTTGTCAAAAAAGAGAAAAGTGGACACAGAGTATCGGATTTTTCAAGAAAAATGGACCTCTTCCTTTATGTATACATTGATCCTTGTTGAATGTTTTTAGATTATTTTATCGATTGATATAATTGATAAATGTTGACATCTCTTTTGCAAGAAAAAAATAAGACTTGAAAAGAGGACCATTCACTCTAATGAATACTATGTAACACTTTGAGAAACTTGTGAAGTGTAAGCTGTTGTTATTATTATTCATTTATTGGAAAAATGTTTTATTTTCCTGTTTACATTATATGTGGCCCGCGACCCGCCGTGGCAGCTGAATTTCGGCCCACGACCCAAAATGAGTTTGACACCCCTGATTTAAAGGTTTTAACCTAACAGTTTGAAGGTGTTAACCAGAACTTTTCAAGGGAGAATTTAGATTGTAGCGAATTAGTTTTAGGTCTAAACTTAGCTTAGGTTTAAGGCTATTTTTTCTGAAGTTATTCAATTTGTTTATTAAACTAAGGCTCTTTAAATTTGTGCCTAAACATTACACTCCCTCCGGGTCTCATTAGTTTTGTATTGTTTGACAACATTCACTTAATTAGGTGAACCTTCCTGGTATCCACCTGTGAGTAAACCAAACCCAAGCACCCATCATTCTCAGGTAAGTCCTAAATAGAATGGTTGTACGGGTGCTACATAAGCACAACTAAATACATGATTTACTTGTACTGTACACAAGTGAGAGGCCTAATGATGGCATGGATTACTCTGAAATGCAGCCTAATGAGCAACACATTTAATTGAAAGCAGAGATGTGTTGCTGTGTTAATTTGCCTTTAGACATGAGCGTTGGTGACATGCTTGATCCTCGTACTTTGTTTAAGACTATTGACGGTGTGCTCAATGCTCCCAGAACATCTTTTATGGAAACCTCAGTTGAATTATGTGAAAGGTTTTTAAGCTTCTTCATTGAAAAGGTAGAAAATACCAGGGCTTCCATTATACTGCCCCCTTCTGACCCATCCATCCCTTTTTCTTGTACTGCTGTTTTTAATCATTTTGGGCGTGTTAGTCTGCCTTTTTTGACCGATTTAGTTGGTCGTACGAAACCCTCTGGTTCTCTATCTGATGCACTTCCACCCAGACTTCTTAAGGAAGCTTTTCCCACTATAGCACCATTTGTTGTTGACATTATCAATGATAGTTTAACTAGTGGGACGGTCCCAACTTGTTTTAACTGTTCAACTGTTTTGCTGTTCAACCCCTGATTAAGAAGCCGGGCCTTGATTCATCCACAAATTTTAGGCCCATTTCAAAACTCCCCTTTCTTTCCAAGGTGTTGGATAAAGTGGTCTACGGCCAAATAAAAACATTTTTGGAGGAGTCCAACATTCTTGAGACGTTTCAATCAGGGTTAAAAAATCGTCACAGCACCGAGACAGCCCTGCTAAGAGTAATTAATGATGTATTTTTAACCGCAGCCTTTGACACAATAGATCATCAGATACTTCTGTCTCGTTTGGAGAGCAGGGTGGGAATTTGTGGTAGTGCCCTTTAGTGGTTTAGGTCCTACCTTACGCACAGGAGTTTTTGTGTTCGAATTGGGAGTGTAGAGTCCGCCACTGCTCCCATAAAATATGGTGTGCCCCAGGGCTCTATACTTGGCCCTCTGCTGTTCTCACTGTACCTCCTGCCACTTGGGTCCATCTTGCGTAATCACAATGTTGCTTTCCATCTCTAAGCTGATGACAGCCAGATTTATGTACCGTTGGAACATGGCAATGGATATTGTACAAAGCAACTTTTGAAGTGTATTGAGGAAGTACAAGAATGGATGTCACTCAATGTTCGCCATTTATATGACAAAAAGACTGAGGTCTTGCTGCAAAACCGTTTGTTCCCCAGCATTTATTTGAGATTTTATTTCATGCTTTTTATCACAAATCATTTAGATTACTGCAATGCCCTTTATGTCGGGCTCAATCAGTCGTCTCTCGCTCGACTTCAACTTGTACAAAATGCTGCTGCTCGGCTTTTAACAGGCACCAAAAAGCGAGAACACATTACATCTATTTTGAGGTCATTGCGCTGGCTCCCCATTTCATATCGTGTTGAGTTTAAGATTATTGTATTTGTTTTTAAATGTCTTCATTGTCTTGCTCCTCAGTATCTGTCTCACCGGCTGCAGCCCTACACCCCTGCACGCTCCCTGAGCAGATATGTCCCTGCTGGTTGTTCCCAAAACAAAAAGGAAAACCAGAGGGCGACCGCTCTTTCGCTGTCACTGGTCCTAAACTGTGGAACCCACTGCCCCTGCGCCTTAGACAGAAAGAGTCTCTTGTTCTTTTTAAATCCTCCCTTAAAACGCACTTTTAAGCTTAGAGAAGTTTGACTTTTGAATGTTTTGTATTTTTTTTTACTATTCATTTGTTTATTAATGTAATTTTTACTGCTGTGTTCAGCACTTTGGTCGACGTTGTTTTTAAAGTGCTCTATAAATAAAGTTGGATTGGATTGGATTGGATTGATGGAGAGACATTTTACGAGGTCTCATGAGATTAAATCAGAAACAGTATTAGCATGCAAATTGAAAAAGGGGTTGTATTTTCTCATGGAGTGGATTAAATGCCTCTGGCTGCACAATGAACTGAGTTCTACACTGTAGATTTGGGATCTCCAATCTTTTATACCCTGTGAGTTACTTTTGTCAAACAAAACTGGCAGCGAGCAACTTAGGGTGTCATTTATTAAGACAGGTGCTATTTAGGTGCAAGCTGAAAAATAAATGTGCCGTTTTGTGGGCATGTTGCACATAATTTACCTTTTCGAATAGCCAGTATTACAGTATTAAAGCCCCACATCATATGCAAATGAGAGAATGCTCAAGCTCAAATTACTCTGCTAATCCACTTTTGCTCGTTCTACTTGTTTTGCACATGAGCAAACACTTGGTAAATGATCCCTTACAGTATGCTTTAAAGACACTTGTATTACTATGAGCCTCAAGTGAGTTCCCCCTGGAGAGCAAGTCACCAAGATAATTTTTCTCCAAAGGTGGTAGAGCATGACAGAGCAAAGGTCCTGTGGGACTTCCAAATACAGACCCACAGAATGGTAATGGCGAACCAACCGGATATTGTGGTGGTGGAAAAAGAGCAGAGGAAAGTTGACGTAACAATATCAAGTGACTGCAACATTAAAGGAACATGAGAAACTAGGGGCTCAGAGAAGAGCTGGAGAAGGCCTGGGGGGTGAAGGCATCAGTGGTGCTCATGGTCAGGGCATAGGCGACCCAGGTGGCCAAAGTTCAATCTTGCCTAGGCAATAATGTGTCTTACCACAACTACGCAGATGACACTCAGATCTACGTGTCACTGACGGCAGGTGAACATGGAGATACACTCTGTCACTGCATCGAACAGATCAGTTTGTGGATGCAAAACAACTTTCTCCAACTAAACTCAAGACAAAACTGAGATCATTGTTTTTGGCCCACAGACACAAAGACAAAGTGTTATCAGTCACCTTGAGTCTCTCTCTCTAAAACCAAAAAATCAGGTTAGAAATCTAGGAGTAATCATGGACTCAGACCTGAACTTAAACAGCCAATAAAGCAACAACATCATCAGCTTTTTATCATCTGAAAAACATTGCTAAGATGGAATAGTGTCAAAACCAGACTTGGAGAGACTCATCCATGCATTTGTCTCCAGCAGGTTAGACTACTGTAACGGCTGCTCACTGGCCTTTCTAAACGAGCTGTTAGAGCTGCAGTACATCCAGAACGCTGCTGCTCAAATCCTGACAAGAACCAGGATATACAACAATATTAGTCCAGTGCTCCGGTCCCTGCACTGGCTTGCTGTCGATCAGAGAATAGAATTTAAAACAGCTTTGCTTGCAATGTTCAAATCCAGGCTGAAAACAGCTCTTTTTACCTGTGCATATGACAACTAAATGTATTTTATCTGCACTATTGCCTTTTAACTGTAATTAATTAATGTTTCATGTTGATGTTTTGTTGATTTTATCTGCTTTCTTGTAATTTTATGCAACTGCGAAGAACTTTGAATTGCCTTGTGTATGAATTGTGCTCTACAAATAAACTTGCCTTACCTATTAGTCCTGTAGAACAGCATAGCCATGTAGTATCACAGAATACCTCTTGTACTGCTGCACACATGCTTATGTATGCTGACACGGCTGCAGTTTACTAAAGTCTGGTTAGAAGTAAAAGGCACAAATAAGTTCCTATCAATTTGGCCAGCTCCCTTTATATACAGAGTAACTAATTGGAATCAAGTTGCAAATTGCCTCAGATAGTGTCACAATTGGTGGCCCTTTTTTAAATTTGTCAGACAGCTAATGGAAAGTAACAACACTCATCCTGGAGATTCCGTATGCAATGAAAGCATCTGTTCCTGTCCTGAGAGGCTGTTGAGAGACGTTCAGGTCTTCTTATGACACAAACAATCTCAATGATGCTTACTAAAGTACTGTGCACTGACAAAACCATTACATACAGTAACAGGAGTGTGGTGAAGTCCCTCATGAAATACAGACGTTTAGCATTATAACGCAATAATGGGCGGTATTTGATAATGTTTGTGAAATATAGTAGTTGTCAGGTGCAATAAATGTTATTTGAAAACAACCAGACCGACACAAACCAGATACACTTAAAGGCATTTCCAGGTAAATGCGGCTGCACAGCTCAGCTCCTCTGTCCGAAACATACAATTACTCTACAGTGTAACAGATTATATATTATTTGCCTGTCCACAGTTTTATGTCTAAGTGCTAAATAAGCTGCTGTCTGCCTTATGTGCACAGAACAGGTTGGAGAGTGTAAAAACAGGTGCGTCCTCAGTGTGGCTGTAATGTTTAAGTCGTGGTGTTGCAGAGCTGTTTTCATTCCGGCTCCAGATGTACAGTATAGCCTGTTGTGTAGCTCATATTGGATACACATTCAGCAATGGATTTCCCTCGAGTTTTGGTGTTATGTTCAAGTGCGGCCATCTGTCTGAGCAAAAACATCCATTCAGATAGCACAGAGGAATATGGAGACACACTTAGGTTTTTTCTTTTGATGAAATATCATGTGATCATGTTTCGTGATAATAAAAAAAATGCCTTTAATTATGTAATATGGTTAAACCCTTTTGCCTGAGAGTTCAAAAGAATCATAATGATGACATTCTCATCTGTTTCCAAACTGACTTCCATTTCACAAAGCAAACAACCCCTACCTGTCAGCTCTGAGTGATGCATCTATCTCTACACTTCCTCTCCCAAGTCAGTATACTAACTACAACACACAACTACAAACCATTATGTTACTGTTACACCAAACATGAATAGCATATTTAAATTTGCTGTGTTTTGTGTTACCACATTATGTTTAAAAGACTCCCCCTAGTGGACATATATTGAAAATCAGATTGCAACCTGAATCAAGTAAAAATGCCAAAGCCTAAGGTCTCACAGACTCAATGACCTCTTGTATCAAGCATTGCTTTGGCCAAAGCAATAAAGTTATTAAAAGTTCATTATCACAAAAAGAGTTGAATGCATTGTGTCCCCTCTTTCAGAAATCAGCTCATCCAAACATGAAAATAAATGCAGGTTTGTCCTCTCAATGAACTATGGCCTCTATTTCAGGCTTGCCAGTATTGTTTGTTATAACTCTAAAAACACAGAGAACTACCTTCTTCTACCTGACAAAGGAATACATTATCCTTCCCCCAAAAGGACACACAACTGGTCTTCTCAAATGTGTTTGTGGTATGGCTTCACTCCAAAAAGGGAAGAGCGCTGTGATGTGCTAACAAGGACGAGACTCATGAATAAACTCTTTTAGACAAGTTTACTCTTCTTTGCATGGAGACCCCGAAGCAAAACAAATACAGTTAAGGCAGTTTGTTGGGGAAAATGACACTCAAAAAGTATTTCACATTACATTGTGAAAACTAAAGAGTAAACTAAATAATTCTGAGATGATATTATTTATTTATTATAACATGTATTTATTTACTTGTAGTGTGTGACTGCAAGTTTAAGCAGTGCATAAACCTAAAGTGTCATTCCTGTTTACAACAGTTATAGTGTTACTTTACAAAAGGCCAGTTTAATCATGATCATGTCTAGTGTCCCTCAGAGCAGGTGGTGATCTCCAGTGATGGTAGCAGGGCATAAAAAGACTCATTCATTAGATTCATATTATCTTTTCATTACTCTGGCTCATGGTGCAGCTGGCTTCGACCCACATTTGGATCTCTCACTGAGAGATAAGGTGCCAGCATGACACCATGCCCAGCTTCTGACAGCTCTCAGGAAAAACTGAGTCCTTCACACCAGCACTGCCAAAGACTAGCCAAAGATAGTACAATATACAGTTATAGGCAGCCAGCTTTTTGAAATATTGGGAGTTTTATCTGTTTTCATTTGTTTCTCGCCTTTGCTAGTCAAGACATTTAAGGATTTTAGCAACAACAATGTGGTTATTGTAAGCTTATGCCATAGCTATAGCCTATTGCTGGGTTGCAGGTTCTACAAAGTGATTATGTCACAGTACCCAGTGGGGGGGCATTTTTCCCATTAACTGCATTACACTTTCACAAGTCGAATCTAAAAAGAAAATGTATAAATTACAAAAATTATTATTAATATCAGTCACTGGGTCCATGATCTCTCTGTACAAGACCAACAATGTCATCAAAAACGAAATAATTTTACCTCTATATAATAGTATAGGCCTTTAGAACGCTGTGATGTCACCTGAAACCCAGCAATAGAACTATAAATTAAAAATACTGTATTTTGAGGTAGGTCAGGTAAGGCTTTAGTGGACTTTCGTCACCAATTGTGCCAGTTTGTTTTTACATAATACATTCCCAAAGTAAATAGTTTGGATTAAAAAAACTTTGTTAAACAGATACATTTGACAGTTGTTTTGGACAGCCAGTGATATTTGAACGCTGTTAAGGTTTTATCAATTAGTGCGCAAACACGAGGAATACGGTCCAAAATGCGGCTTTGTGATTGGTCCAAGGGCAGAACTCGTAACGTGCAACGCTCCCATATAAACCCGGGCAGACTTAACATCGCTATCTGTCATGCAAGTCAAGGGACAGTGAGCACAGTGTTCAGGGATCCTTGCCTTCAGAAAGTAACCCTGCTCCAGCTCTCAACAAGCTCTTTGGAGCGGTGCTCTAAATGAGTTACGCACAAGACCAGATGCACGTCTTCACGTTTACTTCTGTCATCTGTGTCAAGAAGACGATGTCTTTGAGAGCCGGACTTCTTCTCCTGATGGTGCTGATTGCATCTGCCTATGAACTGGACCAGAACGAGTCCTATTCTCCCAGGAGAAGCCGCTTTTCTGCAAACAGCCCTTGTAAGTACCACTGCTTTAACATCGGCAAATGTCAGAGTGAATGCTTAGCTTTTCTGTATACACCATAGAAAATGTTGACACATATAAGGTCTTCGTCGTCTTTTTAGGTACATGTGCACATTGTTGAACAGGAATAGCTGCGGAAGAGACGCTGCGCTTTTGCCGGTGTCCTGCCGGCAACAGATGACACTTAAAGGTGCACACTGTTCGGCTCGGGAATTGGGTCTGCGCTGCACATTTTAGATAGCCGGCTGGTTTTCTCTGCAACCAAGCTTTAGTTTATTTTTGTTCCTAAAATAAGTTTACATTGTTTTTATTTTTCTCTGCCAAATATTTTTGCCGTGACTCGCAAAAATGTATTACACTGTATGTCAAAAATATTGCATACTCAAATGAGTGTATGTGCATGGCATGCTTGGAGGCAGCGACTGATAGATGCTCTTTGTGCTCTGCAGGAAGTGCTTAATAATCATAAGATTTGAAGCTCACTTATTTATTTTATAAAAGAATGTTCCTGCATGCCCTAAAGGCAGAGAGACTCAAGAGTCCCCATTCACATTCCCAATACCCGCAGACTGTAGCGTTGTTTCTTTGTAGTAGATTACTGGGTGATACCTGTAAATTAGACGCATACGTTACCACTTGGTTTTTCAAAAGTACTTTGTGTCTTTGCTATAACAGTGCTAGAGCTTTGTGCTGAATGATTTTCTTTCCAGATATGCAACCAAGTTAAACCGTATGTAATGTGTCTGTTTACAATAATCTGCAGAAGTTGGCAATGAAAGGTTGCTCTGTGTGTCACTGTGTCACATTTTGCCCAGTTGTGCAAGCATACGACTTTTCTGGCATTTCTGGTGGTGATTATTCAGCAAAATACAGGCCACTGCCAAAGGAGAAGAATGTCTTTGTGTACATTGGCATTATGAATCCAGTGGTGCAGTGTATTGTGAGCATGCAATGATTTCAGTGTTGGTTCATGCTGATGGTATGCTCTATGCCCACAGCAGATGTGGCGCGCTGTCTCAACAGTGCCCTACAGGTTGGCTGTGACGCCTTTGCCTGCCTGGAGAACTCCACATGTGACACAGATGGCATGCATGACATCTGCAAGTCCTTCTTGTACAGTGCTGCTAAATTTGATACTCAGGTATGCTCACATAACATTATTTTTTTAGTTTAATAAATCTTGGTTTTGCAAATCATGTAAATTGCCATTGTCTCCCAGGGAAAGGCATTTGTGAAAGAGAGCCTTAAGTGCATTGCCAATGGAATCACCTCGAAGGCATTCCCTTCCATTCGCCGCTGCTCTACTTTCCAAAGAATGATCTTGGAGGTCCAGGAGGAGTGCTACAGCAAGCTGGACATCTGCACTGTGGCTCGCTCCAACCCTGATGCTATTGGTGAAGTGGCACAGCCGCCAAGTCACTTTCCTAATAGGTAGGTGGCAGGGCTTTCAAAAGCAGGGTGAAAACCACCACAACAGGAATGTTAATTGCTGCTCAACATATTTGGGCCATTGTAAAATGCAGGGTTAAAGAATACCCTATACAAATACTACTGTTTATTTGTAATCTTAGCAAAAAAACAACAACAGATGGCATGTCATTTTCCAGCGGTGCATACAGGACATTTCTATCGTTATCCATTGTAGCAAATGTCCGCAAATCTCAGCAAATAGTAGCTGCACTAATGGATATGGCACAAGAGAGCAGATGACTATTTCTGCAAGCCTTTTAAACCCTCTATGGCAGCCATTCTCAAAGTCTGGGACATCGCTGCCCCCCTTATCGTTCTGAAATTCTCTTGGGGCCCCCGATAATAATAAAAAAAATTCAATGTACTTGTTTTGTGACAACCTTTGCACCCTGCAGTGCCTCAGAGGCCCCCCAGGGTGCCCCGGACCCCACTTTAGGAACCACTGCTCTATGGCATTGCCCTCAGGTAACAAACCATTCTTTAGGCTCCTTTACATTTTTCAAAGTAAAACATGAAATTATCTGGGGTGGGTGTGGCTTTGACTTTTGGTTTGGAGGGTGGGGTCAGCCTTTTGGGGAGCAAAGTCGCCTTGGACATAACGTTGCCAAATGATATTCTGAATTAGACTTTTTCACATGAACAGTCAAATATGTGATGTGCTTAAATATCGGAAGAAACATATTTCATATTTCAAGTAAAAATAACGTTTGAGTATTTTTCTTTTCTTTTGGGCCATAATAATAATGGCTCAGATTTATATGGACAAGCTTTTCAAAGACCCACAGTTATCCATCACAGTGTTTCTCAACCAATTATTTCAGACCTGAAAAGAATGTCATACAAAATAGTATTTCAGTAATATTTTAAAAGAAAGGTTATTTTAATGATTTTTTGATACACAACTAAATACCAGTTTAATTGATCATTTTCAAATTGCTGGTTGCACCTTCAAGTGAAAGAGTACTCTGAGTAAAAATAAATGACTCTAGGGGTACAAGACAAACAAGTTTGTAATTGATTAACTAGACCAACATTTATACTGCCAACATTCTGGTTATAATAAAAATAAATATATGATCAAACTTGCTTATTCTACTTTCCCCCCAAAATCCAGATATTATAAAATATAGAAAATCTTGGTGTTTAAAGGCACACTGCGTAACATTTTGGACTATACTGTTGCTATCAGTACATAACATGCTCCTAATGACCAGCTCAATATAGAAAATGTGTTTACTGCAGTGGGTAATCAAAGAATGGATTTAGATGAGGATGTAACATATTTGAATCTCAAATTCTGATCTTCAGTCAACATCTCCATGGAGACGAGCTGGAGACGTACCCACTCCTGGTAAAGTTACAGTCATGTCTGAACTGAGCCCTCACAGCAAAAGTACATGTTTGATTGTACATTTACAGGTATTTTTCAATGATGAAAATAAAATAAATGCTTGTATTTCAATTTTATTTACTGGGTAAAATTCTTCGCAGTGTGGCTTTAAGTACCCTCACAGCATGTTTTTGTCCCAAGAAACCAAACTCACATCCGGTGGCTGGGTTGAGGGGGCACAATGGCAAATAGTTCGAGGTAAAAATGCAGTAGAGGAATAAGATTGTAGCAGTGATTTATGGTTATAGGTTTCCATATGTTAATGCACTCACAACAGGTAAACACTAATCGCATGTGTCAGGTTTGGATTTGCTGCTGTATTGTTTGAGGATTCCAACTGGGGAGTGGATATAACTGGTTTGGAACGAACTAAAAAAGGAAACACCTGTGACACTTTAAAAAATCCTGATATGACGAACCCACAGAAAGACTACATACTGTAAATGTGAGAGTTTCTCCTCGATGTGGTGATTGTGTGGGCTTGAGCTTGACCCCCTGTGTTGTGTTTCAGATTTTATGGTAAGCTTCTCCAGAGCCTGATGGACTGTGATGAGGACACAGTGGAGCGCGTCAGGACAAGCATGGTGGCGCGTCTGGGCCCAGAGATGAGCATGCTTATTCAGCTGTTGCAGAGCAAGCCCTGCCCGTCCACTGCTGTGGCCGCAGCTGCCGCCATCCCCACTGGAGTGGAAGGCCGTGGGAGCTGGCGTTGGGCCATGGGTCCCCATATGTACAAGATCCAACCTAATCTGCGGAGCAGAGACTCTGCCACTCATTTGGGCAAAAAACGGTCTGCCGGAGACCCCTAACTCCACTCAGAGTAACTCCCCTCTCAGCAACCATCAACATAAGCTCCTCTTTCCAGGAGGTCTCAAACCCATCCTCTGCTTGTCTGGAACTTTCTTGAATATGCACCACTAGGTAATGCCCATAAAGAGATCAGAATTCAACATTTATTTGTAGGCAATACCCAGCACTTAGTAAATTTGAAATATGTCCATGAAGTAAGTTTTAAATACATAATTTATATGCACCCTACTTCGTATTGAACATGTCATGTGGCTGTTGTGCTAAAATCTTCGTTAAAATCTTCGTTGACAGACAATTTCATAATTTGTCAAAAGACACGTAATCTATGATTTGGACTTTTGTCCATGAAACACATTTAGAGGTTTTTATTATTCATTTATTTAAAAAATAAAATAAAAAAAATATACATTTAGTGTATGACTAATCTTATATTTCTGTGATATAGGCTATCCTGTCAAATTGTGAGCACGTGGAAATAAGTTTCATGTCATTTTGATTCAAACTAAAAATACATCTAAATGTACTGTAAATGAGATAACCCAAGACAGTCATTGGTAGCCCTATAAAATAGTGAGGTGTGTAAGATAGATGGTAACCTTTTAGGGGCTTCTTTACCTGACCAAAAACTTCAAACTGCCCTGAAAGCTATTTATATAATACCAAAATAGTCAATAGCTATAGCACTTACAACTGTTTATTTATTCTGATGCTAGAAGTAGCCATGCCCATGGCCATGCATTACATGCATCAAAAACGGCACACACCGATTGACTGCGGCGTGGCCAAATCTATGCATCAGAAAAAGTCAAGTTTGCGTATTGTTATCCTTGTAACGCCTAAGACTGTTGAGCTCTTGGGGTGTATGTTAGTTGTCTTAAATCTATATGTTTTTAGTAGCTGTGTATGTGTGGTAGATTGTAAGCATGTTCACCAGTGAGAATAGCAGCCATGTTCTGGGACTGTTGACCATCACTCTCTGTGGTGAAGCACATACACACATCAAGATGACGAATGACTATTTTAAAAGCCTTGTTAGGATTATATTTATTTTCCTACTATATTATTTAATGTTTATTTTGATTGTGTTATGCATTGTTGTAGATTACGTAATTTAGTTTACAGATGCCAAAAATAAGAGCTGACTCTCTCTCTCGAGAGAGACTGAATGGGACCCATGTCATGACTCTGTGCTGGACATAGGGGAACACAGATGGTCATTCAATTCAGTGATATTCACATGGGACCATAACTACGTATTTATAAAGATTCTTACACTTATCAAAAAGCAACAGGACTCCAGCAGATAGGACTATGTCTGCACAAACACATCTGTAAACGACCAGACAACACAAGCACCAGCAGAGTTATGAGGTAGACTACAGGGCAAAAGATTGAGAACACCCCATCTACATCATTCTTGAAAATATTAGAAAATCAATTTGTGAACCAAAGTGTATTCAGCATTTTTGACTGATCACCTTTGGCTGATTAAAGACATGCAATGGCTATGTTCAATGAGGCTTTAAACCCCAAGCAAATTAATTACTAATCAAACTCAGTAGTTAATTTCTCCCAGGCTAAAAATCTCTCTGGATTTATTGTGACCAACTAAAAACAAAATCCAAATGTTTCAGTAGATAGTGCAGTGATTTAAAATGAGCATTGGAGACAATCGTCAGGAAACAGTTAAGTGATTGGATGCTGGTGCTGGTTTTATACAAATGTGTTGATCAGTTGGGGTTAATTCTCCTTTGATGTTTCTGCTGCTCAAAGATGGCTACACTGACTTCTTTGATTCACTTCAGTCCAAGTAAATAAATACTTTTTTAGCAATGTAAAGGGGCCTGAAACCATCCTTTTTGGAAAAGTAAGAACACTTACTGCCATGTTCTGGCCAGGAAACGACTGTTTCTTTCACAATAGCTATGTTAAGAATTCCAAACTATGCAATAATCTCACATGCAAGGATCAGTGTCACACAGACAAAACCTTCATTTGCTCATTGCCAGCTGATGCTGTGATTCCATAATGCCCAGAAAGAATTTCATTTCTTGCTCCAAACTTTTTCTTTTCTTCGTAGCAAAGTCATAATTTGTGTGTGAAGAGGGAAAACTATGGGGGGTTGAAGAAATGCGTTCCAGTGACACTGTTGTGTACTTAGCTTATTTTTGTTTCATATGCACTTTGCATCTTAACCACTATAAAGGGCATTGATTCACTGAGCACATGTGCAATGAAAACCTGTTTTATTTTGGCAGTGAACTGAAATCTGTTGGTATGTTTGAACATTTAAGGGCCATGGTGATACATGTCTTTATCTGTTTTTTCCATGGGGAACTCCAAAGCCCATTAGCTGCTGCTAACATGTTACTTCCGAATGATGCATGGATGTCGCTCTGCTGTGGCCACAAACAGTAAACTCAGAAACCAATCCACACCATGCATTTGCTGTCTACTCATGACTTTTTATTTTCTATAAACATTCCTTGTGTCAAATGTTTTGGCTAGGGCAAACTGACTGTTTCTCTGCTAAGTCAAATGTAAGGGAATCTCAGAGAATGTATTTGTATATGAATGTCTGTCTATGATAAAAGCATGCCCAGGTGTACTAACCATGAAGGAAATTAGGCAACAACAGAAACTGGAATAAGAGCTGACTTACTGTTTTAGATCTATGGTACTGGATTGTTAATTTTCCCCCTTGGTGACGATGGTGAAAAGAGATTGAAGACTGACCTACACACTTCTGGCACTTATGGTACTCTCTCCTCTCAAGACTTGAAATAGTAAAATGTTGTTTTGCTTAAACTAAATCAAAGCTTCGGTGACTGGTAAAGTTTATTTTGTATTCATATAAATAAATGAAAATCTATATATTATTAGTGACAGTTATTTTATTATGGAGCTTTTTCAGGAGATCACAGATGTTCCTGATACAGATGCTATGTAACGCATGATTGACCCTTGTGAATCACTTGCACTTTAATATACGCCCATAGACATATACCCATACTGTGTATATGTTAGGGTTTTCTCTGTACTGAAAAACACATCAGTCGTGTGTCTTTTGCTGAACTGAAATAAAATATTTATCTGAACATGTTCATGTTTCTCTTACTAGTTTATTTTGTGCAAGTACAGTTATTAGGTTAACAATTTCGATTGCAATTATTAGCCCCCAGGAACAACTTTTACTAACAATGGCAAAAAGCTACTTATGCTTTGAGGATACTTGAATAGCAATGGGCTTCAGGCAGAGTACACCGTGGATAGTTAATGGCCAGGACAATATTTCAACACAAAGAAAATTGTTTTTCCACTTAAAACCTTATTTAGCTAAATGTCGAAAACCCTTGGGGTGCTTCTTGGAAAGGGATAGAGCGCTACTGGTAGTGGTCCCTGGGCAAAGTATTTTGTAGGCATAGGATGTACATTTGGGTAAACACATGATAGAAACGTGTGCTCCACAAAGTGTCACAATGCTTTGTATTGGCGTCAAATTTGAGTAAATGGACAGATTTTCATCAAGAAGCAAACGTATCTATATGCAACCTCCTACACACAACGTGACACGCGACTTTGTGTGGGAAGTTGGCCAACATAAGAAAAAATAGCCACAATCTGCTATAATCTGGAAGAGTTTGAATAACAATTACTGTACCATTGTGGAAAACAGCCATTTGCACTTTGATATAGTCGTCCACCTGCTTTACACATGGGTAGTCACTTGTCATATTCTCTAATGGTGTGGGAAAGGGGCACTCTCTTCCACACGCTGTCATAGTACCTCCACAGACTTAGTGTGAGGTGATTGACACGAATCCTGCAGGACCTTAAAGACGAGAGAAGGGTGAAAAGGAACAGTACCTTCAGATGAAAATGAACTTTGTGCTAAACTTGAGCATGAAGCAGCTGAAACTGCAAAGTGCCTGTGTGCTGGGAGAGCCTGCGGAAAAAGGAGTCCGAGCGCAGTGGCTCAATAGACACTAATCTCAGTCAGAAGGAGATATAATTTCATGCCTATTTAGAGACCAGTCCTGAAGGGCTTTTTCATTTTCCGCATCACACAGACTGTGATTATTGAGGATAGGTGATGCAGCAGCTTCTGTCCTCTATAAAGAGACATCCAGTCATCAGTGCAGATATAGTCAGGCCTGTATTGTTACCAAATGGTCACTTAGCTTCCTACGTCTTCGCAGCCCTCCTTGCATGTGTGCTAGCAATGCACTGGGCAACTTTTCAAAGCAATTCACTGCCTTTGACACACAGAAACATCTTGTTGCCAGGAAACATAGAAGCAGATTTTTGACCCTGCCTATTCACACTGTTGGACTGCTGCCGAGAGTATGGCAACCCTGACAATGAGAGGCACACAGCAATGATGAAAAAAATATCAAATTAGAAAACCATTATGCAGATGTAATTCATACCATCTGCTTGTGTTAATTCATTGTCGCCAGTCATCATGTACAATTTACAAATCACCCTCAGGCAAAAACCACAAAACACAATATTGTTAATATGCTTCAACAACATCTCAATACATCATTCTGGAAATAACAGGAGCAGCATCTTGTCCATAACAGTGTTATCAAATTCTGCAAGAACATTGCATAAAAATTGCATGCATAGCATTAGTGATTCAGTGGGACAAATGCACAATGCATTGTGGTTAGTATGGTGCAGCTATAGTCTCTCCAACTGAGTCTTACATTCATTACGTCGTCCTCCTCCCCATCAAACTTGTGGCATATTCATCAGCAGTGTGACAAATTAGATGTGCAGTGAAATGAAGTATGAGGCACAGTGAGAGATTAGATCCACTCCAATCCTACCAGCAATCACTATCCCATCATTTCTGTGGGGAAATACCCAAGGACGGCTCAAGAAAATTAGATCACATTTTTGCTGAACAAAGTGGCACAGAGGCAGTGTAAGAGATGATACACGCCATGTTCTGGTCTTTTGCCAAAAAAAAGCCTGTAATTTGTCAAGAAATGTGGATGCTGATTTTCAATGTGCATCATATTAAAAACAATTATCCCTGTGTTTGCTATAAGATACTAAAAATCTGTCACTAAACATTGCTATGTGTGTCGTTCTACACAGCCATTGTACTAGCCACCATCATTAATTGAATATTCTGCTTAAGAGTCATTGTTGGAAGCACAACGGCTCTGTCCAGCAACATTAGGGTCGGGTAAACTTTGACCAGACAACATACGCCACTACCACACTGAGCTTATCACATCACCTAACCAAGGACTGACAATTACAGAATTGTCAGTCCATATAGGTTTGGAGTGTTTTCAGAAGCATGATCCAAAATGTACATTTTTATGAGAAAACAACAGTGAAATTCTGTGACCATAATTCATTTTTAACTTGAACAATAATAACAGCCTGCAACATAGAAAAAATAAAGTTGGAACACAATTGTAAATCACTTAAAATATCACAAAATATAATTAATTAGAAATAAGATTGTAGCAAACTAGATTTGTTTTCATTGGGGAGAAAATCCAAATTATGTCTTATACTTTCCCATAGTGATGCAGAGACATCTAGTGGTGGCTCAATAAAAACAAGGGTGCACTATTTTCACTAGTTCCATCTTACCTTTGTTTTTCCGTCCTGCCCCCATGTTATTCAAATTATGAAACACACAAAGTAAAGTGATCCCCGGGGGAACTTCTTAAGTCTTATTGTTTTGTAAGATAATTCTTTGCTTGTCTTTATCTATTAAGGCAAATAATAATAATGGGTATTAAAACAATAAATAAAATATTACTTGACCAACTGCAGACGCATTCTTTCAGAGGATGCCTTTTATTCTAGTAGTTGAATACAGTTTGATTTGTCCTTCAATATATTGTAAAAGCAGATATTAATGAAACAATCATTTGTGCAATGATAAAGCCTTTTGATTGATGTTGATCTAGCCGCCTATTACTCTAGTTGTTTACATTGCCGTGACAGTATTGCTCCCTGAAAGTTGGGAAACAGGCTTATAAACTCATCCCAGTGGAGAATTGGAGTGTTAGAAATGTGTTAGGAAAGTTAGGAGTGATTTGGGATTAAAACCAGCAATTAAACTTTGCACACTCCAGTGAAATAGAAAGAAATCTAGGTATAGGGCCTTTAACTCAGTCTGAGGGTCTGAGAGTAATATATCTGAAAGGGGCCAGTACAACTTCATAAAACACATTTGACAAGTTTTTTAAAAAAAAAGGCCAACTATACTCAGTCAGTGTCTTGTCTTGTTTGTTATTTTGAACATGCTTTATAGATCAAGTTGGACTTTATTTATTTATTTATTGAACATCATTATGTACAGATCAATTTTATTCCCAATAACAATGAAAAATACGCACAGGTGACAAGAGCTCCACTTTTGCAGATGGGACTTTAATTGTCACTAACAGTTTGAGGTACATTTTACAGTATTGGTCAATAGGAGGTTCAGTTACATAGGCTGTGATGTCCCTCTTTCTTCCCTTTCAGGAGCCATCAACTCTCTATTTTCCTGAATGATGAATTAGGGGTATTTTGTGTCAATCTTTACTTAACCATCATCTTGAATTACAGTCGGGCAACAAATGGTGGATGCAATGGGAAAGGTTTTGACATTACACTAAGTAAAATGCACAGGACATCGCCGTAAGCATTCTCCGAACAGAGATGGTGATGAAGTAATTTAGCCATCAAACTAGACAATCCCCCAAGGTGTCAAGCAGCTCTATGGCTCCATTTGGCTCTGCTTTTGAAGTTCAGGTTTCTGGGTATGTCACTATCCTGTGAGTTTGTTTGACAGAAAGTGACATTAGGAAGGATAGTGTTCTGGATGCTGGCGTTTCTGTCAAACAGAGTGAAAATATCTGCTAAAAGTTCTGTGTAACTTTGTATTAACAGACATACAAAGATAACAGGCAAATAATAGAAAATAAAACAAAGATAATTGTCTCAAAAATGACTCGACTGTAAGTGGGTAGGGGGAAACAAAGCTGATAACAATAATTTTGAAAAAAGTGTGAACATTCTGAGCTCTGCAGTTGGTTTTTGGTGAGATTTTCGGAAATCGGTTTCATTTCATTTTTGGTGTAAGCATTGGTCTCTGCATGGGGCATTATTTGTAATAATTCATGATATTCCATTTGAATAACATTATCTAAATAATGTGTAAACTCATTTGAAATGTAGGCTTTACTGAACAGCTTCTTTAATCTTAAACCTCCAGCTGACAGACAAACATGGTCCATTGCAAGTCGGTTAAGGCCTCTATAGATCTGGCCGGGGGACAATCCCTGTCTGCCCTTGTTCCTGTGTGCGAACGCACGCGCGTCTCGGCCTCACTCATGCATTACCGCCTGGCGCCGCGGCCTCTCCACTTCCACAACATCAGGTGTAATGTTACTGTTTGTTGTGGCCTCTAACACCAATAATGAGTCTAGAAACAATGTTGATGGTAAAGCTGTTCAACATCACCGATGATCACTCAACCCCCGAGGTACTGCGCGTTGATTAAGTGGCTTTACCGGGCTGACCAGACGCCTGGCTTTGGATGGACATTAGCAGTCTAAACACAAGTCTCATTTAAATGACAGTTTTCACAATGCAAATTGAGAACCTGCTTGCTAAAGTTGCGGATTGGTGTTGACCAAAACGCATTTATATTGCTCAAATCAGACACTACAATGTTCAGCAGAAGGCGTCATAATGTAGCCTGTAATATAGGTTTATGTATAAAGGAAATGAGGAGTGCGTGCGTTGAGAGTCGGTCTTGTAAGGTGAGAAGAGGCTGTTCGCTGGGTGTTGGCTCGTATTGTTGAAGGAGGGTGATAGATATCTTAACCCTGATCTGCAGTTGGACCCTTGATTCAACCAATTCCAAACCCTGACAGCAGTCATTCTGTACAGACCGCACAAAGCGCAGCATCTCTGCGTGCGTAAAACGACGGTCACCTTTTTTTTCTTTAAATTGAGATGCATCCCGGTGCAACTAGCTCAACTCCCTTTTCTGTAAAGGATATTTTGAATTTACAAGACTTTGAAAATGAGCTTCTAATGACAGACCAAGTCGTTCCAATAAATCGTCACCATTACGCGCATCCGAGCACTTCCAAAGACTTTTACGAGCTGCAGCCAAGGCCTTGTCCGATGGAGATATACGAAAACAGAGCCTACCATAAAATATCAGCACGGGACGACTTTCAAAAAATTGGTAAGAAATAAAGATGATCACGATGAAATTTGTTTTATTGTATTAACCTGTAGGATTTATTTTAATTGCCAGGCTACATGTGCAGCTTTTGCCATCCATTTGTCAACCAGATGTGTCATTTATTTTACGACAGGATACAGTCATAATTATGAAGGCTGTACATTTTTTATTTTATTTTTTTCAGTTTACAAATGTTAGTCTTCAACATAGGCCATGGCAGACATCAATAACCATACGTCGGAGTAAAACATGTTTAGAGCCAAGCTACATGCTTAGGATAGGAAAAGTGAGTTTAAATTAAATATATCCCCTTTGTTTGAACAGATATGCGCATTTTGGAAACTTCCCCGGACACCGAGCCGACCCTGAAAAGCAAAGGCCACGCGCGCAGGAAACCTCGCGTGCTCTTTTCGCAGGTTCAGGTGTCCGAGCTCGAGCGGCGCTTCCGACAGCAGCGATACTTGTCCGCCACAGAGCGCGAGCAGCTGGCTCAGGTGCTGAAACTCACATCCACACAAGTCAAGATATGGTTCCAGAACCGGAGATACAAATGCAAACGCCAGCGCCAGGACCAGTCTCTGGAGCTCGTGGGCTTAAGCGCACCGAGAAGAGTGGCCGTGCCGGTACTCATGAGAGACGGGCAACTGTGCGGCGATGGATCCCACTCGGCTGCGTTTAACGTGGCACTGGGTCATTACAATTACGGGAGCCGCTGCTGTTATGGCTACACTTACCACAATATGCAGCAGTGTTCAGGCCCCGGGGTGCACGGACAGATTTCCGAGGCGATGAACGCAGAGGGGCCCTTCAGACAGTTGCACAACGTAAAAGGCTGGTGATGAGCGCCAGGCAATCTGGACTACGCAACTTTATATCTTGTATATTGATATGTAACTATTTTTTTTATTATTTTTTTTACATGTAACCTATTAAAGAACATAGACCTATTATCACAGAATGTGTTGCAATTGTAGGCCTATGTTTAGCTATTTGCTAACAATAATATCTAGACTATACAAACATTTTACAAAGCGAGCAAATATTAGGCTACTATCCTATTTGAAGGCCCGCGGGCTTTACTCAGAAATACTTAATAGCGTGTCTCGAACATAGCCTTTGTCTGAATCCTAAAAGAAAATAAGATCAAGTTTAAGTCTTATTTATTTTAAATAGGCCATGAGTCAGAAAAGTCGAAATAATAATCCTCTATTAACGCACAACTTTGGATAATATGCGTAATTATCCTTCCTCTGGCGTTATGGATAAAGCAAACATAGGCTAGCCTAGAAAACGATTGAACTAAAATAAGTTAGTCATCGACATAGCTCTCTCAATGGCTAACAACTAAATGTAAGTCTTTCACATCGGCCTAACTGAGACTTGTGGCCCGTCATGAGCTGACAGCGCTATCGGACCCAGCTCATTATTGTCCCATTCTCAAATCCGCTGATAAGGCAGAGGAGCGTGTCCTGTCCCTACTTTGCTGAGTAAACAAAGACGCAGACTGAGTGGCTCTCTCTGTCTTTTTCACTTTAACTTCCAATTAAACGGAGATCAAATCGAGTCAATCACGGATAATCTACGCATATAGGCCACTACAGGAAGCACATGATCTACAACTAGGCGGCCCATGGGAATTTATCCATAAAAACAAAACAAACGTCAAACCAAAATGAGCACGAGGTTGGTATCCCGAGGCGAGGATTGAGGAGGGTAATGCCAGAGTTAGACAGAGAGGAGACCAGCGACACTTGGAGAGATGAGATAATGTCCACCTCCCTGGGTTGCAGGCTAAATGGTGGCTTTTTGACAAACACAGATAGATTCCAGAGTCAGTTTAAATCTGTTTTGGATTAAGTTCGGCCTATGTCACCACAAGCAGCGACAATGACAACAATCACAAAGTTCACAATAAAGGGATTCTTGTAGCAGACAGTGATGTCATGTCCAATAGAAAATCAAGCACAACTCTGTAATAGACATTAGTATTTAGTCTAAAACGCACGTTATCTTCAGTTTATGGACATGAGATGATTCAGAGACCCCCATCCTCTGTTCTGTCATTTTGACTGAGAAATACACACACCCACACACACACACACACACACACATACACACACACGCCAGAAATGTAGAATGAATATGTGAGGGCATAAACTCGCTCTGGTGTGGTCAATTTGAAATTATGACACTTCAACAATGTCTATGATGTGTTTTGGACTGCCAGCTTTAAACACTAAATGGACAACAACTCTGGAAGGTAAAACATTTAATTTCATAATTCTCCTATGTAATAATTCTACTGTCTTCATTTATTCACAAAAAACTAGCTTGAATGAAAATGGTTTGTTCACATTTGAGTAGTTATGTGGAATAGAAAAGTTGCCGAACTGGCTTTAGTGACAACAATCACAACGGTCTCATTCATATTACAAGACGCAGGTGTTTCACATTGTGTTATAACCAAGTCAAAAGATGCTGCAAGATCTAAGGCCAACAATCTGCAGAACAATCTCCATTTGAACAATTGTTATGACAGAACAACAAAGGACAATTGATAACACCATAGCTATTTAAGCGGCAATGCAGAGAAAACATTACTGACGTATGACACACTGACAAATGCCTTTTTGGACTAAAAGGTCAGAGCGCTTACGGCATGTCTAATGTCTAACAAAGATTGTTTACGGAACAAAATAAAACAAAAAAGGGATTCCACAATTGGTGATTTTAAATGAAAGCATGTGGATAAAACAAATAGGTTTGTGTGAGCGCAAACGTGTATGATAGTTATTAAGATTTCAAATGGCAGACAGAAGAACAGACGGTCACTGCCGGGTGAACCATATCATCCTGATAATCTAAATGCTGTGTTGACAAGACAGCAGCTAATGCCTGAAAGAGCCCGCAAGGTATTTCAAAGAGATGGAGGAGGAGCACAACATATTTACCATCATTATGAAGATGTGGTTGCAATATAACGCTATAACGTGCAAATAAAAGTTACATTTTTTGTATCATTATCGAAAAGGAGCATTAACTCCCAAATCCGACTGGAACCAGAATGTGACAGTCATTGGTACAAAGGTCAAACCAGAACGGTGGAGAATAACACACAAACTGGACAATGGCAGCGGCTGCTTAAGAGCCAAACAAAATGTGGCCAACCCATCACAGCAATGTTTGACCACCCACTCTCATTATATCCTCCAAAAAACAGACAGTCGGGTTCCACAGACACCCATCAACACTATGGCAGTAACATAATGGCATTGAAAGTAAAATCAGAATTGTGCCTATTTGTAAATCAGCTTATTTCAGTTTAAGTAGCAGCTAATACGCCTGAAGTAAAAGTTGTCACTTGACGCATGCACCTCCTTCACTTGACAGTGCAGTAAAAGTCCCGCCTACATTTGTATAAGTTGGAGTGGAGACATAGCAGCCTGCAGGCACTCAGAAGACCGCTGGGACTGAAGCTGGAGATGTCTGCTGAAGTCAAACCCCTGACTTCTTTCCTTATAGAGGACATACTGGCGCTGAAAGACCGCACATGGAGCTTACAGAGGATGGAGAGTTGTTCCCAGTGGACAGAGGAGCATACAGTATCAGAGGGGTGTTGTAACTCAGACATGAATGACATGCAGACAGGTGAGTGATACAAATGTCTCTCTACAATAGCAGAATTAAACTTTGGCAGACTTATACTGTGTAAAGGAGACGTGTGGTTAATTTTTTGTTTGTCTTCTCAAAGACACACTGGATGTCCCCTGTCCCAGCCCTTCAGAGGCTTCTGGTCCATTATCTGGGGGGAAACAGAAGCGCACAAGGGCAGCCTTTACTCATCTCCAAGTCATGGAGCTGGAGAAGAAGTTCAACCATCAAAAATACCTGTCTGCCCCGGAGAGGGCTCACTTAGCCAGTGCCCTGAGACTGACCGAGACCCAGGTCAAGATCTGGTTCCAGAACCGCAGGTACAAGACCAAGCGCAAGCAGCAAACTGAATTTTCAAAAGAAATGTGTAAAGTCGAAGAGAGGATCTTAAGAGACAATTTTGTGAGATCAACTCTGCTCACATCCTTCTCCAAAACCTATCACTGCAGTCCATATCTCTGGGACTATGGTTGCTCATGGCGCCAAACATTATTGTAGAATATATTTAAACAACCTGTACTATTCTGTGGTTCAACAAATGTATTATAGTGAAAATATTTCTATGCACAAATGTATTGTATTGTTTAAATTATACCTTTATACCTGAAACGGTCCCGAAAAGACTGAGACTACTTTTTTCATTTTACTATTGCGCTCTGAACAAGTATATGGTGATAAGATTTCAGCGTGCACTTTGATAACGTGACAAAATGTGGGCAGCAGAATGATTTAAATTCCTTTAAGAGGTTTTCAGCTGATTAGATGGACATGATTTGGTTTTTAGGGTTGTGTCTTATTTAAGACACTCCTGTAGTAACTGGACCAGTTTATTAGAATGAATCATACTATGGGAAGAACATGTGTAGTTATAAAAATGATTAAAAGAATATTACAATATTTTAGAACATAAAAGGTCAAACAAGTGTACAATACAATAGTAAATAAAACAATGTTATGCCTGAATATGTGCGTGTGCATTAATCATTAAAAACCTTTTAAGATATACTTTTACCTTTTGAACTTTAGGGCTAGTTATGTCACTTGGCAGCTGAGACAGGTCTTTGTTATGGAACAGACAACAGACTGAATGTGATTTAGAAGTTACACTGAGCAGAACTGGCTGGCAGTGACAAAACATTTTATATATATATTTATAAAATAAAACAATATACAGTAGTATTCAATGATAAACAGTTTCCTAAATAAATATTCCTTATCACTGAAAGCAGCTGCTCTTCTGAGTTTATGGTTTGGAAGCAAAGAGGTAATTAGACAAGAAGAGGGCAGATAGCATCTGTTTTGACGGCAGTGAGAATCTGACAGTGTCTGTCAGCCGCAGAGACGCTCATCAGATAAAGGAGAGGCTTAAAGTTACAAGCACAGTTATTGTACTAAGTAGCATTGCAATACCTGTACTTCCGCCAGCTAAAGGACAGTACGGTTCACAAGTACTATAAAATCTGCTGCTTCCTATCATTTTATAACAGGCTGTGTAACAAGACATGTTTTTAATTTGCCGCCTACACTCGTATAGTGCAATTTAATGTGAAGATATTGAATTCAGAAAAAAATGCTGGACAAAGTAACAGAATACCTTGCAAAATATATTTTAAGAATTTCAGTATTTTGTAACTGCAACTAAATACACTTTTAAAGTATTCTCCCCAACACTGAGCACTTGGTGAGCACTATATCCTTCCCATTACAAGAGGCAGTTCTGATGTTTCATTTTCCATAGCCTTGTTTTACCCGTTTTTAAAAAGTAGACAACCTTTCTTGTCAACTTTAGTTTAGTTTAGTTTATTTGTTTATTTGAGCAGTACACATAGTGCTCAAAAGGAGTGGACTGAAACAAAAGCTTATGAGTGCCCACCCCCAAGTGCAATAAGTAAATAAAATAACAATAATAAAAAAAAAAAAAGAACATTTCAGAACATTTCAAGCTTTTTGTGAACTAATTGTGCAGTAGGTACAGTGTGGTTGTGGAGCCCTGGCGCTGTTTTCAAGGTGGCCAGTGATGCTTGGAAAAACATGGAGATCACTGAATGGATAATGGAGGAAACCAAAACCATCCATGAAAACGCTCTTTGTCAGTGACTCAATATGCCATGACAAATTCACAGGAGCCGATAAGGTGCTATGATTTTTCTCATAAACTCATTTCTATAGTGCGACTCTATCCCTCATTTAACCCTCCATTCAGCTGATTACATTTATTCATCTGCGGGAACATATTACAGCCTCCGAGTCTATACTATGCAATGTTAAACAACAACTTCATGCTTGTCCAATCTTCTCAGATGTAGTATCAAAACGTACCAGGGCATTTAACGTGAGATTGAAAGATGACAAGGATAGAGGACATGGGCTGAGGGTCTGTTTCAGATAACTTTAACTGGACAAGGGCTTAAACTAAACATTGGAAGGGAGAGGAGCATTATGGCAACAGTGTACGTGTTCCGGAGCAGGTTTTGTAAAAGGCTCAATCTCCATTTTACAATCTGAAAGTCCTCATCATGAAAATGTAGTTTAACATGTGGCATCTTTATATAAACAACTGAACAAAAGGCAGGAAATAGACTATAAACAGAAAATAGAATACTGTATGACAAGGGTGACCTAAATGATGTTTTCTTCAATGGCAACTTCTTCTACAATACTTGATAGAGGAGGCATTTTCCAAATTAATGAGTTATATAGGCTATGCTTTCTTAGATGGGTATTTACCCATTGTTTAGGCAAGAGACATTTAGATGGAAGTGAGTTTTCAATGCCAGGATGCTACATAAATCACAAAAATAATTTCTTGCTAGTAGATGTGCTTTTGAAAAAAACATACCTTTGAAGAAACACAGGTTTAAAACCTTTTAAGGTTAATTAGTTCTAGATGGTCACAGCGTGACAGTTGATATTTTTTTCATGAAGTCCTATGCATAGACTGTACAATAGTGAGTAATGTTATTTCTACTCATTTCGATGCAGTACAAACATATCCCATCACTCACCTGAAAAAACCCCGCAGTAGCCCATGACAGTTGAGAATGCTGAGAGCAGGAATTTGAGGATGTCCATGATAGTGACTTTCTATCAGATGCAAAAGGTCATTTTAAAATTAAAGGCAGACACACAGAAGCCTACCTGTACTTTTTGGTGTCTTTTTATTTTAAGAGAAAACTCAGCTTAGCGGTTAACATCAATTCAGCAAAAAAAAAAAAAAAATTAAAAAGAAGAATTTTTAATTAGTAGCACCAAAAAGTAAGGTCTATAATAATCAAGGTCAGGGCATGTTTATTATATACAAAATAGTATATAATAACGACAAAACTCTTTTGATGGAAATCTTCAATATGGCATCCAGATTGACACGTGGGTGCGTGCTAAACCGGGGTTAGGCAACGTGAGGCCCGGGGGCCGAACCCGGCCCTCCAGCGCAGAACCTGTGGCCCCCAAGATGATTTTGAGAAATAGTAATGCAAACAAGCGATCACATAGCCAGGCAGAACATCCCACTAGGTCATACAGCACCAGTCAAAAGTTTGGAAACACTTTTTTTGTTTTTTTATTTATTTTTCAACACCATGCCCATTGTGTGATTCTCATTGAAGACATAAAAAAAAACACTTGAACCAAGTACATTGGCTTTACCCAAATCTAAAAGCTTTCTAGAAAAAGCATCAAAATAGCGACAAAAGGTGATAAAAACCCACAACAAAACTGGCGACGAAAAGCACAACCAAAAACAACAAAGCGTCAAAATAGCAACAAAAAACTGGAGGCTAAACTCTGAATGAACACATGGGACTATGTAAGAAAAAAGGGTGAAATTACTCAAAATATGTTTTGATATAACAGTCTGTGAAGTCAAAACTATTTTGTGAGAGCAGAATTTGTTTTATGTGTTCATTCATTTAGACGCCTTCAGTGAGAATCTACAATGGAAATGGTCTTAACATAAAATAAAACCAAAAAAAAAAGTATTTCCAAACATTTAACGAGTGCTGCACAGAATGTAAATGCCATACTAAGGACAGTTTATCAAGGAAAAAATCAATTGGGCCATACCGCCCTCTAGCGGACAGAAGTCAGTGTTACATATTAAAAGGAATACCACAGGTCTGCTCACCTGCATGTTTATTTATATCCCAGTGTCACAAACTTTAGTAGCTTTATTACAACAGTTACTGTGGAAAATGGCACTTATCATAATCAAAATTGTGCGTAACTAGCAGGACAATATTTAGATTGCATGGAGTCATGGACATTCATGTTGAGTCTCTTATGTTATACTGGCACAGTCAAAACTAAAAAGGAATAAATAATCAACACACACACACGAGAATCTGTATGTGCACATGTTGAAAACCATGAAAGGTCTGAGCCAAAATCAGCGTTTTATAAAAAACAAACAGGCTATTGTTTTTGATTCATATGGTACAACCAAACAAGCACAAAACATCTAAATCTATAATTTCCCCAATATATAAAAACTCAAGTAAAAGAAAGCGTTGAAAAGAGTAACAGTATGCATAGAACGGACATGATGTCTTTGGTGCAAATGTGCAGTTATAGTCTGAGAACAAACTCCATGTCCTGGAGTTAAAAATGCCATTACTGCAAATAAATAGACTTGCTTTGCTTGCGCTTTGTTGGATATCTCCAATAACAACAGGAATGTAGTAACAACCCAGTGGATAATGGTGACATGCTGGAATGGGCTGTGAACAAACAGGAAATATGCAAATGCAATCAGATGCTCAGTCACTTAATCATACTGACCAGTCAGTGTCCAAAAATACTTTTTATGCCTCATTACAGATAAGCTGTGACAACCCTCTAACAACTTACATTAAAAAGGGTAGTATGCAGTAAGATGAGAAAAGTCCTTGTTTGTATCTTTGTTAACAGGTAAGGCTGTGCATCCATGTAAAATCAAAGTGATTCAACAGACCATAAACAGAACATAGTCCTAGTCACATAGTAGAATGCAAGCTATATATAGAAATTGTACAGAAATTGTATGACGCCACCTGTGGTTCACAGAGCGCTATAAAAACGTGACTGATACATTAATGTCGACAGACTGGAATGTGGTCTCAGTCTATTATAAATACACAAAGTACTAAAATAAGCAAGCACCCTCCTTAAAATATGAAGAGAACTAATTAAATAAAACATTCCAAAATAAGGAAATACAAGTATTTGTCAACAGACATTGATATAATCACACAGAAAGTGTCATCAACTATGCATTTTCTCAATGGAGACATTTCCTGTGTTGCATAAAGTTGGTTGTGCCACACAAGGCACACAAAGCAGCTCAGTTGAGAGCAATAGACTGCCCCACTTCCATCACAGGAAGATAATAGCTCGCAGTACTTCGTTCTTTCAAAAGCTACTTCTCATTGAAAAGGGCCCGGTCCTCCTCAAGGTGATGCTTTGTTAAAAAGTATTTAAAAAACTCGTATACTGACCATGCAATGGCCGTGGAGGGCATCTGATAGATGATTCTTGCTTGTGCCCCTTTAAAGAAGGCTGACATTCCCCCAACTCTGTACACTGTCCTGAAGGCATTAGCCATACCTGATAAATGTCCACTAATGTTCATGGAGCTGAGGGCCACATTCTCTTGAGTGTTGAGTAGTGTTTTACACACATCCAGAGGTGTGGTTATGGCTGCAGAGAGTGCCCCTGCTGCTGCACCAGAGACTATGTGAGTGCCCGGATGGTAGAGTCTGTGAGGGTTAAGCTGCTCCTGCATGAGTTCGTATGTGATGAAATGGACCGCCTGAAAGGGGATGTTCATGGCCAGCTGTGTGCTATAGCTGCGGTAGAAGGCCCCGGCCCCTTCGTTACGTGTGACAGTCCGGACACAGTCCCACAGGCCGCGGTAAGGAGAATTATACATCTGCATCCTCTGCTTCACCACTAACACAGGGGAAATTACATTTTTATTTCTGAATACAAAAACATACATATTTAATTGAAAATGGAGCTGTGTTTGTTTAGAATCCTACTGGACCTTCAGTGGGAACCAGATGTTTACATACATTATATAAAAAGACACTGTCAGACATGAAACATGAATTCACTTTTACTTTTTAGGTCAATTAGAATTTTCAAATTATTTCTATTTGCTAAATGCCAGAAGAATGAAAGATAGAATTTTCTATACAGTTTTATATTATAAATATTATTATAAACGTTTACATACGTTTCATTAATATTTGGTAGCATTGCCTTTAAACTGTATAACTTCAAAAGTTTTGGATATCCTTCCACAAACTTCTCCAAAAGTTGTCAGGAATTTTGGTCCATTCCTTTATACAGAACTGGTGCAAAGAGCCACATTTGTAGGCCACTTTGCATGCACATGCCTTTTCAGCTCTGCCCATACATTTTCAACTGGATTGAGATCAGGACTTAGTAATTACCACTTCAAAACACTGACATGGTTATCCTTCAGTCACTTTGTAACCAGTATTGGCCATATGCTGTGCCCAAGCTTTAACTTCCAGGCTGATGTCTTAAGATGTTGCTCCAATATATCCACATAGCTTTCCTTCCTTCATTTTGTGAAGTGCACCAGTCCGTCCCGCAGCAAAACAACCCCACAGCATGATGCTGCCACCCCTGTATTTCAAAGTAGGGATGTTGTTGTCAGGCTGCAAGATTCCCCCTTTTTCCTCCAAATGTGATGATGGTCATTATGGCTTAACAATTAAATGTTTTCCCCGTCAGACCAACTCCAATTTGGCTTTTTTAAGTTTCTTTTGGAGTAAGGGCTTCTTTCCTGGCAGAGTACTCTCTCAGTCCATGTCGGTACAGTACTTGTTTCACACTGGATAATGACAAACTTACCAGGTTCAGCATCTTCACCAGGTCTTTTGCATTTGCTCTTGGGTTGATATTCACATTTCAGACACAGAACCCGCCTTCTTTCTGACCTGTATGATGGCTGGTAATTTCCATCATTTTTATACTTGCATATAATGGTTTGAACCACTGAACCTGGCAACTCAAGTGTCTTGAAATTGCACCCAAGGATGAATTGACTTGTGGATGCTTCCAAGGACATGACATTGTCATCTGGGCTTTCCCAAATTGTTCAAAGGTATAGTAATCTTAGTGTATGTAAACTTCTGACTTTGTTGGCCTGGTTTTACCATACCCTCGTACTCATTTTGTTTCGTACAAGGGTCTGGATCTTCACCATTGAGCTCCACTAACAGGTGGGAGCGGTGAACTCCTGTGAAACGATTGGATCTGATTTTTGCTTGCGTTTGGTCGTGACTTATGTAATGCGCCCGAGTGAGTGAAGTAGCTGTCACGACTCTGTCACGACTCTGTCACGACTCTGTCACGACTCTGTCACGACTCTGTCACGACTCTTGGGAGCATTTCTTGCGCATTCAAAGGCTTCAATTTCTGGATATTTGGGAGCCGAGCCGGAATGGATTGATGAGCCTCCATTACTTTCGTATCGGATGGCTAAAGCCAGGAAAGTAACAAAAATAAATAAATCTAAAATAAAATCTGGATTTAGCAAATATAAATAATTTTGAAAATTCTAATTGACCTATTCAGGTTTTATGTCAGACACTGAGAAAAAAATGCAAACGTGTCTTTTTAGAAAGTGTATGTAAACCTCTGGTTCCCACTGTACATCATTCGCGTCACTAACTAATCCCTAAACCTAAACATTTCTAAAACTAAAATATTAACTTAACTTGTAAACTCACAAATACTGCGAGAATTCGCAGTATTTGTGAGTTTGCTGGCAATGTAACTAATATCTTACTTCACCCGAAAATATGTCAATAAAGTGGAAAAATCACAACAACCATTCAGGTTCTTTGAATGGACATGCACTCCTGTTTTGAATATTTTGACCGCAGATTTGACCGCAGATTAAAATGTATTGTATTTAATATTATTTGTCTGTTGTTGTTTTAGTCTTGTTTTTTCTTGTGGAGACATACATAAATGAATTACCTTCAGCTGGATTCATTACAGCATCATGTAGAACAGTGGCCACACTACCAGCCACTCCTAGGAACAAAAATGTACATTTCAAAACAAATAAGAATATTTAGACAACACACAAGAAAGAACACCGTAGCCATGCTGGGAAGAAATACAATTATCAGTAGTAGTAATAGTAGTAGTAGTAGTAGTAGTAGTAGTAGTAGTTATTGTTATTTAGTTATTACAATCACACACAATTACATAGAATAGACATTCTGAAACTTTGTAGATTTACAGACTGATTAATAGTTTTGAGAAGAAGTGGAAACAAATACCATTTGCAAAGTGACTATTGCGTCCATTTTGAATAACATCGCTTAATGAGCGTTTGACTCGTTCATAGCAGGCGAAGTACAGAGCATGAGCTGGTCCTGCTCCCAACATGGTGATGTTCAACCCCCTAAACGGTCGGAAGATGCCCTCAGTCCGGATAATCCTTTTCAGTGCTTCATACACACTCCGATATTGTGCATTTGGATCCGGCTGTAGGCTCTGCATCCTTGTCTTAAACAGAAAAGAGATACAGTATTAGATTTGAGTTAGACTAAAGCATTAAAACTTAGAAGTACACAGGTTTAGAAGGTGTTGCATATCATACGTCCCCCTGGAGGCTGGATGTTTTGTTCCATGTAAGCTTTATTTTATATATATAATCTTAATTGCCACCATTATTCGAGCATTTATAGTTTGTGGTGATAATTTTGTTGGTCAAGGGAGACCATCTGATGCTGACAATTATAATTTACTTGTTCTACTGTAATGTTTTGAGTAATTTATTCTGTGACATTAAGGACACTCGGGACTAGTACAGGAGGAGCAGTTTAGATTAAAGTATACTTGTGTGTCTCAGTCCAACAGATGAGGTGGATACACGTACACACCCACCAAGTGAGGCGTCCTCAAAATGTGCAGAGGAACGATAAGACCACCCAAAAACAACTCCCTGATCCAAAATCATCTCTATAACACAAATCCGCAATGGACTTCGTTTGACTAAATACTAAAGCATTGCTATCTTTTTTTCAAACGCCAAGTTTATTTATCCAATTTACTAAAGTAATCAAAGGCAGTCTCAGTTGAGAAGCAAATGAAGGGGATGTGTCGTCAATGGACAGAATAGGTCGCGTTCACGATTTAGAATTCCATTTCAGTTGGAGGGCAGGTGTCAATACAACTCTATGGGAGAGAAACAGTTTTTGAAAGAAATTTCCAAAAAGAAAATGTCCAAGTGTTTTCTCTGATCATCATGTGACAGTGATTCACAAACCTGACATGTGAATTTTATGGCTGAAAGTCCTTTCTGCTGGCCAACATCAAGCACATGTTTTTGAATATTGTCTCCACTTTTGGACGCCTTTGTGAAGGAATAATTAGACATAAGTTCATACGTGCTGGAAGATACGACTTTGAACTTTGTGTCAGTTTTTGTTTCATGTGAATTGGCCAAGTAATTACAGAGATATTAGCAATGATTTAAGACTAGAAATCTGCATTTTGAGCGTTACTATGGTTACGGCCGTGGAATTTTCAGTTGCCCTCCACCTCAATGTTAAACTATAGGCTCTTTAGAAGGTTGTGATGTCACGTGAACGCTACCTATTCCCAAAATGCGCTTCTTTATTACCATAAGCAGAACAGTGGCCAGCACGTGCACCTAATTGAGAACTAGCCAGAAAAGGCTCAACAAAGTAGCACACTTATGTGTTGCCTGATCAATTATAACTAGCGCAAATTGGCTAACACTGAAGCTAACTAAGGATGGGCAGCTCCAATGGTTTCCAGAAACAGCTGCGGCAAGTTAGCTGTGCTTTGTAGCTCGTCAAAGAGCGGACTCTGGAGGTAAAGCTATCGGGGCAGTGTTTCTGCTCGCGTGCGCATTACCTTGACGGAGTCCACAGGGTACATGACGGTGTGCTCCAGTACGCCAGCCACGGCTCCCGCTGTCATGTGTATCGTCACCGGAGCATGGGGAGGCAAGCTCTCGTAGTCCCCATCACTGCTGAAAGCCTCGAGCTCTTGGCTTTTTACCTGTGACATTTCCAGTGTTGCTACGAGCTGCTCTGGACTCGACTCCATGCGTGTTCAGCACTTGACAGCTGATGTTCTATTGTAGATAACTCTAGGAGAGGTCTGATCGGAGTCCGCATGCATCCCCACAACATCATCACTGCAGGGTGATCCCAGCGACCAGGCGACGTCACGACAAGGCGGGCCTGGTCCGCTCTCGTCCAGTCACGTTATTGGTACTTACAGAGACGGCCTTTCCTGTCGCCGAATCAGCCAATTACAAGTTCTTCCGCAACAACTTCTTGAATGGAGTATTGACACATGTATTTGTTACAATACTGTTGTAAAGACTTTCAAACTTCTCTCCAGTAATTGATCTCTTTAAAAATGAGAGACAGTGGGCTAAATGATTAACTAGATCCGCAAAATATCCACAATGTAACCTTTCTATAAACCAGGTTAGACAGTTCATGTTATGGCAAATTGTGCAATCCATTGTGGGAGCAGTACAACCAGACCGTAAGAAATAACTGAAAAGCCAAGCCCACAGGCAGCCTATGCAACTCATTTACAACAATAACAAATGGAATACAGATCTTTACACAACACAACAGGGATAAAACAAACACACAATAGAGTTTTATTTAGTAACTGGTGCAAACAATCACAAATAGTGTGTATTGTGCTCTTAATTCTTCTCTGGTTACTACCAGTGATATCACAGCTTACAGAAATGAAGCCCATCAAAGCCAGTCTCTATCTCAAGTTTTCGACAGTGACGAGACAGAATGTACAGTATATTGCACTAAGTGCTGTAAATGTCTGACTCACAATAACATTAAATGAGATAAACAGTTTGCGGTACTCTGCTGAGCACTTCAAACATTCTTTAAAACACATTGAATTGCATTTGAATAAAAAAAAGATCAGAAATGACAATGATTGCAATGACCAACAGTAACCGACACAATCATGCAACGTACCTACAAAAGTATATCAGTTCTGAAAAAGGCTCAATGTGAATCTGCAAAGGCATAACATTTCAATATTATTCTGAAATAATTTAACTTAAACATTTCCTCAGTCAAGCTAGAGACAACAGTTCTTTCATAGTTTTCACCATCATTTAATTAACATCAAATTCAAGCAATGAAGTATGGGTAGATTTATAAAGCTTTCCAACAAGTAGATGAGAAAAGGAGTGACTTTTGGAAAGTCCTGCATTTAGTCCAAACTTTAGAGGTTTACAGGCAGTGTGGGTGATCCAAGACCTGCCTCCAGCCACAGTGAGGAGGAAGGGCTGCATCGCTGAGCCGTGTGTCGGTGGATTCGTCTAAGCCGCAATAAGTACAGCATAATCGATAGCAACACAATGAAGAAACACGCAAGGAATAAGTAGTGATTGTTGACAAAAGAAAAACTGTGCCGCCAGTGGGAGTGTAATCCTTTAAGGCTTTCCTGTTGGATATCCCTAAAACAAAAGTGACAGGAGACACTTGATATGATCCCAAAGGGAAGACCAGTGTTTGTGAAATCATTTGTTAGGACTTAAGTATTATTATTTTGTACACAAAAATACACCAAAGCTGAAAGCTGCAGATTCTAGATTTCACTTTGCAGCTTTATTTACAATCTTGGTAGCAAAATCATGATCTTACCTCAAAGGCAGGAATCTTGTCCGGTAAAGTATTGCTCCTAAAGTCCACTGGACTTCCTTATCATAGACTAAAAGTGCAGTCTTGAGGTTTTTATAATTGTTTGGAAACGAGAAGCCTGTGTGCAAAACTTCATACATCCATGCCGACTTAAAACACTGGTACCTAGAAAAATATCCATGATGTAAAATATAAATATATTTTTTTCTTTGCAGAGTAAAAAGTCAAAGTTTTGCATTTACTTTAATCTATGAAGATCAGCGTGTGAGGCAAACAACCCAGCATCAAAGCGCTCTTTCAATGTCCTCCACTGAGTGGCACAATAGTCCTGGAAAAAAAATAAAAATATTAGAACAATGACACCGATTCATAAATAAAACAATCCTTTTACCATACCTTGGCAGCCTTTGTGTACTTCGTAGCATTATAATCGCCACCTATTCGCAGCACATCCTCTGTACAATAGTAAAACTCAGAGAAGCCATAAAACTGGCTGTTGCTGAAGTCAATGTAAGGCTGATAGACACCACTAAGAGACGTTTGAGTCTCATTGGTTCTATTAAGGTATGGCTGGAGGACTTGTCTGCACTCCTCAAAGTCTCCTGTCCCTCTTATGAAGAACTTCTGCATTGAGGGTCCAATGGTATCCTCCATGTCTGTGGGCAGACAGGGATCAAGGAAGGGAGAGTCCACGGTTTCGCCAACATGCTCACCATGGAGCCTAAACAAGGTAAAGTAAATATAGCACTGAACTCAAAGACAGAAAAAGCACAGAACATATTAGATGTGTTTGTAATGACTTACTTGTTACGACGGAAAGAATTTTTCATTATATTTTCCTCGTATCTTTGTCGTGCTGCATTGCCACCAAATCCCAAGAAAGTGGACACGTAAACTCTATAAACATGCTCTGTGCCGTGAGCATCACATCCCAAGTTGAATTCAGCCAGTACATTTTTGGCAACTTCCTCCTAAAAATAAATCATATGTAATAATAATAAAATGTATGTTCAACATTATCATTAGAGAAAATGTTAATGAAGGTAATTTCTCTGTTAAACTGACTTTGTGGAAAGCACTACATTCTTAAACCATAGAATTATATTAAAACCCTCTAAAATTAAATTTCCCCCCAAATTTGTAATGCTATTTTTCTACAGCCACCCATCGTCTTACAGTGATGAACAGAGACGAATTCATCGCCACAGGACAAATGACAGACACAAGTTTAAACAGGCAGTTGTGACAGGTTGAAGAGGGAGAAGAACAAATAGTGGGTGAGCAAAACAAAAACAGAATTGATTGTGGATAATAACCTGCTGTGGAGAAGCAAAGCTTACAGTTTGGGGAATTTCGTATGCGATTTGTGTGGAGACACCACCCATGTCCAAAACACCAGCAGTCCTTTTCCTCACCAGCGCCTCCTGTTGGTCACTGCCTGGGACATTGACCTCAACTACAGCTTCCCCATCTACAAATGTCAGACGACAAACTTAAACGTTTTGCTCTTTTAACAAAAAAACTACTACAGCCACATTTACCATTATGTACATGGTCAAATCTTCCCAGGACAAAATTGATTCCAATCCACGCATACACACCTATAAAATTGATCATTGCATTATATGGACATGCATTCACAGTTTTATAGTCATTATTTAACAAGTTAAAAATGTGCCTTCTTGTTTTCCTGAAATTACTTCCACATGAGAATCAGAAAAAAGGAAATTGAAATCCACTGGAATATCAGTTCTCAAATCCTCAAGAAGTGCTTCTTGTTGGCTGAGTTTCAAAAACAAAAACACATCAAAAAAGAGTCAAGCAAAACTATTTTAATAATACGGAGACATACCTTTCAGGAAGTATTCTCATGCCAGCTGTACACAAGATATATAAGGGTGTTTCTTGGTGCTTATTTTTGGGAATGTGTCTTGCTGCAAAATCTAACAGGGGTTTAATGTGATCACTGGCTTTTTCAGGGGTTTTGGCCAGTTCTGAGATGCCTGGAAAACACACACAACAAAAATTAGTAATGACAGCATGGCAACTAAAGCACCCACATGCAACCTTACCTGGTTTTATCTTCATGACCACTGGTTTGCGATGTTCATCTCTCATTTGACGGATATCCAAAAGCTCATGAGGGTTACCATTGTGTCTGGGCCAGCAATATACAAATATTCTGGAGCCACTGCTGCCACAGTCCACCACCAAGCCATAATTCAAGTTAGGATTGCTTGTGTCAGTTGCATCAATATCTGTCACCCTTGCCAAATGCCTTAAAGAAACATACATTAGCAGATTTAGGACCAATATCGGTTCTGGTTTCTTTGAAAATGTTTGATATTATTTATACATCGCCATTGTTTTTTTAATCTAAAATACCTGCCTGAAATAATAAAGACTTCAAGTTATACAGTATTACAGGGACTTTTAACTCCCTGCAAGCTCATCTGCAGACAGAGCAGATTTCTATTATTGTTCTAGAGCCAATGGATATAATTCTATCTGCCTTTTTGGTATTGGCTGCTCGGTTTTGTATTCATTGGCCTTTTGCAAAATAACCCTTGAAGTCATTGATACAGTAAGTGTAATCTCGCTTTACATCTAATTCTTTAATCTCTTTGATGTATTTTAACTATTGTGAAGCATTGTAAACAATACTTTAATGTAATCTATTTTTTTTTATCTCATTAATACATTACATTTTGGACTTGAACTTATACCCAAGGATGAGCGGCATTCACCCAGTATACCTGTGAAAGTGATTTTCTTTCATGAGCCAGATGGCAGGGCCCTTTCCAGTAACAAGTACCATGTACAGCAGTCCGAGACCAAAAACCAGGCCTATAAGAATCCACTGCCTGAATGAAGGCATCAAAAGCCTTGTCAGAAAATGAGACGACAGGCTGAAATGCCATGATGCAGGAAAAAGGCACGAAAAGCTTATCCTGTCAAAACAAACAGCCAAAGGTGAAGTATTAAGCACGGTCAAGTCAAACTGGTAACGAGATAAAACACCCACCTTCCCATGATGACGATGGTCTTGAATTAGTTTGCCATTGTTTTAGATGGGGGAATGGGGTAGATCAGGGCTCCACCACCCCATCACCTTCTGCTTAACTTCATGATCTATAAAACAAGCAAATAACAGTTTTATGAACTTTACTGTTTCGGGTACAGAGGTTTCACGAATGTACGTTTAATGACCACACTTGTTATGTCAAGACAAGGTTAATATGGCACATTTAAGGTACATACATACTTATATACCAATTACATGTACAGTGCATGCAGTAGTAGGATGAGGGGGAGGCGAACATGTGTCACGACAGCACATAAAAGTAGCAGAAGTCAGGTTTTTAGATGCATTTAGCAAGGCTTTAAACCCACTCACTTTATTCCTGGATAATTACATAATATGTTGTCTGCGAGGTATACCTTGCTTGCCAAAAATAACTCGGTTTTAGTACAACACAATAACGACAGCTCCCACTTGGATCACACCAATATGACTGCGAGACGTTAGCATTTACGTACTTACCAATTACACTACGGTAACCATCCATCGCTATCCAAACATTGTGTCATTTGATTGTCACGGGATGCTAGCCGCTGGCTAAAGCTAAAGCCCTGCGATATGTGGCAGGTCTCCGTGGAGTGACGTGGATGCCTTTTCCCCGGTGCGTTTGGTTTATTCTTCTTCTTCGTCTTGTTTCCGGCAGGCTACACGCGGGAACGCGCAATGCTGCCCTCCACCGCACGGGCACACCGGGGGATTCGTGACACACCGCCCGAGACCTGACCTATGCCCCTCCTGGGATCCATCAGTGAAAATATGAACAGCATCTTTCTGCTCACTCAAATACCGCTGTAGGTGACGACACGCCAAACTAATACCCAACAAATCAGTATTAACCCCCGGCTCGGGCAACTGCCACACAGGCACCGTCGGCCACACCAACCCCACTACAGCATCTCTTTGCAAGCCCAACGTCTGAGCAAATCTCGCAACCTCAGAGATAAAACACTCCTTCTCTGGCCTTTCAACTCATTCCCAGCTCTCCTCTAGCTGACACTTCGCTGCCAAGGGCCTACTATACCCCGCCACCCTGGCCCAATAGTGCACCCCCAACTTATGCGGCCTTATGCATAAGGGAAACTTCCCCATTTCAACCAGCAATGCAGGGATCGGAGTTGACTTAAAAGCACCGCAACAGACCCAGAGCCTTGGCTTGCAAACAGTCGAGTCTACTCAGCACAGATTTTGATGCGGCCCCAAAAACTACACACCCATAGTCCAAAGTTGACCGAACCATGGCTCTATAAATGAGCTGAAAGACTCCTCATAATATTAATCACTTTCTCACATTTACTTACAACCTGGTCTATATGCACCCTCCATGTCAATCTTTCATCAAACCAAAGACATACAAATTTAGAAACATTTACCCGTTCAATTGGCACATTATATTTATGAAGACCAGCCGGGTTTGGTTTGTTCCTTTTGATGGCCCGAAGTCCTCGCGCCCACGATCATACTGACATGACACCGCCCCCACACGCGGTGCTGTGTCCGCGCCCCACTGTCATACACTATACCCAAATATTTACTGAAGTAAGACTAACGTTACTTTAAAATAATTTAGTAGACGTAAATAATCACTCAAGTTATAGTAAACAGGGAAAATCTACTTGAGTACTTTGAATACTGAGTAACTGAGCGAAACAAAACATGATATTGTGAAAATTGTAATATGTAAGAAAATAGCATAATAATATAATCATTGTGAAGAATTAAGAAAACAAAACACAAAATAGACATCTTGTGTCAAAAGGAAAATGTTTCACTTAAAGATTTACTCACAGTATTTTTACTCAAGTAAGAGTACGAATACTTTGTTTTAATATTACTTAAGTAGAAGTAAAAGTATTGAAAAAACTACTTGCAAAAGTACAGTTACTTCGAAAAGTTACTTAAGGTACATGTACTTAAGTAAATACTACTAGCCTTTGATAATAATGATAACACTGGGTAACAAAAAAATATTTTTTGAAAATAGTCCAGGGTTTTCCAGCTGAATTAGACTAATTTTGATGCTCTGAGTCCGAAAATGACCTTGGTTTTGCTCAATCAGGTCAGGATTTTTTGCTACAGAAATGCTTTAAAAATCGATTTTGCGTCAAAAATCAAATTTCTGCGGATCATCAGCTGAGAAACCCTTGACGTTTTTTCCGTTTTCCTCAAGAAATAAAAGTCAACGTATCCAAAGTCATTCAGTTTTTATTTACTCCATCAAATTTGATAAGCAGAATTCATAATAACGTAGTCGTACGTAATCCGTAACACTATGGCTGTATCTCAAAAAGTTGACCTGATAGAGCAAAATGCATGTGATATTCGGACTCAGAACACCAAAATCAGTTGAGAAACTCCTGACCATTTTTTGGCTGTCAACTTGTGTAATAAAAAAAATCCTATATTTTATTTGTAACCCACTTTACATTTGACACCAAATATAAATTGAGAGTCTAATTAGTTTATCATTTCTTGAGTAAGACAATCACAATGGCTGCTGGAGCAGGACACAGCAGGACATTAGTTCCAATGGATTACCATGGCAATGTCCTATCTACAGTTTTATCATAAAGTTATGGGAGCATTCATGTATTGGGCGGCACGTTGGCGCAGCGGTTAGCGCTCACGCCTCACTGCTAGAAGGTCCCAGGTTCGTTTCCCACCTGGACAGTGCCTTTCTGTGTGGAGTTTGCATGTTCTCCCCGTGACTGTGTAGACACTGGTACTCCGGTTTCTCCTACCACTAAAACATGTACAATAGGTTCCCCTCTGGGATCAGTACTCCCCTGAAAAAGAGATTCTTAATCTCAGTGGGACTATCCTGGTTAAATAAAAGTTCAATAAATAAATACATTGAAGTACAGTTGCATCAACGCCATCTGGCTGTCATTGATTGTCCCAATGTTGTTATGCAAAAAAACAGCTGCATTTGGAGCGTATAGGCTATGTGACAAAAATGAATCTCAGTGAAAGCCAATGCCACAGTGGATTACAATGAATGACTTAGTTACAAAGAAAGTAATCTGGAGAATTGTATCATTATAGATTAAGCTTTCTACTATTACATCCATACAACTTTTACCTTAGGCCTACCAGCTCTCACAATGTCCATCTCAGAACAACTGATGTTCCAGCAGTAACTGACGTCCACAAACTTGAGTCTCTTGCACTGGAAGATCACATTTTCTACTGTTCTCATTTTCACATCGGTTCTTTGCAAATCAAGGTGCTGCAGACATCTCAGAGGTAAGGACTCAGAGTGGTTCATATTGGATTGTTGAAGCACTTCTTCCAAAATGCAGTCGAGAGGACAAGGCAAGGATATAAGAGAAACTTTTTGAAGAAGGGCTGAGTGAGCCAGGAGACACCCAAGTATTGTTTTTAGGAACACACATTCTGTGATGTAAGGCTTAATTTGACTGTGCTCATAAGAGAACCTGCAAAAATAAAGCAGAATTAGATTTGACAGACTGCTCTTCTAATTGTGAATCTTCAAACTACAGTATTTAAATGTCCAGTTATTAAGGCCTATTCTGTCCCCTATCTGTGTTTTACCCAGTACAGTACCGATAGTTAAAATGTTATAAATGCATACCGTAGTGCGAGGCTGCGGAGATCTGGCAGATGGAGCCCATTCCAATCTATCAAGCGGGGGTATTCAACGGCAAATGAGAGCTGAAAAGGTTGAAATGAGATAGATAATTCTTTTAGTCTAGGACAAGCCTGAAGGATTCTCAGCAGAGAGGAATAAGATGAGGGGGCCGTCTTGACTCCTTCCAAAGTGAGTGAGAGCAAAGAGGAACCAACGACACACACGGTGTCAGAAATATTCTGCAACAAGTCTGAATATTGTAAAGACAAACTCTTTAACTGTCCAGGGATATTTTCAAGAGCGTTAGTTAAATCAGTCACTTCAGCAGTTTGTATAGTGACAGGATAATCTGCATTAATAAATATTGTGGTAATGCCAGGACACAAACAGCCAAGACTAGACAAGGACTCGCAAGACAATATTCTGACTTCCTTCAGCCTCAGTGTGAAATTATCCTGGCTTTTCTCATGACAGGTTTTTGGTTCATTATAATCATCCTCAGTCTTAGATGAGCAATTGCTGCTCTGTCTGTACTTCCACTGATTCCAAACTTCTTCCAAAGTAAGGATTTCTTCTTTGGCAGAGAACAACTCTGTCTGCTGAAAATCTTTGTGCAAAATGAGTTTGCATGCCTGTGCAATACCCTCAATGGCAAATTTCTCTAAGCCAGAGAGTGTGAGAAGGAGGTATGCCGCTACAGCAACAGCGTCACCTTTTTGTTCCTCAAATCCAATATCTAAAGCTAGCAGGCTGTTGAGAGGTAAAGAGGAGGCAGTACAAATATCAGATGAAGGGCCACTTGTGGGAGAGGACGGGTAAAGAGAACTTCCTCCAAGAAGAAGTAGATCAGTCGGAGAGACCAAATGACATTGGGATATGTCCAGATGACACAGTCTGGTGCAGTTTTGAACAACTGCTTGAATTACACTTTTGTCGGTGGTCGTTCTAGCCAGGGAAAGTGAGCGCAGTTTGTGTAAAGACGGAAGAGTCTGTAAGAGGACTTTGGAAGACAGCTGCTGTGCTCCAGAGATATCCAGGTTTGAGAGAAGCTGCAAACATATCGGAAAAATGCCGTTAGAAAAATATAATACCAATTATGCAATGTAACTAATAGTCTCAAACCACTGCAAATATGAGTTTTTTCATATCGTGTCTGTTCTAGTATGCAGGCCTGTAATTATTATTACTGACCCGGCAACGTGCAGAAATCTGGGCACAGACAGCAGTGGTGGCCAGGCCCGGGCAGCTTGCAAGAGACAGGCCACGTAATTGTGGGACAAGCAGCAAATCAAGAGCAGCTCGTGACAATTTCTTTCTGATGCACAATAGACTTATAAGTTCCTCCACAAGCTCAGCACCTGCAGTAGTAGATATACTGTAAACAAAAATATATAATTCAGACCGATTTATTGTATAATTGATATAAGTACTTACATAGCACATTGAATGGTCCCATGATGTGTCTGAATAAGTACTGATCTAAATATTTGTCAGAGTAGTCTTTTGTCCATGTCGTGTTAATGTTCTCAGCCAAACTGAGCAGACAGAGGCGAGTCAGAGAAAGAGGGCAGCCGTCTTCATCTGTGACGCTCCTGCTGCTCATCCACCCAGGAGCTTCTTTCTGCCTTGACTTCTCTTTCCTGTGGTCTCCTTTTGAGGCTCCATACAGAGGCATTGGGTTTCTTCAGTGCTAGAGGTCGGCATAAAAAGATTAGCCTAACGTCGAAGCATTACAAAGTAATACTTAATCCAATAATATTGGACAAGACATTTCCATCCTTTGCGTTTTGCCGATTGTTTTTATAACCACATTTGAAATAAAAACACACTTGACTTTTTGGGTGATTTATAAAATTGTAAAATTACTTCTTATCACAATTAAGAAAGAGTCTAAAACTTGGCATAGATTTCAAGACAGAAAAAGACTACGCTATCTTTAGTAGATTTTCTGGAGATTCCCCACTTACCTTGCTGATACAACGACTTCTCTTTGATTTTATGTATATTACAAAAGAAAAGCAGCTATTACAATAACCTTTGCTCGGAATAAAAAAAAAAGAGCTGCTCTTCTTACTTCCTGGTTCTTGACTTTGCTTGATCCATGGCTTAGCCTGTGCTCATTACTGACACCACTGGAAGGTCTTGGTAGGAACATAAATTATGTAGGAACTATGATAGGGATATAATATGAATCAAGTTGTTTTATAGTTTGACCTTATAAATCAAAAAACAACTTCGCACACTCAAAATTTGGACATCGGTTTATGAGTGTGCGATGTTGTTTTTTGATTTATGAAGATTTTCCCCTACATCTGCACCTCGGAGACTACGACTGGTGTGCGTCGCTTCTCTTTTCTCATTATAGGGAGGAAGAGGAAGGCGGAGCTAACCAGTGCAGGACACCACGCTCTGAAACAGGGACAAACCCAGGAGGCGCAGCACCATTTCAGAGGATCGGAGGAGACAGAGGGCAGCCAGCCAGGTTTCTCCCGAGTGCTACAGTTTCCTCGACCTCCAAGGTCATGCGGGTCAGGTTTACACATGTGGCAGCGCAGCTCAGCCGCAGCAGCTCAGGACTAACACCTGAACACTATTTCGTTGTGCACTTGTACAATGACAATAAAGCACTCAAAGCTAGTTATGAATGGCAGTGACAATGACATAACATACACATTACTTATTAACAACTTACATAATCCTGTCTCTGTCCCCTAGTTGTATTTTAGAAGGCACTGAAGAGAAACTACCACAAACAAATGACAAATAACTTAATGCTTCCTTTCTAGTAACATTGACAGTGTTCTATATAAAGTTAAGTGGTGTCAGTGGGAAGTGGCATTTCTCTTTCACATGACAAACCCAAATGTTTAGTTACTTTGAATTAAGAACAAAAGACCATTGTGTTTATTCTGACAAAACCACATTGTTATTATTTAATTATTTTTTCATTATTATTGCTTTGCTTTACATTTATTTGGAAATGGCTTACAAAATACATTTCACCAATATTCATTGTCATCCCTTTGTTTCCTTAAAGAGCACTTAAACACGGCGTTGTTAATGTCCACATAAAAAATCTCACTAGGCTACATGTAATTTGATGCCAGAGTGGAGTGTACAGAGCAAAATGACAGTCTCCTATTTTATGGGCAATCCTTATTCACTTACAGTCACTTATGGAGACAGTAGGAATACAATGGAATATAATACAAACACGATCAAGTATTAAAAAAGGAAACATTTCAAAAATCTACTATGAAATGATGTGTAATATAAGGCTACGGTGACATGTAACAGAGAATGACATTTACATTTCTACCAAATGCTTTTTGCGTTGAAACACATTTCTGTCAGGATGCGTAGAGAGATGGTTATAAAAGATTAACATTATTCTGCTTTTGAGTCTGTGAATGGTACAACTCTTCTGCCGGCCACAAAGACCTCCACAATGTTGCGATCATCACCTGAATTGATTTCGAGAGAGTTCAATAACTGTCCAAAATGTAACAATTTTACTGCAAGCGACACTTACCAAGATTTAAGAATTTTTCTAAAAGAATCTGAAAAACAAAACAAAAACTATGTAAGCCAAGAGAGAGGGTTGTATGTTTTGTTTAATCTATAGTGACACCAACCTTTGGCTCTTCATGATGAATAAGATCAATAGGCCCACCTGCTACACACATATTCACCCGAAGAGCGTCAAAGTCTTTGCCAACTTCAAAGTTTCCTGTTTGGTCATCGAGTGATAAAGCTGAAAGAAATGGTAGAATGAATCCTGTTTCTAAATGTTATTCTTAGTTTGTGTATACATTCAGGTTATTTGAATTCTCTCTCTCTCTCTCTCTCTGACCACAATGAGTAAACTTGTCAATGTTCAAACATCAGGTGGTTCTGGTCCAGCGCTTCGTGTTCTAAAACAAACCTACCTTGGCTGCCCCCCAGCGTGGCTAATCTGAAGGTTTCCTCAAAGGTTAGAGGGTCCAGGTCCGGATCTTGAATGGCCAAGAATTTGGATGAGTCCAAAGCTCTCCTCACAGCATCCAGCACAGAGGCAGAATAGCCACCTGCCACATCTAACAGAGGACCACTGAATAACATTGTGCTAACACCTGTAGTGTTTATTTCTGTTATTAGTGATCAATGTGAATCAGTATAAAAAAGTGCTTTCAAGAGACATTGTAATGTAACAGTCTCAAGGGCAAAATCCTGTTAAAAAAAAAAAAGTGCAATCAAATATTCTTACCAGTTCCGAGCCCCAGCTTCACATTGTGTTTCAGGACGTTTCGGACATTCAGCACACCACTACACAACCTATTTGATAGATCAAAAATAGCTGCTATAGTAGACAAGTTAAAATGTACCAAGAAACTCAGAGTAGACAAGAGCTCACGAGATGTTGGAGTTTGGACAGTGAGACAGAGACGCTCCGGTCTCTTTGAATAAGGCCAACTCCTCATCACTGAGGTAGCAGCCATGGGCCATCACTGTCTGTTGAATAGCAGAGCGTTGATAATCAATAATAAGTGACATCATGTAATTCAAACCATTCTTATTCACACTCACTTTATCAGTAAGCAAGTTATATTTGTGGTAAACATCTGTGTAGGATTTAGAGTCGGGGAAAAGGTCTTTTACGAGCTGCACTTCCTCTGGGTTTTCACTGATATGGCTCTAAAAAAAAATGAATACAGCTTTTAAAACATCACAGCTAAATATTATTTTTACGTAATTTTATGTTTTAGCATTAATTTATAATTAATATTTGGATATACAAACATAATATCACCATAAGAATGTGTATACTGTATGTGATAAAGGTGCTATAGTCTTTTTCCAGAAGGGAGTTTAATTGTACTGGCATTTTAATACTAGTTTTCTTACATCATTTAACTTTTTTCCTCTCTAATGTCACTACTGAATCGTAAAGCAGACTTTTACGCTCAAACAGTTAGTACTCACGGTACTCAAGAAGCATTTTACCTAGATAATTTTTTGCTCTTATTTGAGTAATTATTACTACTTTTAACTTCTTTTCGAGTAACATTATTTCTTAGTAAAGTTACTCTTACTTGAGGAAATATTGAAGCTACTATAACCACCTTTGTCTCGTTCCATAATTTCTCTTTTTTGTTATTTTTTTGTGTATTTTTAAAAGAGAAGAAATGTAATACTTCCTTTCACCCCTTTTTATTATAGCCCTAAAGTAGTCAAATTGATCCAATGATGATAAAACAATAATTGAGGGGAATACATTATACGATATAATAAACACAGTTCAATCAATTCATCTTTTTCCAGCCTGTGCCATTTTTTTCTATATTTTGTTGAAGTATTATATTTTCAGTTTTATTTCCATGACAGAAATTGACACTTGTATATGTAAATACTTTACATGTCTACATATTAAGTATATTTAAGATTTGGGATTCAAATTCCACTTTAAGAAGTATTTCACACTGGAAAATCCTTGTGGCAAATAAAAAAATATATTGTATAGTTGGCTTAGATGCTATAATGCTACAAATTAATTTTCATTAATGACCAGACCCTTAACATACATTTTATTCTGTGGTGTTTGTTTAAATATATTTAGTTGTTTCATTGTTAGCAATCACACAAACAATGAATGTTGTTACACCTACAAATGTTCACTTAAGATTAGCTCAGTTATGATTATATTGCACCAAGCTTCAAATGCACTCCAGTCTGCAAACCGTTTATCTACAGTGCAGTGTGTGTAGGTGTAAACCAGCTGTCTCTGACACCAGTCCCTGTGGAAGCAACCTGGTTTGGTTGCTAAAGAAAAGTCACCTGAATGTGCAGGTTGTTATTCTTAGCAATTGCTCCCAGCTGTCCCAATAAAGTTCCTGTGCAGGACGGAGCGAAGCGCGGGGTAATGACTGGCTTCACCAGAGGGTACTGGAATACACAAAAAGTCATCAAAAAGTACATCCCAAAAAAGTTTACATTCGTTTTACCTTCTTGTTCAAGAGTTCAGCAATAAACCTTTAAAACACACAATAAATAATCCTTTAAATGTTTGCAAATCAATTCAATGTGAACATGATATTAAGCACATTGACTTACCGACAGGTTTCTTCCTGAGACACTTGACATGTTTCTTTGTAGTGTTTCACAGAATTGTTCATGTCCATACACACTTTACCCACCAGGGCTCGTTGACCAAAGTCATCTACAATGTAAATTCAATATTAGACACTGCTGCCACACTCTTTGAAATCACATTTTAACATTTTTGATTTTTCATTCATAGAAGTCTAATTCATAGTGCTTACATCAACATTTGCAGCTTATAAATTGTGTATGTAGAAAATACACTGGCTATTGCTCTGCTGTACTATGTGATTGATTGAGTAAGTAAAAACCACTTGAGTTGTCACACTTGCTGGGGCAAGGTGCTGCCAGTGTGCAAGCACATGATTATATCAGTCCTTACATATTCAAATTCAATAACATTTTTGAATTATTACTTTCTCAGTGGCCGAAACCAGAATAATATAATTGCATTATTTTTAGGACAAAGAGCAAAGGTTAAACTACAGTATGTGACAATGATAACGGCTTAAGTTGAACTGCATGTCCCAGAGTTGCCGAGGTCATTGTCACTGAATATTATGCAACACTTTGACTCTGATATAGGAAGCACATAAAAGGAGACAGTAGTAACTTGGCTGAATTTTTGAACAAATCAATATACTATTATCTGTCCATATTTATGCTACACATACTATTCTATGAAATAAGAAGAAACCGAGATATGACTAAGACATGCTAAGTGGGATATAGGATCAAATTCTTACGAGCAATCTGTCCCAAAAGGAGAGACGCATCGGTATGAATTGTGGCAAAGTAGCATGCAGTGGTTGTTCCATTTCTCAACGTCCTTTTCTGTTCACAGAAAAGAAAAGTTTCGAATTACATTGTGATTAAATTGTCTGCTCAAAGTTTGCTCAATGCTCATTGTCATGTTTCTTAAATTCAATATTTACAGGAATTACCAGTATGTACAGACTAAAACATACCACAACTTGTTTGTAGACCTTGCGTGCAAAGTCTAAATCTTTGAACTTTGATTCCACGGGAAAGGTGTAAGTGTTCAGCCACTGCAGCAGGGGCAAATCCAGAGCTGTGCCCGCGTAACTGTACTGGGAGGCGTGGATGTGAGTGTCCACTAATCCTGGCATAAAGAACTCACTGAAATGGAAAAAGAACAACCTTATCTGTCACTGGAAAAAAACAAGAATGCTAATTAGACAAGTATATTATGAACAACAAAGGCTATGTCAACAACAATATGTTAATAACATGAAAATCACGCATATCATTAATACAACAACCTATCTAAGAGGATCTTAGGAATTCAAAGATTTTTATGCAACAAATAATAATAAAAAAGACCTACTGTTGGCCAAGTTGGATTACGTCAGATGGATTAAAGTCTACAGCCAGTTTCTCCAGGTCCTCGCCTTTTCCAATAAAAGCAATCTAAGAGAAAGGAATTACTGTACTGTATATTGCTGCTTGATATGGCAGTGCTTAATTATTAACAGGCAATAACTTCAGTTCCTATATTTAATCCCTTACAAAGTGAATAGGTTATATCCCAGATAGCAAAATGACATTGTTTCAACATTGAAATAGTGTTATGGTCTGTGATTGATGTTGAAAAATGACGTGGAACTGAAAGCGCTCGATATGATAAATATGGAACACAACGTTGATTTTTGATCTTTTCTGACATGGAATCAATGTCACGCAAACATTGATTAGGAGTTGAATAGATGTCGAACTTGAAATGTTTTTTAAACATGGATTCAACATTGATTAAACTATGGTAAAATTAAACTATAGAAATATACCTATTGGGAGCTATGTTGTTTGGGCCTTCGTTCCCCTGGTAGGGTCTCCCATTGCAAACAGGTCCTAGGTGACGGGTCAGACAAACAACGGTTCAGAAGCCCCTTATGAGAGACCAACAGGCCCGGTTAGAACCATGAGGCCGTCCTCCCGTGGACCCACCACCTGCAGGAGGAGCCATAGGGGCTGGTGCAATGTGTTTTGGGCAGCTCCAACAGCTGCCCCCACAACCCGGCAACGGACAAGTGGAAGAAGATGGATGGCTGGATGGATGGAAATATACCTATATTCAACCTTTTTTAAACGATATTTTGACAATCTGAGCTATTTACCGCGTCACCACATAAATCAGCCTCTAAACAGCATTCACCGCTGTCATCATGTTGTGTCATTTCCACAGGCATAACCTGTCCAAACTATGAATCTGAGGCAGTGGTTGAATTTATATTGATTCCTGCTCTGTTAAGATTGCTGCCTTTTAGTTCCTCCATCCATCCATCCATCCATTTTCTTCCGCTTTATCCGGGGCCGGGTCGCGGGGGCAGCAGTCTCAGCAGAGATGCCCAAACTTCCCGATCCACGCACACCTCCTCCAGCTGTTCTGGGGGGACCCCGAGACGACACCAGGCCAGCTCGGAGACATAGTCCCACCAGCGTGTCCTGGGCCTTCCACGAGGCCTCCTCCCAATAGGACATGCCTGGAGCACCTCCCGAGGGAGGCGACCAGGAGGCATCCGGAACAGATGCCCTAGCCACCTCAGCCGGCTCCTTTCGACGTAGAGGAGTAGCGGCTCGAGTCCGAGCTCCTCCCGGGTAACTGAGCTCCTCACCCGATCTCGGAGGGTGCGCCCAGCCACCCTGCGAAGGAAACTCATTTCGGCCGCTTGAATTCGCGATCTTGTCCTTTCGGTCATTACCCAAATCTCATGACCATAGGTGAGGGTGGGAACGTAGATCGATCGGTAAATCGAGAGCTTTGCCCCCTGACTCAGCTCCCTCTTCACCACAACAGTCCGATACAGCGACCGCATCACTGCTGACGCCGCACCGACCGCCTTTTAGTTCCTGATTTACTATTTCCTATTATCCTCCTTACCTAGGATGATTACCTTAGAAAAAACCTGTGCCTGGTCAGCCCCACTCTCTCGGGGAGTTCCAAGTGTTAAACCTGCATAAACCACAAAGTTTCTACTCAATTAAATTAAAGAAGAGTCTTACTCACCAAAGGATGTCTTTTGTGGGTCTTTATTGATACATTTGTGAAAGGAAAAGAGCCCCCTTCAATCTCTATTGCCTGGGTAGTGAGTTTACCAAAAGGTCACGGTCGTGCGGCTCTCAATCTACAGATCTTGGTCTTGGAGACAAGTGTTAAGTCTCGCAATCAGATACTGTATGGTCTTGAGAGGCCACAGCTGCTAAGTGTGACTGGCAATTGGTTCTCGATCGGCTCAAGATTTGAGGGTGGCCACTACATGAAGATTTGTGACCGATAGAAAGAGTTTTTCAGAATGCAACAGGTCGCTCTGAGCTCTCCGAACTCAGGTAGTTGCAGCCAGCCTTTACAACGCTCACATTATATAATACGAGTTACAGAAACCATTACAGTTTCTATACTTCACACACGTAAAACCCCTTATTGGGGCCATCTGCAGAGGTCTAGATAAGGAACTGGTGTCCGTTTGACTACTTAGATCAGGAACTGCAGTTAGACTGAAATAAATGTCCGGCCGCACACCGCGGTCACGGTAGGCGGGCAAGTCTCGTTGTCACAGAGGCATCAGTATGAAGAAGTGTAGCCTGTCACTCTTCCAGCGCTGGTTAGTTCCATATAAGGCATTAGCCAGACACTAAGATGCCTTTAATAGCCAAACACAGGTTAATACAACTCACAAGGTTATAATACGTTCAGTATATATATATATATATATATATATATATATATATATATAGGGATGTAATGGTGGTACCTCAAGGGGTCGCTGTTGCCTCACGGGCCAGATAGGTTAAAGAGGAAGTGGCGTGTTTGCCCGTGAGGTGCCAGTTTCTGTGGGAGGCCAGAGTGTTTGCTGGGCCCGCCCTGTGCGTGGTTGTGGGATTTGTTTGGTAAGTTGTTTTTACATGTTTGTTTTTTAGATTGGCTGTTTTAATCCGTAGTAAGTTTGTATTGGTTATTTTTGTGGTAGGACCACACGGAGTTTTTAATTGTAAACCAGACGGTGTGGGGGTGTTGAGCCAGACTGTGTGTGGTGGCTACGACACACAGGTAGAAACATTTTTAAGAGTTTTAATATTAAAGTATTATAGAAGTTTGTGTTGAGTGGTTTTGTGATTTTTGTATTTTTGTTTTTCAGTGTCCAACATTGTTTCCTGCTGTCCTTGTTTTGGTTTTGAGTTTAGTTTTTGAGTTAGTCCGTTCGCTCTGTGGCCTGTGGTTTAGCCTAGGAGTTGTTAGGACGGACTAACTCTACCATATGTCTATATTTTTATTTCTTTTTGTGTGTTTTGAGTTCAACGTCACAGGGAATTAACTCCCTTTACATTATTTAATAAATAACGTCTATATCTTTAAAGTGGTTCTGCCTGTTAATATCTCGGCTTAGTAACATTTGGCGTTGTTGGCAAACATTTGGGGAAGTGACCATTTAGTTTTTTGGTAATTAGTTCAAGGACAGCAGGAGCAGTGGGATTGGACCACGCGCTGGTGACGGTGGTTTGGCAGTGGACTCAGTCGTGCAGCTATGGATGAAGCTGAGCAGCAGGCCATGTCACTGCGCGTTAAAGAACTGGAAACGGAGCTCGCGACACTGCGAGCCAGGGACTTGGAAACTCCGTCTATATCCGGAGCTACTGGAGGTTCTGCTCCACAGCCGCACACTCGGGTTATATACGTGCAACAGGACATAAAGATGCCATTTTTTTCCGGCAAAATTGATGGCAAGGACTCGTGGACTTTGGATGATTGGATTGAACAAATAAGACACTTTGCACAAATAAGAGGGGCAACTGAGAAGGAGCGTGCACAAATTGTTTTGGACCATTTGGAGGGTGCTGCGCGCAGAGAGATCAAGTTCTTACCAACAGTTGAAAGGGAATGTATGGGGTCAATCTTTAGAACTTTGAAAGAGGTCTATGGATGTGTGCATACTCATGTAGTATTGCAGCGAAAATTTTACAACTGTAGACAACAGGATGGTGAGTCTTTGATTGATTCTCATTCCCTTATGGACTTGATGGGCGCGATAAGTAAATCTGATGCACAAGCTGCCTCTATAGCTGCCTCAAGGGATCTGCGTGATCAGTTTTGTGATGGGGTTAGAGATCCAACTTTAAAAATTAGGTTGAGGGACCTGGTTAATTCTAACCCTAACTGGACTATACGTGAGGCTAGAACTGAAGCCACACGGTGGATGGCTCAATGTGGTGTTCAGCCCAAACCGCGAAGTGAATACAGTTTGGCATCTAACGAAACGGTTGCTTCCTATGATGGTGTTTTTTCTGGGTCTTCCCAATATAATGAATTGATGTCGCTTTTGAAAGCTCAACAGACACAGTTGGATTTGGTTATGAAGGCACTGGCCCCACAGCATTTGCCTCCAGCACGAACACCATACAATAGGCCCAGACGAACTGATGACGGAAAACCTATTTGTTTTAGGTGTGAGCAGGCAGGTCATATTGCACGAAACTGCCCAGGTAGTGTTAAAAATTAAACCATAGCCTCAATAACTCAAAATCAGCCCAAGCCTTCGGAAAACTAGAGCCTGCCAGTGTTCAGAGTCAAGCACTGGTGGGGGGACCACAGGGCTCCAAAGATATGGCTGTTAATGTTGATTCTGACATAAACCATCTGGTGGGGGAGTGTTTTGAGGCCGAGGTAGATTTTGCTGGGGTCAGTGTGCCTTGTCTATTAGACAGTGGCTCTATGGTAACAACTGTAACGGAAAGTTTTTTTCATGACAACTTCTCTCATCGGTTTGAGTGATTGTGGTTGGTTAGGGTTAAAAGCGGCAAATGGTTTAAATATTCCTTATTTGGGGTACATGGAGCTGGACTTGCACATCTTGGGAGTGTCTCTCCCTCGCCGGGGTGTGTTAGTTGTGAAAGACTCTTCCGATCACTACATGAAACAGAAAAAAAACGCTGTACCGGGTGTGTTGGGAATGAACGTGTTTAATCCCCTCTATTCCGAACTGTTGAAACAACATGGACCTGACTTATGGGACGCACCAGTTATCCAGTCTGCATCGCCTGGGCTAAGGAAAGTCCTAAGATACTGCCAAGTGATGGAGGCCATGACCAGTTCCCCAGACCCCCATCTAGTGAGAGTCCAGGGTAAGAGACCACTTTGTATTCCAGCTGGTACTCTTAAGTATGTCCCCGTGAGTTGCCCACAGGCGCCCATGCATCAGCCCATAGATCTCATGGTTGAACCATTGGGACCTGAACACAACGCACTGCCTGATGGATTGTTGGTTTCACCTTCCTTGGTAAAGGCAGAATGCGGTAGGGCGTTTGTACCAGTTACTAATGTAGGCACAGCAGATGTTTGGTTAACACCACGTAGGATAATTGCAACTGTTCAAACAGCTGAGGTTGTATTGGGGGAGCGGTCACAGATACAATTTTCTGTAGATTCTCAAACATGTACGGCGTTTATTGAGAGCCAAGATTCAACACCAAACGAAAATGAGCTGGCCATACCAGAGTTTGAAAACTTGGGAGAGGAAGAGCGAAAACGAGCAAGTGGTTTTGTGATTTTTGTATTTTTGTTTTTTAGTGTCCAACATTGTTTCCTGCTGTCCTTGTTTTGGTTTTGAGTTTAGTTTTTGAGTTAGTCCGTTCGCTCTGTGGCCTGTGGTTTAGCCTAGGAGTTGTTAGGACGGACTAACTCTACCTTATGTCTATATTTTTATTTCTTTTTGTGTGTTTTGAGTTCAACGTCACAGGGAATTAACTCCCTTTACATTATTTAATAAATAACGTCTATATCTTTAAAGTGGTTCTGCCTGTTAATATCTCGGCTTAGTAACAGGAATAAATGATTATATAATGATTACAAGCTAGATAGCACATAGTATATAGTATATATATACCAACTGCCCTCCAGGCTATAGTCATTATGCAAAGCTCATAAGTGAAAAATTAAGATAATAAAGGGTGATTTTGTTACAAACAAAAGAGAGGCCCGCGGTTATAACACTGTAAAAAACTGTTGATTCAACATTATTTTTTAAATTATTGATCTGTTACCCGTAATAAAGCATTAAATCAACACTCTTTTTTCAACCTCAACCAAAAGTCAATCATCTGACCCTAAATCAATGTTGAAAAACAATGTCCTTTCGCTATCTTAGCAAACAATCAACCAACAGAGCTCAAGCCAATAACAGACCTACAAAAGATCCGTAATCAAAGACGCTCCTAATGGGAAAAAAGCTCATTTAAAATCCAAATATATTCGTAAAAGTTTGACAAACCTTCCCATTGGTATCGACTCCCAAAAAAACATCTTCTAAAATCTGTAAGGCGCAGTGATGGGTCGAGTGCAGAAATGTACCCCTGAACATGTGCGTAATGCCAGATGGGTTTGTCTTCGTGCTAGTTGCCATAATTTCCAAGGTGTGGATCGGTGCCAGCAACAGCGGTGTGAGCACAGGGAAAACGCTCCGAGATGTGCACCGAAGCTTGTGACAAGATGCATCAAATACACGTGTCCACCTGACTGGGAAGACACCGCGCAGCCAATCACAGCGCTCCAAAGCTGGGAGTGCGCAAAGTGTCCGCCTGGCTCTCGCCGGGCAGCAGGGAGCGTGTTTTAAAAAACGGACTTTAAAGCCCATTTTAATCTACTCCAATAGACTCACATGGACGGACACTGGGGAAAGCACAGCCACCTGATCGTGCTAACACGAGGAATGCAGTGAAAACCGTATTATGTGTTTCAGATTAGATATTCCTTTTCTACAGAATCTCACAGACTCACTTTCATTTGAGTGGAATGCATTAATGAGAAGAAACAAAGTGGTGTGTTTAAATCATGATGCCACTTGTGAAAAGGGAACTCATCTGATCTATATATGTATATATACATACTAATACATTAGTCTGTGGAGGCCCGCCATAGTCTATTTTTATCCGCCACAGTCTCATTTCCCCTCTCTTTCTCTGTCTCTCACCCAACACCAACATCTGCAACAGGGGCGCAGGTCCAAACCCGAAACTTGGATCCAAACTTTAGACCCGACGTGACAGTTCTGCAGTTGATGGCTGTGTGTGTGTACACACAGCCATCAACTGCTGGTGGTCATCATTTTAAGTTTTTGAACAGATTGACTGAATATGCTAAATTACTCAAATAAGCCTGAATGAAAACTCAACAAACATTTCTTTTCATGGGGTAAAAGCATGGTGTTAAAATGAAATAAAAATGCTCAATTGGACTTGAACTAAACTTAAACATTTAAAAATGACCGTTATTAGACCAAAGGTCAACATTATGGAATAATAAAAAAATAATAATAAAAAAATTCACCACTTGACAACAATCAAAATGACCAAGAAGCAGATTATTATTTTTTTTCAAACTTTTGTCAATTGTTAGAAGTTGATTGGATCAAATCTCAAACCAAACCTGACCTGACATTTCGAACTGAAATATGCCTTTTTGAGGACACCACAACCATTTTAATTAAGTATTTAAACTGCTAAAGTTACATGATGCAATTTTTTATGCGAAAATAAAGTTGTGCGTATTTGACCCTGTAGTGACCCAGCGGCTGTACGAGTGGTCAGCATGGCGCCTTTACTTTCGGTCACAGTGGTCTCTACAACACTCCAGGATCAACTGTTTTGTAGGTTTTCTGGTGAGAGGGTCCGTTATGAAAACCTTCCAAACAATTGATACTGGAGTGTCTTAGAGATCACTGTGACCTTCATCTTGTAACCAGAAACATTTAGTAGCTATTTAGTAGTAAACGGCTGTTAGGAAGTGCATTATTAAAAACTGGAAGACTCACTCCAACAACAAAAAAACAATGGACTGATTCACTTTTATTCTACTGCACACCTCAAAAGAAGATGAAGTTACTTTGACTGACTTGACTTGAAAGGTTTTATCTTATATTTTAGCATGGTATTTTATTTTGGGTCTTGTGGATATATAATGAATAATCTTTTTTTTTTTAAACTAAGTGGCATAATGTCTAGGGGCGACAGTGGCGCAGATGGTAGAGCGGGTCGTCTCATGATCGGAAGGTCAGGGGTTCGAATCCCGCCTCCTGAAGGTGCACATTGTCGTTGTGTCCTTGGGCAAGACACTTCACCCTCCTTGCCTCCAGTGTCTGCGTACACTGGTGTATGAATGAGAGTGTGAATGGGCCCCCTATGAGAGACCAACAGGCCCGTTTGGAACCGTTTGGAACCATGAGGCCGTCCTTCTGTGGACCCACCACCTGCAGGAGGAGCCATAGGGGACTGGTGCAATGTGACTTGGGCAGCTCCAACAGCTGCCCCCACGACCCGGCAACGGACAAGTGGGAGAAAATGGATGGATGGATGTGTAAGCTCTCAGTCATACAGGAGTTGTCCATCTTCAATGAAGGTACTTGAGTCATCCTCTTTACTCAGTAGTTGAAGTATCGAGGGGTGATGGTGTCTCATGATCAAAAGGTCGGGGGTTCGAATCCCGCCTCCTGAAGGTGCGTGCTGTCGTTGTGTCCTTGGGCAAGACACTTCACCCACCTTGCCTCCGGTGTCTGCGTACATTGGTGTATGAATGGGTGAGAGGTTCCTTGCTGTAAAGCGCTTTGAGTGCCTAATGTAGGTGGAAAAGCGCTATATAAGTTGAGACCATTACCATCGAATGTTTCGCCTCTCATCCAAAAGGCTTCGTCAGCAGACCAAAGTCCCGCTCAGCCCGCAGCTTAGATAAAGACCACAAGGAGTTGAGGAGTTGGGGTTGGGTCGGCTCTTCCCCTCTAATCACAGCTACTCTCACCTGTGGGTAAACACCTTCGAAGTAGTGCGTCTCTAACGACCTCAGTCCTGTCCTATTCATAGATGTTCACTGCCCATTATCTGGCCTGATCACTGCTAATTACTTGCCTATTGTTCTGGCTGAGGTGCCGTCTCATTGGACTGGGCGTGCTCTGTCAGCTGTCTCCGAAGGAGATTGGAGTAAAGTGACACTTGGAGGAATTTGCTTTCTTGACAAAAATAGCTTATTTTACTCCTCGTTACAACCCTGTGAACTGCTACCTTAACGTGGGGGTTGTTTGAGCACTCGAATGATCCTAGGAGCTAAGTTTGTTCTTAGGCATTATACTCCTGGTAGGGTCTCCCATGGCAAACAGGTCTAAGGTGACGGGTCAGACACAGAAAAGTTCAGAAGACTTCTATGGACAGTATCAGATCAAGGACAGTGACGTCACCCGGTATGGTGCAACCGAGGGGTTGGGGCTTGAATGCGAGCGCCTGGTGGTCGGGCGTATAGAGGACTGGGTGGCAGTCGAAGGCAGGTGCCTCGATGACCTGGTCCGCGTGCTTCTGGCATTCGGGACATGGAACGTCACCTCGCTGGGGGGGAAGGAGCCTGAGCTCGTGCGGGAGGTTGAGAGGACCGGTTAGATTTAGTCGGGCTCACCTCCACGCACAGCCTGGGTTCCGGATCCCAATTCCTGGAGAAAGGCTGGACGCTCCATTTTCTGGAGTTGCCCGCGGGGAGAGACGGCGGGCTGGGGTGGGTTTGCTCATAGCCCCCTAGCTCAGCCGTCACGTGTTGGAGTTCACCCCGGTGAATGAGAGGGTCGCGTCCCTACGCCTTCGGGTTGGGGACAGGTCTCTCACCGTTGTCTCGGCCTACGGGCCCAACATTAGTGCAAAGTACCTGGCCTTCTTGGGAGGGGTACTAGATGGTGTTCCGACTGGGGATTCCATTGTTCTACTGGGGGACTTCAACGCCCACGTGGGTAACGACAGTGAGACTTGGATGGGGGTGATTGGGAAGAATGGCCGCCCCGATCTGAACCCGAGTGGTGTTCTGTTATTGGACTTCTGTGCTAGTCACGGTTTGTGCATAACAAACACTATGTTCGAGCACAAGGATGTCCAAAGGTGGACGTGGCACCAGGACACCCTAGGCAGGAGGTTGATGATCGACTTTGTAGTTGTGTCATCTGATCTCTGGCCGTGTGTCTCGGACACTCGGGTGAAGAGAGGGGCTGAGCTGTCAACCGATCACCACCTGGTGGTGAGCTGGATCCGCTGGCAGGGGAGGAAGCCGGACAGACCTGGCAGGCCCAAACGGGTTGTGAGGGTCTGTTGGGAACGTCTGGTGGATCCCTCTGTCAGTAGGGTCTTCAACTCTCACCTCCGGAAGAGCTTCACCCAGATTCCGAGGGAGGTTGGGGACATGGAGACCGAGTGGATGTCCTCCATTGTCGATGCGGCTGCTCGTAGTTGTGGTCGTAAGGTCTCTGGTGCCCTGTGGGGGGTGCTCCGGGAGTATAGGGTCCAGGGCCCTCTGCTAAGGGATGTCCGTTCCCTGTATGGCCGCAGCAGGTTGGTTTGCATTGCGGGCAGAACCTCAGGATCTCATCTCTGCTGTTTGCAGACGATGTTGTTCTGTTGGCTTCATCAAATCAGGACCTCCAGCACGCACTGGGGCGGTTTGCAGCCGAGAGTGAAGCGGCCGGGATGAGGATCAGCACCTCCAAATCTGAGGCCATGGTTCTCCAGCGGAAAAAGGTGGTTTCCCCGCTTCAGGTCGGTGGGGAGTCCGAGGAGTTCAAGTATCTAGGGGTCGTGTTCACGAGTGAGGGACGGATGGAACGTGAGATTGATATTTCTCCAAGCTGGCCTGGTGTCGCCTCGGGGGTCCCCCCAGAACAGCTGGAGGAGGTGTGCATGGATCGGGAAGTCTGGGTATCTCTGCTGAGACTGCTGCCCCCGTATAAAGCGGAAGAAAAATGGATGGATGGATGGACTCCTCGTTCAAACCAGCATTCTTCTTTAGCAAAAATTTTGACTGGTTGGACGCTTTGAGGTGCAGGTGCACAGCCGACTGGGGGCCGCTTGTGCTTTCTCTCTTCTGTAGAACTTGTTTCGTTTCTCCATTATAATGTTCTTTGCAACGAACAGAATAAACCACATTGTTTTGGTTGTGGCTCGCAGTTTTGTCTTTGGACTAATTTTTGTCTCAGTGTGTTCACAGCTTTGTGGTACACTGGAATCCTATGTTGCCTAAAGATTCTCTAAAGTTTCTCTAAAACCCCAGCTACATACGGCACCGCAACTCCCTTTCCTCTGGGCTCTGTAGTCTGTCTGTCTTGTTCTTTGGGTCTTCTTGCCCTTTGTGCTTTAGTGAAAGACCAGTTAGGATAGCCACAGTCTGAGAGGGCTCTCTGGACATGTTGCTCCTCTTTTGTCTTTCCTTCTGCACTGGTAGGCATCTCTTTAGCTCTATGTCGGAGCGTCCTGATGACCACTAGTTTGTGCTGGAGTGGATGGTTTAGTCAAACATCAAATACTGGTCAGTATGAGTTGCCTTCTTGTAAACCTCTGTCTGAAGTTGTCTGTTTTCTCTTTTGATAATGTTGCCCCCTCGAAATGACCAGGGCACTCAGATGTCGGTTTTTTCACGTTTATTTTGAGCTCAAACATTGAAAGGAGGTAAACATAGGTCCCCTGTGAACAAACAGTAAAAGGTTTTAGAATATTTAGGATTAAGTTTAAGATCCGAGTGTACAGAAACAGATAAAATGAAAACTCACACGCCCCACAGGTGTACAGCGGCTTAGGCCACGGCCCAACTGCGCCACAGCTCCTCCTATGAGAGGGTATGGGCCTAGCTTTAACTAGCTCGGGCAAGTCACGTGATATAACGATTCCGGTTCAACACATAAAATATAATACAAACTGCAGTGCATTACATTTGCAAAGATGAATAAATATTATTTACAGTGCACCATTACCAAACATGAATAATAGAAAGCGCTTAAACACTTGTGTTTAAAAGGCAAGGCAAGGCAACTTTATTTATACCGCGCATTTCGTACACAAGGCAACTCAATGCGCCTAAAAAGCAAAGTGCAGAGAATGGGATGGCAACAATAACTTTACAGTCTAAAAAGGCCAGTTGGTTCTCCTTAGCGTCCTCCCGAGAAAATGTAATGCTGGGGTCCACATCATTGACGGATCTGTAAAAGGTGGCACTTCCTTCTGTTTAATTTTGATCCACGTGTCATCTACATATCTGAGCCAGTGACTGGGTTTGATTCCTTCCTGGGTATGGAACCAAGGCATTCCTCTCCATTTCCTCCATGTAGGTTAGCCACTATGGGTGAAACTGGAGAGCCCATAGCACAGCCGTGAATCTGTCTGTAGAAGTTACCCCTGAACTGGAAATACTGTATGTTGTGTTGAGGCAAATCTCCAGTAGTAGCAAATGTGGTCAGGAGTAAGCTGCGTCCTTTCAGCTAGAGTGCTGTCCTCAGTCAGTCTCTTCCTCACCGCTGTGACTGCTGCTGAGGTAGGGACAGATGTAAACAGTGCTGTTACATCGTAAGACACCATTGTTTCATCTGTTTCCAGCTGTAAGTGTTTGATCTTCTCCACAAACTCCTTTGTGTTTTCCACATGGTGTTCTGTATTGCCAACCAAAGGGGATAAAATGAACTTGAGGTGTTTCGCCAGATTATAGATGATGGAGTTAATGCCGTTCACAATGAGTCTGAGAGTGGCGTAATGAATGTATTAGTTATCATCACGGGGTGTTCTGACCACCACACCAAGTTCAACGTACGTTTAAAACAATGGTCATGTGTTCAAAGCATGTGAGTTTGTGACAGACTAAACAAAAATAAACCCTGTGTGTCCACTGATAATCATAAAATATGTCAATGAGGAACTAATGACTCATGACTGCATTGTGAAGCGTGACAGCCCTCACAATGATCTAAATATAACGCAGAGAAACTTGTAACTGACTATGCCTAAGACATCAATGAAGAATGATAGTTGAGGTACTAGATCCGAGGAAATACTGTATATAAAAAATTTAAAAAAAAGGAAAAGAAAACCGTGTGCTTCTCTTTAAAGTTAAAGTAAACTGTTCACAACAGCATTGAATGGGCTTTTAAAGTTTTAATGTTATTGTTGGAAAATGCAATTGGGGGTTCAAACCATTGCCCGGGGGTTACATTTGGGCTCCACACCTTTAAGTTGGCCACCAGTTTTCTTGAGGACCAAAATACAATAGCATTTTACAGGTTTTCCTAATCACACTTTAAATGAGAAGTTTCGACCCCCTGCTCTTGTGTGTAAAAATGTATTTACTTAAACTTTGCATTTTCATGATTCAATGCCATAAAAACAACCTATTTGTGACTTACAATTCATATGTGATTGACAGGGTAATAGGGAGTGTGACTGTCCACGTGATAATGGCTCCATCTACAGGACAGAGGAGTCAAACTCAATATACTATTTTGTAAAAAAAATTGCAATGTTCTCTTGAAGGTTGAGTTGTCCATTTGAGAGCTTCTGGTAGCTTTTACATACATTATATAAAACCAAAACATAACAGTAGGTTCAGTCTTGTATATGAATTTCAGAGACATCAGGAAAAGCAGTCTTCGCTTTTGTTTTCATTGGATCAGAGTCTCTGTCAGAGTCTTCCTTACTGCATTCATCTTCTTCCAAGTCAAAGTCATTATCACTGTCCAGATCATCTTCCTTCGGCCGTCTCTTTTTTTTTAAATCCCCTTCTTCGTCCTCTTCTTGCTGGTCCAGATGGGAGTTTACTCTGTATATCAGCAAAAACATGTATAATAATTATATAGTAATATAGTATAGTATAGATAGCAATGTAGTATTTATATGGATAGGTTGGGTCTGGGGAGGGTCGCAGTGTTTTAGAGCTATATATATATATATATATATATATATATATAGAGAGAGAGAGACCAGGCTAAACTGAGAGGTCATGGTCACAGAGTGCGATATCACTTACCGTTTATGGACGCTAAATAGCAGCGTTCTGAGATGTGAGTAAACCAGAGCCATAAAAAAAAAAACCTCCAAAACATACAAACTGGAGGTGAAAAAAATGTAGGTCAAATGTTGTGGAGAGGGTTGGGTCACACAGAATATATTAATGTCCCAGCCTTTCATCCCTGACACCTGGTGTACATGTACTCTGAGGAGAGACTGAAGTGGTGGATGGTCTTGGTATTATGGAGCTTTTGACAAGGAAGACCTTATTAGAACTTATAGGTTCAGAGACTGTTGTTCTTGTGCTATGTCCCCTTTTATCTGTAGGAGGTACTGATAGGTCTGCTCCAAATATTATGTTATGGTCTTAGTGGTTATCAAGTTCAGTAATGACGAACACTACAGTTTACGTTTTTTTGTTAAAAACATTTTCTGTGTGATGATACCGGTTTCATGTTTCAATATTCTCACCAAATAAACGTACATTCTATAAGACATCATCCTGTCACAGATAAATGTTAGTGTCTACCCTTAAATAACAGTCACTCAACCCTCCCATTGCTTTACTGACCCACCTGGGGCAGTAAAGCGAAGAAATGTCTTATGTAACCCAATCCACCTCGCTCTTCCTTATATATATTATCCATTTAAACTGTTACGTAGAAGAGGGAAATCCTGACAACAGTGACAATTCTTAAAATACTTACGGAATTACAATTTCCTCCTTCTTGCCACATTTGCAACATATCTCAAGCTGAAGAGAGCAGGGTTTGCAGACAACGTGATAGGCGTCCTTTATGTTCTTTTGAGTGCACTTAACACTACAAACAAACCAACAAATAAATAATGATTCTATGTTGTTCCAGGTGTCAACAAATGAAAATGTATGTTTGAAAAACCTCACTCACCATTTGCGGGGTTGTGTTAGTGTCTTGTATTTGTTGTACTTGACCTTCCAATCAAGAACATCTTTACAGCGTTGACAAAGGCCGTCGTGAATCTTCGACTTAGCCTTCTGCAAATAGAGACAGATTTAAAAGTCAGTAGAAACAGTACCGTGTTGTGGTGTTGTTAGCATGCCTTAGTAGGACTAACCTTCACTTGCACCGTAGCTCCATATTTGTCATTCTTGTAGGCAATTGCATTTTGGTGCTTTTGACCGCGCGAACGAGAAATATTACCTTTTTGAGAACTCATTGCGTCTTTTACACTTATATTGAGCTTCTTTTTCGGCACATGTGGTCACACCATAGACACGATCACACCCGGAAGTGCGTAAGAAACGTCATCGCGAACGTCACATGGGCGAGGGCTAAAAATGCATTAACTAAAAAAAATAATAATAATGAATCTTGGTAGTGTAGTTAAACTGCTAATATAATGGGGGTAAACCACCCGTCTGTAAAAAAAAAAAAAAAAAAGGTTCACTTTGTAATCTTCTTCAAAATATGGGCGGAGTGGAACGTTAGATCTCCTCAAGATAATGATTGGTTAATGCTTCAAAAACATGATTTCTATTGGTCCACAAATCTGTCTATCACCGTGTTCCTTCCCACCTTGGCCAAGATAACACATTGGCTGGTGTATTTAGCGAAAGCCGAGATGTTTTGTGCCAAAGCAAAACTGCATCTGGAAAGAGCTCACGCCGTTTACGAGAGGGAATTTACCAGGACACGTTTTTGACTAAGTAGCCTCTGTTGCCATTGGTTTGAACTTACATAAAGGGCTGAATGAATCGATCTCGTTATTATTCGTGACCGTGTGTGTTTGGTGGAGAAGGATATCAGCAGACGACACCGCTGCTGCAGTGAAGTCAAATACAACAAGCAACACTGGATAATCTGGTCGAGGATAACCTTGTCGATCGCGTTGGAGAAGAGAAGTTTGTCCGGTTGTTCAAAGATAGCGCGGACCACGCTACGGCAGCGACACCGAGATTGTCACGAAAGAAAGCAGTGCACCCAGGGAGGTTCAACTGTAATCCTGGTAATAATACTGTTTTAGATGCTTGTTAAACTTGAATAACCAAGTATTGATTGGTTTAGCTGCACTTTAAGATCATATCTGTCAGATTTATCCAGTATATGTCTGCAATGCCCTTACATGTTGCTTTGGGGAGTGACCCCTGGGAAGAGACTGTACTACCATTTTATGGCTTCAGGGTTTGGATCTATATAAACAAGATTATTATTATTTGTCCACTGTTTTCTGTTTTGTTTGTATGTTATGGTTGCCATTGCATCTGAGGTGTCTGCCTAGACATTGTAACTAACTGTGATCAAACTGACGTATGCACAGTATCTAAATAATTTAATAGTCAGTGATAAGACTGCAATTAAGGATTTTTTTTGGTACACACATAGAGCACTCTAATCAATCAGCAATGTGAAGAAAGAGACTGTATGCATATTAATTGGTTATAACTTATAACTGTGGTTATAAATAGTGTTAAATGATTTCAAACGTATTTTTAATTTATCATGCAGGTATAAATGTATGCATGTTTGAGATGTTAACTCTATATTTCTTTCACAGTGCTTTAGGATGAACCACTTGTCTATAAGTGAGCTATGCTGCCTCTTCTGCTGTCCTCCGTGTCCCAGCAAGATCACCTCCAAGCTGGCCTTCCTGCCCCCCGAGCCCACCTACAGCCTCATGTGTGATGAGAGTGGCAGCCGGTGGACGCTGCACCTCTCTGAGCGAGCAGACTGGCAGTACTCAGCCAGGGAAAAGGACGCCATTGAGTGCTTCATGACACGAACCTCAAGGGGGAATCGTATTGCCTGTATGTTTGTGCGGTGCTCGCCCAGTGCACGATACACATTACTGTTTTCCCATGGTAATGCTGTGGACCTGGGCCAAATGAGCAGCTTCTACATTGGCTTGGGGTCTCGCATCAACTGCAATGTCTTCTCCTATGACTACTCGGGTTACGGAGTCAGTTCTGGGAAACCCTCGGAGAAAAACATATATGCTGATGTAGATGCTGCCTGGCAGGCACTACGGTCACGGTGAGTGCAATAGTCCAAGCCCCTTTTACAGCCGAGGTCTCTACTTATTCCTTCTTCTGAGAGCTACTTTCACTTATCAAATATGGTCGAGAGAGTAACCTATATTTTTACTAATACTTGGAATGGATGGAATATAACCTATAACCTTAACAGTAGCCAAGATGATATTTTGACTCCAATATTGTTACTTAAAAGTATACATATCCACCAGGCTGTCAGGAAACTGAACTCCCTCCCTTCCCTGCCCTACCCGGTGCTCCCAACCCTCACTCCCCACACCCCGCTCCACAATCAAGGACAAGAGAACGATCATTTAAATTCATTGAAAAATGAGTCGACTAATAAAAAAATCTTTGAATCATTGAATTCAACATGTTCTTTACCCAATCATTTGGTGCACAAAGAGAAAATGCTGCCTTTTTGGGTAGCTCCATACTTCATTATGACACAGCCAATACAAAACTGTAGAAAGTATTCTCTCTGGTTAAAACAAAATGTTCAGTCTTCTTCTCGACTGTGAAGAATATGTGTTATTTGCTTTACGCTGTGTGAGCTACAAATTAAGCTGTCAGCTGCATAGTCACATGAAAAGCTGCTCCCAGTTCACCTCATTTTCTGGTGGTTTAGCACTGGTTGTGAGAGATTATACCACAGTTCAATATTGCACAATTTTTGTAAGGCTTTACTGTCAGTTTTAAGGATGACAAAATGGAAAAGGACATCATGTGTGGGTATAAGGGCCATTTCCTACGACGTGAAGGCAATTCGTGTTGCTAAGATTAGGCTGTATATATAATATAGGAGTAGATCAACCTTTCTCATCCCTGTAAAATACGTATAGATTAGCCTGAATATATATATATATATATATATATATATATATATATATATATATATATATTCTCATTGGCCTAATTTTTGGTTAATTTTCGCCCCTTTTAATTGCCTTCTTTATGTCTCTTGCATGTTGTTTCAAAGCCAGGGCTATAAAGATTCTGGTCACAATCACTTTTGGCTGCACACTGTCCACAAAAAAACTAATCTAAATGGAAAAGAGGGAGTGTGTGTTCACAATAAACAGATCTGAGATGCAAACCAGTTCTGAAAGAGGTTGGTCCGAAAGCTCTACTGACGTAGACATGCCATAGACTACTTAGAGCTTTATGTCATAGTGACAGCTGTCAGGAGCAAATATGCACATTTTAAAAGCTCCCTCTGAAAAAAATCTCTTCTCAACTTGTATTTATAACAAAGGGGGTTTTAAAATAAGGAAGTTGTTAAGTTAAACAGGAAACTCTTGATCAAATGTTTTAGGAAAGCACCACTTATGCGGCAAAGCAACATTTCTTGTGCTCACTGTGATAAATCAACAAGTCTTAAAATATGAGCACAATGTGTAATTCGGGGCACTGCCTTTAAGCTTTAACTCGGTTTAAAAATGTTTAACAATGATTTAACCCCTCAGTTTGTAGTTGGACTAAATTTCACAATAATAAGAGAACGTTGGGGCGGGGCTGAAACGTACAGTTTTTCTAGATGATTTGCTTGCAAAATTCAAATTTGCCAGTTTTTACCATTGTCCCTTGCTGTCTATCTCACTGTAAATGTCATCAAAAGCTCAATATATCACTGAAATGGCTGTCATTGACCAAGGTGTTGTTCAGTAATCATGAAGCCTTTTGCCTCAATGTTTCAGGCATAGTCACAAGACTATAAAATGAAGCTAAAGAAAGTGTGCTTTTCAGGATCATACGAAACACTTCAAGCTACCAGGAAATAGCTTGACTTTAAGTTTCAAGACAAAACAGTTGCGTAGATACTGTGTGTGTTTGTTCTTGTACCGTAGGCCTGTAGTCTCATGATTTACAATCATAACTTCCAACAAAGTAGACTTTTTGACAAAGAAGTTGCCAGTCAAGTTAAGACCGGTGTAGGAAGGTTGTAGACCGCTCTTGTTATTTCTTTGCAATATTGTAATAACAATTGATGAGCAGATTATGAGGCTGGAGTTGTTTGTTGTGTGTGATTTAACAAGTAATAAAGCAAAAATAATATCAGATAACAACAATAACAAGACTTTAAGGCGTAACAACATGCTGAAAGTGTGTGAAAACAAACACATTTACGAAGTTGTCTTTTGTTTCTTTTTCACTTGACAGTCGCACTACTGTAAGTTTTGGCAGAAGCGGTAATAAAGTTGTATTGCATAATTGATGACAGCTTTTTGTTGATATAATCTTCCTTGGCATCAGTCAGCCACAGCCGGATGTGGCACTCCCTTTACCTGGGCTGGGACTCTTCTTGTGATTCACTTACCATATGAGTCAGCAGCTCTATCATATGATCAGCTGGGACAGACCTCTGGCTGTCAATGTAGACCAAACCTGCTCTATTTTACACAGTAATATTTATTGGCCTTTCTTCGAACATGTGATAGAGGCTCTTTATGCTGTGATTGTCACGACCTAAGTGTATATAAAATAGGTGGAGTCTTGGACACGATCAATGCTAGAGGTCCAATATTGAACTGTAGCCTAGCACCTGATTTCAAATAAGCTTTGGAACTGAGCAAATAAACATGAAAAAGATCAATATATTACTGGTGAAATATATTGATTCTAAATAGAAAGCAATTTTTCTCACGGTATTTTGGGAGTTGGCTAAAGCTGAGTTACAGGGTAAACAAAACCTACATGTGTTTGCTCTTCTTTATTTGAAAAGGCCGTAGAGCTTTAGATGACGGAGACAAAGGCTTCTGTGTATTCATGCGTGGGTGCAGTGTGCTACTTACCCTCAGTTCATAAATACATTTGTCAAGTCAAGCCCAGTTACAGGATCATACCTGTGTACAACTGAAACACTCAATAGTCACAAACGGTAGTACATTTGAGGTTTCTAGAGGGAAACACTTATTGTAGTGCAAACGGAACTCCGTTACAATGCCTGTGGAATATGTTCTGGATATCCGAAAATATCTTATGATGGGATTGGGAATATTTTTGGTCTTTAGGGAGCAAGAGGTGGGACTGAAGAGGCGTTAGTGGGAGCTGCAACAAGGGTGGGTAGGAGGATATGATGCATAATAGATTGGATTTGTGTCAGGAGGCCAAATTGAACGTTTGGGGGAGGGTAAACCATGAAGGAGCATCACTGGGACTTTGCTTGGTGGGTCTATTTGAGTCGAAAGGCAATGCAGTTAATTGTAGCCTAGTGATTGTTGTTGGGGTGGGGGGTTGGTCAAAGCCTGTCATGGTGTGAGTGCATCTGGTCTGGAGATTGTGTCTTGATCTTGTCCCGAATATTTTCAAATACTTTCTTCTTCATAATATATCTTGCTGCACAGTTTTTGATATTTGTCTTGAATATTAACATAATAATATTATGTTACGAATATTATATATTAATATTGCGGTATTTTACTTAACCATTTCAACACAGCACCATTTAATGAAAGTGTTAATGATTCAATTTGAACATTAAATTGAAACTAGAACCGTGAGAAATGTCTGTGCTTTTAATGGCGTGAGTGACAGGAAGTAGAAATACTAGGTGAGTTGGAAAGGTAATGATAAAGTCTTTCCCAATAAGAGGTAAGTTCCCTGAAACAGGTTTGAGTGCTTTACATAATAGATGCATCATAAGTATCACTTTGTGTCCTTCCATTACAACCAACTAATGTACTTCCTCATGCCACGCCAGTATTGTTGCCACCCCTATTTGTAAATTGGGGTAAATGTCAGCTGACGAGAAATGAGGAGCCTGTTTTATACCAGTGAGGTTGAGTCTGGATAGTGTGTAGTATGTACGAGTTACAGTAATGTGGTAATCATCACACAACTCGGCAACTCTGTGGTGGTCTGTAATCGTGTTTATTTGGGGTTTTAGTCACGGATTCCTTAATAGTAGGGCTTACATATGTGTAAAAGACAGGTGGCTCTGCCACCTTGCTGCACGGCGCTACACAGAGATGCAGTGTTGTTCAACTTCATTTCAGGCGGTCAGCTGACTGTTCTCCAGAGCGGGTCACGTTCTCCATAATCAGCTGCGGAATGTGATGTCTTCCCTGTTCCTTCAGCATACTTTCTTTACTCTAACATAAAACCGGTCTTACTTTCATTTTGTTCTACTTTTAGTTTCCTCTTATTGTCATGGGACTCCAGACCACAGTTTTTGGTATTGCTTTGAATAGCAGTTTTAGGCTCAGTGAGAGAGGCAGGGGGGTTGTTTTCCAAAGACCATATGCTCTCATACGTGCGTGATTTTACCTGATAAATGTGAGAAAGTAAGGAGTATCTTGGTTGCCAGGGTGAGTAAGGGAATCAAATCCAGTGACTAATTTTCAGTGGGTGTTCTGTACTGTACTGTGTGTACTTAAATTGCTACATTTTCTGCGTGACTGTTTTCATAAAGTTTATAATACATGTTCAGAACTTCTATGCTTTATCTAAAAGAGGACATGTGTGTGTTAGGATTAGTGGTGTTGCGTAATTACCACCATATTCTGAGTCTGAACCTTCAGAAAAAAGGACTCTCTACCTGAACTTTATGAAGTCTTTTATGAGGTTTTTGATGAGGTTTTCATGACTCATGGTTATCAGTGAAAAAAGTTTATGGGGGAACAAAATGTAACGTTCATCTGGTGTGTTTGATAATTAAATACAATGTGTATCCTTAGTCAGAAAGTCAATTGATTTTTGTGTCTCTTACAGGTACGGTATCCGGCCTGAGAACGTGATTGTCTATGGCCAGAGCATTGGCACTGTACCGTCTGTGGACTTGGCGTCTCGCTATGAAAGTGCTGCTGTTGTCCTCCACTCCCCGCTCACCTCTGGAATGAGAGTGGCCTTTCCTGACACCAAGAAGACGTACTGCTTTGACGCCTTCCCAAAGTGAGCGAACACAACATACAGATGGCATGTGTGAAAGCCAAGCGTTACATACTGAAGTTACATGTTACATTTTACCGTAGGAATCAGGAAAGTATTCAGTATACTGTATATTTTCATGAAGATAATGGTTTTAATTATGCTGATCACTTGCTCCCTCTGGTGGTCAAAATGTGTATTGTTCTCCACAACAGTAGACCCAATGAGTAAGCTTGTCTTGACAGGCATTTGACTGACTACTTTTCTCGCTCTCTCTACAGCATTGATAAGATTTCAAAGGTCACATCACCAGTCTTGGTGATCCATGGGACAGAGGATGAGGTCATAGACTTCTCCCATGGGCTGGCCTTGTACGAGCGCTGCCAGCGTCCTGTGGAGCCACTCTGGGTGGAGGGGGCAGGCCATAATGATGTGGAGCTTTACGGACAGTATCTGGAGAGACTTAAACAGTTTGTTTCTCATGAACTTGTCAACTTGTAAATTCCCAGCATCAAGTAATGAAAGATAAAGAAGAAAAAGCTTTGGCTCCGTGAAGAACTTGAAAGACGATTATTGGTATTGAGTCGTATTATTGGGCGTTATGTCAATAACGAGTTTTGGTGGTAAGCATTCATATCAAAGACCTCTGTTTAAGATCCAGTTCACCTCAAGATATCGTCCATTCCATCTCTGGCAGCTGTAAGCTGTGAAACTCACACATATGTTGCATATGCTATTTCATATTAATGCAGTGTGTGTTTGAATATGCTGGTGAAAGATTATAACGCTAATATGGTGTTCTTGTTGCAGGGAGTGAGTGGTACCACATTTTGCCTTTTAGAAGATCTGTTTTATGTTTTAACGTCTTTGTCCCGAGACTTTGACGTTTTAAAATGGCCTTCTGGTTTTTTAATAATGTGAACTAAACTTTGCTTCTGACACTATTGTCAGTTATAGTCATGCACACTGTTTTCCCAATTATTTTACATGAAATTGTTTATATGACTCTTATTTGCACACACCAGCTACCAACACAAATAGAACATCATTTACTGTGCCAGTGGTTTATGTGGTACAGCTAGTTTCAACAAATACCATGAAGGTGGTCTTCAGCTCTAAGACGTTATACAGCTGGGATATATCATTAACCAACCTGTTGCTGGAGAGAGATTCGAGCATACAATAGGTAACCTCATTTTGAAAGTATTTGCCTTGAAGTACCAGGGGTGAAGCCTAAGCCTGACAGATATGAAGTCAAGATTTTCATATGTATCTGTTTGATGCCATTATATGTTTGTAACCACACATACTGTGACAGAAAATAATGTTGTAAAACTAACAACTGTCATTGCCAATAGGGTCTGAACTTTAAAACTAATCAATCTACTGAGCTGAAATGCATTTTCATAATGGCTACCCATGCTGTGTGTGCACAAAGATAATTATGTCACAGATAAGTGCCACTGCAACAAACGCCTCAATCAAAGACCGTGATATTATGTTTTGTCTTAGCTTCATGTTTATGAACGTTATTTTAGAGGCCTGTTTGGGAGGCCCCTGTTTGGCGAGGTATTCGCCAGCTTAATTTATTCTAGACCTACTGATAAGTCTATGAGTGCAGTCATAAACCATTGACAAAGTGCTTTTGCATGTTAACAACAGTCTGACGTTGTTTTTATTAAGCATAATATATTGTCTGTGGTAGGCATCCTAAAGACTTCATACTTTGTACTTGAGTTTACAGGTTAAATAAGATTAATAACAATAACCACTCTAGTCAGTTGGTGCTATTACATCCCTTCAGGTTTGAGTTCTTACATCTATCATTTCTGTCACAATGTTTTTCTTCTGAAATGCCTATTTGCTGCTCCCAGATCAGGGCAAGCCACTATTTAGGCTTTCATGTAATTAAGTCCTCTTTGATTTTATTGTTTTGTATATATAAATAATATAAAACACATTTATGTCATGACAATATTTACTAAATTCTTGGTACTTTTAACATGAATAAAAGAAAATGTCAGAAGATGTATTATTGTACATTCCTTCCTTCCTTTTTTTATTTCCAGTCAAAAGCCTTGCCTCAAATGTATATTAGTGTTTCTAATAATAATGACTGGATGCTTTTTCCTTTGCGCAATCCCATCGCTTTGTCTACGCCTCTTATTATTGTTTCAGGATATTTCTTCATGAGCCTCGTGTGGATATTACTCTTTGTTATTCACCTTAATTACTTGACCCAGTGGTTCTCAGTTTTAGACATTTTATTTAAGATAACTTCATCTGTGCTTTAGTAATCGATTTAAGTTCGCTTTTTATGATTTAGACATAGTTTGTTCCTATCTTTGTAGACCTGGTTTTAAGCCTGATTTGATCTTGATCTCAACTTAGTGGTACTTCAAATAATCCACTAAATTGTTTATCAGTCAAGATATTATCAACATTTTACTTGGCTTATACCACTGCAGACCAATGAATGTTTTAGCTTCAACGGGTAAACATTCTGAAAATAGGCTAATTCATCTCATCACCTCCAGCAGTATAGTATAAAAACAGCCAAGGGTACGGGGACCCTTAAGGGATACTCTGAACTAAAACAAAGGTGAACTTGAATCCAAAGGAAGTCTATTTAAATTATATTTGATATGAAACATTTATGGATTTTAGGCTATTTCAACTATATTTTGAACGCAAAACAGTTTTTTCTGATAAATAACAGTTTTAATCGACTGTTCTGATAATAATCGACACCGTTGAGGTAGAGGGTACAACAAGGGTCAAGGTGTGCCGCAGAAAGGTTGGGAACCACTGGACTACATTAGAAAAACCACTGAGAGGCGGCAGTGTGGCCATGATGGCTCAAGCTTTAGCACCTCCCTTCAACCCATGCGTCTGATGATGCATTCATGATAACTCAAAAACTGTAAATGTCCGTCGTAATCATTACAGTCTAAGCATTTTTATTATTAATTATGCCCAGGTATTTTTCTGACATCAATACAGCGCATTTTCAGTGCATTTCATCATTTCATTTGTATTTAATTTTTTACAGTCTATGACTTCATCACATAGTTTTGGACAAAGCTTTCAAAAACAGGATGCGAAAAATTAAATCACACTGTCAATGATACGTTGCGATCACAGATTTATATTTGCGATACTTTAATGGTAATACTATAGTAGAGTGTGTCGCGTTTTATTTACGTGTTTACGGAGTCTAACCTATTTCTTTTCGTAACACTGAACGCCTCTTTGCTTGGTCGGCTCTGAAGCCGCGCCTCTCGTTCCTCCTCGGTCGTTCGTAGTGAAATGTGGGCATATATAAAGAAAACACCATGTGAAGATTGAAAACGGCGTGAAAAAGAACTTGAAGACTGAAGTGTACGGGCGAGGACTGTGTTTGTCTCACCGGGACCGCGGGAGTTGGTGGGGCAGAAAGTGGATGGAAATAATTGACAGAGGAGCAGCACACTTTGACCCACGGTAGGTCGGTCCTGTCTGGGGCTGTGTGCGCGGTGTCCGCGGCACAAGGAGCGGAGTGAGGCCACTCGGATGACTGCCTCTCTGAGGGAACTTTGGGTTGTTAATAATTACACCTTAGCGCCTCAGAAATGCTCGTTTGTGATACGATTTCATTGAGTGACGAGCCGAGTGACACATAGTGCTACCATTTATACTTTTGAGAAAAATACCCAGGTGTTATTAGGTGAAATTATAGTATTAGGGTAAGTGCTCGGGGCTTGGCACGAACACCAGTCAACATGCCAAAAAGAGCTAGATTTTTATATTGACTATTTTTGCAATTGGGCCAGATGAGTTAATAATATCTAGATCTGATTTTATCTGATACATTCAGAAAATGTAATATTGCCCAGTGCCAACCTAGGTCTTGTCATACCATGCCTTTGTTGTATTTCATAGATTTGTGTTAACATATTGTTACATTTGTAAGAGACTACTATAGCGACATTGACCTCGAACAAAAAATAAAATTAGGATGACTCACACATTGTTATCAAAAATAAACTTCTTATCTAGAAGTTGCGCTGTGTAAGTGATGTGTGGTTGGTACTAGTTTACTGTGGGCTATTCTTAAAAAATAAAAGATTTTAATAATATGGGAAGTGTATTTTCAGTGTAACTACCCCTGGCCACTTTAACCAACCAGCACATAATGTTGTTACTGTGCCAATATCTTTTAAGGATAATTTCACTGTATTTCCCCACATCTGTTTGATATTCAGTAGCTCAATATTTTGGAAAGTTGACATACTTGGCCAGCGCCGGCTCCAGAACAAACTGACTGAGGGTGCATTCGGGTTTCAAAAGGGTGCAAATAGAGTTTCTCACCAAATGCATTGTGATGCCATTACAACTGAGGGGGCAAACATTTCAAAATGAGGTTGCAATGCACCCTCTTGCACCCCGGTAGATCCGGGCCTGTACTTGGCCACAAGGTCCAGAGCCGCCGTGTGATTATGGTCATTTCCAGATGTTGAATCGCCCCTTAGGTGTAGGTCCACTGCACTTCAGCCTTCACATGACAGCCAGTAGCAGGGGAGCAGGAGCCCCTTTTATGGCCAAGAATGTGGATAAAACACCATGCCAATTGTGGGATTATAACAGGAAAAGAAAACACACCATATGTGTCAAAATAAACTTTTGGATCAGAGTATTTCTTATTATTAGTTGTAAATTGACCACAAGTGAATCTTTGTTACTCAGTTCTTATTGCGTCAAAGAGCATTGTGTTCTCTGGCTGAAGTGATGATGACCATTGCTTTGTCAAGACAATGGTCATTTGTGAGATGGGGCATTATTTGAGAGCGAGAATGTGATCTATGCAAATAAACAACCCATAAAACATCAGAAGATATTTATAAAAAACTAAACTACAATGAAATACTTGCAATGCAAGTTGCAAATGTGTGTCTTTTCTATTTGACAACATGAGACGGAAAAGAAGCACATGATGTTTTGATGTAGAAGCGCTTTCAAAGCCCCTTTTCTGCTGTGTCATTTCCTTCAGCCTGATGTGCAGGTGTTCTAACATGCCCTCTGTCTGTGTCCACTGCTGGAGTGTTCACGACTTTACATTCCCCATTGGTGAAAATATCAAACCCTGGCACCGTCCTACTACCTCCCCGCTGTAATTGGTGCCAACTGTTTCAGCTTTGTTTACATAGTTTGGAGTACACAGTGATTGAGTACGCTCGGCTCTGTATGTGTTACCATGGACAAGAGTAGCCAGCCGCCAGTGTCACTGTATCCAATTGAAAACAGCCTGGAGATAAGTGCCTGCTTTGGAGGAAGTAGATTAATTATGTGTTTAACAACTCCCAGGACTGCTAGCTGGAGGTACTGCAGCAGGATGCTTCAACAGGGTTTTTGTGTTTCCCAAGAGTCAGCTCTTTTTTCCTTGTTGCCTCCGAGGGTTTTATGTTCTTTGAGTGTCTTCTTTCTGCTTTAAACTTAACCATTTTCCTTGCAATCTTCACCTAGTATTGTTCATTTAGTTACTATGTCTACTTTTCTAGGTGGCAGGCAGACGCATAGACCATGCCGACGAGCGATGGCCAAGGCAGATACCCAGTTTTTGTGGCCCCGCCTCCTGGCACCCACCCAAGGTCACCTGGTTATGTGCCCGGGCGAGTGGCACCGGTCCGGTCACCACCACCGGCCAAGGCTCCCCCACCTCCACCGATAAAACCTCACGGCCCACCCCCACAAAGACAAGTGTCCCATAGTCAATCTGAGGAGAAACATCAAAGGGAGCGCGCCCAGACTCTGCAGAGAAGAAAGAACACACTCATTTGTTTTGGGGCGTCCATGTGCACTTTCCTTCTGTCACTTATTCTCCTCTTCAGCCTCTCAACGCATGATGTTCTGGATGGTAAACTTCACTGAAATTATCTTTACATCTACAGTGTAAAAGCTCAGACCTGCAAATACGCATTTGCCATATACAGCAAGTTGTACAGCGCTCAGAGTCTGCTCCAAAGTATTCTTTACAGTCTTAAAGGATCTACTATTAGTTTTTCATAATTGTGTCCCTGGCCAGTCACAGACATGTGCTCCAAGTGAAATGATGTGATTTTCTTTGTAATGCTATTTTTGGTGTACCTTTCACATTATTTTATGGAGGAAGACTGACTCATGATGTTTTTGTGCATATCTTCACAGAAAACTGCCCAGACCATAACCCCTCTCTGAGCAGCTGGAATCCAGGTCATCAACCAGACAAGAGCATTATCGTCAGAAAGGGTCATTTGTTTAGATTGGAAAGCTCTGCCACGTTTCTTTCCCTAACAATCCAATCAGGAGGTATTAAAATCACTCTGTTTCTGCCAAGTTACACCACTCTAAAAGGGGAAATAGTGTGTCTGAGAATTTCAACATCATCATTAAGGCCTTGTCTGAACAGGCCCTTGGTTAATAACAGTTGAAAATCTCCTTTGTTGTTTATTACGCAGTGGTTAAGAAGTATCCAATCTATCTTTTACATTTTTAGTTGGGACATTACCCAACCCAGTGGTTCTCAAATAGTGGGGCGCACCTCAAAGTCGAGGAGAAATGTTTTCTTCTTCCTAAGGGGGGGCGCGGCAAAAAATAATTAAGATCCACTGACCTAACCCATTGTATTGAATTCAAAGAGTTTGAAAATGTATTTACTGTACCACTGTAGCTAGAACTGTGGCACAGACAAATGTAACATGATACAGTCATATTGAGTTTCTATCTTCTTTCAGGCCGAGTAGTGTTTGCGGACAGTCCTGATGGTTCCAGAAACATAACTCTAAGAACTGGGTACATCCTCATTGAAGATGGTGGTGCCCTCCACATTGGCGCTTCCAAATGTCGCTATCGTTCTCGCGCGGCCATCGCTCTCATGGGCCGCTCTGACAGTCAGGCTCACTCCGATGTGGCCGCCTTTGGCCGCAAGTTCATTGGGGTCATGAGTGGTGCAACGCTGGAACTTCACGGCACTGAGAGGATCTCCTGGTCTCTTCTAACACGCACCATCCCCGCTTCTGGTCTTGCCACTGGGGGTTATTCTTTTCAACGAAACTTTAGCCGCGGCATTAATCTGCGTGTTGTGGACCAAGACACCTCTGCTGTCCTCTTTTCGGAGCGCTATGACACACATGATTCGCATAATGACAGCCGACAGCTCACTCAGCGGCTCCGGGGCCTGCCTGAAGGACGCATTGTGGCACTAGCTGTGGGAGACTCTGCTGTAAAAAGTCTTCTGGAGGACACCAAGAAGGCCATTGAAGAGAGGCTGGGGAGCAGCTATGTCTATGACCTCAAGTACAGGTAAATAATCTCCCTGCTTTATTGTGGGATCATGTATCATCCGCAGTGCAGTATTTCTTGTGTGCAGTACTTTGCTTCATGTACTATAATGTTGTATTGTGTTTCCATGGGTCGTTCATTCTTTTAAAGACATCTTGGCTTCATGTTCTGTGTCAAATCCCTTTGAAGTTTTAACTTTGTTATGGTCTTTTATGTCGGCCTTGAGTGTTTGTTTATATTTGATCCTTTGGGACAGATTAAGATTGTTTATGGGATCTTTGTTCTCAAGTTTTGACCCACCTTCTCACTTGCAATGAGAAGTGCATAAAATCCTTCTATTTGTTTGAAAGGTCTCCCAAAAGTACATGTAGATATTTCTCTTCCTGTTTTTACTCTGTTATTGCAGAAATGTAGTCTGCCAGGACAGGAAATGCGCACCGGATAATGGGGTTATGGACTGGGAGTATCCAGGATTTGTGTGAAATGTGGCATTTCAGTTTATTTTATGGGTATAATGACTTGACTCTGAGTCTATAAAATAATAAACACACACCTCAGAAATATGTAATGCAGGCCGTGGCTCTGTTACTGCTGAGTCGCAGAACCAAATTTATTCCAGCGGTGTTCAGTTATTCACCGTCTTATTTCCAGTTTGTTTCAGTCCTTGGTTGGCGCTAGACTAGATTGTCCAGGATCACATTTCATACCACAGTGCTGCTTCCAAATCCGCACAGTGGTCTTCATAACTAGTGACTTTAGTCCAACTGGAGAGAAATGATAGCCTTACACTTTATCTGTCGTAGTAAAAATGGTCGAGGTCATTGTTTCATTGTTATTTTTTAAGAACGTTTTTAAACTTTGATTCCCGTTGCATAACTTATATTCAAGAGACAGACATTTGTCTACAACAAAAACATTGCCGGCTAAACATTTTACTTTTTGGTCTCTTCAGAGCACTATCAAAAACCAAACATGTCTATAGATCAGTCAGGAGTTCCCTAACCCTCTGTTTTAAAGAGAGCACTTACTCAGAAGTCTCTGTTAAGTCTACTATGTCAGAAAGAGGGAACTGGTCCTTGATAGCGTGGTTGGTAAGGCTGCTAGTTAGTTAGTTAGTTTAGTTTATTGACCACATATTATGAGTATCATGGGTTTCATGTCATTTATTTAAATGTCTACCCCGCGCTTAGCCCCCTTTTACCTTGTTCTGTTAATAAAGCCTACAGGCCAAAAAACGTTGACCCTAATAAGGTTGAGGAATTATTCATTATCATTAGAAATACATGCAAAAGTGATTGACTTAGACCAGATGGATCCTATTTGTGATGCAGCGAACCACTGTATTAACACTTTCTGAGAATTCACAGCTCATAAAATGTACTGTGCGACTATGGAGTTTGCCTACACCGTAATTTATTTCACACATTGGTCTAAACATGCAGCTCAGGGCATACTTTTACTTTCTAGAATTCTAAATCTGTAGTTGTGTGCACACTATTGTTTGTTGTGTGCTGCTATATCAAGAAAGGTCAGAGATGTTGAGGAATCATTGTGCGCTTAAAGTTCATAGCATAGTCTAAAATAATGCTTTGAAAACATGCATTCATCATTTTACAATGGGTCCCTGTGAGGCTTGCTTGTTGTTTAACCCTTGAAAAGGAGCATGAATCATTAATGTAAAAAAAAGTTTGACATTTAAAATGTCAATGGCCACTTAATCACTGTCACACTCACACCCTGTCTCTCTTGGCACCAATAGGTCCTTCACCACCTCATTTTCTTATAGCTATAATATAAAAATCAACTGTAGTAAAGATTTTGAAGCGTTTGGACACTGCTCACTGAACATGAGTAAGAGATTAGTGGAAATCTTATTAAATGCTCTTTTTAGATAAATACTTTCTCAAGAAAAGGGAAGTTGTTGCTCTCTCGTAACGCGTTTGTGAAACCTGTTAACATTGTATGTGTAATCATTTAGCAATGGTTTTGCTTGTATCTGTTCATTCATTTTGTATTTGCAGGCAGGCATGGGCTCTGGTTTCAGTGGTTGGTGGTGGCAACGCCTCTTGTTCAGAGGATGTTAAGGAACATGAAAACCATGACACTGGTGGCAAGGCTTGGGCAAGACGCAACTTCACAACCGTCAATGGAGTGGGCTTTTCTGTCAGCGCCTACAGCGAATGGAAAAATGGTGCAAATAAAAAAAGATACAATATCAGAATGATCAAAACATCTTCATTAACATTAACATTTGACATTTTATCCAGGTTTTCCCATTTCTGGCTTCCAGATTGATGCAGCTGACCAGGTTGTGTTAAATCTACAGGATCAGGTTCAGAAAAGTTGGAGAGCTGGAGATCAGGTGGTAGTCGCCAGTACGGACTACTCCATGTACCAGGCGGAGGAGTTCACCCTGTTACCCTGCCCTCTGTGCAGCAGCAGACAGGTCCGAATACAAGGTGTGAGAGAGATCTTTCCACTTATATTGACTACTTTATAGTTACTTCAGGTTTCCATTGTTTTTCCATTCGTCTATGATTATTGAAACATGTTTTGAGGGAAAAAGTCTCTCAATAAATTCAGTGGTTTATTCATTCCATTACATACTCGAGGTCACTCCTATCCACATCCATATTATTTCCTGATCTCAGAGTTTTTGTCAACAGATGGCAACTCCCTTTCTCCACAGAGGGGTGTATTGTATCCTTTTTTTCATTAGCTTAAGAACTGTTCAACTTGTGTATCTCTTCAAGGGAGTGGAACATCCTCCCTTGCAAAATCTTTATTTTATTTATATATTTCCAGCGTAATTGCTTGCGTCTGTTTGGTTCTGTCTTGTAATACTGATTTAACAGGACACATTTAGTTTAAACCATTACTTAAGTTCAGGGGTCCGTGCCAGTTGTATCACTTTCTGCTATATTTTCACAAACAAAAAATTGGTCATGTCAAGTTGTATTGGGGTATGTTTTCATTTTAGGGATTTGAGTAATGTTATAAAAATGTTTTCCTTCTAGGAAAGCCACAGTATAGCCATGTGGGAGAGATCTTCGATGGCATTGATATGCGTGCTGAGGTGGCTCTACTCTCCAGAAACGTTATCATCTATGGAGAAATGGAAAACGTCTGTTACGGAGACAACCAGTGCCAATTCTTTAACCATGATACATTTGGAGGCCACATAAAGGTTTGTTCAGTGCTTCAATACTGCGCAAGATAAAGCATGAATTCTTATGTTTTGGTGAGTCTGTTAAAGGTGTAGAGGAGGATGTTCTTTTTCCGGGTGGATCATCAAGACTATTGGTCCTCCTGATTGTCAATCATTCTGGTGATATGTTTACGTAAGGACGTCGTACGTGCTCGTTCCTGGGTAGTTTTCGTTTTTTTGCGCATGCGCACTTTCAGGTGTATATGTTGAGCTTCGCCTTCAGCTTTTCACTGTAGCTCGCAGTTCTCACCGGGTGCTTTGAAAATGGCAGAGAGTCGCAAGAGAAAAAGTGTCTTCGAGGTTTATGAGAAGAAGAGAAAGGCTTCAGAAGAGAGAAACAAGACCAGAGTGTTTTTGGGAGATTCTTTCACACGATGGCGTGCGCTGAAAGCACACGTTGGGCTTCCCACTGACGCTTCAGTCGCGAAGTTTCTACTCGACAGGTAAAGTTTGGCATTCTATTTGGAGAAATCCATTTAAAATCACTTCTAGTAAAAGTGTACATTGTAACTGTATATTGTAACTTTCTAGGGTAGATTAGTTTATTTAGTTTGTAATTTGCATCGTCAGTAGTTATTACGATGGCCACAGGTCTGCTAACATTTCCTAATCTTCACCGCAGCCCCCAAACAAAGGCATGTCAAGATTTTTAAATGTACTAGCAGTCATTTTTGCGATGAAAGTTCTTAAACATAAAAATGGATGAGATGAGATCTATCTGAGTGACCGTCTTTATCATCGCGTACCCGCCGCCCCTCCTCCCTCATGGCTCGGAGCCTTTGCTAACAAACAAACAAACAAACAGAGTAGCAGCTCGTGTAGAACACCCGCTCCTGCATCCATTTACTAAGTAATGTCGTTTAAAAGCGGGCCAATCACTAACTGGAAACGAACTCAGAAGAGGATCGTTGTGGTATGCTTTGGATTATGATTTGAGAATAATCGACCGAGTAGTTATTAGGAGAGAAGTTTATCCTAATGTAGGCTCTGATTAGCGAAGCCTTGGCACAGGTCACGCGCCGCGCAGACACGGGAAAGCTCTCCATTTGTCTAAAGTAGCCTTATGACAAATGGTAAAAGACATCACGCTGAAATGATCTAAAATCTTGTGTGATGTTTGACAGACAATGGCCAATACAAAGACTGTGGTGTGAAACACAGTTTGGATATCTGGCACGGTGCAAAGAACCTAAGTAAAAAGATTCTGGCTGTATGTTTACTGTTATTGAGACCTTTTTTTGTTTTTTTGGCAAGGAACCAGTTAATCTAATTCAATAAATTTGTTTTTTAGGCTGGACATGAGAAGGACTGTGCACTACTTCTGAGTTGGAACAGAGACATTTGCAATCATTTTTGGTACAGCTGTAAGGAAGCAGAGACCTTTGAAGCTTTCAACGTAAGTTTTTATTTACTGTATATATTTCTACACAATTAGAGTATACTAATATATAAAGGGTGTTTGTCAAATGTTTTTTTTTTTTTAATAGTACGCATAATTTACTGAGTGAAAACATTTGATTACAGGATCTTTGGACAGGAGTTCTGCATCATGTAACTGGCAAACATGAGTGGTACTTTGGGGCCTGTCGACATGGTCCTTTGGAGGAAGACCGGAATAAAGAATGGATTCCAAAGGGCTCTGCAGCACATGGAAGACTCCAAAAGATCGTTTACGATGCACGCTGGTTGAAAAATATACCCAAGTATCTCTCTTTCAGGTAGACATTTTTGTAGTGCAATTGCATTCCAAACCACCAATTTGCTTTATCAAAATTTGGAAAATGCCAGGTTCACACATTGTCTTATTTGCTTCTTTATTTTTGTTTTATAGATCAACCTCAGACCTGGAGTCCTTCCATAACCACATACTTATGTACGCCTCAAAGCGCTTCTGCTTCAAACCACCAGTGTACTATGCTCGGACCCTGTTGGCAGGGCTGGATTATAACTACCACCTAAACCGAGGAGCACGAACAAATGCAGATGGCTCATATCAGTAAGTTATCACTGATCTATAATCCATAATTTATACTATACACGCAATGGCAATATTGACATGTTTTTGTTTACTCCTCCAAGGTATGGCAGAATTTTTAACAAAAGATCAAAGATGTGGCGGCTGTACACCATCAAGAACCCAAAAACCTACAAGTACATTACAGATCTACAGAGTGTTATTCTCCATTCAAGACTGTCGGCTCCTAGGGGGATGGCAGGAAAGCAGCCTCTTGCACTTCATGATCCACGAAGGCTGGGGCTGTTGTCCGGTGGCCCTGCCCCAACAGTACAAGAATTGAAGGAAAAGAAAGCCCGCAGAGGGCTAGGTGAGTTGTATTCGAGTCAAGTGCCTTATTTTGTTGAATTCAATCCTCTACAGCAGGGGTAGGCAAGTTTGTCATTGAGGGACAATTTTCTTCATTGCCCAAATGCCAAGGGCCGAAAATTACAATTCTCGTCCAAAATAAAGCACAAATATTAGCTTTGTACATCATTTATGATCTAAAGGAGTGCTTTGGAAGGAAATGTGAAAATATTGACAGTATTTTCAACATTTTTGAGTGCTTTATCAGGTATTTGGTCTCCTATTTATTGAATAATATTTCTTCATAATGATCTTGGGGGCCACATGTTTTATGCAGGAGGGCCAGATTTGACTCCCTTGGCCTGATGTTGCCTACCCCTGCTCTACAGTGTATGCTGCTGTTGCATAGGATAAAGTCCTGATATGTAAACTTATTTTATTTATATTTTTTTTTAAAGGTCAACCATCTCACACATGACCTGTAGATGTGGTGCTTCAAAAGGAGTGACGTACGTGTGCTTCATTTCCCCTGTACATAATGCGCAAATCAATAATTTTTATGGTGAATGTATGTCATGTATAAAAGAACAGCATATAATTTTATACATTTGAGCAAATAAAAGACAAAATCTGCATATGGCTATCTCAAATTGCGTTGATATTTGTATATGTAAGTTCTAAACCGTTATCACATACAGCACATGTTTATGATAAAGAATGGGCCGGTTTACCATTAGATTATACAGAAAATTCTCCACAATGACCACAAGACTACAAGCTGTCATTGATGCTAAGGGGGAAATACACATTATTAGGAACAGGGGTGTGTAAACTTTTGAAAAGGGTCATTTTATTTAAAAAGAGCAAACACTGTTTCACCATAAGTGGCTTCACACAACCACTGAGTGGGAAAAAAAAAGTAAAAACATTCTGCCAGGATATGTAAACTTTGGAGCACAACTGTACAAGCCTACATACATTGTCCTTTGTGAACTTTTTAAAGCCACGTACAAATATTTTAGAGAAGTATGGGAAACTCGATGGAAGTACATGGACAAAGATATGCTTTGTAAGAAACTTTATCAACATCAATCAAAATAGTACATGTAACAAAAAGTTAGCATAAAATACACACATGTATTGATCCAGCTTATTTTATGGTGCAAGTTTACCTGATGAGGTATCTTGGAATAAAGCACAAAGAATTACGTTGAGTACACAAGGTTTACACTCTGGCCGGAATAAAGCCTACATAATTACCATTAGAATCCGGGAAACGATCTCTAATTTTCCACACACAACATGACGCTATAACAATTCTAACTCCTGGTCCCAGAACACCATATTGCCAGACAATAAAGTTCCTATATGCAGCATAGCGGAACTGTCTGTGACTTTCTCCTGTCTCCTGGATGTCCACCTCTGCCCTAAGGTCATTCCAGATTCGCCTGGCCAGTCTCAGCACACCTTCCTCCAAGATGTACAGCTCCATGTGTGGCAACAGTGACGTGCAGTTTTGTGGTTGTTGTTGACAGCATTTCTGTTCCAGCAGTGTTGGCATATTTCTGCAGGTTCCACAGACACACCAGTTGGGTGCCTGTGGATTAGGAGGGCCTGGTGGAGGGGGATCAGGGGTGAGACTCATGAGGTCAAAGATGAGACTCGGTTCACGACTGAGGCATCTTTGTAGAAGTTGTTGACACTCCTCTAATGTCAGTCTCTTTATCCTAGCCTGTTAAAACAAAATCACACTTAAAAAATGTTCTATTTAGCCCTTTGACACACAGCTTTCTAAACCATTGAACAGGCGAAATGTGAACACATTTTCTAATAAAAGGGAAAAGTGCAGTACATTCACTCCAGTTTTGAGTGTATTCACTGTTCACTGTCTGCCTCGCAATGTAGGAGGGAGCATTACAATAACAAAAGGAAAGATCACGTCTCACACTGTCTGTCTGACACCCTGGACCAGTAATATTACAATAACAATAGTAATGCTTTGTACTGATAAGAGTTTGTAAGTTAGCCTGTGACGTATTTTGCGACAAAAAAATGACAAGTTAGCGGTTATATGTGTACACATACCTCCTCAGTTGCAATCCTCTGTTTATGAAGTTCTTCAACCCTTTTGAAGTCCTCCCGTGACAGGTCAGCTAGCAGACGGCCACGGGCTCTAGCCCGACCCTTGCCTCCCCTTCTCTCTCCTTGCTCTTGGCTGGTGCTGGCTCTTGGAGGTCTTGTGCTCTGAGCTCGTCTCCCGCGGCCTCTAGGCGCACCCCCCCTCCTGGATCTTGGTCGGGATGCACAGGGAACGGGCTCGTAGTCCATATCTGATCCCACAAGACTGTCCTCTTGAAAGCTCTAAACGGACATAAATGAAATAAAACAATTTAGATGCTAAATGATAGCTTGTTTATGCTCGTAACGCTACATAGACACGAAACATTTTGTATTCACAATCCCTGATTACGATTGGCTTTATACATATTCTTTAAAACAAATTTTGATGGTTGTAATAGATTTTCACTTACCGGTGGGGAGTCTGACATTGTGGAAAAAGTGCAAATCTTCTTGGAAAGTGAGCTTGTGTGAGCGATGCCGACAGTGACTTGTAAACAGAGCGTGCACGAGGAGAACTGGGCTCGTGCATGTCTCTCGCACACGTTTTAGAAGGCGTTCCCTCTCGGGAGCAGGTAGAGCGTTGCGCATGTGCATTTTTTTCAAAATGTGGAGAGGGCGGTTCTTTCCTAAAATTCGGGAAAATCCTCCTGTATACCTTTAACTGTATGTTAGTACAAATGGCTAAACTTCAAAAGAGTGGTGTAATTTAGATGACTTCATTTAATTTTCCGTCAAATGTACATTTGAATGTTTAACAGAGAGAAAAGAGGGAAATCAGGGCAGTGGGTGACTGAGCGATTGGCCAATATCTACTTAACAGGAACCAGACTGTGTGGGTTATGCCATATGCACATAAATACCTCCTAGTGAGCTGTGTACAGTAGAAATCAAAGTTCATGCATGTCATTTTATTGGCTCGCTTGTGTGCATTATGTGTGTATTTCTTTTCCATGTCTGAAGATAAATGGTTTAGAGGTTTTATTTTAGAATTAGGTAAATTTTTCATTTTTGTTCATTGCCAAACTGACTGCGGCTCATAATCCACAGAGGATTTAGGGAATTCATTCTCAGCCCATGCACAGTATTCCTTGGAAATAATGACTGGTAGTAGTTCTGTTGTAGCTATCAATATTCAGAGTACATTTGTTGTAATATTTTGTCGTCTTTCTACAACAGATCCTTGGTAACTTTTCGTCAGTACACCTCTCTCATGTGGAGCTGAAGAACATGGGCCAGCAGCGAGAGACCGGCCGTTACCCACTGCATTTCCACTTGTGTGGGGATGTGGACCGGAGAGGAGGCTACTGGGAGCCCACCTATGTGGACGGTCTCTCGATACACCACTCTTTCTCACGCTGCCTCGCTGTTCATGCTACTAATGGTTTGCTGGTTAGTAGTGTGTCTCCACTGTTTTTAGTGTGTGCTGTTTTACATTATTACAAATATTGTGGTATTCAAGCTGGCAATCTTTATAATAAACCTCCTCCATGTGTGTGTAAACATTTGTATGTTTAATACCCACTAACTTTCATTAGGAATTGAGATTTAATGACTTGGAGATTAGTGTTGTTTGCATGTGTATCTAAACTCTCTCAGGACACAGAGCAGTGACAGCCAAGCTCTGTCCTTGGAAAGCCTTAATCTTCCAAACATCCTTCCTAAATCCATTGTTGAGGTGTGATTCATCCACTCTCAGATAACATTGTTTCAATCTGTTGACTTTAGCTGTACCTCTTCTGCTTTTCCCTCTGTTTTGGGGCTTGTGATGCTGTAGCACTTAAATAAAATATATGTATTTAAGCATTATAAAGTAACCTTTATAGACAAGTTGAAGTTTAACATTGCTTTATAGGAGTTTTTCATATTTGTAACTTAATCTATTTTTTCTATAGGTGAAAAACACAGTAGGTTATGACACTTTGGGTCACTGTTTCTTCCTGGAGGACGGTATTGAACAACGAAACACTTTCTACCATAACCTTGGCATGTTAACACGACCTGGGACCCTGCTACCCACCGACCGCAATGAGACGCTTTGCACAAGCATCCGGGACAGAGTCTATAAGGGCTATACTCCATCCCCGAGCACTGAGTGCAAGTATGTCATTACAAAATACACATCATTTTATTGGCCAATTGATTTGTGAACTATGTTTTCAGTATTGCAGATATAAATAAAAATTGTAATATTGTTTATTTGATTGGGGCAGTGTATGTTAATGAATACATTGGGATTTTGTGACGGGTTTCCAAATACATTAACATAAAAACTCTTTTAGAAAACACAAACTCCGTGCTTTGCATTTGTTTATATTCGTTTGGCTTCCTTAGATGGTTTTGTTGTTGTTAATGTGAATTCTCTTAAATCTGTACTACACTGATATTGTATTTCATCAAGAATAGGATTTTTTTTTTTTACCTCCTATTGGTTTCTAACTTTGTGTCTTGGGGTCTTTTACAGAGCGGTTTCAACATTCTGGATTGCCAACCCAAACAATAACCTTATCAGCAATGCAGCTGCTGGTTCACAGGTAATAAAACCGTGGAGTTACAAATAATGCATTATTGGAATGGACAAAATGACAAAGAAGAGCCATGTAATGTTGAGTAAGCTGCATGTTCTGTGCACCGGTTTATGCATCATTAAAATGGGATTTAACATGGGAGCAGGTTTTATGTGTTTAATGTTAGTTGCGACAGTGGGGAGGGAACTGGCTGTGCTTATTATTAGGTAGGGTATTTGTAAGGCATTTGGTTGTCTGCAGGTAATAACTAAAGAATTAGACTTTTATGAGCCGTTAAGCTTCTACCTTAGCGTCATTTTCTGTGACGTGCACTTTGTGTCCTTTGGTCATTTTGATCCCTTGTCGTTTCAGGATGCTGGCATTTGGTTTGTGTTCCACAGCACTTCCACCGGTGATTCTCATGGACGGGTACCAGAAACCAAAGCAGAGCTCACTCCTCTTGGTATTTTCTACAACAACCGTGTACACTCCAATTTTAAGGTATACTTTCTGCTGCTGCTTTACATGTAGCAATGGTTATAAATCATTAGCTGGACCTAAACATGTCTGTAGTTTCTCACAGTTTACCCAAATCCTTACTCGTTTCCCCTTGTGTTTACTTCTAAGGAGAGAGCTGTAGTATCCTAGCTCACTCGCACATCTGGGTTGTATAATAGTAGCTTGTAGTGCTCTGACAGACGTCAGACAGGTACACTGTAAGGTCTTTGTTCAGTCAGACCTGCCCTGAGTGAAGGCTATAACCAGCATTTACCACTGGACCAACTCAGCGCACAGGGTTCAGTACATACAACTCATGCATGCGCCATTTATGTACTATTTTTGTTATATCTTGAATGCAGTAATATCCCTTGTATAACATTAATTCTGTGCCTATGCTAGCTTTAGGTTTAAATTTAGTTTGTTTATTAGTACCTCTTACCCCAAAATAAACAGGTAATTATGTACATACAGTATAGTAACACAGTCCTCTATGCATAGTATTGAGAATATTTTGGTGCTATTTCCTTTATAGGCTGGTCTTTTCATTGATAAAGGAGTGAAGACAACCAATGCTAGTGCTGCTGATCCCAGGGAATATCAGTGTCTAGATAACAATGCCAGGTTTGTATAACGTACATTGAGTTCACTTTACCATTAACTGTGGAAATTGAAACTATTGTAAGAGTACTTGCGTATCCCACATGCTGTGTCTGTTTTAATTGGCCTTCAAGATGATTAAGCATCTCCACTGTTTTATGTTGCAGTTGGCAAATATTTAGGTATTTGTGGTTTACTAATGTATTTGTGTACACCACTGCCAATAACCGTAAATAAATCAAGCAATAGTTTAGTTCCTCTGGAAATAAATTCTCATTGACCAGGCTTGTGACTTCTGTACTAGAAGCTCCTTCGGGTTTGTGTTGACAGAGAAAACAGGGCTTCACAGATAGAGTTTCCAGTATTCGGCACCTTACCCAAACATTGCTCTGCTCTAGATGGAAAAAATCTTACGTGTCCACTGAGACTGCTAACCATGCGCTGTGTGTGAATGTGCGGTTAGTATGAGGAGCATGAGAGAAAGGTTGCTCATTAAATACATTTACTTTTTACAGGTTCCGTCCGCATGAAGATGCAGATCCGAGTCGCCCGCGAGTGTCTGCTGTAATTGACACGCTAATCTCCTTCAAGAACAATGACTTGGGTGCGTGGGTCAGAGGTGGTGACATAGTCATTCAGAACTCTGGGTAAGACACAAGATCTTCTTTTCAGTCTCCCATGGAGCATTATTATTATTATTATTATTATTATTATTATATAATCATATTTTGTATTAATAATAATAATATTTTGTATTAATAATAATACATTTGTGTTCTATGTACAGCTTTGCGGACAATGGAGTTGGACTCTCCTTTGCCAGGTAAAAACTGGACAAGGTTTATATTGTTTTAATGATATTGATATTATTTTAATACTTTACAGTGACGGAAGTTACCCTAAGGATGAAGGCTCCAGTCAAGAGGTGACACAGTCCCTGTTTGTTGGTGAAAGTCGAAACAGGGGAACCAATGGGGGTCAGAATAAATACTGGGGCCAAGGAGGAGTGGATGGAAAGATGAGGACCCTACCCAGAAACAGGTGAGAGCAGACAGCAGTAAGTAAAACCATTTGAAATATGGAAAATTTAAAATGAAACAAATTTTGTGGCTGCCAAAAAAGGATGTGTCAAAAGCAAGCAGCACGTTTCAACATAGTGCTATATGCATACTTTATTTTTGTTCATCGTTCCCACCACAGGGTCTGGTTTTACAGATCATTACTTTCCTCTTGAGATCTGGTGTTTTTAGTTTAGCACTACAGCTTTAAAGCTTATTTGGAACTTCATTGTTTGCATCATCACTTTATTAGAAGCATGTGCGTGTACAATAGCCTGCCGTTTTCATCCGTTAAAGTGTAACTTCTTTGCCTTTCTAAAGTTTGGATTTCTTTGTGCGTCTTTGCACCTAGTATATTGTAACATTGTGGACCCCACCGTAAATGCATTTTTAAATGGAACAATCAAAGTCTATTGCTGCTCTTTTTTAGAACGTTTCCAATACGGGGGTTCCAGATTTATGATGGCCCTGTAAGGCTCACGCAGAGCACTTTTCGGGGCTTTGTGCCCACAACTGAGCGCTACACCAGTGCAGTGGGATTCAACCTTAAGAACACTTGGCAGCTCACTCCTCGCAACAACCTGTCCCAGCTGGCGTTTCACAGCACTGTAAGCATACAGTACATGTAATTTATTGTAGCTACTCCCTAGATAATCTTTTGTGGATAAGATTTCTTGTATAACCGCATTATAATACAATAATGTAACATTACAGTTACATTTGCAGTTGTGGGTAACACTGAGGCCCTCTAGTGAATGTACCATGTATTGTTGTGTGTTCCTTAATTATTATCATTATTATTGTTTTCTTATTTTATTCTACAACATTTCTAAACAATTAATGCGCTTGTTTTTTTTGTGTGAAAATCTATTTTTATGTGATACATTTTCAAATCTTCCTCAGGTGAGTCTGCGAGCATTCTTCGGGCGCCCAGGCCAGTGGTTTGAAGAAAATGATCTGGATGGAGACAAGAACTCCATCTTTCACGATGTGGATGGTTCAGTAACCGGCTACAGTGACACATACATGGGAAGAGCAGACAACTACATAATCCAGCATCCTGCCTGCATCAATACGCCACAGTGGAACGGGGTGATTTGTAGCGGTCGATACTCTCAGGTGCAGTGGCCTTCAGACCTGCAGCATGTTCCTGTATGAAATGGGTTTTGTGAGCTGTGTGCATGTTTCGCAGGTGTATATACAAACTCAGGGAGCCCCTAGTCTTAACTTGTCCATCAACCGTGATGAATATCCAAATTCTCCTCTAATACTGAGAGGCATCAACAGCCATGGGGCACTGTCACAGCAATACCAGCCTGTACTGATGATGAGCAAGAGCTACACGCTGCACTGGAGTGGACCTGCACCGAGGGAGGTGGCGATGTCTCTGATCAACTTTGACAAGTGAGTTAATGGAGCCACCGATGTCTCAGCCTGAGCAGGAATATTCAAAAATAATATGAACACAATCTGTTGTTTGTTTTGTTTTATAGAGATGACTGGGTTCTTATGGGTCTGTGCTATCAACCTGACACAGCGTTTCAGATTATGGCTGACATAAACGACAGACAAAGCAACACATTTGATGACCTTACCGACTATGGCACAGTATCATCACTTGAGGAGCTTCAAAAGAGGCCAACAGAAAGAAAATATTTCTTTGATCAAAGTGTGGGGTCAGTACATTTCATTTGACATTTGAGTGTAAAACATGATTTATTATTGCTTCATGTAAATGTTTCTGTTTTCTCCCATGTACATAGGTTGCTATGGCTTTACCTTCGTGCCCGACACAGCAGAGATGGCCACAGCTACTGCTCGGTCAAAGGCTGTGAAAGAGTAAAAGTACTGGCCACAGCAACCTCCAAAAAGACTTGTAACTGTACAGCCAAAGCCTACCCCAAGTATGAAAAGCCACCCTCTGCTACTGTGCCCATGCCAGCCCCAAATACTCAGCCATGCCAAAACTGTGGTGCTAAACAGGTAGCTGCTGTTCAGGGCAGTACAGTTAATGGAGTGTAGGTTTCTCACAGACACTTCCAACATTTGTCCTTTCTGGATCTTAGGCTGTATTCTCCAGTGAGCCGTGGGCAGCCTATCTCCAGACCCAAATCAAGTCTCTGAGTAGCAGGGAGCAACAAATGGGGGACAATAGCTCTTTTATAACAGTAAGCAGCCCTGGTCACTTGTAATAAAAATCTGTCATATTTTTTTGCCTGGAACATTTCAGAATCTTTGGATTTAATCTGTGTCAACATTTATTCATGTAACCTGCCAGGTGAATGAAGTGGCCATGCCCTTCTCTCTGTCTGGCTATTTTGTGGTTTCTGTGGATGCTTGTTCCGGAAAAGTCATCAAGACCACTCTGTTTGAAAACATGAATACCAAGATGGAACAGTATCTAAAAACGGGAATACCAAAGAGGTAAAGAGAAGATTTCCACCTGTATTCTTTATTGTGGTATTTATTAGTGTGAGCAGAGCCATAATGTGCTGCTGTCCCTTCAGGGTGATTGTGCTTTTGGCTACAAGAGGACAATTAGATGACATGGCCCGTCTAGCACAACATTTAGTTTCCTTTGGTTTGGCTAAAGCTGCTGATCTTCACAAAAAAGGTGTGGGATCTTTCTTACTGTTGTTAAGCTTATTTTATACACACGCCTTTTCTTCCTTCTCCACAGAGAGTGTGGCCCTCTGGGCTTTTCAGGGAGGTTCTACGCCTCCTCCATGGGTTTCCTTTCAGACCAGTCAGGACAATGAGTTCCTGGGGGTACAGGAGCGCTACCTGCCTCTGGCTTTGGAGACCTATGGATGTCCACAGCCTGGAGCCTCAGCACGCAAAGACCTGGACCTACTTAAAATAGCCACAGGAATTAAATGATAAATGTGAACTATAGAGATACTGTTGCACAAAACTACGCAAAAACACAACCAGCTGATGAATGTGAACCATTTATTTATTATTGAACAGATTATGTTTACCATTTCAAGAGGGAGGCTTGTAAAATTATAATTTTTTTGTGCGTGTTGTGATTGAGTGTGTGTGTGTGTGTGTGTGTTTTCATGTGAGCCTCAGCACGGATGACCTGATGCACTTTGTGTTTTAAGACACAACTTCCCGAAAGAAACCAAAGTAATCCCGCCACGATTTGTGAAGTAAAGTAAATTCTTCAAGAGACCAAGTAGTAACCCCAAAATCTCTTCAGGCAGAAGTAAATGATTTATTATGCTTTTCAATGTAAACACCAAAATGTATCATTTTATTCAGCGGCTTTTTAGATACACAATTTGTAGTGAATGACTGTAACACCTTAGGATTGGAACTGGAAACCTTATCGTGCAGCTGCAAGCAATGTTTTTTAGCACCTTTTACCGATTCCTACATGAACTTACTGGATCTTTACATTGTGGCATAGTCTTTATTTTTTAGTGCTGGCCACATAGATACAGCACTGACGTACACACTTGTTTTTGTTTTTCAATTGAGAAGTGAAAAATGTTCGATCTGCCTCAGTCTTTATTTATGTGCCAACCATATCATGTATTATAATATAATATGCAGGAAAAGGTTGTTCAAACACAACCTGTATATTATCTTGCTTTCGGTGCCTTTATGTGAATAATGTTGTAGTGTATACGGATGTGAGCAGGGCTCCCCCACTGAGCAGTTATTCCTACCACATGTGTCTAACTGGAGTAGTCTGAATGTCAGTCAGCAGTTCCTCTGGAGGACAGTGACCCTTTTGCCTTATAACCACTCAACTGTTAAACCAAGCAAATCAGATCCAGTCCAAAGATGTGATTCTGTGGTGTTTCTAAATGTTCAACTCAAATGTGCTTTGTAAATATTGTGTTTCGCAGATTCAGAGGCATTATGAGAAGGTGTCAGTGATGTGTATAGTTAGTTTTTGCATTTGCCAGTTCAATAAATATTCTTTGTGGAATAAAGTGTAAAATGTATTTGAAAATGATCACCAATGTCTTGTCACCACTTGGGGGCAGCCTAGTATCTTGGTTGGCCTGGTTTGCGTTCCATATTTCTTGCTTTTAATCTTTGAGATTGATTAATAATGTAAGAAGCCACTGAAGCAAATCTGCACATAAGACTTTTAACGTTTTTAAAACGTGCATGTTACCTTAACTAGCCCAGAATTAAATGTACTTCCATTTAATTTTCATAAAGTCCTGGCTGTAAAAATATTCATACTTGTAATTCATCTGGCAAGTCGCCAAAAGGATTACAGTTAGGTCTTCTGAGACTCTAAAGATAGTGAACGTAGTAAGTATTAGAGCAGGCGTCAGGCACGCGGCCCGCGAGATGATTTCTTATTTATATTATATGCGGCCCGCCGGTAAATTGCATTAAACACGTTAGGACTGCATTTCCCGTGAAGCACCGCGCGGTAGAGCCAAAGTTGCTGCTGACGCGAAAATGACATCAGACGGGGAAGATGCGGCGCTTCTGCAGAGGACTTATCAACTTTTTTCAACAAAAGACGGACTAACAGCAGCGAACAGTGAGAGGAGCTTCTGAAACAGGTGGGAGTCAGAACGCGAGGGAGAAACTTTAGTTGTTCAGCTAACATGTGCTGAAAAAGTTACAGTACTGCAGCATGACAATAAGCACACATTAACACATCGTAATTGGTGTTTAAAAGCGTCACAACAGTAAAGGGAGGAGGAGCCTTTTCTCTCCATCTCTGTCGGAGCAACATTTCGTGCTCACACAAGCACATCGTGTCAATTAATGTAATCTTTATTAATGTGCGAACACATGATCCATAGTTACATTAAAAATAGTGAATATGGAAATTTATAAAAAAAATACTGCAAATAATTACAGCAACATTGACAGTAAAAAAAATATAAGCCCATCAATTCTCTAACAGTAGGTCAGAAAAAGGCAGGCCAATGGCTCCCCGTTATTTACATGAGATGAACCTCCCTGAACTGAGAGTCTGTAAAATGGCATTTGGCGAGTTGCCAAGTCTACACATTCATTGATGTATTTCTTTATATGACAGGGTAATTGAAAATTAACACTGTACAAAACAAGTTTGTAGCTGGTGCTCATTATCAGCTCCAGTCCCTGGTTGGGCCTTTCTACACTGAATTACAATGACATTTGTTGTACATTTTTTTCTAAATAGGCCAACAGACAGAAACTGGACCTGACTTCTGAAAGATTATTCACTGATGCCCTGAACCAATTTACCTGAACCAAAATGAGATTAATTACAAAAACACTAATTGTCTAAGTCTGTAATTTCTCATTTAGAAGCTCAGCAAATGTTTGGCCGATTGGAAACCTCTGGAAGCTTAAAAATGTGCAGATAGTTAATGTACAGTCTATTTTAAGGTATATTACAGCAAACAATAAAAAGTTGCTATATCATAATTGACTTAATAAAAAAGGCTTCATCTGTTGCGGGCCCCGACCAACACTGGGTTTGCATGTTTGGCCCCCAGTCCAAAGAAGTTTGAGACCCCTGGAGGATAACATTAAATCGCTATTTATCATACTGGGTCAAGCTGTACAGTTGTACTATTTCTGTCATAGCCTTGACTGTGGTGCACCTCCACCAATATTTTATACACAGAGGTTAAACATCTGCTGTCAGATGTTTGCTGACAGCAGATGTTTAACTGCTGTCTTTATATATCATACACTCACGTTTAGGATTGACATTGTGTAGAGGCTGGTCATTGTCATTAGTGCTCTTGTGGGAGGAAGTTCCCTACATGGCGGTTGTAAAAACTGTCAAGTGCTCAGAAAAATGGATGGCCCGCCCAACAGGCGGCAGGCCTGCACGCGCCTTAAGGAGGATTTACTTGTCCATAAAGTGCCTCTGTCCATGAAGACAGTGTGTTCCCATGCACTTTGCAAAATTCTGGAAATTAAATGTGTCAGATTGCCGAGGCACTTCTTGCCAGCAATTGTGTTTCTGAGAATACAAAAACCCTTTAACTTGTCAGCATCTGCTGTTGGAAAACACATTTTTATTGTGAGTCACTGGGTTTTACCAATGCCAACATTTGGAGTAAAACTAAATACATACAAATTAAATTCAATGCATTGTAGTCGATGCCAACTTGATATGGTTGACGTGTGCTTTTCACAGCTGAGCCTAAATTATGTAATGGTTAGTCTTTTGCGCTGTGCAAATACAATTAGAGAAATGCCAAGGCTTAAAATATAGCACAGTGTGTGTAGGAGAGTGGGCGGTAGCCCTTAACATTACACTATCACAGTCAATTGTTAAGAGCTAAATCTATAGAATTTAGCTCCACAAGCACATACTGTATAGTATCAGATTTGGGCTTTTTCTATGGCTACACAATCACAATAATAATAATAACACTAATAATAATAAAAGTGCATCCTTCAATCTGGGGTAGAATCTATAAAACAGTCTATGCATTATTAATCCTCATACAATCAATTTAGTTACAAATATATATTTTTTTTAAGCTCAACTGCAGATCAATGGATTACAGAGAGCTCGTATAGTTTTATCACTCGCCGCTTACATAATGCTCAAAGTTTATCGGGATTTTTTTATCTCACCATTCACACCCTCTTTTATCGGTGCCAGTTGAGTCCCCGCTGATGCTCAGTGATGGTGGTCCTGAATAATTAAACAATCCCGACAGCCTTGTAGGGGTCGGTTTCCATGACAACTCTTCTCCCAGTGTCTTCTTTGCCCCGAGGAGTAACGTAAATCCCCTGTCTGCTTAATGTCACCGAATAACTGTGGAGCAAAGTGGAGCGCAACAAAACACAGGTAGAAGTCAAAGGGAGATTTAAAATGACATCGTCCGCCTTCTGAGAGTGCCTCTCCAGCCAATGTTGTCACTGGGCGCGGCGTGTAGTGAACTGCTGATATATATACGACATCCAATCTAAATGAAGTAAGATAAGGAATCCACAGTTAGTTCAGGACCTGACAGTAAGGGTCACCTGTTCATATTTGGCAACAACATTTTTATAACAAAAAGAGGAGACGAGGAGCGCTTCCTGGACCTCCAAGGAGTATGACTAAATAAACAAAAATATACAACAACACACAGGATTCTGCTTTTTGTAGAAATGATTAAGATCTACAGTTATTAGGTAATAATTGTGTATATAAAAAAATCACTGCATTGTCAATTCGCAAACCATAGGTCTGTAGTCATGAGATTGCATACTCATCTCAATAGAGGGTTGTGTTGGGAACGGCATCAACAGAAGCTTCTTCTTCACTGTTGTAGAGCTTATAAGCGCCCACCCCCACATCACAACAATTAAAATCATCATTTCACTGTCACATTTCTTTTCTGACCACAAGAGCAAAGAAGCTTCTGTTGATAGCGCCAAAAAGTCAACTCAAGTTGATCTAAATCCATCCATCCATTTTCTTCCGCTTTATCCGGGGCCGGGTCGCGGGGGCAGCAGGCTCAGCAGAGATGCCCAGACTTCCCGATCCACGCACACCTCCTCCAGCTGTTCTGGGGGGACCCCGAGACGACACCAGGCCAGCTCGGAGACATAGTCCCACCAGCGTGTCCTGGGCCTTCCACGAGGCCTCTTCCCAGTGGGACATGCCTGGAACACCTCCCGAGGGAGGCGACCAGGAGGCATCCGGAACAGATGCCCTAGCCACCTCAGCTGGCTCCTTTCGACGTGGAGGAGTAGCGGCTCGAGTCCGAGCTCCTCCCGGGTAACTGAGCTCCTCACCCGATCTCGGAGGGTGCGCCCAGCCACCCTGCGGAGGAAACTCATTTCGGCCGCTTGTATTCGCGATCTTGTCCTTTCGGTCATTACCCAAATCTCATGACCATAGGTGAGGGTGGGAACGTAGATCGATCGGTAAATCGAGAGCGTTGCCCCCTGACTCAGCTCCCTCTTCACCACAACGGTCCGATACAGCGACCGCATCACTGCTGACGCCGCACCGATCCGTCTACCGATCTCACGCTCCATCCGTCCCTCACTCGTGAACATGACCCCGAGATACTTGAACTCCTCCACTTGGGGCAAGGACTCCCCACCGACCTGAAGCGGGAGAACCACCTTTTTCCGGTGGAGAACCATGGCCTCAGATTTGGAGGTGCTGATCCTCATCCCGCCCGCTTCACACTCGGCTGCAAACCGCCCCAGTGCGCGCTGGAGGTCCTGATTTGATGAAGCCAACAGAACAACATCGTCTGCAAAGAGCAGAGATGATATTCTGAGGTTCCCAAACCGGACACCCTCCGGCCCCTGGCTGCGCCTAGAAATTCTGTCCATATAGGTAATGAACAGAACCGGTGACAAAGGGCAGCCCTGCCGGAGACCAACACGCACCGGGAACAGGTCTGACTTACTGCCGGCAATGCGAACCAAGCTCCTGCTGCAGTCATACAGGGAACGGACAGCCCTTAGTAGAGGGCCCCGGACCCCATACTCCCGGAGCACCCCCCACAGGGCACCACGAGGGACACGGTCGAACGCTTTCTCCAGATCCACAAAACACATGTGGACTGGTTGGGCGAACTCCCACAAACCCTCGAGCACCCGATGAAGGGTATAGAGCTGGTCCAGTGTTCCACGACCGGGACGAAAACCGCATTGTTCCTCCTGGATCCGAGGTTCGACCATCGGCCGAATCCTCCTCTCCAGCACCCTGGAATAGACCTTACCAGGGAGGCTGAGGAGTGTGATCCCTCTGTAATTGGAGCACACCCTCCGATCCCCCTTCTTGAAGAGAGGGACCACCACCCCGGTCTGCCAATCCAGAGGCACTGTCCCCGACCGCCACGCGATGTTGCAGAGACGTGTCAGCCAAGACAGCCCTACAACATCCAGAGACTTAAGGTACTCAGGACGAATCTCATCCACCCCTGGGGCCTTGCCACCGAGGAGCTTTCTAACCACCTCGGTGACTTCAGCCTGGGTGATGGACGAGCCCCCCTCCGAGTCCCCAGCCTCTGCTTCCTCATCGGAAGACGTAACGGTGGGATTGAGGAGATCCTCGAAGTACTCCTTCCACCGCCCGACCACATCCCCAGTCGAGGTCAGCAGCCCCCCACCCACACTGTAAACAGTGTTGGTGGAGCACTGCTTCCCCTTCCTGAGGCGCCGGATGGTTTGCCAGAATCTCTTCGAGGCCGACCGATAGTCCTCCTCCATGGCTTCTCCAAACTCCTCCCAAACCCGAGTTTTTGCCTCTGCGACTGCACGAGCTGCAGCACGCTTGGCCTGCCGGTACCTCTCAGCTGCCTCCGGAGTCCCACAAGCCAACAAGGCCAGATAGGACTCCTTCTTCAGCTTGACGGCATCCCTTACCTCCGGGCGCCACCACCGGGTTCGGGGATTGCCGCCGCGACAGGCACCAGAGACCTTACGGCCACAACTACGAGCAGCCGCATCGACAATGGAGGAGGAGAACATGGTCCACTCGGACTCCATGTCCCCTACCTCCCTCGGAATCTGGTTGAAGCTCTTCCGGAGGTGGGAGTTGAAGACCCTACTGACAGAGGGATCCACCAGACGTTCCCAACAGACCCTCACAACACGTTTGGGCCTGCCAGGCCTGACCGGCTTCTTCCCCTGCCAGCGGATCCAGCTCACCACCAGGTGGTGATCGGTTGACAGCTCAGCCCCTCTCTTCACCCGAGTGTCCGAGACACGCGGCCAGAGATCGGATGACACAACTACAAAGTCGATCATCGACCTCCTGCCTAGGGTGTCCTGGTGCCACGTGCACTTATGGACATCCTTGTGCTCGAACATGGTGTTCGTTATGGACAAACCGTAACTAGCACAGAAGTCCAATAACAGAACACCACTCGGGTTCCGATCGGGGAGGCCGTTCTTCCCCATCACCCCCACCCAGGTCTCACTGTCGTTACCCACGTGGGCGTTGAAGTCCCCCAGTAGAACAATGGAGTCCCCAGCCGGAGCACCATCTAGTACCCCTCCCAGGGACTCCAAGAAGGCCGGGTACTCTGCACCGATGTTGGGCCCGTAGGCCGAGACAACGGTGAGAGACCTGTCCCCGACCCGAAGGCGTAGGGACGCGACCCTCTCGTTCACCGGGGTGAACGCCAACACGTGACGGCTGAGCTGGGGGGCTATGAGCAAACCCACCCCAGCCCGCCGCCTCTCCCCGCGGGCAACTCCAGAAAAATGGAGCGTCCAGCCCCTCTCCAGGAGTTGGGATCCGGAACCCAGGCTGTGCGTGGAGGTGAGCCCGACTATATCTAGCCGGTACCTCTCAACCTCCCGCACAAGCTCAGGCTCCTTCCCCCCCAGCGAAGTGACGTTCCATGTCCCGAACGCCAGAAGCTGCGCACGCGGACCAGGTCGTCGAGGCACCTGCCTTCGACTGCCACCCAGTCCTCTCTGCACCCGACCCCTACGGATCCCTCTGCGGGTGGTGGGTCCACAGGAGGGCGGGCCCACGTCGTCCTTTCGGGCTGTGCCCGGCCGGGCCCCGTGGGCAGAGGCCCGACCACCAGACGCTCGCATTCGAGCCCCAACCCCAGGCCTGGCTCCAGGGTGGGGCCCCGGCTGCGCCATACCGGGCGACGTCACGGTCCTTGATATTGAACTGTCCACTGATCTAAATGCGTGAAATGTAAATCTCTATGAGAAACTTATGGTTAAACTTATGGTTACCGTCACAGCCGTTCTTTGGAGTCAATATGTGACACATCAACAAATCATAATGCAATGCAAACTTCTTGCATGACCTGGAGTCATTAAGAAAAGGGGAAAAGGGGTTGTGTGTGAGCACTTTGTGTGGCTCTGTTTTCAAAACAGACCCCATCACTGTTTTGTAGCACACTCACATCCCACACACATCACACCACAGGTCTGTGAGTGTTCAGCGTCACTTTACATTTATTTATATGCATTCATATAAAAAAAAAAGCCTAATCATAATCACTATAGAGGTTATTTTAACCTGGAATGAAACCTTAACGTAACCTAATTTAATACATAAACTCGAATTAATATGTACTGATCTGATATTGATTAATTTATGTCAGATTTATCAGTCCGTCCGTCAGATTTATCAATAAGATAAAATTACTTTATAATTTATGATAACATATTTCACATATATCAACCTAGTGCCCTCTACGATGGACATATCATAAAAGATAAATACAAAATAAAGTGAAATAAATACATAGATTGTAAAAGGTTTATGTTAACCCTTTCACTCAAATTAAGTCAAAGAAATAAAAATGCACAAACCTTTTTTTGTCCAGTTTCCAGGAGGATAACCCAACATGTCAGTATAATCCATCATCTCAGTATAACCCACCATCTCAGTATAACCCACCATCTCAGTATAACCCATCATCTCAGTATAACCCATAATCTCAGGATAACCCAACATCTCAGTATAACCCAACAAATTATAACCCATCACCTCAGAATAACCCAAAAAATCATTAGAAGCCAACATCCCAGTATAACCCACCATCTCTGTATAACCCACCATTTCAGTATTACCCATCATCTCAGTATAACCCATCATCTCAGTATAACCCAAAACATCATTATAACCCAACATTTCAGTATAACCCATCATCTCAGTATAACCATAACCCATCATCTCAGTATAACCCAAAAAATCATTAGAACCCAACATTTCAGTATAACCCAACATTTCAGTATAACCCACCATCTCAGTATAACCCATCATCTTAGTATAACCCAAAACATCATTATAACCCAACATTTCAGTATAACCCAACATTTCAGTATAACCCATCATCTCAGTATAACCCATCATCTCAGTATAACCCAACATCTCAGTATAACCCATCATCTCAGTATAACCCATCATCTCAGTATAACCCAGAAAATCATTATAACCCAACATTTCAGTATAACCCAACATTTCAGTAAAACCCACCATCTCAGTATAACCCACCAGCTCAGTATAACCCATCATCTCAGTATAACCCACCAGCTGAGTATAACCCATCATCTCAGTATAACCCATCATCTCAGTATAACCCATCATCTCAGTATAACCCAACAAATCATTATAACCCAACATTTCAGTATAACCCATCATTTCAGTATAACCCAACATCTTAGTATAACCCATCATCTCAGTATAACCCAGAAAATCATTATAACCCAACATTTCAGTATAACCCAACATTTCAGTAAAACCCACCATCTCAGTATAACCCACCAGCTCAGTATAACCCATCATCTCAGTATAACCCACCAGCTGAGTATAACCCATCATCTCAGTATAACCCATCATCTCAGTATAACCCAACAAATCATTATAACCCAACATTTCCGTATAAATGCATCTGTGCAAATGGCGAGTTTGATTCGATTGTGATTCTTTGTGCCGCTTTACTAACAATACATGGACATAAGTAATGCCATACTATGCTAACACAACACAACAAGGGGGCGGGATAGAATCACTTGACTGAAGCTAAGATGTTTCCCGGTGGTTTGTTGATGTGTCATGCTCCATAGAGTGACTCTACCCCTGGTCCCACACACTCAACATCTCAGTATAACCCAACAAATTAAAACCCAACATTTCAGTATAACCCATCATCTCAGTATAACCCAACAAATCATTATAACCCAACAAATCAGTATAACCCATCATCTCAGTATAACCCAAAAAATCATTAGAACCCAACATCTCAGTATAACCCAACATCTCAGTATAACCCATCATCTCAGTATAACCCATCATCTCAGTATAACCCACCATCTCAGTATAACCCACCATCTCAGTATAACCCACCATCTCAGTATAACCAAAACAATCATTATAACCCAACATTTCAGTATAACCCATCATCTCAGTATAACCCAAAAAATCATTATAGCCCAACATTTCAGTATATAACCCATCATCTCAGTATAACCCAAAAAAATCATTAGAACCCAACATCTCAGTATAACCCAACATCTCAGTATAACCCAACATCTCAGTATAACCCAACAAATCAGTATAACCCAACAAATCATTATAACCCAACATTTCAGTATAACCCACCATCTCAGTATAACCCATGATCTCAGTATAACCCATCATCTCAGTATAACCCACCATCTCAGTATAACCCACCATCTCAGTATAACCCACCATCTCAGTATAACCCATCATCTCAGTATAACCCAACAAATCATTATAACCCAACATTTCAGTATAAATGCATCTGTGCAAATGGCGAGTTTGATTCGATTGTGATTCTTTGTGCCGCTTTACTAACAATACATGGACATAAGTAATGCCATACTATGCTAACACAACACAACAAGGGGGCGGGATAGAATCACTTGACTGAAGCTAAGATGTTTCCCGGTGGTTTGTTGATGTGTCATGCTCCATAGAGTGACTCTACCCCTGGTCCCACACACTCAACATCTCAGTATAACCCAACAAATTAAAACCCAACATTTCAGTATAACCCATCATCTCAGTATAACCCATCATCTCAGTATAACCCAACATCTCAGTATAACCCAGAAAATCATTAGAAGCCAACATTTCAGTATAACCCAACATCTCAGTATAACCCAACAAATCATTATAACCCAACAAATCAGTATAACCCACCATCTCAGTATAACCCATCATCTTAGTATAACCCAACACATCATTATAACCCAACATTTCAGTATAACCCAACATTTCAGTATAACCCATCATCTCAGTATAACCCATCATCTCAGTATAACCCATCATCTCAGTATAACCCATCATCTCAGTATAACCCAAAACATCATTATAACCCAACATTTCAGTATAACCCATCATCTCAGTATAACCATAACCCATCATCTCAGTATAACCCAAAAAATCATTAGAACCCAACATTTCAGTATAACCCAACATTTCAGTATAACCCACCATCTCAGTATAACCCATCATCTTAGTATAACCCAAAACATCATTATAACCCAACATTTCAGTATAACCCAACATTTCAGTATAACCCATCATCTCAGTATAACCCATCATCTCAGTATAACCCACCATCTCAGTATAACCCAGAAAATTATTATAACCCAACATTTCAGTATAACCCAACATTTCAGTATAACCCATCATCTCAGTATAACCCATCATCTCAGTATAACCCAACATCTCAGTATAACCCATCATCTCAGTATAACCCATCATCTCAGTATAACCCAGAAAATCATTATAACCCAACATTTCAGTATAACCCAACATTTCAGTAAAACCCACCATCTCAGTATAACCCACCAGCTCAGTATAACCCATCATCTCAGTATAACCCACCAGCTGAGTATAACCCATCATCTCAGTATAACCCATCATCTCAGTATAACCCAACAAATCATTATAACCCAACATTTCAGTATAACCCATCATTTCAGTATAACCCAACATCTTAGTATAACCCATCATCTCAGTATAACCCATCATCTCAGTATAACCCAGAAAATCATTATAACCCAACATTTCAGTATAACCCAACATTTCAGTAAAACCCACCATCTCAGTATAACCCACCAGCTCAGTATAACCCATCATCTCAGTATAACCCACCAGCTGAGTATAACCCATCATCTCAGTATAACCCATCATCTCAGTATAACCCATCATCTCAGTATAACCCAACAAATCATTATAACCCAACATTTCAGTATAAATGCATCTGTGCAAATGGCGAGTTTGATTCGATTGTGATTCTTTGTGCCGCTTTACTAACAATACATGGACATAAGTAATGCCATACTATGCTAACACAACACAACAAGGGGGTGGGATAGAATCACTTGACTGAAGCTAAGATGTTTCCCGGTGGTTTGTTGATGTGTCATGCTCCATAGAGTGACTCTACCCCTGGTCCCACACACTCAACATCTCAGTATAACCCAACAAATTAAAACCCAACATTTCAGTATAACCCATCATCTCAGTATAACCCATCATCTCAGTATAACCCAACATCTCAGTATAACCCAGAAAATCATTAGAAGCCAACATTTCAGTATAACCCAACATCTCAGTATAACCCAACAAATCATTATAACCCAAAAAATCAGTATAACCCATCATCTCAGTATAACCCAAAAAATCATTAGAACCCAACATCTCAGTATAACCCATCATCTCAGTATAACCCATCATCTCAGTATAACCCACCATCTCAGTATAACCCACCATCTCAGTATAACCCACCATCTCAGTATAACCCACCATCTCAGTATAACCAAAACAATCATTATAACCCAACATTTCAGTATAACCCATCATCTCAGTATAACCCAAAAAATCATTATAGCCCAACATTTCAGTATAACCCATCATCTCAGTATAACCCAAAACATCATTATAACCCATCATCTCAGTATAACCCAAAAAAATCATTAGAACCCAACATCTCAGTATAACCCAACATCTCAGTATAACCCAACAAATCAGTATAACCCAACAAATCATTATAACCCAACATTTCAGTATAACCCACCATCTCAGTATAACCCATGATCTCAGTATAACCCATCATCTCAGTATAACCCACCATCTCAGTATAACCCACCATCTCAGTATAACCCACCATCTCAGTATAACCCAACAAATCATTATAACCCAACATTTCAGTATAAATGCATCTGTGCAAATGGCGAGTTTGATTCGATTGTGATTCTTTGTGCCGCTTTACTAACAATACATGGACATAAGTAATGCCATACTATGCTAACACAACACAACAAGGGGGCGGGATAGAATCACTTGACTGAAGCTAAGATGTTTCCCGGTGGTTTGTTGATGTGTCATGCTCCATAGAGTGACTCTACCCCTGGTCCCACACACTCAACATCTCAGTATAACCCAACAAATTAAAACCCAACATTTCAGTATAACCCATCATCTCAGTATAACCCATCATCTCAGTATAACCCAACATCTCAGTATAACCCAGAAAATCATTAGAAGCCAACATTTCAGTATAACCCAACATCTCAGTATAACCCAACAAATCATTATAACCCAACAAATCAGTATAACCCACCATCTCAGTATAACCCATCATCTTAGTATAACCCAACACATCATTATAACCCAACATTTCAGTATAACCCAACATTTCAGTATAACCCATCATCTCAGTATAACCCATCATCTCAGTATAACCCATCATCTCAGTATAACCCAGAAAATTATTATAACCCAACATTTCAGTATAACCCAACATTTCAGTATAACCCATCATCTCAGTATAACCCATCATCTCAGTATAACCCAACATCTCAGTATAACCCATCATCTCAGTATAACCCATCATCTCAGTATAACCCATCATCTCAGTATAACCCAGAAAATCATTATAACCCAACATTTCAGTATAACCCAACATTTCAGTAAAACCCACCATCTCAGTATAACCCACCAGCTCAGTATAACCCATCATCTCAGTATAACCCACCAGCTGAGTATAACCCATCATCTCAGTATAACCCATCATCTCAGTATAACCCAACAAATCATTATAACCCAACATTTCAGTATAACCCATCATCTCAGTATAACCCAACATCTTAGTATAACCCATCATCTCAGTATAACCCATCATCTCAGTATAACCCATCATCTCAGTATAACCCAGAAAATCATTATAACCCAACATTTCAGTATAACCCAACATTTCAGTAAAACCCACCATCTCAGTATAACCCACCAGCTCAGTATAACCCATCATCTCAGTATAACCCACCAGCTGAGTATAACCCATCATCTCAGTATAACCCATCATCTCAGTATAACCCATCATCTCAGTATAACCCAACAAATCATTATAACCCAACATTTCAGTACAAATGCATCTGTGCAAATGGCGAGTTTGATTCGATTGTGATTCTTTGTGCCGCTTTACTAACAATACATGGACATAAGTAATGCCATACTATGCTAACACAACACAACAAGGGGCGGGATAGAATCACTTGACTGAAGCTAAGATGTTTCCCGGTGGTTTGTTGATGTGTCATGCTCCATAGAGTGACTCTACCCCTGGTCCCACACACTCAACATCTCAGTATAACCCAACAAATTAAAACCCAACATTTCAGTATAACCCATCATCTCAGTATAACCCAACAAATCATTATAACCCAACAAATCAATATAACCCATCATCTCAGTATAACCCAAAAAATCATTAGAACCCAACATCTCAGTATAACCCAACATCTCAGTATAACCCATCATCTCAGTATAACCCATCATCTCAGTATAACCCACCATCTCAGTATAACCCACCATCTCAGTATAACCAAAACAATCATTATAACCCAACATTTCAGTATAACCCATCATCTCAGTATAACCCAAAAAAATCATTAGAACCCAACATCTCAGTATAACCCAACATCTCAGTATAACCCAACAAATCAGTATAACCCAACAAATCATTATAACCCAACATTTCAGTATAACCCACCATCTCAGTATAACCCATCATCTCAGTATAACCAAAACAATCATTATAACCCAACATTTCAGTGTAACCCATCATCTCAGTATAACCCAAAAAATCATTATAGCCCAACATTTCAGTATAACCCATCATTTCAGTATAACCCATCATCTCAGTATAACCCAACATCTCAGTATAACCCAGAAAATCATTAGAAGCCAACATTTCAGTATAACCCAACATCTCAGTATAACCCAACAAATCATTATAACCCAACAAATCAATATAACCCATCATCTCAGTATAACCCAAAAAAATCATTAGAACCCAACATCTCAGTATAACCCAACATCTCAGTATAACCCAACAAATCAGTATAACCCAACAAATCATTATAACCCAACAATTCAGTATAACCCACCATCTCAGTATAACCCATCATCTCAGTATAACCAAAACAATCATTATAACCCAACATTTCAGTGTAACCCATCATCTCAGTATAACCCAAAAAATCATTATAGCCCAACATTTCAGTATAACCCATCATTTCAGTATAACCCATCATCTCAGTATAACCCAACATCTCAGTATAACCCAGAAAATCATTAGAAGCCAACATTTCAGTATAACCCAACATCTCAGTATAACCCAACAAATCATTATAACCCAACAAATCAATATAACCCATCATCTCAGTATAACCCAAAAAATCATTAGAACCCAACATCTCAGTATAACCCAACATCTCAGTATAACCCATCATCTCAGTATAACCCATCATCTCAGTATAACCCACCATCTCAGTATAACCCACCATCTCAGTATAACCAAAACAATCATTATAACCCAACATTTCAGTATAACCCATCATCTCAGTATAACCCAAAAAAATCATTAGAACCCAACATCTCAGTATAACCCAACATCTCAGTATAACCCAACAAATCAGTATAACCCAACAAATCATTATAACCCAACATTTCAGTATAACCCACCATCTCAGTATAACCCATCATCTCAGTATAACCAAAACAATCATTATAACCCAACATTTCAGTATAACCCATCATCTCAGTATAACCCAAAAAATCATTATAGCCCAACATTTCAGTATAACCCATCATTTCAGTATAACCCATCATCTCAGTATAACCCATCATCTCAGTATAACCCAGAAAATCATTATAACCCAACATTTCAGTATAACCCAACATTTCATTATAACCCACCATCTCAGTATAACCCATCATCTCAGTATAACCCAAAACATCATTATAACCCAACATTTCAGTATAACCCACCATCTCAGTATACCCCATCATCTCAGTATAACCCAAAACATCATTATAACCCAACATTTCAGTATAACCCACCAGCTCAGTATAACCCACCAGCTCAGTATAACCCAACATTTCAGTATAACCCATCATTTCAGTATAACCCATCATCTCAGTATAACCCATCATCTCAGTATAACCCAGAAAATCATTATAACCCAACATTTCAGTATAACCCAACATTTCAGTATAACCCACCAGCTCAGTATAACCCAACATTTCAGTATAACCCACCATCTCAGGCTAACCCATCATCTCAGTATAACCCAAAACATCATTATAACCCAACATTTCAGTATAACCCACCAGCTCAGTATAACCCAACAACTCATTATAACCCAACAACTCATTATAACCCAACATTTCAGTATAAATGCATCTGTGCAAATGGCGAGTTTGATTCGATTGTGATTCTTTGTGCCGCTTTACTAACAATACATGGACATAAGTAATGCCATACTATGCTAACACAACACAACAAGGGGGCGGGATAGAATCACTTGACTGAAGCTAAGATGTTTCCCGGTTTGTTGATGTGTCATGCTCCATAGAGTGACTCTACCCCTGGTCCCACACAAAGTCAATTACCCTTTAACATCAAACGATTGCCGCCTCCCCCGCCTATTCCACTGAATTAACCTTCTACCTGTAGATGAGGAGGTATGGTGGTGACAGTTATAGCTTGCCGTCGCACTCTGAGCGATTACAGGAAATTCGTCTTGTACTTTCCACACACACCGCCAACTCTGCTAATGACTCCAAAGAAATGTAATAAAAAGAGGATTAGGATGTAGTTGTTTTGTGAAAGGTGCTTATGCCCTGCTTTAACTGCTCGCAGTTAATACAGGAGCTCAGTGGGGCGCTCACATGTTTATATACTGAACACAGCATGACATTTTCAAGCACAAATGCAGCCTCAACATATTTAATTTGGAGTTGAACAAACTTTTCTTGTGGTTAGTAATATTCTTAAACTAGTAAAACGAATGTCAGCTAAAACTGTATTGAGGTAATTTTAACGATTACAGTCATGATGATGGCACTCATGCTGCCATTGAATACTCACGATGAAGCCCTCTCTTCATACGTGCCCGAGTTGATGTGGACGTGTTGATCAATCAAGAACCTGCTGAACTGCTGTTCTAGCCTGTCTAATATCTAATGTCGAAACAATGTCAACTTTCACTAAGTCCCACAGGTAAAGGTCTACAACCATATTTATCTAAAACTCTACTTAAATCCTCTGATATTTAGTCAGATTAACCCAGAACTGACAGACTCCGGTTTAAAAAGGAAAGTCGAAGAAGTTTATATTTTTGCTCAATTGATCCCAGTGGCTGTATGAGAGGTCAGCATCGAGTCTTTAATTTCCGTCACAGTGGTGTGTAGGACACTCCAGAATCAGTTGTTTGGAAGGTTTTCACTGCTCTCACCGGAAAACCTACAAAACAAGCGATCCTGGGGTGTTGTTAGAGACCACTGTGATCGAAAGTGCTGAAGTGCTGCATAATGCACTGGGGCACTACAATGTCAAACACGCACAAATACCATCTTTTTTCCCCCGCATAAAAGTTGCATAATGCACTTTTAAAACATATTACATGTTATTTGGTGTTGATCTCTATTGCTTGTGTTGTTATTGTGTACAAAAATATGATAACTATTAAAAGGCATTGGCAGTACTCGGACAGTCTAATCACAATCTTTTTAGGAGTATCTTCTGAACCCATGTCAAACTCATTACCTCATTGGCACTACAAATACAAATACAAAGGATTTAATCAGAGCAAATCAAATCTCTAAACCATCTAAGCAGTTGTTTCATAAAACTCTAATAAAACCTATTACTTTTGTAAATAACTATATCTGTGGATTTTATTTTTGCAAAGACATGGATGCTTATTTAACAATCAAATTCATTTCAGGAAGATTTTAAAACAGTAATCAGATTTTCAGATTTCAAGAAAGGGTAATGATTGGCCAAGGCAGAAATTATTGTTTTGGTGTGGAACCAAAATTAATATAATTCTCAGGATTCTCACCTGTTTATGGGAAATCAAATGTGGAGTTTTGGTAAATGTTGGCTCCTTTATGTAGTCCTGTAGTTTAGTTCAGATAAAATGTTAGATTTTGATTAGAGAATTAAACACTGACTGTTTTTTTTTTTTGCGCTACAATGTACTTATCAACGGGCAATCCTTTTTGTAGAAGCAGCAGATGAGGCGGGCAGTGTGCAAATCGATGAGAGTCAAACCTGAACCAGTTTGAACCTGATGTGACAGACTGCAATTAGGCTGGTCATTTTACAATCTGGGCATCACTTCAGCACCGGCAGACTATGACAAAACTGTTAAGGGGAAGAGAGAGGCACGCACTATGCAGTAACCGTTGAAAATGTAATAAATCTTGAATTCATTTTGTCATAAAACCGCATTTTGCAATAACGAACTAAAAGGTACATAACTCATTTCAATTACTGCATGCTATAGGGTATTTCGGACAACATTGACAACTCATTTAATAATTTCTAAACGATTACAAAGCTTTACTAAATATTAATCAATTTAAACGCTCTATACCTGATTATTCAATTACGAAGATGAAGAAGAAGACGAAGAAGAAGACTCTCATAATTAAAACTATTTGTAGCATCCCAATTCTTCACAGGGATGAGTTTATAGGTACATTTCACAACTGGCTGGGTCACTTTTCAGGGTCACTTTCACTGAAATGCTACAAAACAAGCCTGTAAAGTCATGAGACAGACCATGAATATGTTTGGACAAGGAAGGCCAGACCCTTTTCCTAACCCTCTCTAACTTTACCTAACCTTAACCAAACATAGAGATGGTGTGTATTGTTATGATGGTTGTGCTATGACTTACAGTAACTCGTGAACTGGGCTGCGTAACATTTCACTCAATAAGCAGAAAAAATTAAAACATTTATCGATTACAGATATTTTTAGCTTTGAAGAATAACTAAAAATCTAACAGACACATGTTTGTGTAATCGGCTCACCTGCACTAAGACCTGACTTGCAACTTTACTGGGAGAAGGGACTTTTCCAGCTCATCTCCATGGAGACAGCAGAATATGAGATTTGAGTGGGTTAGGCTAGATCCTCATCAAAATCCATTCTTTGATTACACACTGCAATAAGTGCAATAAAACTAAATGTTGAAATGATGATGAGTGACATATTTTCTAATGCATTAAAACTGCTTAATTGTGTGCACTTACTAGTTACCAAATTCATAACAAAATGTGTTGAGAGAGTTTATTGCCAAAATTGGGCTCAACAAAGTCAAATCAAAAACCACAAAAAAGATCAACCATGTAGAAATGGAACACAGGACTTACAGCAGATGCCTTCCCAGTATTACATTATGTCATAGCCGTGTTACTAGACAACAGAAAGCCCTAAAATGATCATCAGCTACAAGAGGCCCCTCAGAAGTCGGCTCCTCCTCGCTGTTGCTGTGGCATCCGAGTGATCTCTTCATTAATTCATAACGGAGCACCGGACCGAATTAGCACTCGTTAGCCGCCCGCTGTTTACTTTTCTTTATGTGCTAACATTAAGCCCTGGCTCTCTTAAACTGCGTGTGCATGGACATGTGCAGGATGGGGTGGAGTTGGAGGCCTTTAAGGTGCGGGTCGTCATATCACGCTCACCTAGCAACCTGTGGCCTGGGACTATTCTCAAAGGCAGAGTATCACTGGGGGGGCCACACACACACACACACACTCACACACACACACAGACACACACACATGCCCGCCTCCCCCCTACCCCACATCCACATAACTATCTGGGGCTCAGGTGCATTTGCTCATGATGTTTTGCTTGGCAGAAGATCAACATGCTGGAGAAGAGTTTCATGGACAGCTGCCTGCACTGCTAATTGAACCTGGACCGTTAGTTGGTTTGTAATTGGTACAAGCAAGAAGATAAAGCAGGATATTCAAGACACCGGACGTCCTGCGTGATGCTTTTCGTTTTGGGGTCGCTATTGCAAATCATCTGCTGGATAGTCTGCTGCGCTTTACGTATTCATCTGGCACACATACCTTTTTTGTTTTGATGTTGCATCTTTAACTTCTACTAAACCAATATTGTTCTGAACCGGCAGTAGCGTTTGACAACTTGACTTTCATTTGTCCCCATTGCCAAGCCGTTATCCGTGTCTTTCCCGACCATGCAGACGTGTTGTGGTATGAGGTGACTGAAGTGTCTTATGAAGACCTACCCCGGCTGCGTCATGACCTGTCCTCCAACACGCCTCCACAGACAGAGGGACGTCTCGGCCACCTGTGGTTTCTGACTCCTGGAGGCAGCCATCTTCTGTCACAGACCTCTTTCCACTGTCCTCATCTGGGTGGGAGATGACCTAGGTTACTCTCTAGAGGTGGAAAAAATAAACAGGTCTATCAGAAGGAGAAGTGAAGGTGGGGAGGAGAGGACACAATACCAAGGGACCAACTTTGAAAGTGGTAAGAATATCGGCCATTTTGTATTTCTAAGTACTTATGGGCTTATTAACAAGACAAATTCGGGTCAATTTCTCTCTTCAGTTCTCACAAGCCACTTGGATTTGGCCAGATATTAAACAACTATTGTAACAGTTTTGTAAGCCATATATTTTGTATACAGCTCTCATGATTAGAGGAAATATATCAAGTAATTCTAATGTATTAAGATGACCACACAAATGCTAATACCCAGCCTCCTAGCATAATTGCCTCAGTCATATTTTGAGATTTTTGAAAACACTTCACAAATGACTTGACAGAAGAGTTGCTATTAGTTGCAACAAGCAATTTGCTGTGGACATTAGTTAGGGATACGGTACCTAAAGATGCAGCAGTTTGGAGAGTAGAGTGAAACTGTAAAACATATGTGGCTAAAAATGATCAAAAGCGAAACACAAGGAGGCTGACGATATTCAAAGGGGTATAGGCTACAAGAAAATTCTAGGTAGTGAGAATAACATTTACAATAAGTTATCATTTAGATTAGCTCTAGAAGTGGTCAGCTGTTGCAACATTGCTTAGTTTCCCATTGCTTCTCATTCCGTTGCATCTATGCTTTTTTCCCTCTCTCTCTCTTCCATCTGTTAATATTGGACGCTCAATGTAACATATGCTGCTTATGTATTAATCATCTACAAAAGGCTGTTTTAGTTAATCTGATTAAACATGGCTGCTGAAGAAAGCCTTCAAGGGTTGTCCTCTACTTTCTCTAGTTCAGTTAACATTAGCTCTTGTCTAAAACCTACACCTGTCATTTTCGGACGTTTAATGTTGTCTTAGAATGGACCAAGTTAGATATAACTAAGAGGTACTTGCTTTGTCCAATATTTCACTGATGAACTGATAAGGAGGCCCTAATTAATAATGGCAGCTGACAGTGGATAAACATAAGGACTTGCACATATAGTTCAAATACAGCAGATTAATTTGTGAACAGACTGATGAGTATATCAACATTCCTGCCGACTGTTGTCAAACAGTGAGTGTTTGTGTGGGAGTTACAGCGATAGAGAAGACAGTTTTTGCGACACGTTTCAGTAGAATCAGCAGAAGGCGGCTTGCATTTTGGCACATTTTCTTCTCGTGAGGTCGTTTTTTTTTCCATCAGAAAAACATGACGCAAAATGATTAAACTGGATATGACTGGATATGACAGAGTACAGTCCTTCGTTTGTAATGAGAACACTTCCTAGTACAGTTCAGCGTTGTATATTTGTGATATTATTTCTAAGTAATATTAATTATTTGGTTAACATGGGGTGACGTGATAAAATTGAGCAAACAGAATGACACATATTGTCAGTGAAAGTGAATTATTGATAGCTTCAGCCTGCTTAAAAATGCATCCCCAACCTTTCTGTCGCAGAGAGAGGAAGTCATAATTAGTGAGTGGCTATGAGCAGAGACAGTCAATAAATATTAAATAATTTTTTGCCCTAAAAATTCACAAACTAAAATCCTTGTGAATCACAAAGATATGTCAAAAAGATGTAATTGCCTGATCTTGATATTTGTCTTACAGCAAATAAAATGTATTATGTACTCAAAACTCAGGTAACAATTTTCACACTGTTCTGGTCATAAGAGCAAGGTGGCATCATGGCAGGCAGCGAGACGGGCACAGATCAAATCAAATACTACGGGGGAATGAACCGGTGACAGCTGGTAATAGCTGCAAATGGGCCTCGGCTTCTCTCTTTCCTGAGATACTACTGCACTGTGTCACCCATGTCAGATCAACTAGCAACCACTTACTCCTACAACCTCACCTGGACAATCTCTCTCTCTAGACTAATAATGTTTCTTATATTTTTTTTTACTAGATAAGTTTTTTGCCTTTGATTTCTTTACTCTGAAATCAAGGAGACCAGTGACATTTTTTTTTTAATCCAATTGCTTCATACATGGAAGTGAATCATCAAAGTGTCCAGAGATCTAAGCGTCATGTCCGAATATTTCCAAAATTCCTTAAAGTTTTACACGTAACAACATCTGAAGAATGCAATTCATATTTTGATCCTTATTTTTTGTGCTGTTTTATGTGTTCCTGAAGGAGAAATGACAAGAAAAGTCCATGCGAGAAGAGTCCTTGCCCCTTTGTGCATAGAACCGAAGGTAGGGAAACAAGTTTCTAAGATTCCCACACAGATGTTTGAATTGTATTACATTGCATCTCATCTCATAAAATGAATGTTGCGTGTGCATGTGGAAGTTAAAAATGTCCGGTGGACTCAGTATAACTATGGGCAATTTGGGCCACACAGTGCTTTTTTAGAACCGTAATTGCTTGTTCTTTCGTTTGCTTCAACATCTCAGTGCTTGACCCTCTGCATAACCCAAGAGGAATGTTCTTCTAATCATGTAGCTAGTTTATTCCTTAATGGGGAAAAGACACCAAAGAAAATTCTTACTAACCAACCTTGATTGGCTGCTGAAATAACTGGCCACCTCATGTTCTGGTATGGAGGAGATCAGCCATGTATTTCAGGGCAAAGGACTGTGTGTGGGCATCTCTGATTGTGCAGAGAGTGTGGGGGGAATGTGCCAGTGGATGTAAATGGTGTGAAACATGAGCACACATCGCGGTACAAGGGAGGATTATAATGAAGCTTGATGATGCAACATCTAAGTTTTCGGGTTAGTAACCATGGCAACTACACAACCCCGCGTGGGTGGGTGTTTAATGTTGTGAAAGGGGTGGCTTTGGGAGAAAGGAGGGAGACAGATGTCAGATGGGCTACAGCAAGACAGGCCCATCCATAACTTTAAACGCACCTTGTCAACTTTTTAGAGTTTCCGGGCTACCGTGTTATCTGTGAGAGATTGGACTTGAATGGGCAAGTAAGGATGTGTAGCTTTTCTTACCCTCATTTTCCAAGTTGCTGGGCATTTTTATCCCCAGTGGTGTCATTTTTCATCTGGTTTAATAGATCCTTGTGTTTATTACTGCAACCACGAGAATAGCAATCAATCATCAAAACAGAATAATAATACGGATAGAAAAAAAACAACAACTTGATAAATCCCTTGAATGAGAAGCTTCAACAGTCTTAATTTCTGTAATTTAAGGCAAGGCAACTTTATTTATACCGCGCATTTTGTACACAAGGCAACTCAATGCGCCAATTTAACTTTCCCGGATGACTGAGATAACTAGCCTAAATGTAGCCTATGTAATTTTAGGTTACTGTGAAAACATATAATAAGAATTAATGATAAAAAAATATATATATATATTGTGAGATGCTGAACAATAATGCCTTTGAAATAGGCCTATGTTCAATAAATGAAGTGGGTTCACTGGCTCAGTGTGTGTAGCTCACCCAAAGATATAATATATTAACCTACCTCAATGACCTCGAGTCTTTCGCGCCTTCAGAGCGCAAAATGGAAGGCTTGACAGATACGCTGCAAACGATTTAAACTTTTAAGAAGATGCTCTGGTATGAAAAGTCACGTAATCTGACATAGGTAAGTTGGAGGGTAATATTTCCCACGTTTTGAATGCATTAGGATCTAAAAGTGTATTCCCCTGCAATTAGCTCTGTAAAAATAGCTCTCTTTGGCTAACAGCGCTTGCCAACATACTGTAGGCTACATTGCTAAAGTTCAGTGTGAGCTTTACTCCATTTGCGCCTTCAACTCTTACTTTTAGGGCTGGTCTGCGATCTGCTCAGTCTCTCTTCATCCTCTGGGGATTAGTTTTTTATTCCCAGTCTCTCGCGTGCTGCTCAGTCTGTTATTTCGCACTAACACACACGAGCGCACTGTGCACCTTAACAAACATGGGTTTTCTTTGATTTCATGATCACATACACATTATGTAAACTAATCCCCAAAAGGCGAGCTCTTGTGACCGATGGCAACAATGTCCCTGTTGGTCACAGATGTCTGTAAACTGCGGCTCTAGTGACTATATCATCTATCTGCAGGCCTACCTAATCATATCTCAAACATAACTAGGCTATTATGAAGTGTATTTTTAGTCTATGGCAAACATAATGAAGTTAAAATATTACTACTACTACTACTACTACTACTACTACTACTACTACTACTACTGCTCTTAATAATGATAATAATAATGATTATTGTAACACATAATGATTTTGATTATTATTATCATACAAAATGTTTATACATTTGTCACCCATTTACTGTACACTTTACCAGAAAGCAAATCTAAAGACACCACAGACGAAACAGTCGTCAATGAAAGCACCCCTGAGTCCCCACACTGACCACAGAGGCTCAGATGGCTTAACTCATGAACTGTGAACCAAGTCCATCAAAGCAGAGAAAAATCAGCAGATCACCCGAGGAGCTGTATCTAACAGAGACAGTACAGGGAGGTTTAGTGGCTGTGTATTCACAGGGAAAGAGGGAGTACCGTGTCTTTTTGGCTCTCAGACGGCTTTAAGCCTCTGTATGATTTTCTTCACAGGGACCTTGTTCTTTAGAGATTTTACTTATTTCTTTATTCTGTTATCCTTATTTCACCTGGCTCACATTTGAAATGTGAGTTCTCTTCACATTTCTTTTTTTTTTTTTTATCTCTGCCTCATGCCACCCTTTTCACCCAGATATTGTACCCTCCACCCTCCCCATCCGTGCTCGCCTTGTTTGCCTCCCTCCCTCAGACTCACTCTCTCGCTCTCATTGTGAAGAGGGAAACAGCATCGACGGCCACAGTAACAGCACATGCAACAGGGTGCAGACAGCAGCTTCTGCTTCGGCACCTCTTCTCCAACTCTCATCCCTCTCTGAGGACGCTTCTAGGGAAAGAAGAAACACAGAAGTCCAACAGAGCGCAAGATTTGTCATCCGTATTTGCATCATATAAAGAAGAGAGAAAGCGGAAAAGTTCAAGGAGCAACTGCAAAGGTGCTGAACATTTTCTGAACTGAAAAGCTTTCAGTACAAAGAGAGAACCAGAAGAAGAAAGTTAATGTGGCGTGTAAAGCAAAGTAGACTGTCTAAAGTGAAGATGCAACTTGTTGCTGCAGTTTAATTTAAAACAACCTCTCTTAAATTACACACTAATGACGTCCAAGAAGAAGTGGGCTGAGAGGAGGGAGCTGCGCAGAGACAGGCCATTCTCCAGTCGGGACGATCCTTCTGTAGCGCCTGGGACATCCGGCCCCGGCCGCTCTACCACCAGGGGGCGCTTCTCTGAGTCCTGGAAAAGATTGAGCTCCAGAGGGTCCACCAAGAGGGGAGGGCTCAACTCTCAGCAGCCACCGGTAAGATGTTTTTCGGGACACACAGGCCCTCACTGCATGGCACCAAAAATAATCAATGGTTTATTGGACCTTTTGGGTGTCTCACCTGGGACAGAGCGGGTCTGACTTCAATAAGTGAAAAGGCTTCAATCGGCTGCATTTACACACATACATAGTTTTCATTGGAAGTTTTAAATCTAAACTAGATGTGCTACTAATAGTTGACGATTTTACAGCTGTTAGGAAGAGGTAGAGAGAAAAAAAAAACCTTAGCCCTACTAAATATTTTAGTTACATAATGTATTTGTGTATTTGTGGCGACAGTGGCTCTGATGATAGTCACAGGTCGTCTTATATCCAGAAGGCTGGCAGCTCGAATCCCGGGTCCTGCAGGTGCAGACTGTCGTTGTGTCTGTGGACAAAACACTTCTTTCACTGTGGCTACGAACGTGGGTTGTTGGTGTTGATCACAGGGGCCAATAGTGCAGATTGGTAGCCTCATCTCCGTCAGTCTACCCTAGGGCAGCTGTGGCTACAATATAAGTTTTTCTCTAGGTACGTTATTTCTAGGTACGGTATTGCCAAGAAAAAGGCAATACCGTTGTTTATACACAGGCGGGTTCATTGAAATGATGCATGTCAGTTTTGGTTTTAGTTCAGTAAGTTTTTGTTTTATTTTTTCATTTTGGCTTGATATCACATGAGTAATGATGGGCTGTCTAAAAAATGAATAACATTCTTCCCCTCTCCTTCTAAAATGTGGTACTGATGTTTATGTATCAGAGTGAATCTAGCCTCTAGCTGGGGGCTCATGGACTATTGCACATGACCAATCTGTGTGGTGATATGTGGCAGTGATGTGTGGTGTGACGTTGGCTGGGAAATGTGTGGGAGAGCGATTTGCACGCATGGAGAATATAAATTAATTTCTCAATTTCACTTTTTTCACTCTTGACATCAAAGCTTTGATGTGTAGGTAACGTGCTGGTGAACTCTCCTCTGTTGTCTGTGTCTCAAGCGTCCCTTATGTTTTTAGTGTACACTGAGCTTCATCCTCTGGGATTTGTGTCTCTTAGATATACCCCACAGTCTACTGCTCAAAGCAGCAGACATGTTGTACTCTCAGTCTCTTGTGAATTGGAACGATCTTCTTGTTGGTGTGTGATTGACCTGAGAGGTAGAAAGGAATGAAAAACATAGATTGCAAAACATAATGAAGGACCATTGCAGCTTTTCAATTGTGTTTTGCATCACATGTTTTAAGATGTGATGTGGCAGGGCAGATGGAGGCAGGTGCCACCCTGTTTGACTGTTCGGCTTTTGTAATATTGGAGCCTAAAAATAGGTTTAGAAGGCTCTATTTGTATTGTAATGTCACTTTGAGGTGACTGTGTTCTTCTGCAAACTGAATGTCTGACAACCTTTGTTCTGATAACACAGTGGTTCCCAAATTGGGGGTTGGGAACCCCTGGATGGTTGTGGGACACTGAAGTAGTGGGGGTCGCGAGATGATTTTGAGACGATATTTAAACAATTTCTGACATTGAATTTGATGTATTTTTGATTGAAAACAGCATATTTTGGGGAAATTAGGAAAATATCAAAATACAATATCCAAACAAACATCATGAAACCAGATTTGAAATGTTTTGCATCTTTAATTATTATAAATGTTAATTACATTTACCGAAGGGGATCCCGAGTTGTTGGTTGAGTGATTTTGGGGGTCACAGCCTGAAAAGTTTGGGAACCCCTGTGATAACATACATAATGGGCTTCTCTTATTTTGAATCAGAAAGCAATAAACAAAACAGGATTTTTCTTTTAAAGATGCAAAGTAGGGATGGGCAGATCGATACCACGGTATCGATATATCGTTACCAAAAGCCTACTTTTAAGTATTGATACCGGGCAAAAAGTATCGAGTAAGTAAATTGCATATGTAAAAAGAAGGTGTGGCAGCAATTTTAAACGCAAAAGGACGATTTATATCTATAACAGCCCACAGTAGGGGTGGGAACCTATGGGTAGCTCACGATTCGATACGATACGCAATACATGGTTTACGATAACGATTAACTCACGATACGCCGATACTGCGATAATCGATATATTGCACAAAAATAATCTACGATACATCATGATAAAAAATGGGTCATTGATCTGTCAGTGACTTCATTTACAATTAAATAAACAAAAAACCACAGTCCTATCTTCTTTATAATTATAATAAACTATCATTAAAAGTAGAGGACTGAACCGAGCCAGCCATATCATTCTGGTTTAGGTTCTGTTTGTCATAAAAGTATTAATTTTAAACTTTGTTTATGTAATCAATTTCACATTAACATTGTTTAATTAACCAATTAAAGTAATCTAATTTGAAAGTATATAAAATAACCAGTTTTAGAAATGTATATTAATTTAAATACATTCATTCATATAAAACGACCAGTTTTGGTATCGGTATACAGCGGGAAACTGAACATAGCTTACCATGGAGTGAATGTAAAGCGCTTTGTGACCATGTCTGTGAAAGGCGCTATATAAATAAAGATCTTCTTCTTCTTGTGATTGTTGTCATTAACTCGCATTGTTTTGCTTGTGTTAGCTTTCTGCAACTTTCTGTCTATACTTTGAGCATCTGCATGAGCTGGAGACAACTTATTTTGTCACCATTAAGTTATTTGTGTGTAGCTTATTCAGTGGGATGTCAAGACTGCTGGTGTTTTGCTGTAATGAACCTCATCAGATCTCCACAGGAACATAGCCTTCTCAGAAGAGACATTTACTTAAACGACGTTGGCTTAAAATGTCTACACATTCTTCACTTTGCCGAGAATTTAGTTTTGACTGTATTTTTAAGGTTTTGTGTTATCTATTTTATTCATTATTCAGTGGTCTAAAATACTTTTCAGCACCTTCTTGGCATTGCATCACTGATGAGATTCGTTAAGACTAAATAAATACTAAAGGCCTGGAGAGAAGCATATTAAAAAAAACAGGTGCCAGCTATAAGCAAAACATGCAAGTCCACTAAAGCTTTAAAACACCAATCAGCAACACTTCATGACATCATTGGCGAGCAATAACTTGTATATTCTCTTTATTTTTCATACATGCCTATATTTTTCACACAACGACTCTTCAAACCACTGCATTACCCCTGACAACCAGGTCAAAGCCTCTCCACAAATAGACAAAGAAGCTTGGCAAGAGCAAAAAACCAGCTCCAAACACAGATGTAAATAACTGTTACAATATTAATATCTTTACACATAGACCCTACTCACTGGAGAGTTGTTGGTGTCCATAGAAACAGTTTGGGTTTATTTTTTTGTAAGAAACACCTTTAGAAATTTTATCTGTTTTGTTCACAGCACAAACATCTGGTGTTTTGGACGGTGCTTATAGCTTGAATTGTAGCACAAACAACAAACATCTATTCAGTCTGATGCTTTGTACAACATTTGTTTAGTTTTAAAGAAGATATTACAACTGTAATAGTTAAATCAGTGCATTGTTCTTACATTTTTGACACTACTGATTTAATGGGCTACACCTGCACAGACTTATACAGATTCAAACGCTGCAAGGGCAACGCTCGCATCTGTTGGTTGTGTTTTATTGTATACATATTTTGCATAATGTACAGTATTATTCTAATTGTCTCTTGAAGGAAGTATTGTGGGATACACATCAAATAAATTACACCCAACAACACAACTTTTATTGCTTTTTTATATCTGGTTTCTACAGACAGTTAAAGTTTGTGAACCTTTTCTCCAGGAGGTATTGTACATTAAGCATTACTGCTGGTAATTAAAGCGTCTGCAAAGTTCAGATGAATAGACCTATACTTCACATGCTGCAGAGAGAGGAATTCAAAAAGACGTGAAAGCTTTTTGCCATGGGTAAAACAACGGTCCCAGCTTCCATTTCAGTATAAATAAACTAAATAGCAATTGTATTTACGTTTCCGTATTTACTTTTTTACAAACAACGGCACAACAAAGGGCTAAGTCCCCGTCATTAATCTGCTTACCACACGTTTGACTGCCAGAGCAGGAACGTTGTACAAATAGGTTGGTTATTAGATGCCGATAATAGAGTTTGTGAGTAGGGTGATGACTGACATTCGTAGCAACAGTAACTTGGAAACAGCGTGAAGTCTTAAGTGAAGTTAGCATAAGTAGCGACTTTGGTGGGAGGTGTTAAGCTGTGGGTGAATGTGCAGGGGGAACAAAGGAGAGGCAGATAAAAAGTAAATCAGAGTGTGTGAAGTACGCGCGACACAGATGGAAAGTGAGAGGAATGAGATCGAGATCCCTTTTGGCGTTACAAATTAAAGTGCTCCATTTGATGCGTCGTCTTCTCCTACAACGTGAAGCTGTAGATGCCGGGCTTAGATACTATTCACAGCAATGATGTGACTGACGGAACAGACAGAGCTAGAAAAAGCACTAGACAGGCACAGAGAAAACATGGAATTGGGAAAGCAGAGGGGGGTTTTGATAAGCACACATTTAGGGTTGTTGTCGATGTGAATCTCCTCCTCATCATGAAGGGTGGTAATGCTGCAGGAGCTGACATTCATTATGTGTGCCCACCGAGATTATGTGGTCAACCTAATGGAAACGCATTTTGGCCTTAAAAGCTGTGCCCTCCATTTGAGCAGTCTGACTCGCTGACTCCATCAGACTCAGATAATAAAAAATACACTTTTCATGTGTTCTTCAATTTTTACTGACATTTTTGGGGTAAATCATGCTTGCCTCCAGGAGAGTAAAATATGCTTTCATTGGTATTTAAAGGAACAGGCCACCGTTTTTCTATACTGAGATATGTTCTTACCTGAGCTTGGACGAGTCGATGCGTACCTGTCTGGTCTTTGTGCGTGCCCGCCTTCACGCAAAAAAGACCAAAGATGTTGTTAGCATTTAGTGTCTCCTCCTCTCCTCTATGGGGCCAAACGGGGGTGAAGTTAGAAGTGACCAAGCTCCTCCACGTTTTCACTATGTAAATATGGTTACGTGAGTAGTTGCACGATCCAAGTAGTTGCACAAAATTTAACATGTGGATTTTCTAAGTGGATAAAAAGGGGTACTATTTTGTAAGGCCTTAGGAGCACATCTTCAGAATTCTTTAGGGGTGAAGATATTACTGCGCAGACGTCAAAGTGCTCCTAAGGTGTTATTATGTCTTACAATATAGTAGCTTGAAAAAAAGCTCCCGCACACTGTCTCACTCTTTTACTTGGCTCTTATTGAACACGCACCTGATGCCTTCTCGGGAGTTCAGAGCTTCCACTTATCATGATAAAAATGATAAACATTTTTCACCTGTAATGAAATAAATGCATGTGTTATTTATTGAAATACCTCTACGAAGGCGTGTCGTTCGAATAGCTATTGCTGTGAATGACTGTTGCTGTGACTTGAATTTGCACCACGCACAGAAAACATTTAACACAAATTGTCAACGTCTCTGACTCGGGGAACGCCTATCAAATGAATCAAACATCATTAGCATGGTTATCTCACGCACTGTAATACTAACACTAACCTGTACAGAGTGACGCAGTCCCCTCATCAAGAACCATAATTTCACTTTCTCCTCTTATGGATTTGTCAGATTACTGGCATGGGTTCTGATCAAAGCCTTTCCAAAGCCGCCTTTAAGCAGCCTTCCACTGATTTCCTTGTGCTAATTTATTCTCACTCAGAGCAGCAGAAGTGAGGAAGCGCACACAGAGGTTTTGGGGATGCTCAGTCACGCCTCAGTCCAAACAGCTTCCATTAGATGCTGCACATTTGGATGAGATTTTGACACTCACCAATAATTTCCATTTCATTACTCTGACACGAAAAAGTGCTTGAAGATCTTTTGTGTGTTTAATTTAATGCAGCCTTTTAGTGATGTGTATATATATATATATATATATATATATATATATATATATGCCTAGGTCTTCTTTTGTCCAGTATGTAAATGTATCTGAATAGGCACGTGTTGATCACAAACCTCTGTTGTTGTCGTCTTTGAACAGCTGCTTTGAAGAGCCTCTGTCTGATGCCATGTGTTCTGCGCTTTGAGGTCAATAGTACCATTGTATGTATTTCCAGGAGTAACGGTGTGGCAATAAAAGCCATTACCTGGGGCCCGGGGCCACTGAGCTGGGCTGTTTCGAATACGAATTATTACAGCGGCCCAGGACTGTGATACTCCCCCGTTACCGTAGCAACATGGGAGATTTCAACCTCTGTGTGCCGGTCACATCATCAGCTAAACATTGTTTTCAATTTCATATCAATATATCAGGAGTTCAGAGGGAATAGTTTCAGTCATCAGTCACTGACAGTATTGAGATTCAGGTCTGTCTTTGCTGTTACGTATTGTTTCCACTCATATACTGTAGACCTGTAGACTTGGCCTGTAAAGAACAAGGTGTACTTTTGTAAAATCAGTGTAAAACATAATTTACACTGACTTCACATATACTGTATAACATTGGGGGAAAATTGTAATATTCAATGTATATTGCAAACCCAACTATTATATTGCAATATTTTACTGAACAATTTCAACACAATGCACAGATCTTGTGTTTCTAAATGCAGCATGTAGACTAGACTTATTTGGCTGTGACGAGGGGCGCTCTGCAAAATCGGTAGCTTCATACCTGATGCAATGGCGAAAGTCACGTACTGCAGTGGACCCCAAGCTCCTTCTTTCTACCGGACTTGAATATTTTCCGCAGGGGGTGGGGGGTTGACACGTGCTGGTGCTTCTGTAGGGCTGGGCAAATAATCGAGATTAAATCAAAATCGCAATTCCTCCTTTTGTCTTTTTTGTTAATCTCAATAATTGTCAGAAACAGCACCTAGTTTAGGAGTTTAGATGAGACAATGGAATATTTTGTGTGTTAAGTGAAACTGGAGGAAAGCATTATGTTATTGTTTGAGCTCATAAGTTCATGAGTCGGCTACATGTATTTATAAAATATATATATATATATATTGAATCAAAAATCAAGGTTGCTCAATATGAGAAAAAAAAAGTGATGGATTTTTTTTTGCCATTTCGTCCCTACGTTGCGTGGAGAGCCCAGCGCTGTTTGATGCCGGAGCAGGACCATTGTTATTCTCTGTCTCTCAGGAAACAGTGTTTAACTCACAGTGGGATGAATACAGTTTGCAGTTCCTGCGAGAACTTACAAAGGATGTAGCCTAAATGTTGAATAAACATGAGGCTGTAGTGCAATGTTATTGTAAAGATGAGGAGAGTCTGTGAAGGGGAAGCAGCAGCTTTAGCGCTCTTACAGCACACAATCTCCTTTTTTTCCTTAGCGACGCCCACCAGCCACTGGCTGCAGCAGTTGTTTGGCCACAAGACGATTCTTTAAAAAATGTAAGCTATTCGTTTTTTCATCTAATTCTGTCTAAATCAGGACCAAAACATGACTTAAATTGAACTCAATGAGGGAAATCATTATTTAAACTGAACATTTGCGCATTTTTAAGTTCCCATTGCGGCACGGTAGCACATCGGTTAGTGCCTCTGCTTGTGTGGAGTTTGCATGTTCTCCCCGTGTCTGTGTAGGTTTCCTCTGGGTACTCCAGTTTCCCCTAACACTAAAAACATGTGCAATAGGTGACTCCTTCAGCCAGGTGATTTTGACCATCAGCCTGGCACTGCATCATGGAGATGGGTCGATATACTGTACCATGTGACCCATAGTAAGAGCAGCACAAGTAGACTAAAGTGAAATGTCAGATTGCTCACTCTACTATTTCAGTGTAACTGTTCATAACGGACAGTTGTAACTCTAGGGCCATGTCTGTGCTGCTCTGTTGACTCTTAAGATTAAAGATGTAATCAGCAGTCGCTAATCTGACATTTATAGATCTGTGTGTTCAAGTGTGTAGCGCTCTGAGCCGACAGGGACTGCAGGTAGTATTAACGGATGAGACCAGGAGAGACAACACGTTTCAGTCTCAAAGGTTTTCCCTGGTGTTTTAGATTTTTGCAGCCAATGATGAGGGCAAGTCATTTTGACACTTTTGTCTCCAGAAGTCTTTACACTTTCTGTAAAAGAATGCACCTGGATTTTGATGTGTTCTATTTTTACACTTTTCTCTAGGTTTTTTTTCATGTAACTCTGAGCCTGGAGAAAAAAATAATAAATCCTTTAATATGTTGTGAGCAGCATATCGTAGGCTAGATGCTCATGATTTTATTGCAAACTCACAAAAAACAAAACAATAAAAAAACAGAGAAAGACGCATCATGTCTCATCCTGGGGATCGTTTACCAAGTTTGGTTTTCTCATGTGCAAAACGAGTAGCACGTGCAAAAGTGGAACAGCAGTACAGTAATTTGTGCATGATTTACTCCTGTATCATTCTCTCATTCACATATCAGATTTGTGGCCCCTGTTCTGTAATACACGTCTTTTCAAATGTTAAATCAGGTGCAACACGGCCACAAAATAGTTTATTTTGTTTTACAGCTTGCACTCGCTATTTAGCGCCTGTCTTGATAAATGACCTTCCATTCTGAAGTCCAACCGGATGCTTGACTGGCCTCTAATTTGTTCACATGAATAATAATAACCTTGCGTTGTTTCTGCAGATCATACTATATTGTATATAAGAGAGGAACACGGTAATTCATAGTGACATTTTTCTCCTCAGTGAATTCCAATATACTATGGATTTAGTGTCTTCCTGAAGGATCAGCTTGGCATTTACATAATGGTGTCTTCAGTCCGTGACAACATTATAAATACTCTGTACTTTTTACTTTTAGATAAAGATAGAAGCGGCTACTGCTTTGTACAAATCACACTGGTCAACGTGGAAGAACGTGTCTTTGGTTCGTTGCACAGTTTGTACTTTGTTAACATGAGGTAATACCAGCGTAAGCATTTTTTCTTTTTTTGTGCTTTCTGTTACTGTATGTTGTTCTCTCGGCTTACATAATGTTGGGGATGTTGTTGTGGTACAGATGCTTGAATTAGCTTTAGGACGGCACGATTTTTGGAAATTAAGTATTGTGACTGTATATTACAGAAATTACTTTAGTCTTTGCATTTTGCTAATTTCGACCATTTTATTTTTGATTGGATCTCAACATACACTATAATAGGAGCAATTTCCTTATTATTTGAGAATAGATGAGATGGCAGTATTGTGTTATTGCGACTGTCACAATGCCTTAATATCTTTATGGCATGAATTATTGATGTTTTGTGACAGTCAGTTTGTGAATTTGATAAGATGGGTTGTAGACACCAATGTCATTTTTATTTATTTTTTATTTAATAGGAGAATGGCCCCTATACAAGATATATTTATTTGTCCCGAGGGGAAATTTGTCTTGGACACACAGGCTGCTGCATAAAAGATAAGAGTCCAAAGACAAGCAACAGAATACATTTGTTTATGAAATTGTACTTTCCTGTGTTATAAATATGTAAAGTTAACTACACTGTGTTCTATGCTCATCTTAAAGATTAAATCAGTGACAATTTACTGCAAACAGTGATGAACTGTGCCACCATAGCGGTCGGAGAAACAATGCTCATTTGCAACACAATTATAGCAGACTATGTTGTATTAACCACAGTATTGTGCTGTGGTTAATACAAATGCAAGAGGTTTGCATCTCTGGGCATGTTCCCTGCCCCAGATGGAGCAGTGTTCCTGGCTCAGCAGAGGTCTTCCTGCTTCCTCAGGGCAAAGTTTGTAGGGGGTGGCACTGTGCGTGAGTGTGTATTAGACTTTATTCAGCTCATATGCAGGCAGATATTGAGCTGTCACATTTGTGGGCACCTTTGGGGGGATCATTTCAGACTGAAGGGACTGAGCAAAGATAGGTCAGAGCCCGGGCTGCCCAATACATTGCCAAACAATTTGAGCAATAGTGCTATGCCTCCAATCTTAATCACAAGAAACCAAAAAGTATTGTAATGTCACTGAGATTTTTCATCTCAAAGACATATTTTTTTAATGTACAGAACCAAAAAACAAAATTGATGAAAATGTGTATTATTGCAATTACTTAAACTACCAAAAGTTGTTTAGCAAAAGTTGATCCGTGTGACAATCCTAATGTGCTGTAAAATAACATGAGTGACATTTTCAGAGAATTTTAACTGTGTCACAGTGTTAGGTCCGTGTCCCTGTTTGCGCACTATTGTCAATGGAAGCAGTTGTGTCTGCAGACGTGTAATTTTGTATGGCACATATAATTACTGCATTGTGAATAAATCAATGTGTTGTAATACAGGTATTATATCGAAACGACAGGATTATCACTGCTAAAACAGTGCAGGTACTGTACTTTGTAAATAATCCATATTGCATGGATACTATACACCACACATCACTTACTGCTGCTGCTATTTAAATTCAAAACACGAGTTACAGTAGTGTGATGGTGTTTGATTGGCAGTAAATGCTGTCTCTATTTTGTGCACAAGTGGACTTTATGCAATGTAACAAGGTCTATTTCCATTCTGGGAGGATCAGCCCTCACCCCACCTGTATCAAATAGGTCAATACTATTACTATCATTCGTCTAAAATTCTGATAACAATAATAATAATGTAATAATTAAAAATATGGCTTTGAAAATTATATAATTAAAAAAACAAAACATTTGTATTCAGACCCACTCCATTGCTCTCAATCAGAGTAATGCTACTTTGCAAATGCGCCAACAAAGGTTCTGCAGTGTATTCCAGATGCAGATAATTACATTAAAAAAAAAAATATTTAAATCATTTAGCAAAAAAAAGAATCTGACTTTTAACAAATATACTCTGGAATAACAAGCGACTGAATCATGGGACACAAGCGTGATGGGGTAAACTTTAGTCTCCCGCTTCAGCTGCTTTGACTTTGTCAACTTAAAGCTCCAACTCTGTGGAATAAATCTATGTGAGAGAATTAGGCAAGGCAAGGCAAGGCAAGTTTATTTGTAGAGCACAATTCATACACAAGGCAATTCAAAGTGCTTCACAGTTGCATAAACAAGAAAACAGATCAAATCAATCATTAAAACATCAACATAAAAATTTATCAATGACAGTAAAAGGCCAGAGTGCAGATAAAATACTTTCAGTTTTCATATGCTCGGGTAAAAAGAGCTGTTTTCAGCCTGGATTTGAACATTGTCAGAGTTGAGGCCTGTCTCACATCCTCATGAAGACTGTTCCAGATTTTAGCTGCATGAAACTGAAACGCAGCCTCACCGTGTTTAGTCCTGACTCTGGGAACCACCAGGAGACCCCTCCCTGAAGTTCTCAGGGCCCGAGATGGTTCATACGGCTCTAACATGTCAGAGATGTACTTTGGTGCTAAACCATGAAACGACTTGTACACGAGCAGAGCTGTTTTAAATTCTATTCTCTGAGTGACAGGAAGCCAGTGCAGAGACCGGAGCACTGGACTAATATGGTCATATTTCCTGGTTCTTGTCAGGACTCGAGCAGCAGCGTTCTGGATGTTCTGCAGCTGTCTAACAGCTCGTTTAGAAAGGCCAGTGAGCAGGCCGTTACAGTAGTCTAACCTGCTGGAGACAAATGCATGGATGAGTGTCTCCAAGTCTGGTTTTGACACTATTCCTCTGATCTTAGCAATGTTTTTCAGATGGTAAAAAGCTGATGATGTTATTGCTTTAATGTGGCTGTTTAAGTTCAGGTCTGAGTCCATGATTACTCCTAGATTTCTAACCTGATTTTTTGGTTTTAGAGAGAGAGACTCAAGGTGACTGATAACACTTTGTCTTTGTGTCTGTGGGCCAAAAACAATGATCTCAGTTTTGTCTGAGTTTAGTTGGAGAAAGTTGTTTTGCATCCACAAACTGATCTGTTCGATGCAGTGACAGAGAGTATCTACAGGCCCATGTTCACCTGCCGTCAGTGACACGTAGATCTGAGTGTCATCTGCGTAGTTATGGTACGACACATTGTTGCTGTTTATTAGCTGACCCAATGGAAGCATGTACAAGTTGAATAAGAGGGGTCCCAAGATTGACCCCTGGGGGACTCCACAGGTCATGGAAATTTTGTCTGAGACACAGTTGCCAATTTCGACAAAGTACGTCCTATCCTCCAGATAGGACTTGAACCAGTTTAGCGCAGTACCAGAGATTCCCACCCAGTTTTCTAACCTGTGAAGTAAGATTCCATGGTCCACTGTGTCAAAGGCAGCGCTCAGGTCCAGCAGAACTAAAACTGAGACCTTACCTGCGTTGGTGTTCATACGGATATCATTTGTCACCTTGATCAGAGCTGTCTCAGTGCTGTGGTGGGGCCTAAAACCTGATTGGAAAGTATCAAACACATTGTTAGATAGGAGAAAGTAAGTGAGCTGTTGATAGATTACTTTCTCCAGGACTTTTCCTAAGAATGGTAGGTTTGATATGGGCCGGTAGTTGTTCAGTATCTTGGGATCAAGGCTGCTCTTCTTTAGAAGAGGCTTAATGACCGCGGTTTTCAGAGCCTTTGGAAATGCTCCAGTCTCAAATGAAATGTTGACTAACTGAACAAGTTGTGGTAACAAGCTGGTCAGTACAGACTTCAGAAATCTAGTGGGTAATTCATCAAGGCAGCATGTGCATGAACTCAGACCGGAGATAACCTCTTCCATTGTTTTGTCAGTAACAGGTGTGAAATGTGTCAGCTCAAGGTGTTTATCTGGTGGCAGGGTTGCTATTTGTGTTGCTGAAATTATGGCATTTTTAATGCCTTGGACTTTGTCATAAAAAAATATTGCAAACTCATTGCACTTAGATGTAGAGATTAGTTCTAAGGGCAGTGAAACTGGAGGGTTAGTTAATCTGTTTACTGTTGAAAACAGAACGCGAGAATTGTTTCTGCAGTTTGCGATGATTTTAGAGAAGTACTTCTCCCTTTCTCCACGCAAAATCTGGTTGAACTCACAAAGCACTTCTTTGTATATCTCAAAATGAACCTGGAGCTTTGACTTGCGCCATTTCCGTTCGGCTTTTCGGCACTCCCTTTTCTGTGCCCTGACCGAATCTTCACTTCTCCAAGGTGCCCTTTGTCTATTGTTAACCATTTTAACCTTGACAGGAGCAATAGTATCCAAAACATTTAAGACGCTTGATGTGTAAGAGTCCAACAGATTATCAACATTAGAACATGGGGGATTTTCAAATCTGATCATTTCCATAAACTGTGTCCTTGTTGTATCATTTATGTGTCTTCTTTGAATAACTCCAGGCCCAGCCTCTGGTTTGGGTGTAACAGACAGGTCAAAGAAGACACAAAAATGATCAGACAAAGCAACATCAACAACATTCACATTTGATATATTAACACCTTTTGTAATAACTAGATCTAGAGTGTGGCCTTTGTTGTGAGTCGCTTCACTCACGTGCTGAGTTAAACCAAACATTTCAAGAACAGCTCTAAATTCTCTTGCATGCCTGTCATTGGTCACATCCACATGCACATTACAATCACCTGAAATAACCAAACAATCAAAATCAGTCAGTATAAATGAAAGTAATTCAATAAAATCTTCAATAAAACAATTCTGTGGTGGTTTGTAAATAGTCATATAAAGTATGGAAGATTGTTTTATCTCCATTTTGAAAGACACATACTCAAATGATTGAAAAAACCCAAATGACAATTTGTGGGTGACTATATTGTCCCTGAATATGGCACAGACACCCCCGCCCCTTTGGTTTTGGCGTGTTTCAGACACAAAATTGAAATTTGATGGACTACACTCAATCAAAACTGCGTTTCCAGTGTTTTTGTCAAGCCATGTTTCAGTTAAAAACATAAAGTCTAGATTATAAGAGGAAATAAAACTATTTATTAACAAGGACTTGTTTTTTAATGATCTGACATTGAGTACAGCATGTTTGAGATTTATCTGTGTTTGAGTGGATGGAATCTTTTTGCAAGGGATATGGATTAGAGTTCTTTGATGGGACGGTCTGACTGTCCCTCTCTTATCTAATCTAAGTTGTTTGACAGTACTAATTGTTTCAGAAGAACACACCCCCTCTGTGGACCTCTGGTTGGTTTTGAGTTTGCTGTGCATGGTAGCAACGCAGAGGCCCCTAATGTCCTAGACAGCAGCAGTGACGCTGCTAGAGATAACAGCTGTGGGCCCCGGTGGTGGGGGCCGAGCTGGGGAGACCTTAGGTGAAAAAGACAGAGGTGGGAGAGGGGCAGGATACTTCTTTGGGGATGAAAGCCTTGGCCTTGACATGATTGAAGAGCGGGGAGTCATTTGAGTCCCTTGTTGTATTAAGGTTTCAAAATGGATGGGGAATCCCATAGGTGAGTCTGGGGATGGGAATGATTCAGAAAAATTTGAGGAGGGTGTAGATGCAGCAGTCGGGCTCAAGGCCTGTGGTGGAGCTGATGAAAGTGCTCCTTCGGCTGAATCATTTACTATAGATGCAGGTGGTACTGAAGCTGAGCTTTTCCCCGGAGATACAGATGCGGATGGTGCTGCTGTGGCTGGATCCTTAACTGTGGCTGAGTCCTTTGCTTTAGGCGCTGATGGCGCTGCTGTGGCTGGATCCTTAACTGTGGCTGAGTCCTTTGCTGTAGGCGCTGATGGTGCTGCTGTGGCTGGATGCTTAACTGTGGCTGAGTCCTTTGCTGTAGGCGCTGATGGCGCTGCTGTGGCTGGATCCTTTTCTGTGGCTGAGTCCGTTCCTGTAGGTGCAGATGATGCAGCTCCGACTGAATCTTTTATTGGGGGTGCAGGCAAGACCTTTGCTGGCGAGCCAGGAGCTCTTCTCATGCTCCTCTCTGCTCTCTCTGGCCGCTCAGGCCTCCACTGGTTTTGCAGAGCATGGAGGAGATTTTCCGTCAGTCGTCTCACTCCACCTCTGCTCAAATGTGGGCCATTTCCTTTAAACAGATCGTCGCGTTTCCAGAAAAGATAAAAGTTCTCTATGAAATACAGTCCTCTTGACTCACAGACATTGGACAGCCATGTGTTCAACTGAAACAGCCGGGAGAATTTGTTTATTCTCCCATCGATGTTTGGGATAGGTCCACTGATGAAAATTTGTATTGCATCTTTATCCAGAGAATTAAGTCTCTCAAAAAGTTTATTAAACTTTTCTTTCAGGACTTCCGACTCTCCGTCTTTTATGTCAACAGCACCAACATGAATAACAAGTTTATTTATCCCAGGGTTATTTGTAATCTCCTTGTTTAGAACATCTATGATGTCAGAAACGGTCGCGCTGGGATAGCTGATTGTAGTGATTCTCTGATTGTTTACATTAGATATGGCTCCGTCTCCAAGCACCAGGATATCTCTGGCCTTGACACTTTGCACAGTTTTTCTCTCCATCTTTGTTTTGACTTCTTGTTCTCTGTTTCTCTCAGACTTTTTCTGTTCGTTATACTCATCCTCTGAGAGAGGTGAAAATCTGTTTGTTAACTTTATTCCAGGTGCATTTTTACCAGCATGTTGTCTTTGCTTTGGCCTAGCACCAAGTTGTCTCTCAAGTTTTGGGAATGTTATGGTATCGTTTAGCTTTAGGTCGCAAGTATCAGTTTTTCTAGTCTTCTTACCGGGTTCCACAGGGAGCGTGTCATTAAGTCCTTTTTCCGTCTCCAAGGCAGATATCTTGTCCCGCAGTAGGCAAATTTCTTGTTGATACATCCGACAGCTTTCACAAGGAGATGTTTGCGTTACTCCCTCAGCCATGTTGACAAGATTGTTGTCGTTGGTCCGTCAAATGAGTTGTAAAAAAGGAAAAATTATTAAAAAGCCTTGGTTCACTTAGAAGAAAAGAATAAAATCATATCCAAGACATGTGCCCAAAAAATAGAATGATTAAAAATGATTAAAAAGCAAATAAAGAGGCAAGCAGCGGCAGCAAGCAGAAACACGTCTGCACTCTTGATAAGCAGGAAGCAAAGCAAATTAATTGCCATCTTGTCGTGTCTTGTTCTCTGCCAGTGCTTTTATTGTTGTTGTGATAATTAGCTCGGCCAAGTCTGGTGAGAAGAGAAAATAAACAGCGTGGGTAGCAGGTGTGGGGACCTGGTGCCCTCTGGTGGATACTTAGTGATAGAGAAACACAAGATGATGTACTATTATTAATTAGTACACGTAAAACTGTGAGTACATTGAATGGGGTCAGTCTTGTTTTGGGAGATTTTACTGGCAGCTGAGAGGGGAGAGACATAGTATATTAATGAGAATGACCTAGAAATGATGGGAGCAGGCTGCTGTGGATATTGTACATTTGAATGTTGCCATCTAGGGGTAAAATGAAGGAAGTGCGCTTTGTTGGCGACCAGAAAGATGAGAAATGCCAAAGTAATTTCTCAAGAGTTCTATCAACACAGAGGTGCCAGGTGAAGACTCCAAATGTCAGAACACAAACAGCATATGTTGGCTACTTCTCACATTGCCATGCTTCATGCACTACAGACCGTATGTGCAGAGTGTCTGTCATTTCCTTTTTATCTTTTAGTACAGGAGGTTGTGTTTTGTTTTTCAAGGACAAATAAAGAATAACGTTGCTGAGAGGTGTGGATGACAAGACAATCACTTTCATTATTGGCCAAAGCAATCCCGAAAACACAACCCTTATTTTGTGTTTTCTAATTGTATTTATTTATCATCTTGTTTAACAATTAATAAATATATCAATAGATATATCAACAGCAGATACCAATTGTACAAAAGGGTTCTTTTGGTACAGCAAGTACTTTTTGTACCTGCTGTACAAAAATAACCTTTTACAGTGTAGCTCTTTCAATTAGAGTTCATTTTGTTTCGTATACTTGTACATTATTCAGTGTTTTTCAACAAATGGCAGCCCCTGCTTTTTAGGAATTTGAGATAAAATAAATCATGAAACACATGAGCAGATCTTATGTCCTATAAGCTTTATACTAGGTTATGAGAGGATAAACATATGTAAATATATCTTTGTTAATCTTCCTCTTTTTGTTTTGTAAGAATTGTTTTACAAACATGGATGGACTGTAATTCCTAGTCAAATTGGTAAATAGGTCATTCTGCTCTAGTTTTATGTCTCCGGTTCCTGCTGGGATAAGTATAAGGCAGTGCGTGTCCAACTCTCGGACCGCTTCACCTCATTCATCATTATTCTTTGTCTGTCTTCTTACTACTTTTCCGAGCCTAAATAGTATCTATTTCATCCACTGTAATGTGGGTGTATCTTATTTAATGCCAGTGCCTCTTTCACTCCTCCTCCTCTCATCTCAGAGACTCTGGTGTTCTCAAATGAGAGCCGCTGCCTGACAGGCTGCTCCGTTTATGCGCTCCGCTCTGCGCAGCGCTGCTCTGCGCTATACCGCACTGCACTGCGCTCTACAGCTTCTCTCCTCTTCTCTCTGTCTCCTCTTCTCTTTTCTCTCCTCTTCCTTCGCCTCTGTCAAAGTGCATCCTCTTCTGTGCATTGCTTTGTTTTTCCGGGACCACTGGAGATTTTATTTTCCCTGCACTAGAGCGGCGTGCGCTCCTGCAAATGGATGTGGAGATGCTCCGTGCGCTTGGATTGCCTCAGACTTTGTGGATCTGAGTGAGTAGTAGAGACGGGTCAGCGCTGCCTGGGTGAGCTGGAGGTTCTGGTCTCTGGTCGTCTGTCGAGGGTCATGCCCTGGGACCTGTACGTTTGTCGCCAATTGGAGACACTCTCCTTTTTGTGCCCCCTCCGTGGGGCAACACTCATCCTGGAGCCACAAAAAGCTGCTGGAGATCAGTGGCGGCACCGTGAAGAGCGGGCAACATGAACCAGTTGGATGCTCCACGGCCACTGAACTGGACCATCAGGAAACTGTGCCATGCAGCCTTCCTGCCGTCTGTGCGCTTACTCAAGGTAAAGCTACACTCGGGAAGAAAATAAACCAAAAAATAAATGCCCTGGAGATGCTGGCCACTGTAAAATGTGTCAGGCAGCCCCTCTGCTCCTTCAGTTTTTTCACAGAGACAATGGACGGTCTGCGACGCGAGAGACAGGACCCGCTCCAAAAGTGTGTCTTTAATATTGTTTCTGTTTATATTATTTTTTATACCTATTGACAAACATTATCATGCTGCCCCTGAGATGCCAGTCAAAGACTAAATGATGAGGTGTCTTAATGAAATTCACAGGGGAAAAAATAATTTTAGGAAAATATTTAAGTGTGAACATTACAGAATTACAGAGTGAAGGAATTGGAATAGTGAAGATTAAGGGCAGATTTCCAGGGGAGACTGAGGTGATGGCAGATCAGAATGTAAAAGTGGATGTGGCACAAGCCAAAAAAAACACACAGGAGAAAATGCAACATCAGTGAGACAGCTCAGGGAATGAGTGCCCCCCCCCCCTACAGATATATCTCTCTTTTCTATAATTAGAGAAATTGTTTGATACCAGAAAATGTCATCATTGATATGGAAGCTGAGATCGTTGAGTCACAGACGGGCTGATTTTATTCATTAATTTGCTTTCATAATCCAGTTGCTGGCACTGTGTGAAGTAGGCTATTGTTGGAGGTCGTGAATGCCTCTTCCTACTCTACTTTGATGTTGCTTTATCAAAGTGTCTGCGGTGGAGCTGCTCCTCACAATCATATCAAGCATTTGCATTTGTAAAGCCTCCCAAATGAACGCCATTGTAACAAGTGATTGAACAAGGCGCTTTTCGCCTCAGTCTGTTTTTCAGTGCACATGTCGGTGACATTCTCTGCTGTGGCAAATTATCACCGGCTTCTCTTGGGACAGTCTAAGATCTCATTGAAGCCTAGAACTCATTTATTATCACATTACGGACGCCAAGTTGTAACTAGCCGTTGTGACCAGTGTGAAGGTTCCTCTGCGCGCTGGACCACTGAGCCGCTGAAGTTGGATGGCATGTTGCGTAAGACTTGGAGTGGTGCAGTGGTGTGACTTGCTCTAGGCTCCTAGAAATTGTGTTCGCTCCTTGACTTATCCATAAAATATTTCCCTTGACTTTGTGGTGTCGGAAAGCAAAACAAAAAACAACACGATAACAAAAGGTTACAGCACTAGCAGAAGAAACTTTTACGTCCTGTATCCAGATGTGCCTCTGATGGACCATGATGCAATGGTCCAATGCCTGTGCCTTGGATACAGTAAAAACTAATGTCATTGTAATTCAGTCGGGGCAATTGCCTGATTACGAGGACACTTTTACTGCAAAGTTTTCTTATTTCCTGAGGGTAGCATATCATTACCTCGTGCTTATTTTAAATGCACATAATATACATTTCTGGAGCTGCACAGACACTTTTTCTGTGTGTGTCCAAGTGCATTCCTAATCAGGGCCGGGGGGGGGGGGGGGGGGGGGCACATCACACTGCGGCACCTGCGTTAAAACGTTTACCGTAGGTCTGTCCTGGCAGAACCCTGAAGTGCTTTAAGTTTACTATCGATGCTGACATTGATGCGGCGCGGCCTCGTTGATATGCACAGCGCCAACTAGATGTATCAATGTCAGTCTCAAAGTATTGATAATGATATTCCAACAATGAGAGTCCCAGTCAGGACTGTGTGTCGTAGTAGAGATTTTGAAACACCGTCAAGTGATCTGGGTTTTTGTTGAGTTGAGCATGTTTCACTTCTATCTTCTGCTTCTTCTTCTTCTCAATATTGTTATCAAAATGTCAGCCTTACATTTTGGCTAATGACAGGATGACTGAGAGCCTTCACAATCGGTACAGTATGTGCTTAAAAGGTGCAGTGTTTGGCCAAACCTCTGAACGCCGTGGTATACTGTTGCCTTTTTGTGTCACCCTCATGAGATATTGCTCTTTTACGGTACAGCCTTTTGCGCCACAAATCCCCCATTATAACACCAGAGTGAAAATGGAGTTTGTACTGATACGGTGTCGAGCGGTAATTAAATCTTTATACAACAGAATTCACTGACCTTCCCAATGGCAGGTCATTGGTTAAGTGCCATTCCACAAAAGCCGAACGCCCCCAATGAAAGGTGGTTTGGGGACAGGTGAATGTGGTGGCGCTTCAGAGGTGAACCTGTTCTTCAGCGCCGCCGCCGCTCAGCACGTGTTGTTATTCCACTCTCGGTGCGTGTGCTTGATTGAATTATTTGGGATTTAGGAACTGTCTGTGTCTGAGATGTTGTTTGCACACCGACAGCCTGGATTTGTATTAGTTTGAAATTAGGATCTTGTACAGATTAGGTTGACAAAACCTGAGGGATTAAGTATGTCTTAACACCATTCATCAGCTGTCATCTCCTTTATTATTATCAATGATCTTATTTCACACACTGTAATTGCATTTTAGGAAGTTGTTAATTTTTTTCTTCCCCTGTCTTGCCTTCCCTCCTTATTGCCTCATTCATCTTCTCGGCCAATTTATTTTAGTTTTCCCTTTTTATTCTAATGCAGACAACCATAATCACAAAATCTCCATCTAATACAAAATGCATGGGGGCCGGATGTAGCAGCTCAAAAATAAATGTATCACTCTAAAGCTAAAAATACATTTGTTACATAAAAGACACAGTGTTGCCACGCTTTAAGTCTCCGCTTGAGAGAAGTGTTGCGGCGCTTAATATACAGTATGTGTTAAAACTAAAACGGGAATTTGTGTCTTGTCGCTGGAAAAAGTACTTAGCTTGAAGAAAACTACTTTCAGTGTCCTATAGGTGGAGCCACCCAGTTTTGTATCCACAGCTGATTGCTCCACAGAAAACTTTACCAAAATCACAAAAGTCTATTCAAGTGGAGAATAATGGCTGCAAAGCTGTTTTTGGCTAAAAAGTGATTGATTGAGTTTCGACATCAGCGCCTTGAAGAGCAAACAGATGGATTGTGCAATGAGGAAACATAGATGTGGAGTTCGTTGTGCTGCACGAGAAGTGAGAATAGAGCCCCCAGACTCCAAGGGTGTCACTGTGCTCACTGCTTTATGTCTTAATTAAGCCGCAAATACCGAATTTATGAGATTTCAATTAAACCATTATCTTACTAATGAGGCAAAACAAGAACATAAGCTGACAATTATTACCTCCTTCCTTTATTTACGCACAAAGACTGTAATTTTGTTTTTGGCGTTTGTCCACAATATTGTTATGTAAACGGATCTTGTTCCACAAATTGTGAAACCAGCTGGATTTTTGCCAGTTTGTCTCGGAATGTATCGGGTTCTCTCTCTCAATCCAATCCCATGCAATTGGCTAATCTAAGATAACATTGTAGCGTCAATGATTGCTCTTTTTTTTTTTTTTTTACAATGACCTCATCCTTGTTTAAGGGTCAAGCTTAGGCCCACATATCAGAGGCACACTCCAAACAATAGATGTGTTTTGAGACTGGAGAGAGCGGCTTCAGAGTAAAAGAATTCCACATTGCTTTGTATTACCCCTCTAAATGAAGCTTTGGACGTTCACTGTGCATGTTCAGTGGGTGTACGGCTTACACTCCACATGAAAAATTGACCATCGCGAGCATCTATAGCCCCTCTGGCACGTGGCAGGTCATAGGGCCAATGTTCAGAGCACACAGCTGACTGCAATGGCCTCTGCTACATGAAGAGAGCTGACCTCGCTACAAGGTGAATTATAGATTTACTGCAAACTCAAAATAGTGTTTTAAGGTCAAGACATGCTGATGTGATAGGGTGATAGGGCAGATCTTGCGGGGAAAACGACCTCTTGTGTAAAATATCGATAGGACCAGTCATCATTTCATCTATGTTCATTATGTCCATAAACATTTGAGGTCAACTCAAGGCAAATCTATAATTTTGTTTGCCTATTACACCTCACAAAAGTTGTCAGAGAAATCATTTTTGGAGCTATGGAAATATTAGGAGAATATTAGGAGGCCTGAGTAATCAATCAATGAATCACATTGAGCGTGTGGTGAAATCAGCACCAAGGACAGCGACATCATAACCAAGAATATTTCCCTTTTTTGAAGCTAAATTGGAGGCTGACTCAAGACATGATTCATTAATTATTATTTTTTTGGCTATTGTGATCTCTTCCTACAAGGATTCACATCCACCTTCTGTGTTTTAAAGGTTGTAGGAGGCTCATACACTCCAGCCAATGACTCGAGGCGTGTGGGGAAATCAGCACCACGGACAGCGACATAACAACCTGCTCCAATAGAAGATTACACACTCTTTTTACAATAGACATTTATTTGTTTAATCCCAGGACTAAACACCTAAAGGAACTCCACATCCAATCTTTTAGGGTTTTAATTATTGATTTGGTCTTGCTGCTTTTTGCACAAGCGCTTTAGCGAGCACTGGCTGAGTACTGATATAATTTCTCCTGACTCAAAATGGTATAAAGACTTCCGGTTGACTGCAGTCTGCCAGCCCGCACCCCCGCTGACCCACTTTGACACTTAACTTGGCTGGAAGTTGTTATTTTGCTTGCATGTTTTGGATGCTAAGATATCCATCATGCACTATAGAAACAATTATATCCTTATCATGTTTTTCATATTATTCCCCAGTGAATATTTGTTCTGGCTGTGTGTAGTAAAGGTTAGCAGTCACTGTGATTTTGAATTTGCCATCAGAATTATGTATTTTTACTTTTACTTGCACACAATTATTAAAACTGTACACTGTAAAATGCAAAGTAAAGTGTGTTCCAGCTTTCATCTTTTTGTGTTATAAAGTAATTAAATGTTGCGCTGCTTTTGAACGTTTGTAGTTTGTATTCATCAGATCTGTCCTGTCAGCTTTATTTTGGGAGTGCTGTGCTGAAAAGTGACATCTGTAACAACACATTTGTTTAAAAGATTTTGCTGACTTCAAGGACTTTGAACTGACTTGAAGAGCAGAACATGATGGTTTCTTTCCTTTTATGAAATGTATTTTCATCCCCGGCCGCAGACCTTTCTGTTTGTCATGTAAGGTGCACTTTGCTTATGCTAGCTTCTCTGCAGATGTGTAGTATGTCTTAGTGCGCTCCATTACTCGGAGCAGCCATGTCTGTGGTTGATTACATAGTGATTATAGATAGGACAGATGATTATCTGTGTTCTACCGTATGGTTGCGTCGATATGTTAATGATTGGCTGTGACTCCTTGTGTACCTTCTAATTTAAGTCTTTGAAGCTTAAGATCAAAATCAATGTGTGACTGCAGAGGTATCCATTTGATAGCAGCCACTGACCCGCTTAGATCAGCTCATGAGGAATCTTCTCTCGACTGTGTGGGAGTTTTTAATTAAAATATTTAGTACAACATCTAACCATAAGCAGTTACAAAGCAGTATCTTTGTATCTGCCAATTGAAAACCAATTCAAGAAATGTGGCAATTGATAACTGTCTCAAATGTTGCGATTAGAGATGCACCGATCCAGCTTTTTTGCTTCCGATAACGATACTGGGGGTTTGAGTATCTGCCGATATCCGATATTGACCGATATCAAGAAACTTTCATAAAAGTGTCTTTCTCTCTCCATTTTAAGATCAATAAAGTCTTATCTTTTCTTGTCATGATGTTACAAATCAATTATATCAGTTAATAAACTAATGGAAACATATTTTACACATCACTGGACTCTACTCTAAATATCCTTGGGTGTATGACAGGATAGTTAGGTTACACGAATATAAACAACTCACATAAATTGATCCGATCATTACAACTTGAGCGTTACATATCAGCTATTCTTTAACTGCATTTCATGAACTAAAATACAAGCATGTGTCCGCTACAGCAGTGGCTGATTTGATTTTATTGTAGGTATTTCTAGCATTGTTTCTGTCCCAGCCTTGATTAGGTGCCGCTAGCTTTAGCATGCTGTTGCTAGCCGCGGCATTTTTTTAATTCTCAGGTTCTGCCCTTCAAAATGACATACAGCATTCCATATCCACACTTAGATTTAGGTGGTAAAAGTTATGCTTTTATCGCGGTGAGAGCCAAAACGGGTATCGGTTCGTCCGATATGGTATTTTTTCCCAGTATCGGCTTCAATATCCGATACCGGTATCGGCTCCAATATCCGATACCAGTATCGGATCGGTGCATCCCTAGTTGGGATAATGATATTTTTGCGATATTTTACTAAACTATTTCAATAAAATGCACATATTTTGTTTATCAGTTTGTGTCAAAACAAGATAAGACACACAATCAGGGTCAAAACAAGGCTACAATGGAACTAAATCCATAAAAAAATATGACTAAAACTGAACTTGTCACGTGCGTTTTCGTTTTGTTCTGTCTGAGCAAAGGAATGTATGAATCTCAGTCAGATAATAATATAACAGTCAAAGACGCTTTCCATTTTTGTGCATATGTCTTCATGTGTTCACTAAACCCTCAGGCACTTCTCTCAGTGTATTGTGTGGCATGTTGCATCAGTGTTTGTTGGCTCAACCAGGTCATTAGCTTGGAGAGGTGGCATCTTAAATCATGTAGGGGCAGCTTTTTATCCCAAATGCCACTTTCAGTATGCTCCTGCTGCACCAAAGGTAAACAAGACAGACTTGCGTGCTGCACGGCACTGTCTTGTGTAAATCAGGTGGACTATGAGGACGGTTCTTGTGCATTTTGTGAGCTGAGCTACAGTGTGTCTTCAGTGCTAGTTAAATTTGGAGTGATCTTTTTAATAGACATGATGTCCTCCAGCACAATGGGGGAACTGGATAGAGAAGTCAGCACCCACTAGGGCCCTTCCCTCTGCTGAAATGCATTTGTGCGCACACGCTTGAGTGATGACGAGTGTGAAGGGTCTTTGAAGATCAGCTGTAGCATAAGGCTCAGATCCAAAGCTGGTTTTGTGCACCACATGCTTTAGGCAGCAAGTGTGAACGTTTGCAGATCAATTTTGCTCTTTTTAGTTATCTTTTTGTGACCACACTTTTATGAACAGATAAGTTACTTAAAAACAAAACCAACTATTTTACATAGTTGGTTTGACTATTTTACATTGAGTCATGAGTTTCACGAGAAAGCCAAGAGCGTGTTTCAATCATCACACACTTTGTGATGTTCTTGGGCATGCTAATCTAAGACCCTGGGGCTGAAAAAGCTGATTTTATCAAATCTGTGAGGTACTCACGAGTGAAGTGAGTAAGTGAGGCCTCCAATGCACGTCGAGTTGTTCCATCTGTTCATTTACCCTAATCACAACTCAAATTGGAACACCTATAAACTGGAAATTAAAGCTTTAATCTTCAACAGCATCTATTTTGGGATACTTATTTGGCACCATATCAGACAGTCAGTAACATGCCCTGTGTTTTGACCTAAATCAAATAAGAAACATATTTCCAAATATTCAAGGCTGGACTGAGCAATATGTCGATAAAAGATTATTTGGGGTCTGATCCCTATGACGATCTTTTGATATTGTCATATGGTTTCTGTTTAGTGCAACTCTTAGCTAAAATATAGACACTTTCCTCATTTATTCCCTCTGTTGGTCTGAGTTGTCATACTCTGAGCAAAGGTAGCGAAGATCATAGATCCTCAGCGAATCATGAATAAAATCGAATTGTGATTTTGGCTTCATGATATTAATTATTTGGTATATCGCCCACCCCTAATTTAAGCCATGGTTAGACAATATTTCTAGTTTGCAGTTCCTCTGTAAAAGAAATAAAGGTTAAGAAAATTGCTTTTGTCCAGTAAGAATAATGCATTCCTTTTCAAGCTCTGTAGTCTCATGTACAAGCGAGAAAACCGAGGCAAGGTCAAAGTTATTATTAAACTATTCTGGAAGTTACTCGAGTGGATGTATGATGTAAATTGCCTAGAGTAGTGTTGTACAGTGCTCAAGTGTTGTGTTTAATGCCTTAAAGAATAGTGCACCATCTGTTGACGGCCACTAAAGAAGGTGAAATATATGAGACGGCTGATTTATTACGGTAAGGTAAATGCGAGGGGCTCTGCGCATTGAGCTGTGAAAGTTTTCTGTGTCTGGAACATTAGAGTGAATATGTGTGTGGTGGCTGTAAATTGGATATTGGGACATGGAAAAGGAACGCCAACAGCACAGTCACACAGGGCTATTTTTGTCCTCTATCCATCTTCCAATCGTTCCCAAGCTCTCAAGTGGTGCATCCTGTCCACCCTCGTCCTCGTTATCACGGTCGATGGTGCGATCTCTTACTCGATACATCTACATCAGGCCCAGTCAAGCCAGAGCTCGCTCTCCGTCACTTTTCACACTTTTCACACTTCTTAAACTGTCATTACAGTTCCTGCCCTGAAGGAGGCTGCCATTTTATGTTTTTATAGCACTGCTCCACTTTACTGTCTAAAGCGCCTTTTTTTCTCTCTCAAGTAAATCTAAAATTATATCTGCACTCTCCTCATTTCCACATGGAGCCAGTTCAATGTGTGAGACAGTTCTGTCATCAAAAGTCAGATTTTTTTTGTCTTGCGTCCAACAGTGTGTTGCATCATATTTAGATTTGAATTAAAATGATAATTGAAAGCCTCAGAGCCGCAGTATTGAAGTCGCTCTCCTTCGTTGTAGCCCCAAGGGGAACTCTGAGTTTATCTCTTTATGCGGGATTTCCCTCCACTTCTTTTCATCTGCAGTGGACAGCTTAGCTGTGGCGCTTTGAGCTGCAGTCGCGGAGAAAATTCAGGAGCAGCTTCACTTCAGCCTTCTGGCGACTGACCGGTGATGTGAACCCAGGTTACTTCATCAGGGCACTTGCTCATGAGTGGGAAATGTAGACTAGTGAACATTTTGTTCTGTAAGTCTCAAGTGGTGAGTTGCTACCGAAAAGTAGAGACCTTTGGGGGAAAAAGGTAGAATTGTTTTGATAGTAACAGCAGACATTGTTGGAAACAGCTGAAATATGCTTAAATATTTGTATTTGAGCAGTAAAGGTGACACATTTTGGGACTGAAGACTATTTTGTTTAGTTATGTTAAGTCTTAAAACATAACATTACCAGATACAGTGCCCAGGTTCGATTCCCACCACGAAGGGGCCTTTCTGTGTGGAGTTTGCATGTTCTCCCCGTGTCTGCATAGGTTTCCTCCCAGTACTCCAGTTTCCCGTATTACTAAAAACATGTACAATAGGTGAATCCTCCACCAAGAAGAACATTCATTTCTTTACAGTGGTGTATCAAAGACAAGTCATGGATTTAAGTGTATCCAAGTGCATTCTTAAACATTTTCCTGTACATTTGAAGAGGGGGCTTCACAAGCTCTGCGGATTAGCATCTTCGGATTATACACTATCTCAAGACAAGCTGAGACTTAAACACACAATCTTGCACTTGCCTTTCGGCCTTGTTTCAAAAGGCAAGGAGCGCGAGGATGCATTATTGCTAGGAGAATATGGGCATAGCCCACAAATGTTCTCAAAACAAAATCTACTGAATGAATGAATGAGGAGTAAAAATAGGATGCAGGGCAGCTCTGGTGGTAAATGTGTGTCCAATGCTCTGTTGGACTGTTGGCAGGTGCTCTGTTGCAGAGTCTTGCCAGCAACCTTATGTAATGGAGCTTTATCCTGTCAGTGTGAGGGTGAGAAGTACAACCGCACTGCATCTGTCTCAGAGCCAGCACTGAGCAGATCATTACTGCAGAGAACATGAATGGTTCCTGCCGACTCAGCATCTCATTTTCACTTTGCACTAACTTTCAGTCTGCTCTCACTCTCATTCATTGGACTGGACTTGACTAAATGTATGCAGGCATCAGTATCACCATTTAGAGATGATTGAATCTTAATGCTGTCTTAGCTGCAATGCGAATTGCAATTAGCATGAATATTCACATTTAAGCTGTTGTAAGATGTTGGCTGATGACTCACACCAGAGATGTTGCCATCTAGTTCAAGAGTAAATACTGTATCTTACAGTTCCCCACTGCCATAACATGAGGGATGTTATCAATAAACAATTTGTTAGTGTGACCAGGGGGAGCTGTATGACATTTCTAAAATATAAAACCCCCCAAAATCGACAACACCACCGGAGAAAAGGCTCTAGACCTTAAGGTTCATTTATGATTGACACAGGCAGACAAGTCCATACTTAGCAAAAATATACATTTTATTTGCTATATATTCAATAAACTATTTTCTGTTTTTCATTTGTTGTTTAAAGTTCAGTTTTAGGTTCACAGGTTCACATTTCACAAACATCTCATATACTTAAAGCTCAGGTACCTGATTTTTCCTGTTCAAACAGTGACATATTTTGTTTTGGCCCAAACTTGTTTCAAGCTCTCACAGTCTCTCTTGTGTATTCAAATTGTTCAAAGAATGTAATTACATGCACATTTCACACCCACATACAGCAATGAGTGGTGAATGGGGCGGCCACCCCCAAGATAAATTCCACTAATTTAGATTAGACTTCTATCATCCATTGCTCAATGAAACTTTAGGTGAAGACAATTCAACAAGGTCTGTGTTTTGCTGTATTTACAACATACTCTGAGGTGGCAAAAATAAATGCATTCTATAACACCAAAAAATCAGGTACCCCAGCTTCAACATAATTTCATTTGGCAGTAGTTTGTTAAAACCAAAGAAAAAAGAAGAGTCCATGAGTGAACCACGTTAAAGGAACCATGTCAAAAGACAAGGCAACAACATTTAGACAGCACCGTTATCAAATCGGCGCGGCCTGATCACCTGTAAAATAATGAAAAATTGACACCTAGCCCACTGGTAGTATTAAACTGAAACTCTGTCCCAAATATACCATCGGACGCAGGGCATAACACACGGGTGTGGGGCCATAACAGCGAGACGCACACCATCCCTGCACAAGGAGCATCTGGGGGCTACATCATGGACCGTTACCACAACGCGGAGGAGCTAAATTACAAAACTTCCAGGTAGGGCCAGTACATTCAGCAGTTAAATGCAATAAAATCTAGAGCAAACGCTACCTGTCCTTCATGAGGAGCGAGGAACGCTCTGACACACCAGCTGGACCAGGAAGTGAGTGACGTTAGAGGACAAAGGAGTGAATTCATTGCCCTTATATAACCGCGGCTCCGCCAACCAGCAGGAGGAGATGCAAAAGGCGCCATGTCACACTAGAACTAACACTTTATGCCTTCATAATCAGCTTGTCATAAATCCCCCCACAAGTTTGGGCTTAATTCCAGTTTCTCACCAAAAAGTCATCCCTCTATTTTTGATGGTTTACTGACCTTCACCGAAAATGTCACCAAAGCACGATCCTGACTTTTAAAATCATGTTTAAACCTTCTCATTTATGGGACACAGAAGTCCACGTTAGTAGCCCATGCTTCACTGCTCTATTGAACGAATGTTAAGTGTTCTTATGAGATTCAGGTCAAGCACGGGGTCGGTAATAGCACACTGCTGTTGCTGCTGAGATGGACCCGGACAGAAAAAAACTACTCTTGCACGACTTGTTGATCACTGGAAAAGGTCATGTTTCATTCAGGAGCGGATTGTTCTGTAAAGAAAGGCTGCATTTCACCATGGTGGTCTGTAGGATTGAGTGAATTTTAAACAGTCCTTAATCACAGTATGTTTTATTAGATTTTGTGTTTGTTTAAAATACGGTATTTTGACATACAGAATATGGATTCATCTTTCAATTCTTTACTTACTGTATTATCTGCTTACACTACAAGGATCTACATCTGTTCCACTTCAAACGCTCCCTCCCCATTTATCTGGGCTTTGGGCCGTGCTGACCTCTGAGACAGGAATCAGGATTAGGCTCTTTACTGCGACCAGCTTGTGTCTCATGTCTATGCATGACAGGCTGTGTGTAAGATTGCTGAGGGTCAGGTAGGCTGACAAAGACAGGCGAGACCACAGAGAGGCTGCAAATGAGACGGGCTATTTTGAGGAAAGCATAGACTCAGGTGCACAGAACCACACATCCATTTTCCGTCCAGTCACCAGCTCATAGGCATGCTCAAGATCATGCGTATCGCCTTCTCGCACACATTTATACACTGGGGGAGTCTCAAAACAGTCAATCATGTTATCAAAACTGAATTTGCATGTTTGTATGAGGACCCTGTCCCCTTGGAATTGCTCAAATTGATCAAATAGTGCTGCCGAGCGTGGTGGGAATAGGTGGAAGAAAAGCAATTAAAGTGGCAGTCAGATGGTTGCAGCGCAGCAGAGCTTTGGATAGAAGTCCCTGGTTTAATTACGCTCGGCCCGCACTGTGAGATGTGTCATCACCAACACTAAAATGGAACATGTGGTCAGGCTTCATGTTAATGCTCCATTTGACTGCACTGCCATCCATCTGTTAAAGCTTCAGGAATATGGCTATGTGTGAATTCATTACAGCGAAGATGAAGAGCGAGTGTGAGGGTCATATGCAAAGACGTGTGCCCAAAGAAGTACTTGAAGATCATTGCTTGTTCCTATGGCAGGGATTTGGACAAGAAGTTGCGGTGCCAAAAGTATATTTTCCCTTTCGGGGATCACAGCATATCATCTGCCTCACAGTGTCATAGTGTGCAGTGACTCTTTTTCACCAAAGGAGGTGAGGATTTCAGAGGATTAGGACACTGGGCCTCGTTCAACTTTGAATACATTTTTTTTTCTGATTTTACAACAACAAAAATATATATATAATCTAGCACCAGCCTTACATGTGTAGGACATTTCTTCAGATTATTCCTCTGTTCCTGCATCAGTGCCCTTTGTATGGGCCGCTTTCATATTCAGCCCAATGATCAAGACACACTTGTTTCGGGTGCACTTTCATGTTGTTAAAATTAAAATTAAAATTAAAATAAAGCAATAATGATATGGTGACTAACTTAACTAGTGAGTTGGAGACATCTGAGCTTCCACTGAGTGTGTCTGTGGACATTTTATTTGTCATAGAAGCAGTCAAGGCTTACTCATCTTCAACTCACTCAGAGATGTTTTTTCAAAATTTCAATATTATAATAATGACGAAGGCAATGTTAGTAGTGTTACATCTACTGATGCGTTCTGTGTTTTTCAAGATAGCAGCCGTTTAGAAGTGAACCTATTCCAAACCGCGATCCCTTTGTCCCTGGTGTCTCAGTTCCATCACCTGTGCCTTGTGGCCGGTATTGGTTTTATTCAAGAGCTTGTCTGTGGGATTTGCGAGGAGGGAAAGGAAACCGTACGAGAGTTGGACAGCTCAGAGGCAGGATGTGCAAAGGTACTCAGCACTCAACACAATGAGAGAGTCACATTTTCAGTGAAACAGAAACAGGCTGAAAACTTATGGCACTAATGAGGTGCTGAAACCAAAGATGGCTATCACCAACGAGGAAAGCGTAAATAGGCCTATTGTGAAGAAGTGTGTGCTCAGTAAGAGATCCTGAGCATCGCTAACTTCAGCCCAAAGGAGATAAAGACTTGTCAAAAAGGAAGAGTGAAGCCCGATAATGAACGAGGGACTTAAAGAGGCCAACTGTGAAATGACAAAAACACTGAGGTTACTCTGGCTACGAGCCTTAGCCAGCTCTTTCTGTCTTATCAGGCCCTTCCAGAAGCTGAGGAAAAACATATATCTACTATGCTCCCTGGCTCTTACCCATCCGCCTGGAAACTACCCTTAACCCTACGCTATCAGCACAGAGGTCAGCTGCTGCAGTGGCACCTCATCTGGCTGAAAAACACAGTGAAAGTCCCAGCATTAAGATACCAGCAATGTACTCGCCTTTGACATTGTAGAAAATAGGCACAATTTATAAACTGTATGTAGAACTTATCTTTGTCATATAGCGATGCCCATGTGATTAGTGACTTTCGTTTTGAAGTCTGGCTTTAGTAAAACCTGTTTTGATCCAGTCCTTGGCATTGAGCCGCTTCCATTTAAATAGTGGAACCCTTTCATTGCTCACTTTTTTGTTCTTCTTGCAGCAAAATGCTAACATTTTGGCTTTTTCTAAATACCAAAATCGCAGCACTATTCACTAGGGGTGTAACAATGGACCGTGCCACGGTGAAAAAACCTGACGATATGCATTGCACTAAAGTGACAGTGCAAGTTTGAGTCTATATTTCTTGATACTTAAGCTCCGTGGCACGTGTCAGCCGTGTGTGCGTGCACCCAAAATCAGCGCATGTGTGTCATCATCACTTACCACTGAACTGAAGGCTGCAGGCAAAGTTACATCCTCCACAAACACATGAAATCTGCGTGCCTTTGCAAAGGTTTCTCCAGCTGATGACCAGGCTGTGTGATAGATCCAGTGCACCGTGCGATGTCAGAGGCGCAAACAAATGCGTAAGATCCAATCTGGGTCATAATCCGCCTCAAAAGCTTTGTTTCCAAAAAAGTCCTAGCAGAATGTTTTCTGACAACAGCCCAAACATAAACCTGGGTTCAAATGCGGTGCAGTGTGTTTTACCTGCCATGTATGGAAAGCAAAACTGAAACTTATCACTTATCGAGCACATGGCCTACACTGCTGCTCATTTTTATTATTATTTTTAAACTTCAGAGCACTGTGTTTTCTATGTTATTTTGTATTGTGGCCCCAGGTTTGATTGCAAAACAGCTTTGAAAAATTAGAAAGCATTGCCAATTTTATTCTGAAATGATAAATTCCTAAATTAATACTGAACATTTAGCTGTTATTAGCTATTTATATCGCACTTGCACCGTGCACCGAACCATGAGATACGTAGCTGTAACGTTACACCCCTACTACGTATTCACCACACGAAAATTCACCAAAATCACATGGCTGAAACAGTCTCAGTGTTTTTGTTGACATGACTTCTGTTGAGGCTTTATCACAGAGTTGATGGATTTTTAGCTCGTAATCCCATTTTAAGTGCGTGCACCAGTTGTTGTGACTCAGCTGCAGTGAGCTACTGCTGCTGGCAAAGCGAAAGGACACAGACAATTTCGGCTCTGCATGAACATATTAGTTATCGCCACAACACTTATCACAGGCCTGTTTTAGTGCCAGTGAAGTGCCTAATGTTACACTGTGGGATGCCTGTCAGACATTATGACTTTCACGCTCCAGTTGTGTGTGTTGAGATAAAGGTATGTTTTACTATGTGTGACCCTAACTGATGAGGCCTGTGATGAGTTTGCGAAGCCATTTCCTCAGCGGAAACGAACAAGCTGGCGGACTAGGTGTCATTTCAAGTCGACTTGGGCTTGAAAAATCAACATGAAAGCATTGCAAATAATTTTTCTCTCAAATTAGCTCCATAGTATTGTGGTATAACGGAGAGAGGATGCACAAGGGAATGGAAAGAATGACTGTGTACGCAAACGTTGTGCGTGCATATCTCGGAGGAAATTCCCATCAGATGAAGATACGGGGAAGTGGAAACATCTCTAGAGAAGTTATACCTGGAGATGCATCATAATTTATGTGTCTATATAATGCGGCTCATACATAATGAAAACGGCTATTCTCTGCTCTCCAAAACAAGTGGGTTCTGTGTTGGCGTCATGCTGTTGTGTTTGTAGCAAAGTCAGCCATTTATCAGGCCTGTAGTCTGTCCATCTGGTAGATTAACCTCCTTGTCTTGTGGGTGCCAAACACACACATTACTCTCTACTCTGAGCGGGAGCGTACGGGAACTCACCTCTCTGACAGGCCTCATGATAAGTAGACCTCAACTGACGGCAACTTTGAAGGTTAAGCGATAAGTACACTCATTTGCATGGGCTTGCTCTAGAAGAGACACATTTAATTCATAACCCCTCAAGAGGCAGTTTTTTTGGCTTATTTATTTTATTCACTTATTTAAATCTCTACTGGAGTCTCTGGTAGTAACATAAAAACGGTCATGCACAGCAAGTATGGACAGGTTTGAGACCAGTAGCAGCTGTGAAATTCTAACCAACTATACAAGTATTTGTTTAAAGAAAGAACTTCAAATAATGAATCTACCATGTGGGGAAGCTGGCCACGAGCGATGGAAATGGGCAGGCAGACTTAACAAAAGCACAATTCTTACAAGGCAAAATGTATTCTTCAAACAAAAGGAACTTCTTAATGACGAATGTTACATGCACAACTTTCAACATGACCTCTACCATTAGCTTGATAGGTAAATTTAACCTGTTACATAAAACAAGTAGGTGTTGAGTCCAAAATCTGTTCAAATTAAACTAATAAAATACAAACCAAAAAAACATATAGAAAAGGAAATTCAAATCAAAGTTTCTCCCCTGAAACTGGACACAGTGGAGAGGTGTAGTTTACGATTGTCCAAAGCCGCTTATTGGGCGCTACGAATGTTTATCATTTTGCGTCTGCACGTAGCCATAGCCAATATCAATTGTATCCGATGACGTATGACATACCAGCTGTAAACTTTCGAGCTACACTATTTAGAACACAGTCTAAAGCTTGATTGAAAGATGGCGTTGCGTCTGCTGCTGTCATGTTGGATCCGTAAATTTAGAGAATTTTCTTTAACCCGTAAACAAGCTACAAGCTTCCATATGTCGAATAGTGTGTCGTCTTGCCGTCCCTCCTTGTTCTGTGATTGGTCCCCAAATCCATGTGACGATTTCGGCCATGGTCCCCAGGCTGCTGTGAAGTTCGAAATGATTCGAGCGCACACAGCAGCATGTGTATTCCCAGGCTACCCTGCCACATGGTTCAGAGATTTTAAAATGGCCGACAAAGACCACGCCTTCCCTTTGTCCAACCATGTAAGGTAAGTTTGTATACTGACTAAGTTAATTAACAAATAAAGTTTCAAACAGTCAATGGGAAGTATAATTATTAACTAAACAAATAAATGAATCTGGTGCGTTATTGTTCGCTGATGGATACTGCAAATGAAACAAACGAAGCTAAGCGTCCAAGATAAATAATAATAATAATGGGACAAACCCACTTTGTCACATACCAACTCACCAGCACTCCTTTTAGTAATATTATCAGAAATAAAAAAAAATACAATAGGGTTAGGTGCCTGTGTAAGTTCTCAGTCGTACAGGAGTTGTCCATCTTCAATGAAGGTACTTGAGTCATCTTCTGTACTCAGTAGTTGAAGTCTTCGAACGTTTCACCTCTCATCCAAAAGGCTTCGTCAGCGACAGAGGTCACAATCTGCCCGCAGCTGAATATATAGACCAATGGGGAGGAGTCATTCTTCTTCTTTGCATTGAATAGAATAAACCACATTGCTTTGTTTGTGGCTCGGAGATTTGTCTTGTGGATGAACTAATTTTTGTCTCACCGGTTTGTGGTTCACTGGAATCCTGTGCTGACTAAAGATTCTCTGAAGTTTCTCTGAGACCCCGGCTACATACGGCACTGCCACTCCCTTTCTTCTGGGCTCTGTAGTCTGTCTGTCTTGTTCTTTGGGTCTTCTTGCCCTTTGTGCTTTAGTGAAAGACCATTTTAGGATAGCCACAGTCTGAGAGGGCTCTCGGGACATGTTGCTCCTCTTTGGTCAGTATGAGTTGCCTTCCTGTAAACCTCTGTCTGAAATTGTCCATTCTCCCCTATGATAACTTTACAATCTAAAAAGGCAAGTTCTTTCTCCTTGGCGTCCTCCTGAGTAAATGTAATGCTGGGGTCCACAGCATTGATGTGATCTGTAAAAGGTGCCACTTCCTTCTGCTTAATTTTGACCCACGTGTCATCTTCATATCTGAACCAGTGGCTGGGTTTGTTTCCTGGGTATGAGGCCAAGGCATTCCTCTCCATTTCCTCCATGTAGAGGTTAGCCACTATGGGTGAAACTGGAGAGCCCATTGCACAGCCGTGGATCTGTCTGTAGAAGCTGCCCCTGAACTGAAAGTATGTGGTGCTAAGACAGATCTCCAGTAGTTGGCAAATGTGGTCAGGAGTGAGCTGGGTCCTATCAGCTAGAGTGCTGTCCTCAGTCAGTCTCTTCCTCACCGCTGTGACTGCTGCTGAGGTTGGGACAGATGTAAACAGTGCTGTCACATCGTAAGACACCATGGTTTCATCTGTTTCCAGCTGCAGGTGTTATCTTATCCACAAACTCCTTGGTGTTTTCCACATGGTGTTCTGTGTTGCCGACCAAAGGGGATAACCCTAATAGGGTTAAGTTTATACAAAAATACAATAATAAAACATTTAATGGATTAAAAAACATGAATTTGTTTTTCACTTGTTGAATCAGTTGTGACTAGTGAAAACTCAGAGTCCGAAAGTATCTTAAGTAAATATGGATCTGCTGACCTCGAATGTAAAGCCAAGTGATTTCATGCAGAATCATCGCGTGACATGCACCTGCCTTCCACAGCGGAAATTGAGGGAAAGTGATGCCTGCGATTATGTGGTGCAAAATGTATTGGTGTCAAATCACATTGGTCTAAAAAAATAAATAAAAAAACAACAACAGCTGAATGAAAACTTTGCCTAAACTGACTATGAATATTCATGAGATATTAATGTGTTAGGTCCCCGTCCCTGTCTCTGCTTGTAATGTGTTCATTCCCTTTTCTTTTAGGGGGCGTCCCGACTCTTTAGCTTTCTCATTAGAAAGCATTTGTAGTTTTGACTGCAGGAGATTTTTCTTGCTGAAGTAATGATGCAGATGCGCAGGCCATTTACTGTACTATTCACTTCCTATTTGTCCAATTAAAGGGCACGGCTCACCTCCCCAAGGAGCGTGAACAAACAGCGAGAAAACTGGTAATTGTTTGTAGAGGAGGACATGGTTCAGCTGGAGGAATAATATGTGTGTGAATAAAGTGCTGAAAACATATTTAGTGTGCTCTTCGTGCATGTCAGCACTTCTTTATTCACAATGCTTCCATTGTACAAATGTACTCTTGTTTGGTGCCATATGGGTCATAGCATTAAATATGGTCAACAAGCAGACAGCTAGTGAATAAAATAAAATGCTTTTAGTCATGCATGCATGTATCGAGTGGGGTCATTCAGTGTCACTTTCTGTCACAATTATCTTGTGGTTAAACACGCCATTGCCCTTGTCCATCCAATTAGAGCTTAGTCCACAACACTGACACGTGGGAAGACACTATTAATGATATCGATGGATGGGGTGAAGTCAAAGGGAACACATTTGTTCATTCTGTCCTTTCCCAAAGCTGCATTTGAAGGCATCATTAGCAGACAAATAGTGGCAAGTCAAGCATAGTTCACAATATTGCTTTCAGGATGTGGCCAATACTGCTCGATGGTTTCCTCAATTTCTGAAGTTACACTTGAATGGATTTCATTTTTCCTGATGTAAGTCGCTTGTAGCAAAGTATTACAATCACCTCGCATGCTCTCAGTCACTTCTGTGGTTTACTGATGACGTGTGCTTCCATCTACTGTAAATGTAAAAGAGCAGTTCAATTTACAACGGCTGTACAGTATAGTACTATATCCTGCCTCAGCTGGATTAAGTATTTTGGCAGCTAACCTTTACAGAAGGACCACACTTGTCATCATATCAGTGTTTATATCGTTTGTTAACGCATGATTCTTTGTGAACGATTGCTGATGTTGAATTTAATTTTGAAACGTTCTTTCTAGGCTGTTGCTTGATTGGGACTTAATGACTATATTGCATGTTGTTGTTTTGTTTTCCTCTTCCCATCTACACCACCACTCTGGCAAACCCCTCTTTGTTTTTGAAGATTTCCTATGGAGGTGAAACTTATTTAGAAGCTGAAACCAAGAAAAAAAAAGAAAAAAAAGTGTATTTTTTATTTTTGACATTCCGCGCGGTGTACTGCCAACTTCCTGTCTGAGAGATGTGCTCTCAGGCATGGGCTGAGATGGAGAGACAGTATAAAATTTGAGAAAACTTGTGTGGTTTGGACACAATGCTTTATGGTGGGGGATTTTTACTGCATCCTCATTTTACTTTTGCTAATGCGCCTTTGCTCCTGTACATTTGGTTGTAAGAATACTGATCCTTTGTTTGTAAATGCCATGTTTTGCTTTTAGCCAATATTGAACATTCGTTTCTGTTTTAAAGTAAAGAAACGGTCAATAGCAAGCCATAAGGTTTGAGAAAGGCTATTACGCTCTAATAAAGACAGAGAGAGAGATTAGGGCAGGTCTTAATAAAGAGCATTGTATATTTGACCACCCATTTGTATCACTACTGTGGCCCAGGGGAGACAAAAACGTCCATGTGGGAGAGTTGTAGCCACAGATCAGCCAAGGGAACGCTCTGTTTTATCGTCCCTCTGTTCCAACGCAGCAAATCATCCCAGCAGATACATGGGCCGACTATCTCTGGTTTTGTGGTTTCGTGCACACTGCTGCTGCTGCACATATTAATTTTTCTCTTTTTATCCAACTTATCCAGCCTGTGAATGGATAAGTTGGATAAGATGTTCACACAGCATTGTCACCAGGGCGTGAGTTGTGTTTTAAAGATCATCTCTGTTCAGATCTGTGTCGTCAGCTGCATTTGCATTTGCTGTGATTATATATAGAGTTTCCGTATGATAGGCAGATGATAATGTCCGTATTGTGGCGGATCTTTGCACACGTGTAGACAGCGCCATTACAGATCCGACAGCTCCATCGACAGGCCCATAACAAATGACTGCACCCGGACACTTTACGGGAAAAGGGCATTGCTCAAAAATGTCAGCACAGAATAATTTGTTAAAGCATGTAGGGCGTTACTAACATCATGTGCACGCTCAAAATTATGGTTTGTATGTTTTATTTCATTTTTCATGTTACTGTAAATGGCCATTTGTGAAATGAGAATACCAGTTGAGAAATGTCACTTTTATCATCCATGGTTTTGACATTGGACATGTATCTGAGATGTGTTTCATTTTGCCTGCACATGATGATGGTTCACTTTCATCTTTATCACAACATTTAAAAGTAATTCAAATAGAACACACTGTGACTGTATTTTTTTACAGCTCCGAACACATCTAAAGGGAATTGGATCTTTCCTTCAATGTGGTTCTCCTCTCGGTTTCTTTTTTCTCCCACAAGGTGCCTGAGTTTGTCCTTGTGGTTTAAGGATTTAAGTATGGCTTGATTTCATTTCATTGACTTATGGTCATTTGTTAGTTTTCTTTTAACAGTAGGTTTGTTTACAGGCTTGTCAAGCATTGACTGCATCCTGTAGTGCCAGAAGCATCATGTGATGGTGTTTTATTGCTGCTTACAAGGATGTTGTAGACAGTAGGGAACACTTCCGCCTTCTAATGTGGGATGCCTTTTCCCTGGTGTGTGATGAGGTGCATAGTGTTTCTGGTTCATAGATCTAATCTTGCCAGCCATGGTACACGTTACTATAAATAACTTTAAGTTCTTAATGAAGATCCTCAACATACGCATATGGCAACACCCACCTTTGAGAGTAAGTGACACTTTATTGTAGAAAGTACGTTGGCCATTCCAACAAAAAAAACAAAAAAAGCACTGGTTGCAGTTGCGTTTTGTAAAATGGATAAAGACATAGATCAGGTTTAACCTTTCATTTTAGTGGGCCCTCTCTTGACGTCAGTGTCTGTCATTCCCTAAATGCTGGGACACGGTGTGATGGGCTGGCGTCCCTGTGAGGCTTGTCACCTGACACACAGCATCATGGATGAATGACAGAGAGGAGCTACACACACTGTCCCCTCCTTTAGCCTCACATGTTTCATATAGCGCTCGTCCTGGCCCGGGTTGCTGTAGTCTCTCCTGTGAGGTGGTGTTGTACACAAGTGCACTGACGCACACGTCATGCTCCAGAGATCACCAGTCCAGTTCACAGCTAAGCCCAAGGGGCGACGGCAGGAGGGGGAAGACAGCAATGGAAAGGGGTTCTCCTGGTTGTAACCATGGTAACAGTGCCCGGCTCTGGCTCGGCTGGGATGCGTGTCAGGAGTGCTGACACATTAGAATACACGGAGGGGAGAAAAAAACAGGAGAAAGGTGGCGGATGAAGTGGCTGAGAGAATAATGAGGTGTATATTGGATGAAGTACGTGGTCAGTCACTAATGAAAAGGCTCTAATAACATGGAGCTAAATTTAATGAAAAAAATATACAATAATGTGCCCCCGTTTGATTGAATCTATTTAATTTACTATCCCATGTGTTAACACTGAACTAGCCTGAATGAATAATGATAATTTAAGAATACATTATCATTAACAGGATCTATGAAACATTATGAATTGCCCGGATTATGAACATTTATTATTGTTTGGCCAGACTGTTATCCTGATAATGGATGTTGAAACGTGCTTTTGTATTTTTCCAATTTTCTCTTGCCATCTCTAGAGTAGCATGATGAATGTAATTTCTGTGCATTTGTACTTTTCAACACAGCAGACGGTTCCCTATGTTCCAGGATTTTGTTCCAATACCGTTAATTTTCTCTTGTGGAGAGCTGAACTCCTCTTTTCATCCTCTCATTCTCTCTGGGACACTCTCTGTTGGTCATGGCTGAACAATTCATGTCAAGTTTGGGAGAAATCTAAGCTGCTTTTTTTATTGGTTTAAGTTTGCCAAAAAGTCATTGCCTAGAAAAGGAAAAACAACTTTAACTCACTGGAAGATCCTTTTAAGTTTGAAGGTTACAATTTTAAAATCCAATTATTAACTGTTTTATGTTGCGTGATATAAGTGGACAGGAATATTTTGAAGAGGTTTTTCTGGGAGTGCCTGTTTGAGTGTGTTGTTCATTTCTGTACAGCTTCAACCATAATGATAAAAAAAAAGGAAAATATTTCACTCTTTCTGTTGCCAAACTGACAAAAAGTCTCTTTAGTTATTTCACAAATTTATAATGGCTTTAAATCCATCTATTTCTATTGCAAACGCCATCGGAACAAACCATTTTTTTTATGTAACAATGTGAACATGATGTGCAGGAGGTATAGTGTAACCTTACCTGCAAGTTGAATTCTCACAGTATTTTTCAGTATGGATTATGGACTCACAAAAAGTGGTATGGACTAAATGGATTAACATTCTGTCCACTCCCCAGACAATTTAAGCAGGAGTGATCCCAGATTGATAGTGCTAATGTTATTGGCAGTCTAATGTCATTCGGGCTCTTCTTAGGTATAGCGAGAGCTAGAAACAATTTAGGACAGCAGCTATCTGCTCAACGACCTACGACTTTCACAGCTTGAAAACACAAGGAAATGGGTAGTGCAGCATTAATATTATGTCGTACACGTTAAACAGTGCTAAAGCGTCCCTGCTCGGCACATCTGGCTTTGTGGGGTCCAAAAGAGCCTTTTGACATTTTGTGAGTGCTGCTCTCGCTGCTTCTTCAGGCGAGGCTCCCTCACACTGAGAGTGTGAGCAGCATTAATGGCACCACATCATAGTCTCAGTGTGACCGCTGTGCTGCTTATAATATTTAAAAATGGATCTTTGGCCAAGTGCTCTTGACCTGACAGCTACACGAGAGTATTGGAGACTGTGAGACGTGGCAGAAGGATTGAGAAGGACAAGGTGAGATATGAAAGTCAGGGTCACTGTCAGTCATTATACAAACCCCTCTGATACACATCATTTTTGAGCTCTTCCAATACTGACCTCCTCTGGCGGTGGACAGCAGTTCTTCTGATGATATACTGCTACTCAGGGACTCAGCAGTAGCAGTATTTCTACTGAGATTCTGTTTTATTTTAGAAGATATGCCTAATCTCTTCTGAAATGCATGTAATTCTTGTATTAGTTCATGTTTCAGACTTTTCTCGTCCTCAGTGTCCACTGTGAACTGACACTTGATATCGAAACATGATCTATTATGTTTTCACAATCATGCAGCACTTGTACTGTATATTGAAAGACAAACAAAAACATAAATACAATTAACAGGAAGTAACGTTTAAATGAAAAACTATTCACTGCTGCCTCAAGTACATACAACAAATCTGGAAATTCCTTTTGCAATCAAGAACTCAAAACCATCTGTTAACAGCCATTTTTGGCAACCCACTGAAACCTGACCCACCAGTTGAGGACAACAACACGTTATGAAACACATGAAATGCTTGTTTCTCAGTTCATTTCAGTCTTCTTTCCATAGAATGAATGCTCGGGAGCGGAATCCTGATTTGAAAACTTGCTGATACATATACAATAAAGCCCACGGCTGGTGGTTGGTTGGTGTCAAGTAGTTTACTTAAAGACTCTGACCACTGCTCAGTCACCCGGCGCTGCTCAGTAATTCCTGCTTTTCTCCTCATGTGAGCTTTTCCTCCTCCCTGCTATCGACGCGAGCTGAACAGATAAAGTACAGTAGACCTTATCTTTTCAGTCAGGGACCTGTAGTCTGCCCTGTGTGTGTGAATGCAATTTCTCTGTCAATCTTACTTTTCCACATTGCTGCTTGGTTGAGGCTTATGTGCAGCACTGATAGCTCTGTCCAGTTCATAGCATGTGCTCCGTCTCTCATCTGTGTTTACACACCCTGTTGTCACCAGCCTTTTATACACCCCTCCTTTACCCCCTCCACCCTTACACACACCCCTGCACACGCACTAACAGAATGACCATGCCACTGTTGATTAGACTCCGCATGGCCAGCCGCTCAGCTCGGCTTAAGGCATGCCTGTGGGAAAGGGAGTTGCTTATTCTGGCCCCAGGAGATGGATTGAAAATGACAGGGGGCTAAAACAAGCTAGCGTTCTCTCATTACCGCATTGTTCAGCACAGTAACGCATGCGCACAGGACGTAAAGACCCGAGCAAAACCGCAGAAAACGGGTGACTGAGCTGCCTGCTGCCTGTGTTCGTATGATCTGTTCCGTAACATTATACGTTGTGGGAGAGTCTACTAGGGACCAATCCAGTTTTCAACCTATCATCCCTGTGGATTTTTCCAAAACCATTATTTTTTTGTAGTTTTTACAGTGGCTTCGTCCCACTCATTTATTTTGTTTACCATGGGACATGTGGGAAAATAAAAAAATACAGTTGTGTCACTGTTTTTTGCCACAATAACTATCCACGTATCGTTCTCTAAATGACAAATTCACATTATTGTTGGGGCGCAGTGGTTATCTAATGTGTGTACTTTATCTAATGTGGAACCTTTTGCTAACCTGCAATCTCATAACTGTTGTTGGACTGCAGAGGCCCAAATAGCATCTATATCTTTAGTTCATCGCCATGTATTCAAAAAATGGTCTTCAATATTGCTGTTTATTGCATACCATACATTCAACTTCAAAATGTGTTATCTCTGATCTATTGCCAAACATTGCCAAGAGGTTTTAGTATTTTTGGTTTGTTTTTGCTGTAGATTTCAATTAGGTTTTTTCTAGGATAACATAAAACATTTCATTTTGAAAGTAGTGAAGTGAACTTGAGCTGTTAGTAATATATTTGACTTTATAGGACACAGTAATGGTGCAGTTAAATCCATAAATTTGATATAAGTCTAAGTGATATAAGCGCTGGGCAACCAGCCATAAAGGCCTGGTCAGGAGAGTGACTTTTCAACAGTTGCATCTGGATGTACATTTATTGCAGGTGTAGGCAAGTTCGCTTGGTGGAGGGCATATTTCTTCTTTGTCAAAAGACCAAGGGCCAGACCCTCCAATTGTAGGCCGACGTAAAGCATCACTTTCTACAACTGGACGACAGTGGCGCAGTTGGTAGAGCAGGTCGTCTCATGATCGGAAGGTCAGGGTATCGAATCCTAGCTCTCGAAGACGCACACTGTCATTGTGTTTTTGGTCCAGACACTCCACTCACCTTGCCTCCAGTGTCTGCGTACATTGGTGTATGAATGAGAGAGTAAATTTACCATTTTACAAATAGAAGGGTTGTACAGCATATTATGGCCTAAAAACATTTTAACCTGTTACTTGCCGTCACCCCGATCAGGGAGCTAGGATTAGGGTCAGGGATTAGGGTTATGATTTTGGTTAGGAACGAACAATGTGATGTAAGTTGTGTTTCACTTACACGGATCTCACACATATTTTTAGAAACTAGAAAGTTTTGGCTTTCAAATGGGGTATCACACTGGCATATAGGCTGTAAACTCTCTTGGCAATACGCTTTGAGATTTGTATATCTATAATTGCTAACCCTAACCCTATAAACCTAACCCTAAGGTGGCAGGTAACAGGTACTTTAACAGGCATTTGATCTCTAAAGTGTGTAATAATAATATTCTTCAAATCTTGAAGGCCAGAGGTTCCATGATGGAGGGCTGGTTTGGGCCCCTGGGCCTGACGTTGCATTCTGTTTTGAAATAATGGGAATCGAGGGTAAGTAGTGACCTTTGACTCCTATTTTGACGATGGTCTTCAGCCAAGGGCAGCACCAACTGGAGAAGGAACACAGATTTATGTGTTAGCTGCTGACCTTTTCTGGCTGTCCGTGAACAGGTGACTACAGTTGTGTTGTTCTGAATTATAGCCACCGCTTATGCATTCAGTGACCTAGAGACACAATAGGATTATCATGCTCGATGCTCGAGGGCAGTAGCACGCACAAATACTGACTATTTCACATCTGCAGCAGCACAACCCCCCACTCTATGTGCCAGAGGCGCACACACTGAAATGAATTTTACACTTATTTTGGCCACTTACAGCCATTCCAGCTTTAACCTTTGTCCCAGAAGGACACCACTGTAACATAGCTTGTTAGCAGCACTTACTAACAATGTGGGGCTGGTATTGACGGGATTAAAGAGGGAAGGCACCCATCAAGTTCATTACGGACACTTTACACTGTTAGGACTCTCTGCATCTGCAAACAGCTATTTACAAATTTTACATGACATTATCATATCTGTTCCTCTGCTTCTAGTATGTTGTTCATGAATGTGCAGCTGCCTGTGTGGTGCCTACATTCTTTGGACTCAGGTGCTCTCCTCTGAGTGAAACGGAAATAAAAGCTTTGTCTTTAGGCTTCGAATGCATCAGCTGCATTTCTTGACTTGGAATAGTCTTTCTTTTTTCATTTTGCAGTCCAAAAGTTTCTAGTTTAATCTTAAATCTCACAAATTCTTACACTAACCATTTAGCTGTCCATTTTTTTTGCAGTTGTAACACAATATTTGGTTGAGATTAAATGGGAAGAGGCCGGAAAGCCAAGCCTTTTTGGTTTCTCGTTGTGAGCAACATTTCAATTCTTTAGTCAACCCGGTTGGTTCACTTAATTAGCGGAAGACAGTAGTTTAAAGGTTTTTTCTTGCGAACTTCCAACAGTCTCAAATAAAATCTGCCCATGTGTGTCATTTAGGCCAAAATAATGGTGCGCGCTCCAGACGGCTGTCACAGGGCTGCACCTAATAAGCTGCTGTGCCATTCACGCAGCCTACCTGTTCTTGATCTCTGACAGAAATACGCCCAGAGCACATGACAAGTAGACAGCTTGACGGGACACACGCTCATTTGTATCCCAAATAGAAGTTTTGCAAAGTCAAGCGCCAAAGTTAATAGCTGATACAAGCCTGTTCAGATATTGGTTTCTAATGGACTGGTTGCTTCATCGCTGTGGGTCAGAAAAAGGGGGAGGAGACAGCTGCGTGGAAATTCTGTCTAGCTGTAGTTGTTATCGGGGCGGTCTGTCTCCTCTGAAGGATGCAACTCCACACACATTAAAGCATGAGACCAACTGTTTATTATATTTAGGCCTTGTGTCTTTACCTCCACTTTCAAGGTCAGTCAATAGGGTGCACAATGCTTGGGAAAACAGGTGAGTGACACTTTCATGGAGCACATTTGTGAATTTAATAGTACGGGTTGGCATATTGGACAGTTGCTCTGATTTTATGTTTATTAGCACACATCATGTACAAGTGATAGTATCTACAGTGATGCAATGTTTCGAAACAACATAGAAACAGTTATATCTGCAGGAGCTTTGTTTGCCACTGATAGCTTGTGTATGTAGCTTAAGGCATCAGTGAGAGAAATATCAAATTAATATTGGGCCAAGGAACTAATTTGGGTATGGATCGAGATCTCTGTTAGATTGCAAGATGTTTCTGATTGTTCTGCAATTATTGTTGTTTAACATGAATTCAAAACTCTCGTCTAATTATTGGATACATTCGACTTGCTAAATTAAGCTTTGCAGATTGTGTTTTTGTCCTTCAAAATCCTTTAACCAGTGCCTGCAGTGGAACTAGGGGCAGTTCAAATCGCAGCTGAGTCATTTGTGTTTCAGAGGAGATGTGAAAAAGGTAAAGGACGAGCCGGGGAGCTGGGAGATTAGGCTGTTGATTGGATATGGCTCTGGATTCAGCTCGCTGCCAGTGTCAATAACAAAGAGGAGATACCATTGTAAAGGCTGGGGAGGAGGAGGGAGAGACGGAGTACTTCAGGTTGGGCTGTAATGGAGTCAGGACCCCTAACAGGCTGTCAGATGCTGCTCACTCTTGTGTCCCCACTCTGCCCAGTCGATGCCTGTTTGTGCTCCGCAGTGTGTAATGTGTCCCGGTAATAAATCTTAATTACACAAAGGAATACAGGCTGTGTGCCATTTCTTCGCGCTATGTCCGATCTCATCCAGAGAAGTATGGGGAAATGCGGCTTATGGAAAAAGATCTTACTACAGTGCACTAAATTGAGTTTTTTATTGAGCAAGTTCAGTCTTGTATTGCAGTAGTTCGTGTGCATGTTGTAATACGTTCTGACAAACGTCTGGTGTCAAACAAGCATTTAAATATTTGTAAAGTTATTTGCGTATCATAATATATACAGGTGCCTCGATATGATACGCTTATTATCATGTATTCTGTAACAATATATTGCCGAGTAGAGTTACATATCTCCGGGCAGATATTTGTGTGTAAATGATATCAAAAGTTAATCTCAGACAGTGATCTTCAAAATATCAGCAGTCAGATTGATATTGACATCTACAATATACAAAATACAATTTCATGCTGCATGTTTCTCTCGTGTGTTTGTCAAGGTGTCAGTCCTGAGATTATCAGGCTACTCATCAGAGTGAAACCCGCCTGAAGACCCAAAATTAATGGGATCCTAGGGGATAAAAAAAGAAGAAGCAGAGAACAATCAATAATTGTGTTGGATTGGATAAATATTGCCTCAGCTCGTAAATAAAGTTGCAAAGCAAAAAAGCTGAAGTTTGCTGTTGATTCAAGAAGGACTAGTTTGTGTCCAGATGAACCAGCGGATGGATACTGTGTATTGTTTGCAGAATAATGGGGCTGGGGGCACCATGTTGCCTGCCATGTGATAGAGGTGTTCTCTAAAAGCAGCCCCTAGCCCCAGAGTAATGTTTAATCATCGTGGGAAGTGTTGTGTCAGGGTAAGTGGTCCTGGTCCCGGTGGGGGGTTTTGCCGTGCCGTGGTGTGACAGGGCCAGTCAGGCGGATGCGGCGCTTGTTGTTGTAGCCATGTTGGTGGAGAAAGCCCTGTACAAGCAGCTCTGGCTGGGGGAAGAGCTGGGGCAGCTCTCCCAGAATGGACAGCAGGCAAAAATGCTGTCCATTCTGTTTTCACGGCTTTGTGTTTCTTTGCCATGGGTTTGAAGTCTGTTCCATGAGCCCTCGCTTTTTGTCTCGTGCCTGCTTGATGGGACATTTTCTCTCATTCTGTCTCTCCGCGCAAGGCCCTGCTCAGATAATCTACTTCCTGGGACTGCAGCGTCTATGTTAAAATTGCAGACTGCTTTAAACTCTAGAGTTTAAATGCATTTTTTAAGAAAGCAAAAGGCAATCTGAGCTATATTCAATACTAGGAAAAGTAGTAGAAGCATATCGTGAACACAGACCTCCATGTCAATTCATTGGCATATTGTCTCACAGTGCAGATGTGGACTTGAGCACGGGTTGTTTTAGTCTAAAGTGCACTGCAGTTGTTTGGTTTTCCCCTGGTTAGTTATTCCAAATAGTCTTGAAAATATAATAGTTCCTAGATAAAAGGTGTTCCAACATATAGCGAAAGACAATAAAGGAACTGGCCATTTTTAAAGAGAGAAATATGGTTTAAAGTTTTCTATATGAAATTTGACCAAAGAAATGACTATGACTTGTAAATCACTTGTAAGATGCTTAATCAGACTAATTGCAAATTACTTATTTAAATGTTTAATTTCAGACAAACATTTTGAACTTGCTTACCATATGCCAATCAGCGGCAGTGCAAACCTGCTGCACCTCATTCTTCATTCTGTCTTTAAGCGACTGCAGAAAGCTTTCCATTAAAGCGGAGGGGCACTTTGCTACCAGATGTCGAAGTACATTAAAATACTCCAACTTCATTATCCTCTGTCTTCCTTTTATGTAAATCTGTTAAAAAAAAAAGGAAAGAAGCGGTGCCTTTAGAGACAGGTGCCAGTCTACAGACAACGCACAGTGTTAGCATAATGTGAAAACGACGATGTCTCATTTTGGAACGAGGAAGAAAATGGTCTGACGTGGTAGTTGGTTTAGGTGAGCTTGGTGGCGACATTTTCCTCATTTATTTGGTAATGTGCAATCGGCTTTTTCGCTCTCATTCATCTGGTTTTATACTGTAAATGTGCCTTATTTACTGAAGCTTATAAGGTATTGTATTATAGAATGGTTTGGATTGTCCTTTCCTGTGCTACTCCTGTAGGGTTGTGAGCGTTGCAGTGCATGGCTTATTGTTTGCGTACAGTAGAGTTTTTATGCATGGATTTGTACAGACAGATATTAATCCATATTCAGTGCAGTTTACGTAACTCTGACCGACTCTGACTCTAGACTGTCTTACTGGATGTAACCACAGCAAGATAATTGGCTCCAGTCAGTCGCTCTGCCACTCATCCTGCGACATCCACCATCTGACACATGCCCTAATAAACTGGACTCATTGTGAGTCATTTTCATGCACACAGTATATTCTAAAGCATTTGGTCTAAGATACAGGAGGTAAATGCACACTCAGCTTGTCCCACTGAGAGTGTTGGATTATGAACATAATTTACTGCTTCAGTGAGTTGAACACCCCCTTCCCCATTTCAAGCTCCTCTTCTCACCTTAAAAGAGGGGAGCAGTCCCTAAACTACTTTTTGTTGTCGTTGAAGTTACTGTCAATGTATGAATGTCACAGGCCCAATGAGATGTGATCCCTACTTATGAGGCATTACCGCTAGTGATGCACGACAATGCCACTTTGAACCGATAACCGACAATTTCCCATGTGCCGATTTGTATTTGCACTTTATTTTGGGACAAGAAATCAATGTAACAGTTCATAGTTCTGCCCAAAATGTATAAACTCTACCAAAAAATATACAAGTGTATAAATATTGAAAAGATATAATGAGTTTTACTTTGGGTTTGGGGTTTTTACGGTTCCATCATCGGAGCAGGTCTGTCTCTGTCTCTGCTCATCTGTGTCACATCTTATTAAAAAAATAAGAATAATATTACTACTTCCTTCTTAGTATTTTTCTTTTTGTTGACATCATACTAATGAATTCTTAGATACAATACTGGAATATAGATAGAGTATTTCACTGAGTAGAGGCATGTCTCCTGCCGTTGCTCCTTAACCTGCCGCTGGCATGAGAGAGGTGATGCCAAATCTGAGCCTGTGACAGATTCAAGTTTGACCAACACGATATGACAGCACCAAAGCGAGACACAGACACTCTCCTGCATTGGGACAATTTGTGCATTTGTGTGTCGTGTAGCCGCGTGACTTATTTCATCAATGTAAAACTTCTCTCACTAGCGCTTTGATCACGGGGCTTTTCTCAGAAATACAAAGATAATGCATCGGTTTAGGACCCGCCCTGTTTCAGTGTTAAACTTACGTGAGAGCGGGTAAAAACGTTGAAGTGACTTCGATGTAAAAAGTAAAAAAAAACTCTTTGCGAGGATACTCTTCGGATTGTTCAGCTAAAACAGTGCAGAAGTCTGCCAGGGAGAGTGTGTATCTGCTGCTGTAAATCAGCAGTGTTGAATCTGCTCCGGGCTGCAGTAGGACTGGGGTGGCGCCGCCGCCGAGAGAAAGGCAGCGAGCTGGAGCCGGAGGTCAATGCAGTTTGAGCTTATGGGGGATGCCGTCAAAAAAGCCAATAATTGACGATAATTATCGGCGGCCGATATTATCGTGCAGTTTGTTCAAATAGTCAATTCGAAGAGTAACAAAAATAAAAAAATTAACATTTTATCATTATAATCAATTTAATCTGGCAAGTGATGCACGATAATGCATCACTTGCCAGATTCATCAATGAGAGAAATTCATGCTCAAAAACTTGCAAAAAATACAAAAAATAACTTTATATATATATTTTTTTCATATTCATGAATTTTTATTTTGCAAACATTAAGGGCCCGATCTTGTGTTTCAAAACGTAGACTATAGCGTAACATTTTGCGCTTAGTAGGAGCGATCTTGCCACTCCAGACTTAGCGCGGGAGTACTGGGGTGGAAGAGGAGAGACACGCACATCCGACGCTCTAAACCAGTGTGCTGGATCCAAAGTTGTACATTATAAGAAAAAGAAAAAGATCCGCACAACTGAGGTAAGCTCACCAATTTATTGTTCACCGAAGGTGGTAGTTGACGTTTAGCCCCTGTCTGATGAAGGGCTAGACCCGAAACGTCAACTACCACCTTCGGTGAACAATAAATTGGTGAGCTTACCTCAGTTGTGCGGATCTTTTTCTTTTTCTTATAGAGTACTGGGGTGGAGACACACTTTTCCTCCAACCAGAACGACTCCGCGGCCCTCCCCTTCCCGGCCGCGGAGTCCCCCCCCCCCCCCCCCCCCCAGACAGTGGTGTAGTCTACTTGATACGCAGATATACGCCGTATAACCACTAGAAGGCCTGCAGAATTACTGTATAACCACCACAAACTGGGCAAAGATACGTATCACTAATTTGCGCAGTGTTATTTTTGCGCTTTCTGCCCGATTAGAGACCCGCCCAAACTCAAGTAGCTATTTCCTCCCCTGAAACCGAGAGGGGACATGTCATCCCTCTCTCTCTCTCTTTCTCTGTCTCTACAGAGACAGTTCCCTCTCTCGTGCACTCATGCGTAATTGCGCATTGCTCCCGTGTTGTCTGCTTACAAAATAAAACCCGACCGGAGACTAGCTGATAACGATAGAGGCTTATTAACAGTCGCGTATGACACTTTCCCTGTTCATCCCTCGCTCTGAGACTCCACCGTCCCTTTCGCCGTCCCTCTGCAGCGGCTCGTGAGCATCTTTGGGCAAAGGCAGTGACAGGTGACAGGTGCGGGCTGGTAACAAGCAATCTGTATGTTACTACAAAGCCCTGGAGGCCGCGGAAAAGACCTCGCGCTTGTTCGAAGTGTGCGTTTTACTGCTGAAGGCTTGAAAAGGACTGAAAAGTGGATGCGCCCACAGAACTGACCGAGCCACGCGCTCTCCTGTCAAAACATGGTCCAAAAACAGTCTAGTAATTGTGCCCCCTCGTGGATTTCATATGCCCCCCTTAAGACTGACGTCTGGCGATGGGACTGCGTATTCCCCAACCAGACCCAGGACCCGTGTCCTGGAAGACACCCCCCATCTTGAGTCTTGTTTCGTCCCCGATCCCACATTTATGCCAGAGTTTGTGTAAAGTGCATTAAAATAAGCATTATGCTTACCCTGTTCTATTGTTGTTTTTGTTTTGTTTTTTTCTTTCCCCTCTTTCTCCTACCCTTTCCCCCCTCTTCATATGCCTATTCTTGTGAAATGCATTAAGAGAAGAGGTTTCAGGTCATGCATGTCTGACAGCCGCCGGTCTCAGGCCAAGGGCAGAGGAAAGGATAGCGAGAAAGAAAAAAAGAGAGGGGGAAAAAGGGGGGGAGAACAAAATAATCCTAAAATTAAAGGAAAGTACAGTAGAAAATGAATTAAATTGTAAGTAATGCTGACAGCATTAAAGGGACTAGATGGAAGTTGTAATGTTTTTACTCGCCACTGCCACCTCAGGTCTTACTATCTCTATGCTAAGCTCACGCATGACGATGGAGATTGTTGGTATTTCGGCCCAAAATATCATCAATCTCCATCGTCATGCTCTTTTAGCCGGGTTGCAAGTGTTTTGGTTATGATTTTAAGGTCTTTGTTTGGTTTAGGTATGAGGGTGATATTGGCGTTGGTGTTCATGTGTGGCAGTATTGTGGATGTTGCTTTTATTTCTGTAATTGCTCTTTAGTAGTACTACTGGTGATAGGATGTCCCAAAATTGTTTATAAACATCAGCTAGCAATACATCCGGTCCTGGTGATTTGTTGTTTGGCATTTTATTGAATGATTTGTAGATTTCATTCACATTTTGTGCCTGATCAAATGATAGCGTTGGAAGGTTGGGTTTATAGAAGACGTTTACAATTGCTTGGGTGCTGAAAGAACAATCTGAGTAATATAATTAACTATAATATTGCTGGAAAACACAATTTATTTATTGTGAGTTATTCGTAGATTCGTAGAGTTATTCCAGATTTATACTGTGTTACTGGGATAATTGCTTTTTCTTTTTTGTTTTGCAATAGATTGGCTAGTAGTTAACTTGATTTGTTGCATTGGAATTGTTGACATTTCAGTTATTGTTTAATGAAGTCTGTTTTTTTATTTGTGAGTTATCCATTTGAGTTTTGTTTTAAATCCTTCAACGTCTGTTCATCTGAGTTTATACTATATTGGTGGGTTAATTGTGTGTGCTTTCCAGTTCCTGTTGTTTTCTGTTCCTCTGTGATAAATAGGATATTAGGATATTAGCACAAATGACTGCTTTATCGGTTTCCCATGGGAGTGAGATTTCTGAAGAGTCATTCATCTCCAAAAAAGAATGTCCACTCTCTCCGTATCTGTGTGTTGAATTCTGTATCTTCAAGGAGAGAGGTGTTAAGTCGCCATCGTGAATGTGGTTTGTTAGTTTTGTTTTGTTTTCATATTGTTATAGATACTGGAGCGTGGTCACTTATTATGATTGGTTATATTGTATTTTCTGTTATAAACTGGTGAGTGAGTTACTGATAGGAAAAAATCCAATCTAGGGGATTATTGATGGAGGTGTATGTATATTCCAGTTGAGTAGCGTTCCTCATTCTCCAACTATCGCTAAGGCCATATCTGTGCATGTATTGCTTAATTACCTTCAGGCTTCAGGCTGAATGTGTGAGTCTTGTGTTACCAATTCGTTTTAAACGGTCCAATGTGGGGTTGATGACAGTGATGAAGTCTCCAGCAAGGAGGATGTTTGCTTTGTCTTGTAGTTCTGGGAAGAAAGTATGAAAAAAGTGGGTCATCATTGTTCGGTCCATAAATGTTGACAAGAGTGAATGATGTGTTATTAATTGATTTAAGATTCAAGATTTTTTTTATTTTGTTTTATTTGTCAAACCATGTGACTGATTTGAAATTATATTTCTCTCATCCGTGATTGTGGAGCGGGGGGTGGGGGAAGAGGGGCGGAAGGGAGGGCAGGGAGTTCAGCTCCCCGATGGCCCTGTGTACGAAACTGTTCTTAAGTCGACTCGACCTGGCCCGTAGATTCCGCAGTCTCCTTCCTGAAGGCATTACCTTGAAGAGACTGTGTGATGGGTGCGTAGGGTCCCTGGTGATTCTGAGGGCTTTGCGGGTGAGACGGGTGGAGTACATGTCCTTAATGGAGGGGAGAGGAGCTCCACAGATCTTCTCCGCTGCTCTCACGATGCGCTGGAGGCTCCTTCGGCAGGAGGCAGTGCTGGCGCCGTGCCACACAGTGATGGAGCTGGTCAGGATGCTCTCTATAGTCCCTCTGCTGCACATAACAGAGGCTGGGACTCTAGCTCTTCTTAACTTGCAGAGAAAGTAGAGACGCTGATTACTTTTCTTGACCAGAAATGTAGTGTGCATGGTCCAGGAAAGGTTCTCTGTGATGTGCACACCCAGGAACTTTGTGCTGGTCACCCTCTCCACTGCAGCACCATTGATTGTTAGAGGAGCATGCTGGACCCGTGCTCTACGAAAAGCCACAACAATCTCTTTTGTCTTCTCCACATTTAGAGAGAGGTTGTTCTGTGTGCACCACATGGCCAGACTGCTCACCTCACTCCTGTATTTTGACTCGTCTCTGTTGTTGATGAGACCCACCACTATTGTGTCGTCTGCAAACTTGATGAAGAGGTTTGACTCGTACTTTGGAGCACAGTCATGGGTGAACAGGAGGGGGCTCAGCACACAGCCCTGGGGAGCTCCCATGTTCAGTGTGATGGTTCTGGAGGACTTTCCGCCGACACGTACAGCCTGTGGTCTCCCCGTCAGAAAGTCCAGCAGCCAGTTGCACAGTGATGTGTTGATCCCCAGGTGGAGCAGTTTGTGTATTAGCTGCTGTGGGATTATAGTGTTGAATGCTGAGCTAAAGTCTAAAAATAGCATTCTAACGTAAGAGTCCTTTGTTTCAAGGTGAGTGAGGGCTGAATGAAGCGCAGTGGAGATGGCCTCTTCATTGATACATTAATAATCAGAACTCTACCTTCTGGATCGTTAATTATTGAGTGTTGCGTGCATGAAATGTTTTAATATAACTTTATAAGGACATCTACTGCTATGTATTAATATATATTCTTCTATTCTGTATTACTATTTTTTTTTTCAGTTGTTTTTTAATGTTCATTGTGCTATTTTAACTCATTATCACCTTTGGGTGCAGGTCACACATTTTTCTTTGGAACTCTTCACAAGTTCAGTTGATGTAGACCGCAGAAATTAATAGTTGTCGGTGTCCTAATAAAGGGATTATTGTGAACTGGGCAGAAAGCGGGAATTTCTGTCATTCATTAATTATAAGGAAGGGGGGAAAACAGTAACAGATTTACAACAATGTATTTGTCAACTTGCTGTAGCCCAAGTGACATGCACATAATTTGTTACACATTATTGGAGTATATTTACCTAACGATTCAAGGTGTGAGTACAAGTTTGAGCATCTTATCTGTGCTTGGGACAATGCGCTTTCGTGCGTGTGTAATTGAAAACAAATATTTATTGTCGCTCTGTTGTGTTTGTGTTTTGCAGGCACAGAAATCGTGGATAGAGAGAGCATTCAGCAAGAGAGAATGTGTTCACATCATTGTAAGCACCAAAGACCCCCATAGGTGAGTGACATTTTCTCTTACTTTGAACATATTACTTGATTAGGTCAGGGCATTAATTATATCAAATATAAAAAGCAAAATGGAAAAATTGTGTCGCAACCATTCACACATGCAATGAACACTCGAGGCTCGGTGGATGAAGGGTCTTGCACAAGGACACAATGACAGTACGCCATTACAGGAGGTAGCATCAAACAGCCTTTAGATCTCTCCACCAACAAAGCATATGCCGCCTCCTTTAATTACATATACATGAAGAATTTTCCAGGTCATTTGTGGCACAATCACAGTAAAATCAAAATGTAAAAAGTTACTCCTTATCAAACAAATGCTGACTTTATATTGTAGTCAATTGTAATTAGATTGGTATTCACATCCAGGAACAGGCAAAAGACTCAATATTATAATATTTATGGTTACTTTTTACATCAGTCACTGCATTTATTTAGGTTGAGACAATATTTAGTTTTGTAACGCCTTCGCCGTATCACAGCTTTTCAAAACCCCATCGATTAGACACAATGTGCCTTTTGTGGTGGGTGACTGACCCAAACTCAAAGACAAATCTAATGTTTATTTTTTACTTTGGGGAAGGGGCTGTAAGCAGAATTGTTAATACCAGGTTAGATATTGATGGATATTAAGTAAAAAAAAAAGTGGGATTGCTTCTTATTATAAACAAAGCCACTTCTAATCTGCTTTTGGACTTTCACATAATGTCAACCTAATCAACATTTGGTTTAAAGTTCTAGAAATTGTGTACTTTTTAAATTTAATTTAATTCAGGTATTGAAATTACTTTTTAAAATGCGGTGGCCCAGTAGCGCAGCTGGAAGGTCCGGGTTCGATTCCCACCTGGACGTGACCTTTCTGTGTGGCTGTTCTCCCCTGTCTGCGTAGGGTTCCTCCGGGTACTCTGGTTTCCCCTATCACTAAAAACATGTACAATAGGTGAATCTTCCAGCCAGGTGTTTCTGACCACTAGCCTGGCTCCACATCTGGAGATGGGTCCCTGGGAGCAGCACTGACGCTGCTCACTGCTCCATACCAGTGGCGTCGAGGGATAGGTCAAATGCAGAGGACACATTTTGTTGTACAGTTGTTTGTTGTATAATGACAAATAATAAAGCACCTTTCACCTTTCAAGTATAAAATACAAATTGTATCGACCCTAAACGCATCGTCATGCGTATTGTGTTCTGACAACATTCTATGGTCCCAGCCCTAGCAATTATTTGTGCATGTACCGTGAGGTATAAGACCCTTTTTGGATAATGAAATTACACTTTGTGTCTCGTCTCCGCAGCCGCCAGTCTCTTGTGGCTTGACAGCGGCTGGTGCTGCGATGTTATTAAAATCTGTACATGAGCTAATGCTGCTCCTACGGGGTGACACATTCAGAAAGTCAAGTCCAATTCAGGTCACTGGTGTGAGTAAGCTTCATTAGCATAATTGCCTGAATGGAAATGCAAATGAAGGCCAGGTGAGATTATTCAAAAATAATTTAATTAACACAGCAATATTTATTATGCAGGTTAACTGATAGACATTCAATACGTGGATATATCCTTATCAATGCATTTTTTTCTGAGTTTGTCTCACTTCATTGAAGGATATCACAAAATTATTAGTCTGTATTTAAATTACTCTCTGCTTGTGTCACAATGCTCATAATATTCATTCTGCAACATTAGCCAAAAGAGAACAAATATTGAGTGGTTTTACAATTCACATGGTGTTAGAATACATGCAGTGAATCTGGAGTACCCTGAACATCCCTGTCTCGTCTTTTTACAGTACAGGGATTAGAACCATGTGTCAGCCTTTGGCATTTCAGAATTAGATTCAAACCACGACAATCACAGGCGTGAGACCGCATGCCGCATAGAACAACAAATTCCCATACAATAACAAACCCCTTCCTCCAGGTAGTTACTGAGCCTTGCTAAGCCCCAGGGCGCAGTTGTTTTTGATGGCCTCAATACAAGTGACAGAAGCTGAGAAACAGACAATGAAAAAGTGTGCTGCTATGAGCACAACTTTTGCCAAAAGTTGATCGCCACGTCAGGAAAGCCAGTGCCTTCTAGTTTCATTCAGCCTTGGGCCGAGACCTAGAACTTATGTTCCTACACAGTACCTGCATTATCCTCACAAAAGAATGTCATAATTGCACCTTGGGGTAAAAGTCTGCTCTTTCTCCCAGGTGCTGTTGTGGTCGTCTGATTGGTCAGCATGTGGGGCTGCCGCCGGCCATCTCCTCCAGTCAGAATGACAAGGCAGAGCGATTTCCTAAAAATGACAGCTTATCGGAGAAATGGTCAATCAGTAAGCACACTCAGCTCAGCCCCACTGATGCCTTCGGCACCATCGAGTTCCAGGGAGGAGGACACTCCAACAAAGCCATGGTGACTATAAGAACTAATGTATAAATGACTAAGTCTCGCTGAAGATTAAAAAAGCCACGCTGTCTGTTTCCATCAAGGGTACCAAAAGATATCTAGTTGAGGGCCACTCACTGATGACATATTTAGTTTTATAAATTAATGTATCAGTTGAGCAGATCACACAGACAGTTGTACTGAAGTAACTGAAATCATTAGGCTGAATTCTAGTGTTTAATTATTCATTCAGGCACATGTCATATCTGTGGTGTCTTACGGTGAACAAGACAGATACACAGATGTCCCATAACACATGTGGCTCTGCAATTATAGCAAACATCTGCTAGTTACTCTATGCAAAGAGCCTCACTAGATTGAATAGGTCATAATGTCTCCACATGCTACTTTTACATTACATAGACCATTGTCCTTATCTCGCCCTGCAGTATGTACGAGTGTCATACGACACAAAGCCTGACCTGCTGCTTCACCTGATGACCAAGGAGTGGCAGCTGGATCTGCCAAAGCTGCTCATCTCAGTGCACGGAGGCCTGCAGAACTTTGAGCTACAACCCAAACTCAAGCAGGTCTTTGGCAAAGGGCTCATCAAGGCTGCCATGACAACAGGGGCCTGGATCTTCACTGGGGGGGTCAACACAGGTAACTCCATTATAACTGATCTGCATATGGGTCGCTGTTGCCTGTGTGAGAGAAATTCTGTCTTCATGTTGAAATGTGGCTGGATTTAATCTAAGACAAGCATTTTAGGGATTTTGTTGAGTTACTTTGACTTGGATGTTTCTCTTGGCAGAGGCAGAGATATGAACATAGATGTTAAAATGGATAGTTTCCACAACAACACGTGGAGCTCTGGCCATTACCAAATCGGAGAGGGTGAATAGAACTGGTAGTTAATCATTTGTTATTTTGTTGTGTGTAAAAAGAGCTTTTCCTTGAGTGAACCCAGGTATATTATTATTATTATTATTCAAAAGCACAAAACAATTATGATGTCCGAGTCCAGTTTATATTCGGTAAAACTAATAACAGAAGATCAATGATGTTTAATTGAATAAGATCGGGGGTGAAAGTAAACCGGTACGGTCAGATACTGCGTTCTGTTAAAAGATTTGCCAGTGGTGGGCCACACCAGGAGGGAGAAGGGGACTTCTCTCACCTTACACACAAAATAGTACTCAACTTATTATATTAGACCGTGAGCTCAAGTTTAGCCACTCGAATACAATGTAGAGCTCCTAGTCCGCCCTACCACCACACCTGAGGGCCCCACAGTCTCTGGAGACCTTTAGAAGAAGACTTAAGAATTTTCTGTTCCCTTTTTAAATCTCTGTGTGCTTTTATTGTTGTTAGTTTTCACTTGTGTTGTAGCACTTTGAGATTTTCATGTAAAGTGCATTACAAATTAAAGGTATTATTATTATTTATTACTCTGTCCCTGAACTTTCTGCACACACAATGACGGTTGGTTTGTATGAGTTTGGCTGCGGGCCACGTGTACTTTGTTTACCTGAACATGAAGGAGGAGAAAACAAATCTTAGCCGTGTCCGCCGCCTCTCTCTCTCGTATGCCTTTGTACAGTTGTGGAACGTGTTCACAAATGTCCTGTTTGTCCATGTCTTGGAAATGTTAAATCCTAGATCAAAACAACAGTGAAATTGTATGAAGTTTCCCTATTTGTCAAGTATCGTAATAAAAGCCGAGTGCTTTCAGTTGGCATTAACAAAATAAAAGTAGCAAAGGCATGATGTAAAAGGGTTTGTGTGTATATACAGTATATATATATATATATATATAAAAACTCTTCCTCACCCTCCACGGGCAGTCTCTTTTTTCCTCCAAGCTCGGGTCCTCCACCTAGGAGTTTGAGGGTTCTGTGAAGTACAGTATATTTGCTGTTCCTTGAACTGCACGTTTCTGGAGAGATGTGTGATGTATTTCCTGGGATTTGCTGTAGCCACTCCTCCAGTTTGGGGGTCACTGCCCCGAGTGCCCCAACGACCACGGGCACCACTGATGACTTCACCCTCCAGGCCTTCTCCAGCTCTTCTCTGAGCCCCTGGTATTTCTCTAGTTTCTCATGTTCCTTTTTCGTATTGCTATGTCAACCACAATTACTTTATATAATGTGTCTCAGCACTACATATTTATTTATGTGTGGACTGTGCAAAGAGGCCAGCACTTAACTGCAGGGTGTAAGATGCTGCAGGGAAAGCTCACATGGAGCGCCATACCCAAGTGGCTGGCATAGTGTACAGGAACATCTGTGCAGAGTATGGGCTGGAAACCCCAAGGTCAAAGTGGGAAACACCTCCAAAGGTGGTAGAGAATGACCGAGCCAAGATCCTGTGGGACTTCCAGATGGACAGAATGGTAATGGCGACCAACCAACCCCTAAAAACATTTACAATAGGCCATGATGAATGAGAGTGTGTTTGAGAGTGCACATGGGGAACGACGGATGGAAAATAGCCCAAGGCTACAACCCGGCGTGGCTTGTTCATTAACATGCACTGTCCCAACCAAATAAACCAAAATAAACCAACTGGACATTGTGGTGGTGGACAAAGAGCAGAGGAAAGCCGTTGTGGTTGAAATGGCAATACCAAGTGATTGCAACATCAGAAAAAAGGAACATGAGAAACAAGAGAAATACTAGAGAAGAGCTGGAGAAGGCCTGGAGTGCAGTCACCCCCAAACTGGAGGAGTGGCTACAGCAGATCCCAGGAAATACATCAGACATCTCAGCCCAGAAAAGTGCAGTTCTAAGAACAGCAACGATTCTGCGCAGAACCCTCAAGCTCCCAGGCCTCTAGTAGAGGACTCGAGCTTGAAGGAAAAAGAGAGACCACCTGTGGTGGCCGAGTAACAGTTTCAAGTTTTATATATATATATATATATATATATATATATATATATATATATAGTACATGCATATATAAATATACCAGCACAGCAAGAAATTAAGCTACTTTCACCCCTGAATGAGATAAGTACTCCTAAGACAACTTTAACTCTCTCTAGTGTGCTCATGAATGTAATACAAAGTAATTTTTTGTGACAGAATGAGTGCAGAGTCAAAGAGAGCTTGTGAGTGCCAAGCACGTAACAAATGGGTAGCTCAATCAGAGGGTTAGTTAAAGGTGGAGAAAGTGAAAGCATCAGTGTCAGTTGGAGAAATGAGCCTGAAAGTCCTTCAGGTATATGGTGAATGTCTGCTAACAACCTCAGGCGTAGCTACAAGCTATACTTTGGTTACTCTGTGTCTCTTGTTATCTGTGTTTACAAGTATGAGGTTGCGCAGCAGGCTATACTTGTGTGTGTATAAGATATTATACTATCACAGAGAGCTGATTTTCAGTCCTGATGTGCATACAGGGGTTATCCGCCATGTGGGGGACGCACTCAAGGACCACGCCTCCAAATCAAGAGGCAAGATCTGCACCATCGGCATCGCACCTTGGGGCATTGTAGAAAATCAGGAAGATCTTGTTGGCAAAGACGTAAGTGTCAGATCGTACAAAATGATCAGCAATGTTACAAACAGTATGCAGACTTACATCCCAGGTTATTTGCGCAGGTTTTGTGTGAAATGCACAGTTTGCTGTTGCTTTTGACAGCTTATGAGATGAGATAAGATGCTGAGTTTGCCAATTCAAATCTGAGATAGACAATCCTTTAAAGTGAGCTTTAACACATGAGACTGAGCACCACTTGCTGACGCTCTCAAATGAAGGAAGGTAAGGTTATGTTTAAAATTTGATCGCGTTGTGTCTGAGTGAACTGGCCGTGCACGATTACTGCCTGGTAGCTGGAACGAGATGATGAACTGCTCAAACTCTTTCCAACGCCTGATTGGTTTTTACACTGAGCCTAATGATCGGGTGCCAGAGTCAGCCCCACTCGACTAAATCCAAGCGAATATTACTGCCGGCTTGTAATTAGTGATGTTTAATTATTTTGTACACAGACAGATTTCAAATATATATTATGCATTAAATTTTGATTGGTCTAATACAACAAAGCAACACTGTTTTTTTTAAGCCTGCTGTCGTGTGACTCTCCTGCTGTGCTGCTGTCACATCAATTAAGCTACGGGGCTAAAAATATATTTAAAAAAAAGTAAAAGGGTTAATTAAATCTCACTGTCCAGTCAAAGCACCAAAGGTATCTCTTTATGAAGCATTTAGAGTAAAAGCGCTGTTGTTTGCCCTTTCATTTTTACTCTACACAACACCTAATAGACACCGCTCCAATTGTATTATTATGGATATAGTTTTATTCTAGTTCTAATCTCATTGTGATTATCTCAGTAAATTAATTATTCCAGTATATTACTCCATATGTACGCAATAGTACAAATAACTTCTCTTTTCCACAATCAGTGTGGGCAAGTTACTTAAAATATGTATATTCTATATCAGTGGTTAGTTTTAAAAATTTAATATGTTTGTGTTACATATTAATGTTTCAAAAATGGAGCTGAGTTACTTTGAGTTACTTTGAGTTACTTTTGACAAATTATGTTACAACCAACACTGCCCACAATCTTAATCATGCTCCATTCATCCACTTTTTGCAAATATACTGTATTAACTGAAAGCTTGCGCTGCATTCTATGCTTTTCTAATGTTTTTATTCTTAAAAAGCAGCAGCTGCAAACTTAATTGTTCTCCTGGGATACATAAAGTTTCTGAATCTGAATCTTTCCCAATGTTAAAATCAAATTTTGCACACAGCTGTGAAGTGAAGCTGAGGGATCTGTTATCCTACAAACATCAAGTGAAGTTACTCTTACTAAACATTTTCTTTTGTCCAGGTGGTGCGTCCATACCAGACAATGTCCAACCCAATGAGCAAACTGACTGTCCTCAACAGCCTCCATTCCCATTTCATCCTGGCAGACAACGGCACTACAGGGAAATATGGTGCTGAGGTTAAACTCCGACGCCAGCTCGAGAAACACATCTCCCTGCAGAAAATTAACACACGTGAGTAAAGAGGTTGTGTATACCATGACGATGCTTACTGGCCCAGATATTTCAGACATATTATCTGGTGGTGATGAAGACGATGAAGGTGGAGCGTCAGCCCTTACTTTCTCAACACTTCCGAGGGTTAATTGAGTTCACTTTCTATTTTAAAACTGCAAACAGACTAAAATTACCACTATTTGGCTTTGTGCTGAACACATGCTCTCAGTTTATTTTTAACACAGCCAGTAACACATCTCAGAAAGCCTTTGAAACTGTCCTATCCTTCAGGAAGTGCTATTTATTTCCATTTCCCTTCATTAGCTCAAATTGTGTCTTCATGAGACCGTCCTGCTTTCTAATCACTGTCTTGGCTTTTTAAAGGCTATAAACAGATCCAAATGGTTAAGATTAGATTGACTTTGTGACAAAGGTACTCATCTTAAAAGCATTTATCAAGATTATTAGTGTTGCTGACGAAGCTTATTGGAGGAGAGGTGAAAAGTCGGAGACAAGAAACTACAAAAGGTAATAACTACATAAATAAATACAACATTGATAACACTGTATTTTATTTTAATGTAACTTTTTTTGCTGGTTTCCTGTCATTGACGACGAGATTGCATTTTTGCACATATTCAACAACAATTAATATTATTTACCATTGTATTGGTGGAGGAATTTGTGGCTTGGAAGCTATAAATGGAATGCCTCCCTCAGGATAAATGTTTTCTGAATCAGATATTGACCTACTCGACTTCAAACCCCTTATAGAGAAATTACCGATTTAATTGTGTGAACCACTGCTCGTCAAATTATGTAAAATGGTAAATGGTACATAATATTCTTTCTGATCGTCAAAAGAGTTTGGGGGGAGTTCTCATTACTCAATGGACAAACCAGGTCCCAACATCTCCAGAGCTTGGCAATTACATTGATGTCACTCAGGCTTATACATATTTGATGCAGTTTCTTTTTCCCATCTCTGCTCTTCTATTATCCAGTGATGTGACCAATGGATTTCCCTTTGTCATCCTATGCCTGGGTTCATACAGAAGGGGCTGGGAAGGCAAAGGGACGCCCAGTGGTCTCACAAGCATCGTATTCACCTGGGAGTGTGAACATTTTGCTATTGTTTAAAGGTGCTCCAAGTTTATGATTATTGTAATGTGTTTTTTGTGGATGTGTAGAGCTGAAATTCAAAGACACTATCAAACATTTCACCTGGTTAATAGATTACATGAATACTAGCATTAATTTGTCTGGACTGTTCTTCACTGCGGCTTTAAATCCTCCCATTGCAGTTGAAGTATCATTTGATGAATTAAACACCTGGTCAGAGTTTGTCATCTGTCAAAAAGCTGGTCCAATTGGATTTGGACTTTTGCCGTGAAGCCCGTTTTTTTGAGTTTCGAGGTTAAAGCTCCTGTACAGTAGTGGCTCGTATTTTGGTTGTGAACTTTGTTTTAGGTTTTACTTTTTCTTCTTCTCATACAGTCTCTGCACAGAAACATGAGAGACGTGTGCTGGGTAGATATGTGTAATCTCCCCCCGTGGTGGTTTTGTGATGACTGGGCAATCCTACAGCTAATCCTGCTGTGCCACCATGTGATTTTCTATGGAGCAGCGATCCCCATGTAACTCCACTAAAGCAATTCTCTCCATAATTTAAAAGACATTATAGCTGTAGCAATGAATCCTTCTTGGTCATGGATGTCTTGCATTCATGACTGTGGGATTCCTAGAGCCTCTGGATATCTATGCATTGCCATTTTGCACATAACACCTTTTCAGTTCCTATTAGCAGGACTGTTGCCACTTGTCAGATCTCATACTAGGATTATTCTGTGTCCTTTCCTATTGCGTCCTATTTTGTGCATTCTCTTAACATTTTCAGCCACTGTATTTAAGACTGGACAAGGTGTTTCCTCTATCCTCACTGAATGACAGCTCTGGTCAATGATACACAGACTTAAATTCTTTAGACAGAGAGCTTAAGTAGAGAGGTTTGGACTGTATTACTCATGAGAACAACCACAGGAAAGTCTTGATTAAAGACGCTAAAATAATTGATAAATGGATATTTTTTGTAGCATTCTCTAACTGGAGGTTGTGGATTGCTAGAGTGTATTGTTACACATGGCTGACCATGGGCAGACAGAGGCAAGTGTCTCACTTAATAATAAGAACAGAACAGGCATTTATTCACTATGAGTAGTTCACACATACATGAATGTTTTACTTGGTGGCGTCTGGAGAGAACATACGTTAAATATTTTAGCAGCTTGTGATACCAAATGTGATACTGAAGCTGGAACCACTCTCTCAATCAGTACGTATTCTTTGTAGAGCTAAATCAGCCAGTATCAGGCCCATATCTAGGGGGTGGCCAGAGATAGCATTGGCCACTCCTGTAATCGGATTTCCACTTCCAAGTGCCACACTCAGAGGAGCTTCGGCCGTAATAGTTAGTACAAGTTAAATTAGAAAATAAATAATACATTTTAAATGTTAACATGTGAAAACAAATATGATGGAATGGCAATACCTTTGTTAAGTGTGACATCACACACAATAATGAACTACCTCCGGGACCAAACTGCTGAAAGTTCCATAGATAAACACAGTAAGAAACGCAGCTTCATCTGAATCTCCTGCTGAAATAACAACAGATAAAAGGACAACAACTGTTTTACACCTGATTCGAACAATATATCTCACCATTTCTCTAATTAAGATATTTTTATATTTAAAATAAGCCTTCATTGTGTATTGAAAAAATTATTTGATATTTAATGTCAGAAAAGACTTACTAAAAAAAATCTAGAGTAAATGTAATATTTCTGTGTGATCAGATGTTTCAAAAGATCCTTGTAGTCGGCTCTACAACAGGTTAAAATCAGCTAAATCCCATCATAGTGAATAGGGCTACAAATCCGTTGAACCCGGATGTAGAGCAATTACATCATTACTTAACAAACGTATACATAAGAACATAATTGTATATATTTGTGCATCAGAACCCTAAAATGCAATTCAAATTCTCCTTATAGCCTTAGAATAAAGAAGTGCCCGCCTTGATTCAACCTAATGGAAAGTATGGACTTGACTGCTTTAAGTTACAGTCTGGAGGAAGCTTTCTCCCCAGATGCAGTGGGATCATTAAATGAAATAAAGCATGCACTGCAAGTTATTATCTTGGGCAGTTAAACACATTAGTCGATTTAAAGCACATACTATGTGGGATGTAGAACAGTAAAAATGATTTGTGTGAGTCTGAGCAAATGTATATGTCACATTGTCTACTGAATGTAGCTGTAGGTGCTTTATAAATGCATATGCATTTGCATTTATAAAACACCTACAGCTACATTCATATGCATTTGCATTTATAAAACACCTACAGCTACATTCAGGAGATATTATTTCCTGTGTGACCTTCCTTGACCTGTAAAGACGTGGTTTCATTAATCCCGCCGTATGTAAAAGATGAAGGGACTGCTCAGTAATTGATTCCAGGAGCCGTTAGGTCTTCCAATGCAGATTAGCCGTGACACTGCGACCTCAACTGTGGAGCAGCCTACAGTCGAGAGAGTATATTTAAGCTATAGGACAGGAGGTGTCAAAAAGGATGTTATATTCAATTTCCAGTGATATGTCAGGATGGCATTTTAACAGGGCTGTACATATTACAATCTTCTTTTTTTTTGTTCAACCTTAAAAAAAAAAAACATGTACACTATTTGTTCAGCTCCTGTGTTGCAACATTGATTGAAAAGAATCAATCGGTGTAAGCAAACCAACTGTAGGTGTACTGTGGAGCATAGATTTAATAGGTGAAAATTTGCACTTGAATAAATACACCAACATAGTTGACATCTGAACAAGAGATTGAGGCGGCTGTGTGTTCATGCACTGGTAGTCACAAAAAACACTGTCAAAATGATCAACCTGGGCTTGTGCATTGTTTGCCTTGTGGGCTTAAGGCTGAAGTTTCTCCAGAGCAGGTTTTGGATGTGCATGAATGGCAACATGTTATTTGGTGTGGAAAGAGTATGATTTTTCTTAATAAAGGGACATTTCTTTTTTTTTTTAACAATAATCCGCTAAAAATATATAAGCAAATGTTCCTGTAAGCTCTCAGTCATACAAGAATTTTCCACTATGGCTGGGTACCGTTACATTTTATTCCGTTATTGATACTTTAATGATACTTGGTTCGCAATACTGTTACCTGAACGATGCTTTTCAACTATATTAAATAATTTGTCATCTCGAAAACTATATAGCGGAACAATAAATAACCTTAATTTATTTCATAAACGTATACATATTGTATAATTTATTTGAGCTGAAACAACCAAGTAACTTCCTTTAATGCTGTCCCTGGATCAGGCATCAAAACGTTGTCCCTAAACGTATTCGATTTTTTTCAGCACATGTATTTTATTTTATTTTGTTTTATTTATTGGTTTATTTGGTCGGGACAGTGCATGTTAATGAACATACATGGGTCTCATGCATGTAAACAAGCCACACCGGATTGTAGCCTTGGGCTAATTTGCATCCGTCGTCCCCCATGCGCACTCTCAAACACACTCTCATTCATCCTGGCCTATTGTACATGTTTTTAGTGGTAGGGGAAACCGGAGTACCCGGAGGAAACCTACGCAGACACAGGGAGAACATGCAAACTCCACACAGAAAGGCCCCGTCCAGGTGGGAATCGAACCCTGGACCTTCTAGCTGTGAAGCACGAGCGCTAACCGCTGGTAGTGGCACGGTAGTACCTAAACTTTTTGTTCTATACTATACTGGTATCATTTAATGGTATCCAGCCCTATTTTCCACCATAGGCAAAGGTTCTTACTGTAAGGTGTCATCTTTACTTGGTAGTTTAAGTGTTGGACATTTTTGCCTCTCGTCTAAGAAGCTCTTTGTTTGGCAGCAGGTCCCCTGCTTTTGGTACGCAGGCTGGAGAAGACCGCCAGGAAACTAGCACACTTCAGGAATACTCTTATGGGTGGCATACTAGTAAAATCCTTCCTACTGGGCTGGAATATATTCGGCCTGCTGCCAGATCACTTGTACTGATGAAGCCAATTGGATGAGAGTCCCCTTAAACTGATTTTTTTAATTATTATTTTATTACTATTAACTACAGTACTTTACATTTATTAATATACTATTAGAACCATTTTGAGTACTTTGTCCAATTATTTCCAGCTCAGGGACAGTGGCATACTGTATATTGTGTGGCACATGTAATGTATGTCCTAAGTAATTTAACAAATGGAAGGACAAAGTCTTTGGCACTGGATGAGTCAATGCTATATCTTTAATTAGAGCCATGTGCCTCTTACGAGCTCCCACTTCCCTCCTGTCCTCCTTCTGTTCTCTCTTTATGGAGCAGGTACAGTAAATATAGAAATGTATAGCCTTGTGCTGCTATCAAACTCCTCCTCACTGGGCAAGCGTTTCCTCTTTAATATGTGCTGTGAGGTTTGTGGTTTTGTTGTGCTTTAAGAAATGTATTGCAGAAACTACCGAGAGAAGACTTTGACATTAGAGACTAGGGCCGCACTGTTGCCTCTTATCTCCATCTTGGGAGTCCAGTGTGCTGGCACTGATTCAATGCACTGAAGTCACCTTGAGCAGCTCTGTTGGGGGCAAGTGACATTTTACAGATGGAATGATCAATCAGGAAAATGATGGGTGAATTGAAATACAAATAATGATTCATGTTTGACATTGAAAGGTTAATTTGTATTAAATGGAGCTAAATATCTCAAGCCTTGATAAATAGAAGGCGTCGCATCTGGCATAACCTATTCCAAATCCAGACAACCTTGCTTTGACAACCACACAGGGGAAACAATTCATTTATTACAAACAATTATTGGTGGTGGTTAATACCAGTTTATATCTGCGGCCAATTACATTTCTTAATATTTTAGAATTTAATTACACTTTCACTCCCTGATTTTGTAGGTCATATCCCAACATCGCAGTTTGTTTACAAGTGTGTGCACCCTACCGTTGATATTTTCGCTCTTTAACCAATCAGCCATGGCACAGCTGTGCTTTCCGCCGCATCCGCTCCTCTGTGGGTTAGCATTGGACCAAATACTAGATCCTGCAAAATTCACTGCAATGTCATCACTGTCAACATTTTATCATACCTCATACAAACATGCAGGTGACCACAAAAGGAAAGAAGAAAAAACAAACAGGAACATTTACAAAGAAAACAGTCACTAACCAACTTCTCTCACGGCACGCTCTTCTGATTTACGGTCGCGTGATGTGTTGTGGAAAAGTGTTTTACCTCTTTGAAGTAGACGAGGAAATATTCCCCTTATGTAACTGTCCCTGTTCCAAGGCTGCACGAGGCCGTGTGAGGCAAAGCGTAATGGTGCTGCTGGATGCGCCGCCAAATGTGCGCGGGTATTGTATGGAAGCGGGCGGTTGTATGTGCCCTAGACCCAGCTCTCTCCTCCGGTCTGAATAATGTAGGAGAGGTGCACTTTTAACAGAGCTTTTGAATTAGGAAACTCACAACACCTGGCACAAAACACCCGCCCATGAAGCCGAATTACTGGAAGTGATTGCGAATGCTGTGGCTATAAGCTAAGGCTGGAAAAGCAATAAGGGAAAAGGTTTAGACAAAAGATTGGACAAGAATGAGGCTGTGGTGTTACAGTTGCACAGTGGGAATGGTTTAATGAGAAAAGCACGCAGATAGGAGAGGGAGAGGGGAGAGAGAGTAAAGCAGGGGAAACTCCTTGGAGGATTCAGAGATGATGTTCAAATCTGCAGTAGCTTCTCCTGTACTGTATGTAGTGTTAGCACGTGCTGAAAAACCCACCTGCTAATTATGCGTAATTATCCTAAAGAGCATGTGATTAGCCAGAGCCAGTTTTATCTGTTCAGCACACACAGTGGAGACACAGGAACGACACACAAAGTGGGCAGGTTATTTTTGGTACAGGTGCTTTATAAAAAGACAGACTGCCATACTTAACAGGGCCTTCTTTACAAGTGTTGACAGCTGTCACATTATTGAAAGTTTTTCTATTCATGCATCTATTGTAGCATTTTGAGTCTCTTTGTTGTCTGTTTTTTTGTGATCTCTTTTAGTTTTATGTGTAATGACAACTACATTTTCCCCACTGGCACTCTCTGTCTGTGTGCAGGTATTGGTCAGGGTGTGCCTGTGGTGGCTCTGATCGTTGAAGGAGGGCCTAATGTGATCTCTATAGTGCTGGAGTACCTCCGAGACACACCTCCAGTCCCTGTGGTCGTTTGCGATGGCAGTGGCCGAGCGTCGGACATCTTGGCCTTTGGACACAAATACTCAGAGGATGGAGGGTATGGATTCTCCGCACAGTAATTCAAGGGAAAGTCAAAGAGTGGGCGACTGCTATGCATTCTTATCGGTTTAGTATCGAAGCATGCATATTTCTAGTATGTTACCATGTATTAAAGAACCTAATAACATTGGACTATCAAAACTAAATCCAATATTTCATAACCCACCTGGTTATCAGTTGGGCTGAATCGCCTCAGTCGACTTTTGCTCTTTTCATAAGCAACGCCCTCTCACAAGTGGCGCAGGCACACTGCGCAACAGCAGCGCCACTTGGAAAATAACCAGCAATAACCTTGCACCAGGCACAAGATCTGGCCCAATACGTTCTGAATTGTTTTCATATTGTACAGTGCTATAGTTTTTTCTGTTTTAAAATAATGAATGAATGGATTTGTATGTACAATACAGTAACATATCTAGATGAAGGTCAACTTGCTTGCTTACATGTTTTTCATAGTACTGTATGTATACCGTAGGCTGCTGGTCTTGGCTAACCTTGGTCTGACCTAATGATAAACTAATTATCTGACGTCCCTCTGCTCTCTCTAACATTTTCCTCTCTGCCCGGCTCCTGGCTGCTCTTCTTCTTCTCCACATGTGCTGCTCTAGGATAATTAACGAATCTCTAAGAGACCAGTTACTGGTGACCATCCAGAAGACATTCACCTACAGCCGCACACAAGCACAGCATCTGTTCATCATCCTCATGGAGTGCATGAAGAAGAAGGAGCTGGTGAGTCCGCACTCATAATATATATGGAGATAAACAGAGTACTGTTCACCACAGCAAAGAAGGTGATACTGATTAGTAAATTGCGCCAAATGAATTTAAGATGGCACTGTGGGCGGCACTGTGGGCGGCACTGTGGGCGGCACTGTGGGCGGCACTGTGGGCGGCTGTGGGCACTGTGGGCACTGTGTTCTTGCCTCACAGCAAGAAGATTCCGGCAGCGGGGGGCCTTTCTTTGTGGAGTTTTCATGTTCTCCTCGTGGCTGTGCAGGTTTCCTCTGAGAGTGTGTTCGTGAGTGCAAATGCGAGACTACAGATGCAAAGTAGCCCATCGCTGCAATCTGGCATGGCGTGTTTGGATGCTTTGATCCCAAGTGTGTTCATTAACACACACTGTCTTGACCAAACAGAAAAAAAGAAATACATATTTGTTTATTTATTGTTATAGATTCTTACCAGTCCAATGCGCTAGAAAATAAGTATTTAGTATTTGGTTTATGTTAATCCCTCCACAATAAAGATGAGAATAATAAATGAAGCCTTGACAAATTGATTTGTCAAACGGAGCTTCGTCTTTTTATTGAACCAATTACTGCACCATTTTAATGCGTGACATAAATGTATGCACATATATTTAGGTGGTCGTCACCTTGAGAGCGTGTAACTCCACAGTATTGTTGAAGACGGGATGCGTGTGTCTCCAAACACAGCTGTCATACACTTGCTTCTTTCTGTGGGACTAGGACCTTTTTAAGCACTATCAGTCAGAGCTGCATCTTTTGGAGGAAGTGGATGCTGTGTCACCATGTACACATTTGCATAAGTGTGTTTGCCATATACTCTGCATGCCTCGATCACGCTTCACAGATTACAGTAGTATGGCCTGTGTCGACACCTCTCTGGACATGAAACTGAAAGTGTCATCTCAGTAAGTAATGTGAACATAAAAACCCCACACACTGTCAGGATGAGTAATACATACCCATTATTTGCACCATGTTAGCCAAATAAACAGCTTGCAGCAGTTATTGCATCATAGCTCTTCTGCTAACCAGATCTATAGCAGTGATGGTGACGCACCGTTTTGCTTCTACTCCTTTTGTTTTACATTTAACTGATGATAGCTTGTTCACAGTGGGCAAGATTGTTACTTCGCATTGTTTTAGGTGACACTTCTTTTCCAATAGAGATTGCCTATCTGTGATGTGTTGGTGTGATTCCTCTTACATGCTGGTTGATAATATATTTCTTATTCTTGTAGCCATATGAGGCCATTGTCTTCTCAGTGGACAGGCGCACTCTTTGCACCACGCTGAGATGCTCCAAAAACCAGATGATGGTGCCTGTTGAAGCGCAGCCCACGATAGTTTTGACATGTCACACTTCACTTTGTGCTTCCGATAAACACCACAGGAGATTCCCTCGATGGCGCCCAGAAAGAAACAAATTGGCCATTTAGTGGTGAAGTTATAAGACAGTCGATGTTTAAGTTGACTCCATTTTGTTTGTACTCTTCAGGACCTAAAGCAAAAAAATCACTGCCAGTGAACCTTTGACAGACTAAAGATTATAGCATATAACTGTATCTTATGACTATATGACTTGCTGCAGAAAGAATAATGTTCAGCAACCTACAGTAATGTGGCAGACCAGTTGACGAGGTGACAGACACACATGTGAAATGAACTTTATTCTTCAAAGTTCGTGTTTTTGCACAAAACGTCATACAACAGAGAGATTTTTGTCAGTTACAAAAGCCCAAATTGTTAAAGCTAGATGGCTATACGTGCCTTTAAAGCAAAAGCTCTTGTGGGGTGTTTCTCATCTGCAGTAGCCTGCATTTATCAGAAGTGCTCGATGAAAGTAAGACCAGTGACAGGAGATGCAGCTGGTCAGTGAAAGATGGATGTTTAGGTTCAACCAACACAAGCTGAAGCAGTTCAAACAGGTTCCTTTTTGAGACTTTTTATGTGTATTTCCATAGTGTTCTCATCTGTACTATGTGCTATATTGTAGTGTACTACAGTGGTTCCCAACCTTGTACACCTTTAGTATTTAATTTCTACTTAAAGTACCCCTTATCTCGAGGGTGCCGCCAGTTATTTAAAAGATGATAAACTCAGATTTCTTGGTATTAAGTAGTGTGTTGGGTTCAAAAAAAGGCCGTAACACTCTTAAATGCAAACCTTTTACAGGAAAATATTGCTAAAATTTACTTTTCCTTTAAAATCACATGGAAATGCTGTTCAGTTTAATCTTCTTTTTGATCTGAAATAATCCCAAGGACCCTCTGCCAAACACTCACGTACCCCTGGTTGGGAAACACTGGTGTACTATACTCTCAAGCCCATCTAGGACCTAGCCCCACACATAGACCCATATTCACGGTTAGTATTAAATAAAGAAAACATAATAAAGTAAAACAAAAAAAAAGAGGAGACAAATCCAAAGACATTTTAATGTTACATTACCTGATTCCAGACGTGTGAGGTCTTCCACATGCAGGCTAAGAGATGTTTTGTTGCAGTTAAAGCCAACATTAAACTGTTCCGGAAACGTTAGCTTCAAGGTTGAGCTCCCTTTGAAACATTCTCCCAAAATAAAATTAATTTTGGACACACTAAAGGCATAAATGATGCCACTGCAGTCAGGTCACATGTGGTGTACAGTGATGTGGATTATGAATAAAGCGCGTTATGTCCTATATGAAGTTTTTATTAATGGCCTGATGATTAGAATTTCAAGAAGAAAGATGTACATTTTGAAATTCAGTTTTCAAGTTCACATTTGAACAATCACCACCAGTGTTGTCCGAATACAGCATGATGTAAAACACCGTCTATGGCATATGCTGCAAGTGGTGAAAAGCATTGGTTATCGCTTATTTTATATCCTCTGCTGTAAATGTTATTGAAAATTGGTGTCTCTCTGGAGCAATATGCCGTCACTTGACACTGTTTAGCTAAGAAAAGAGTGAGACTAGATGAGGTGAGATGTTCCAGCGGAGAAAGAGCTGTGTTTATTAGTGTACCTAAGAGGCCAAGTAAAGGAAGTGGTGACTTTATTTCCTCATTTTCAGCATGTTGGTTTATTCATGTAGACATTTTGTGCTTCGGTTACTTTCCTGTTTCCTCTGCATTGTTTATTGCACTTATAGCTGTTTATTTTTCATGGTAAGCCCCAATATGACCACAGTGTGCCATTGTTTTATTTTATTGACTTTTTATAAGCTAACATGCTGCTTTACCAGAACATAAATTCTATTTTGCACAGATTTCTTGGAAAATTGTTAAATACATAATTTTCAATTTTGTTTCCAATGAACAAAAGAGTTTTGTATCCATCCATCCATCCATCCATTTTCTTCCACTTGTCTGTGGGGGCAGCTGTTGGAGTTGCCCAAATCGCATCGCACCAGAGTTTTGTATGCATATTTTAATTCAGTTTCAACGGAAGTGCGTTGTTGCTATAATTAGTAGCTCTTGAGATTCAGTGATTACCACTGTTCCAAACCACTATGTTACATAAGCAGGAAGAGATCGCTTTTGTTGCTGTTTATTCAAAAGCAACTTTTATTATTGCCTATGTGATTGTGTGGTCCATATCTTTCTCAGTACCCCTGATTTTCTATGTTGCTTCACTGAGCACGTCTACCTTGTGACAGTATCTCCCACTTGAGTATGAATTATTTAGCGTAGAGTCTTCCTCATATGTTTAATTTGGATTAAATATGGAGGAGGCTCTGCAGACCCACTGTGTTCCCCCGCCTCCTGACAACACAAACTAAGAAGGAGTGGAAGAAAGATGAAGAAAATAATAAGTGACTTAAATGGCCCATGAGAAAAAGGGAGGGGTGCGCGGACATAACAGAAAGTACAAAGATGGAAGATAATTTCAACCTGAACCAAATGCAGTAGAACTGCATGAGATTCAGAAGAAGAAAGAAGAGTCGCAATAAACGTAATTTTTTTCTCCAACAACCTCTAAATATTTAATAGTTGTATTTATGCAGACGAAAAGATTAGCAAAGCTTTTCCCTCCTTCTCCTGCCTTTTCCGCACTTGAGACTTGGACCACATAAGATGCTCTACAGCGAGTAGAAGATGTGTATGTTGTGTGCGCACATGTAGCAGCATGAGTCCACGGCTGTTAAATGAAGATGAATGTTTTCTAATCAGCGTGGCTCAATGCTGCGTGAAGAACGGTTTTCCGATCCTCTAAGCATGGAGTTAAGCCTTTCTGGAATTTCCGGGAACGATGTGACAACCCCCAGTTATTGGGAGACAAATATCCTCCCTGCTTTTAAGGTTTCATTACATAAGCCACACTTTGGTAAAATTAGATAATACTTTGTTTTCAGTTGCTAATCAGTCTACTTCCCATTTTAGGATATCACCAGCAGAAGTTATAACAATGACTTAAGTTTACTAATTAGCTAAAGCCACATTGCGTAATCAACACTGCGAAGCATTTCAGGTTAAATGTTGCACACAACAAGAGCAACTAAACTGTTGTAAAGAAACAAACTTGCCAGCGAATGTGCTCCAAATGATCAGCTACACCCTGACCATACCCGTGTGCGGCACCACGGCATAGTGGTTAGCCCTGTTTCGGCTACAACTAAAACATGTGCAATAAGCAAGGATCAATAAGAGTGTGTGTGAGTGCGGAACATCGGATTGAAATTAGCCCATGGATACAATCCAGCATGACATCTTTATTTTCATGTCTCATGTGTGTTCAATTACATGCACTGACTTTGATTCATGACCAAAAGGACACATTGTAGATTCAAGCTGTCATACTCCATTGCAGGGTACAGGCTGGGTACAGGCTTAGAGATAGGGTGAGGAATTCTGTCTGCCATAGTCGAGAGGAGCCAGATCAGTTGACTTAGACATCTGTCCCGAACTTTGGACCCTGACACTTTCTTTTTTAAACGGCCGAGGAATGACTGAAATACGTCTCACAAAAGTTTTAAAACTGTGGGAGTTTAGTCGCATTTACGCAATCACGGCCGAGCGACTGCAGGACGGGCTGCAGGCTACAGCTCTTTTTTCTCAGGACTCAAACATTGTTTAGCTCACGATGGGGTAAATTAAGTTTTAGTTTGACTTGTGAGAGCCTATAATTCTTAAGGAAGAACACAAGGCAGCGCAATGTAAACAAGGGAATGAATGTGAGGCTGCCATCAGAGCACCGCTCTCAGTGCTGCTTGTAATAAACCACGCCTCAGTCGACCTCTTCTCTTTTTATAAGCAACGCCCTCTCACCAGGGGTGCAGGCACTAGGAACGTTTCTGGGCATTCTGCTCAGACTGCTACCTCTGCAAAAAAAAAAAAATATTAAGGTGGATGGATATACCTGAAGTTAAAGCAAAATAGCTTTCCAGCTCCCAGCAAAGTGTTGAAGGAGAGGCGAGCCTGCACGCACTAAAACATCTGCAATGAAATGATCCCTGCATTTTGTTGTTTTGTTGTTTGCTGTTTATTACATCCATCAACAATCATATTGACAATAGATAATGCAAGTCTTTTTTATATTACAAGTCTTGCATGTGTGTTAGTCAACAAGGAAATCCATCCTTGACTGTTTGCCTGGACAAAAGCGATTGGCACAAGCCGCACAACCTCAGTTTGTTCGCTTTGACAAGTCCCTGAAGGGTAATTGAGATTAAATTAGTATCCCACCATTGTCCTAGTGACGGTTGCTTAGCCCCAGCTGCTGTAGAGCTGCTTTCATAACTGGGAGCGCAGTTCCGAAGGGTCACCTTGGGGATACGGCTTGAGGAAGAAAGAGGAAGCGGATGAGGACATGGCGGGGTGATGCACGTTGCAGTGGGAGGTTGTTGCTAGATTAGCGTCTGGAGGTGGGAGTACAGCTGTGGGATGAGATGTGAAAGGATAGAGCTGGAGGTAAAGGTGAGCGGACCTAAAGGGAGGCAGGAAACAAAAGACAACACCTGCTATAATCATTATCTCCCCTCCACCGCATCACCATCCATCTTGTGTCCTGAGTGCAGCCAAGACCTCAATCTATATGTGGGAGCATATGCTGTAGGAGTATCTGTGAGGGCGGTAACTGCTGTTTGTTGCAATCATTATTGAAAAACTGTAAACCACCAATGTTGCGTTGAAGACTAAAATGATTGTTGTAAACTTGCAATACATTTTAAAATATACAGCACCTGTAGTTACAATGTGTTTATGAGAACAGATTGTGTTCTCATAAATGTACTCCACCCGTGTCACCCGCAAAGCCGTCAGAATCACCAGGGACCCTTCGCACCCATCACACAGTCTCTCTCACGGTAATGCCTCCTGCGGAATCTACGGGCCAGGTCCAGTCGACATAAGAACAGTTTCATACACAAGGCCATCGGGAAGCTGAACTCCCTGCCCTCCCTCCCACCCCTCTCCCAAAATTCCATATGACATATGTGCAGCTTTGTGTCTCTTGACATTTTTGTCATTTGGTGCAACTTCTTAAGAATCAGTGTACTCTCTCAGATGTGTTAGCCGTGCTCTAGTTTACACATGCTTGAAAGCAAAAGGACTTGGTTAGATCATTGTCTTGCATGTGTGCTAAACAGATGGCTCCCTAAATGTGCAGTTAGCATCAATTAGAATGAAAGCAGAGGCAGTCTACCAAAGACTAATCTTGCCATTGGCACAGTAAGACTAAAGACAAAATGCACAAGAAATTACCCACTGCACCACACATTTATTGGTCTGTGCTTATGAGAAATCTCAATCGATATTTTCATATCCCATCACACCTCTATTTCACCTGGGGAAAGACCCTCTGATTACACACATGGCTGCACACAAATTTAACTTCACCCAATGCCTCTGCGTTTAGTGATGGATTTTGCAGCGCATGAGACAGGACGAAGGTGTTAGATGGTGTCTCGTTACTCTCTGGGGGCGGAGCCAATGCATCACCGGCATACGGTTTACAACAGATGAATGGGCAATATAATAGACAGTGAATCATCAGTGGCTATTTGCAGTCTGATGTAAGGAGGTGTGGAAGAGGAGGGTTATCCCACTATGTTGCAACATTCCCTGAGGGCGTGCACAGCCGCAGCAAATCCCACAGATTCCTGGTGCCCCACGAAATGAAGCCATTTAGAGGGAAGGATGGGGTGGAGCGGAGGGTGGGAGGAGATGGATGTGTGGATGGGAGGATTAGAGCGAGCTCGTTGGGCATTCAGAACACGCACCTTCCGTACACGGCTCCCAAGGGTGCCCTTCGCACATGCACGACCATACAAAAACACGTGTGACCATGTACATAATGTTACCTCCGCCAAGCTTCTTTACATCAGAAAGATTATCCACAAAAGCTGTGCCATCGTTCGAGGTTTACTCTCAGCTCAGTGGCTTTGATCCTTAGAGCCATTACACAAAACAGAAATGACATCCAAAATGTCAGCCTGCACACAACACGTCTTCAAGCATCTTTGGAGCAATACAAAGTTCAATGAAATGGTACAATATACACAAAGTAACTTCACAATTTAGGTTTCAAGGTTTAACAATCCGTTGTCGGTTTTGTCGTCACCTCTACCACAGATGCCACGCTTTCTACAGTGAATTCAAACAGGCTTTCACAATTAGCAGCATACAATTGCTTTCTTTATTGGTATAAACTCTGTGTGGGTATTGTGTGTTACAAAAATCTGGCTGAAAATAATTGGTTGTTTTTTATGTTGTCTTTCTGTCTTTTACATGGTGTCAGATAACAGTTTTCCGAATGGGGTCAGAAGGTCATCAGGACATTGACTTGGCCATCCTGACTGCACTACTCAAAGGTAAGTGTGTGTGTCCGGCAGAGCACAAACCACAATTGCAAGTGTAAGTGGTTCCCATAACACCAACTCTACAGGGATGTTGTTATTTAGCAGTGGCTGTAGATGTGACGCTTTTACTGGCCCAGTTACAGCACAAAGGCAGTTTCATACATTGAGTTGCCTTGTGTACGAAATGCGCGGTATAAATAAAGTTGCCTTGCCTTGCCTTATATATAGAAATACAGTATCTATATGTTTGGTCCCCTATTGTGCAGTGAACATCTTAACCCAACCCTGAAAGTGATTAGGCATTGCTGAAGGCTGCATTTGCTATATGGAGGACCATTCTCAAACTGTGGTATATGGACATAGTGCATTTAAGGCTCTGCAAAGTCCTTTGGCAGCTGTTGCAATGCTGGGCTATATAGATAAACGTGAACTGCATTGCAAACGCACATCAAATTCATGCAATGGCACACTAAAACATGTTATGGTAATAAGTTTTGAGTTTTAGCGTTCTTTCTGACAAGTTTGAGTTCAGATTTCTATCTCTGTATGCACAAAGCTTCACGACAGCACCTGGAGCATCATCATTTAGCATCAGGAACCCAGCTGTTCATTAAATCTCCTTTCACAGGCAACTGATGATTACTGACAGACTCTGGAGGTAACAGAAACGTTTAGTACATTTTGTTACAGCGACTTTTATTTACCCTTTTTTGTTATCTACCAAACCATTTCCAAATACCAAAAATTACCGCAAGTAAAAAAAAACTGCTATTCCGGCATTAGGTGTTTCAGCTTTTTAATTGTCATTGTTTATGTGGGGATTGGAGGAAAGTCACTCTGTATTTGAGGTTGTTTGACTGTGCCTTTAAGGATCACATTGAAGAAATTACACGGAGAGAATCCTGCAAAGATTTACACTGAAGCAAAACGCTATTAACCTTTATGATGTAACAAATTGCTATGTAGTCCCCAGCCCTGAACTGCAGTAGATCGGTTTAAAAGTGCAGACATGGTAATTAAAGTCAACCACTGATTGTTCTTCATCCTATTTTCCACTTCACTGTTCCTTCATCCTGGCCCTTTCTTCTTTGGCCTTCCCTCAGCCCACGCCATAGGACCCTCGGATCCATACCTTCGATTGGTTGTTCAGTAGCTCGTATTGATTAAGATTGCTCTTGGCTCTTTAAGGAAGGCGACGTTAACCAGGCCCGCTGGAGTTACCAAACATGCCTCGAAGCACACATACCTATGCCTATGACTATGCCAGACTAGACAGCATGCATTTTTCACAACTACATGGTCTCATGGGACCGCTTAACAAGAGCGATGATTGACTGTCTCAGGAACCGACTTTATTTGTGTTTGTAAACAAACAAATAAAGAAAAAAAAGATACATGTGAAACAGAGCTTGACATAGAAACTACACATTATTGAGCTATTAAACAATTGTTTTGCCAGTAATCTTGTCTTTGACATACTCAATTTATAACAAATTAGCCTCTAAGTGAAATGTTTGTTAACATAATGTTTCTCTGTATGAGAATTATAATTTGTGTAAAACAGTAATAGCATGCAGATTGAACGCAATCTGCAAACATTTAGCTGCATACACTGTATCATGTATGTGTAGAACTCTGAGCACAATTGCTATGCCTCAGACATTGCTTTCTTTTGTTTTTGTATAAAAGATCTGATTCTGGGGCTTTTTCTGTACACATTTCTAACTCAATGGCAATGTGACTTACAGGGTCTTATTCACGCTCTGTTTTTGTTGCTCTTTTTGATTTTTTGCATGACACGACATTTAGATTAATGAGAGGAGGAAGGAGAAGCCGAGCGCTTTTAAGCAAAGAAAAAGGAAGAGAAATCGTTCCTTCTTTAAATGTGCCTTTATGGCAAACAGCGTGAGGGCTTCTGTGACTGGCTCAATGAAACACGTTAAGGCTTTTAGTGTAGAATAAAATCAGTCACTTCCTGCCTGAGAGCTTTTTAAAACACTGGATTAGACTTCTTTGCTGAAGAAGTAAGCCACTGCCTGGAGCTCAACATGGCACAGTGAAGTTGGGAATAGAGCAGCACAGAGAGAAGGCAGTGTGGCTTTATAAGAGCGGAAAGATACAATTTACCAACACGCAGAGCATAGGGCCGCACAGTATGTCGCTAAATGATTGTTAATGGAATATTATATTATGCAAAATCCATATTACAGGAAGCCACAACACAACACTGTCGTTTTCCAAAGCAAAAAAAAAAACGAATGAAATGTTCAAAAGTTCAGTTTCAGTCATTACCGAGTTACATTTTTATTTTGATGCCATTTTGTGAACATGTTCTTACATTCTATTATTAAAATGAGAGGAACGTACTCTATTGATATGGTTTATAATTTGTTTTTCTTCTTCTTTTTTTTGTTGGCCCTTCTTGTGCAGCCCAGGCCATTTAGGTTAATTAATGATCTCCCGTCAGGGCTGGTCAATAGTGTGGAGAGGATTGCTGCATGAAGTCACTTAGCTTCCTCCCTCGGTCCCTATTGGCAAGCGCTCAGGGAGCCCCCAGTGTGAGATAAGACTGGGCCACCCTGTCTAATGTGGCCCTGTACAGTATGTATATCTCCACAGAAGCTCTTATTAGCAAGCTCTCTATCTTATTAGCATGGCTGTCTGAACTCACACCATTAAGCTTTAGTAATGCTGAGGGTCTTTTAGTCTGTGAGAGCAATGCTCCTAGGAAGCTTATTAAAATGTCTACTATTAAGGATTACTATACTTCGCATTAGCCCACATTTCTCTAAAGGCAGTGACAAACCACTTCTCCACCTACAGACTTTTTATACTCCTCCCACTTAGTATCAGAAGCAGAGAGAGTCTTGGAAGTTGCTTTTTTGTTTTGTGTTTTAAATGTGTGAACATAAAACAACAAAGCTTTTTAATTTGAAATATCTGAAAGTGTTTCAAGTATATTCTCTGATCCATGGAAGCTATTTGGTGAACATGATGTGATCAAATACATACACAAGTTGGTGTATGGCAAAATTTCTTGAAGAAGTCATTGCACACTTCCTTCTCCAAAGACTGATCATACCGTCACTATCCAGAGGAGGAGAAGCACTGCATGGATGTATATAACTTATCGACAACAAATCTGCATTGCAAGCATCAATACTATCTAAATTCACCTCCATCCCTCACCTCTTATCCAGCGGTGATCCAGCAGCTTCATACTGAATTTAATGTATTCTTCTACCAGGTATTTATATGGGGAATGTAGCCAAACCCATGGAGAGATGTGTAGAAATCAATATAGATTGTGTTAAATAAAAACATACAAATACGATACATTTTCTTTTCTAGGTGCCAATGCCTCTGCGCCTGACCAGCTGAGTTTAGCTCTGGCCTGGAACCGGGTGGACATCGCTCGCAGTCAAATCTTCATCTATGGACAGCAGTGGCCTGTGAGAAGTGCATTTCATTAATATTTAAGAAGAAGAAAAATATCACTATGCTGTTTCCAGGTCAAGGTTACAGGAAAAAAACAAAAAAAACAAAGCATTATTGTAGTCAGAATTTATTATGAAAGTGGCATTTAGCCATGCAATTATTTATTAAAAAAGGCAATGACATATAGCCTTAATGTGCATATAAAGGTTGAGAAGTTCTGTATTAATCTATAGGGATTTGACATTAAACTACAAGAATGTAAATAAAATCCATGAAGCATAAGCATGAATCAGCTGAAATAAAAGTGCAGATTTTCAGTTGTCATATGCACAGCTGAACTGAACGAAAGTAAACTAGATTTGTTGTAAAAAAGAAAGGAAAGGAAATCGATCAAAATATAGTGTTTTCACACGATGACACTCTCCATATTGCTCTTGTCTCTTAGGAATTATTGAAATACCTGCAGAGACTTTTTCAGAAGTACTGTGGGTTACTCCGAGTAACAGTACTGTCCATACATTATTCACAGTATCTTTCCTTTTATTTCTACAGGTTGGTTCTCTGGAGCAGGCAATGCTGGATGCCTTAGTTCTTGACAGAGTGGACTTTGTCAAACTCTTAATTGAAAATGGAGTCAGTATGCATCGCTTCCTCACCCTCTCCAGACTGGAAGAGCTTTATAACACGGTATTAAAATAACACTGTTTATCCCAGTATTGTTTTGCACCCTACTGTAGTTTGAACACTATTAATATCAAATAGTAGTGTACAATTTCCACTGACATCCAGCTTGTTTTAGTGCAAAAATATTCTGACAGCACCTTTCAATATAAAGATGATTTCTCTGTCACACTCGTGTTGCTGCCTCCCATTGCGGGATAAATGGGGAATGACGTCTCTCTGTAGCCCTGAGGGGATTTTGGTTGAAGGTGTAAAAATGATAAAAATCCCACACAACCAAAAGCGATTGCCCTGCAGCGTGAAATGCAGAACATGAAATAAATCTTACTCAAATAGATGTAGAGATGTTTCAGAGTTGATATACGATAACGGCTAACCCTTTATGTTTTACTATCAGAGCTAGTGTTGCCAAGAGATGTTTCAAGTAAGAGTCAAGTTTACTCACGTGAAAGTAAAAAGTAGTGATGCAAATAATTACTCAAGCAAGAGTAAAAAAGACTTTGAGAAAAGGCCACTTGAGTACTGTAATTACTGAATGACTGTTTTGGTGTAAAAGTTTTAGTTGTTTTAGTAGTGACAAATTATGAGAAACAAAGAAAATGCCATTAAAAAAATTAAAGTAAACTATTCTAAATGGGAAAAAAAGTACACGAAACACAGAATACTTATGTTCTATATGTCAACATGTGAAGTAAGTGTATAGATACTTCATTATAATATCACTCAAATAGAAGTAAAAAGTATGATTCTTATGATAAACTAAGAAGTACAGTTACTTCAAAAAGTTGCCCAAGTACATGTACTGTATTTGTGTAGATGTAACAGAGTCCTACCTGTACCTCTGGTTACTATTGTTGTTTTTGTTACCAGAGACACGGGCCGTCCAACACTCTGTACCACCTCGTCAGGGATGTGAAAAAGGTACGTACATCTGTGTTGTCAGCGTGAGAATGATAGCTCGAATGTGTGTTCCTGGTGACGTCACACGCAGTAAAATCGATGTTGCTTCGTCGCTGTGGGTTCCATTGTGTTGGTGTTAGCTGCAGAGGCTGGCTTTTCTCTTTCAGCTGGAGTTACAGGCTGCAGTGGCTGTGTGAAGCTGTGCACGACCCTCATCTCTAGCTCTCTGCTGCAAATTATCCATACTCTCTCTCTATAACTCACTCACGCAACTACACTGTTTTTGTTGCTCTGTTTCTTTCACAGAATTCCATAATGCGCAAACCGCAATGGATCTGCTGTGAGGCCAATGTTGACCTCACTAAAGGCATTTTTTTTCTGTTGTGAAAGTGCTACCAGTGGATTATGGAGTGTTGCTAACTCCACCTACCCCCAGCTCACACTGAATCCGGTTAAGGTCCGGTACGGCGTCTGCAAACTTAGAAAGTCATTAGGGCTGCAGTTCTAATGATCGTAAATCCTAACCACTGAAATTGTTTAAGTATGTCCTGCCTCCACAGATTATTATGTATAAAACTGTCCTGCCCTTTGGTCTTAATCTAGGAACATGTCCTGCATGAGATCCGTATTTAGCTTTTTTACTACTTTCACTACTTTATTTTACTGCTCCTTTATTATTGCAATCATAAGACTTGTAAAAAATAAAAATGCTTTCAGACATTCCCCCATATCATCCCCACAATTTGGTCCTGTCACTAATGCAGCTGAGATGACTAATTAAGGATGCAATACAAATTAAAGGCGCAAGCGGCATCGAACGGCCCTCGCGGGCCGTGCCTCCATTGCCACGACTATGTAACACTACCGGGGACGCTAGCGTGGCCACACTACATTTAATTTCCCTGATTGCTATTAATCTGTGTTAGTAAACATCAAAACAACATTTTTAGCCTCTCCATGTGAATAATGGCTCCAATCTGCAGAGGGCGCTAGCACATCCAAAATCTTTTTTATTTCACAAGCAGCATCAGACGGCCCTTGCGGGCCGTACTTCAATGAGGGGTCGAATTCCTGCTCAAATAGCAGAAGACAGAAAGAAAGAAAGAAGAATAAAGAATAATAATAATATTTTTTGCAAAAACAATATTGTCGCTTTCGCGACGACAACATATTAGACATTTTTGGAAAGCTCATATGGTCATTTAATAATAAGTATAAAGTCACTGTCACTGTTTTACACGGTGAGTTTACGGTTGACTGGGGGACAGCGCTCCGTCCCTCCCTTGCGACGGCAGGCCGCTCGGGCCTAATTAGATTAGCTCTTAAGAAGCTAATGTTAACACTGTAAACACGCTGTAGTGCATGGCTCGATGGCACCATCCTCAGAGCTTGGTGTACTTGCTATGATAGATCTGTAGCTGGTTGTGTCGTGTACACTGCTTATTAGGTTTAGTGCCTGGTCTTAGTCAGTGTGTCATCGTGTCTACATTGTCATTTCTTCCTGGAACTTTGAGCCCTCGTTGATGTAGCGCAAACTCATGTAGATAATCTCTGAAGGGGTCGTGAGAACATTCAACTCTTCATGGTTTTTACTCTGCACAAAAACTGGTCCATTTTTTGTTTTTATTATTTTTTTGGAAGAAAAAAGGCAAATGCAGAGTTGGTCGGAATTGGATTCAATTTTTTCTTTTATTTAACTTTTAAATAAAGCTATTCCGGGTAAATGTGGCAGACACTGAATTACACACAGTGGCCTGGCCAGGTTAAGTGAAAATTATGAAAATAACTTTAAGCACCACTGCTCAGTTAATTGGTTCATGTTTGTGTAGACTTATTGAAGTATTTTCCAAAATAATGAGTCAGCAAAAACTTTTAGAATTAAAAGGTTTTTCCTCTAAACTTATGGTGAACATTTATTAGCTCCGTTTTACTGCCAAATGGAGTTTTAAAGGACTCAGCTGACTACACAGTATTGTCTTTTAACTTTCTGTTTATCGGGACCATAAAAACATTTTTCAGGAAAAGATTAGGGTCTGCAATGTTATGGTGCTCAGCCGCTGCCAGTGGCTAACTTCGAGCTGTGCATTATTGCATTTATATGCAGACATCAGGTGAAAACAGGGTTTGTCTTGAGAACCAAAAAACTAAGAATGTATATTGTGTGACTCCTGTTTGTGAAACTGTACTGTATGTACATCTACGATCAATATTAATACTGCAAATACATTTGACCATTCTCTTTTGTCTATCTGTCTTCTTGATTATGTTTAGTTTAGTGTAGTTAATTTTCACAATCTCACACATACATCTGGGATTCAATTTATAAACCATAATGTAATGCTACATTGTGAAAAAAGGACAACTAAAAGCTTCAAGCTTATCATTATCAACACATCAACGTGCTAAAAGCAAATAAATATTGCATAGGCTAAGAACATATAGAGGTCAGGGTAATGTTAATATGGCTCTCGCGAGGACAAGCTTTCTAGTGTTTAACATAACCACACATGAAAACACCGGTTTAATGATTCTCCCCTGCAGCTGTAGTAACTGCCTGTCTATCTCCCCATACTGGTGGTCCTCTCTTCCAGGCTTCTTCTATTATTAAAATAATATAAATAATAAATGGTCCTCTTTTCAGTTTCTCTTCTTAAACACCAAGTATTGAATTTAGTTACTTCTTGTTCAACTTTCTGCTCATTGTTCAGTGCCCAATTCAAGTCTGGAAAAGAGTGATCGATCCAAACTTGGTGTGGCTCATCTTCCACTCTGTTGCGTGAACAGTGTTCTCACTGACAATGTGTGTTTTTTTCAAGCGGGAATATCCAGGGTTCAGTTGGATCTACTTCAAGGTGAATCAGATAATCATGTCTCTTTCATAGCAAAGAACAGTTTGATTTGGATTTGTGACGTGTGTATGACTGAGATAATTTGTTCTTCCCTCTATAACGTTACTGATTTTTAATCTCTGGGCTTTGATCGCGGCCATTTAAATTTACTATGTTTTGTTTTGTCTTTCCTAGGGAAACCTGCCTCCAGACTACCGCATCAGCCTCATCGACATTGGATTGGTCATTGAATACCTAATGGGCGGGGCTTATCGTTGTAATTACACCAGGAAGAGATTCAGGACCTTATACCACAACCTGTTTGGCCCCAAGAGAGTAAGTAAATGGATATTAATAATTTTAGTATTATTTCTGCATATTATATCTGGCTCTACCGGATACAGATTAGTGTTTATGTGCCTGTTTATCACACCATACATACTACATACCTGCAAGAGAACTGGCAGCTGAAAACACCCTCATAAAGCCATCTCATTGCAACATGCAGGGGCCTGAAGAATCTGCGAGATGACGTCAACTTAAAATTCCTTTTTCCCTTCAATTCAAATGATTGTGCCATTTCAGCTCTGTGCACATGTGTTGCACCGACACGTTAACTAAGAACAAAGCCTTGAAATAGATGCAGATATCCAAATCCCCACAGGAGGCCGGGGCTATTTTTACCAGCTCAGATGATGTCTCATGAATGCATAATTCATACATGCCCCGCTTTACAGATATGCTCTACAATTCTAGTGGCACATATACACCTCATGCGTACACATGCCCACAGACCTGTGTATGAAACAGTTGGGTACACAACAAAAATGCTGCTTAGTGGTTATGGGTAGAACACAACTATAAAACACATTTTATTCCCATGGGATTGTCAACATCCCCGTTTTTTAAAGAGTACATTATCCTACAAGTTGTTCTATATTTGTCTGTATTCTCTTGTCTTTTCAGCCCAAAGCCTTGAAGCTGTTAGGGATGGAAGTAAGTCATTTTTTCTTACTAAATAAAAACACAATATGAGTTGTTCCATAGAAATTATATATTTGTACATTTTGGCTTGTTGGTGTAGGATTATTAAGAATACATCTATTTTCAGGACCCCAGGAAGACTAGCAACCACTTTGTGGGAGCCAATGGGGATCCTAAAGAATAAAACATGAAGCAATACTTCTTTATTGTTGGTTAAGTGCCCAAAAACAGCACCATTTTAACCCCTTAACCCTCACCTGAACCGAGCACATTTTCTTCAGTTTGGCTTTACCTAAATCTAAAAACGTCTCGACGCCTATAGGCCAGTCATTTGAAAGCTAAGCATAACTGATCCTAACTTTTTTGTCACATTGTCGCCGCAAATTTTATAAGCGTTTTTGTCATATTTTCATCTCTATTTTGACCTATATTTTTCAAGAAGCTTTAAGATTTGAGTAAAGCTGAACTAAAGAAAATGTGCTTGGTTCAGGTGAGAGGTAAGTCTTTGGCAATTATTTAAATGTTGCTAAACTGTTGTAATAGTTACAATGAGTAGCCTAATGATCAATACAGAAATCAATGTTAGTAGGTTTATACTATTCAGCACCGTCATGCCCCCCATTGCCCTAAATGTAACCCTTGCGGTAACACTTTACATGACAACCCGGTAACTACTAGGTAATTACCTAGTAGTTACAGTGGTAATAACTAGTAACAAATATCAATAAAAGTGGTAGTTCTTGGGTAATTAAAGTAGTTGTTAATAGTAACTCAGCCCAATAACACTACGTAATAATCTAGTAATTACTAGTAATAAATATAAATTCAAGGTTGTAGTTCTATGGTAGTTGAAATAACTCTGCCCAATAACTGCTAAGTAATTGCTTAATAATAACAGTACTAATAACTATTGGGTTATTAATGTGGTATATTTTTGGTATCCATAGGGGTGAGCTATACATGCTCATCAGTAAGTCTTACATTGTCAGTGTTATTGGGCTGAGTTACTATTAACAACTACTTTAATTACCCAAGAACTACCACTTTTATTGATATTTATTACTAGTAATTACTAGGCCATTACCTAGCAGTTATTGAGCAGAGTTACGATTAACTAATACCTTAATTACACAATAACTACCACTTTTATTGATATTTGTTACTAGTTATTACCACTGTAATTACTACCGTTATTACTAGGTAATTACCTAGTAATAACGGCTTCAGATTTGTGTCGGATGAAAAACATGTATCTTCATGAATGTCTAATGGCTTCAGACAGTGACGCTCGGCTACATGCCAGAGTAGCTCAGTTCTAGTTAAGTGAATAGGTAATTACCGACCTAAAGAGACTACATAATACATGCTTTGTGTACTCTCCTTGAAGTATCCACATCATAAAGCTTTTATCACAGTATGACTCCTCTGCCCACAGAGGTATTTATATCAAACATGTAAGGATACCAGTTCCTTTGTGAGCTGCGCTTTCTGAAATCCATCCCACTCTAGTTTGTTGCTGTCTCCTATGGTGGTGCCAATCCACTATGTTTTTACTGTTGCCATTGTTGAGACGCCACTGCTAAATATACATAAAGACTAAAATAGCAAGTTTATTTTTATTCATGAAGAACGATAAAAAGAAGATGGCAGTGAATAAAAAGAACCAAAAAGGTATATTCAAGTTCTCCATCCATCCATTTTCTCCCACTTGTCCGTTGCCGGGTCGTGGGGGCAGCTATTGGAGCTGCCCAAGTCACATTGCACCAGTCCCCTATGGCTCCTTCTGCAGGTGGTGGGTCCACGGAAGGACGGCCTCATGGTTCCAAACGGTTCCAAAAATAATTCAGTTTTAATTCACTTGTTTATGGTGTACATGGTTGTTATAGAAGTAAATTGTAGTACCCAAAATATAGTATAATGTTCTACTTGGTCTGTCAAGTTATTTAAAAAATTATACTTTTTTTTTTCTTACGGACACGCTCATGTAAAGGCGCTATGTCCTAATCGATTCATAGTGATACTTTATACATAGTGTGGCAGTATCGCCTGCTGGCAGGCTCTGCCACGTAAATTGTTTTTATTATTGGCTTCGTGTTATCGCGTTGCCCTATAAATAGTGTGTTGCGTAGGTTACGTGCCGTCTGACCTCTCACTTCCGCCCCTGGTCGCTGGGCCATCCGGTTCGAGCGCCCCGTCATGTCTGCGCAGCATGTCGGCGCTGCTGCTACCTGATGCGCGGGTTACATCCCTCTACCTTCCGATGCTTGTGTGGGAGCTGCCGTCTTGTCTTGTCTTGTGCTGTCTTGGCTTACTTATTACCATGGAGCAACGAACGGAGACTACAACATCGTGTATCTATGTGTACTGAAAAACTGGACATTTGTGATGGAAATATCTGGTACTTAAAGAAACGCAATGTGCCAACTTGAAAATGAAAATCTAAACAGATACCTTTTGTTTATGCTACAAAGTAAAATAAAAGAGAACATCTTGTAATACGAATATTGCCTGCATGTCATTCTCTATCATAACGAACCTGTGTGCCTGGTACTTTGTCAGCACAAGTTAAATCTCCAGGTGAGACTACTGGGGTGGCGTTGTGGCATTTAAAGCTAAAATCAAATCAAAGTTAACCCTCCCCTGTTTTCTACGTTATTGAATTTATAATTATGGTGTGTTCAGGATGACATGCCCATTCGTAGAGGCCGCCAGAAAGCAGCACAAAAACGCGAAGAAGAGGTGGACATCGATTTGGACGATCCAGAGATCAACCACTTTCCCTTCCCCTTTCACGAGCTCATGGTGTGGGCAGTGCTCCTGAAGAGACAGAAGATGGCGCTGTTCTTCTGGCAGCACGGTGAAGAGGCCATGGCTAAGGCTCTGGTGGCGTGTAAACTGTGTAAAGCCATGGCACATGAAGCGTCGGAGAACGATATGGTGGATGACATCTCTCAGGAACTGAACCACAACTCCAGGTGGGACGTCCCGCTCATCATCTAAAGAGAATGCTGTTTCATACTAAGCCTCTAATTCAGCCACCCTCTCACGCCTGAGTTTCAGTCTGAACGGCCCTAACTTTAGCAGCGATCAGCTGAAAGTAGGGCGTTCATAAGGAAACTCAGGTGTGAGATAGGACTTAGAACTACAATGACTTAGAACTACAAAGATGTTTATCCACAGCTGTTGCCGTTAATAGAGGGGAGGAATGAGCCAAGCTAAAATCCTCCATGTGGTCTTTATTTGGACTGCGGGCTGAGCTTTAACTTTAGTCCGCTGACGAAGCCTTTTGGATGAGAGGCGAAACGTTCGTCACTTCAACTACAGAGTACAGAAGATGACTCAAGAACCTTCATTGAAAATGTAGATGATACTAATTTGTATAATTACAGAAATATACATGTTTGGTTCATAGACAACCTTTGGGCCCCCTGCAGACCCTTTGAGTGTACGGGCATTGAACCCTCCTTTGATATTTTGTTGAAAACGGGCCAGAGTTCTATGGTTAATTTCCCCTTTCCATTGACAATGTGCCAATGGTTTGACCAAGGTCATAGAGATTACATCTATGCATCCACATGGAACCAAAACATGCACAAAGTTTATTGCCTTCTCTGTCAGCAGAAATTGACCATGGTGATTTCCCCCCCACATGAATATTAAACAGAAGTAACATTATTAAATAAAACAAATAGCTAATTGTGGTTTAAAAGCTGTATGTAAATGTTTGGTTTATTCTAACCGCTCTTTGAGTGGAGGCTAAATTCTGTAATGTTGTGAATATGATTTGGAAAGTTTACATAGAGAAGGCAACAATGTGCAGTGTGTAAGGACACACTGCACAAAATCTGTAAGGACAGCCTTTATGTAGCATTGTCATGCTACATAAAGGCATGACATGTCCTTACTACACCAGTGACCTGTTGTAAACTTGTAAATGCCATGAAAGTCACCTGGAGATGCAAAAGCAACAGAAATGTTAATAAGGAGTTGATTATTCACATACGACAGAAGCTGCATAAATAGCTGCAAACTGTCTTGAAAACACATTTTCACTGGAGCCCGGTTGTCCCAGCATGTCACAACTGATTATACGCAGCAATATGGTTTTAGAGTTCCATGACAGAAGTCTACATTAGTGATATTACCAATGTGTATTTTTTACACTTTAATAGTATTCACCATTTGGCAATAATCATTCAGTTTAAGCTGGACAAAGATTTGGGTTTGATTACTGTACAAGAGATAATTTGTCATCTCTCGCTAAATAACTTCTTAATCTCCTTGAGAATCTCTCCAGATGGCCACTAATGCCTTTACAAGTGTATTTACATCTTTTAGCTGTTTGGATAATATTGTTACTTATAGTGATTCATCGTGGTCACTGTGTGTGCCTCTGCATATCGTTTGACAGAGAGTTCGCCCAGCTGGCAGTGGAGCTCCTTGACCAGTCCTATAAACAGGACGAGCAGATGGCCATGAAGCTGTTGACTTATGAGCTGAAGAACTGGAGCAATGCCACCTGCCTACAGCTGGCGGTGGCGGCCAAACACCGAGATTTCATCGCTCACACCTGCAGTCAGATGCTGCTGACAGACATGTGGATGGGACGGCTCCGCATGCGCAAGAACTCCGGCCTGAAGGTAAAGGTCATTAGTCCGAGCTGGGCAGCACATCCAGTCACAGTTAAATCAAAATTGAACCGTTGCAATCAGCTAATCACAAAGACCTTCGTTTATTTAGGCAGAACAATGTCATTTGCAAACAGTCAAATGCGTCTGATGAAGGTCCAAGTCGCCCAAAACGGCACCTAGGTGTAAGCATCAATATTTTTTTCTATTTGGGAGCTAAGCAAGCTGCGCGGATCTTTCTTGTTTCTTTGTATTTTCTCTCGGTCCGCTTTTAAATTTTTTTTGGGATGTGCGTGTCTTCCTTCTTTACAAACAATCAAATGCCCTGTCTCAGTGGGGTCCGATTATGTTATGGTGTAGTTTAGCGGTTCATAGATCAGTTGGTCTTCTCTTAAAGTGCCCAAAGTGCTTCACGGGGACAATTTTTCATTAACTCCATACTTAGTGGCGGTAAGCTAGACTGACAGAAACGCGTCTAGACATACCCGCATCAGCGGACCCTCAGACCACCACCACCAACCACAACCACTCAGGCACCTCACTGTCTCCCATCCCAGGCCCATCGCGGCTTAGCTTCTGAGGTCTGAGGAGGAAGGGTATTCACGAGGTGGTCATGTGCACATTGGACTGAATATAGATTTTAAAACAACTGCAAGTGTAATCACAATCCCAATCCTCAAAAAAGAAAGACACACTTTGATATTTTCTATAATCGTGCAGCTATAACATATCCCAGTGGCTCTACAACAAAGTAAACACAATAACAGCATAACAAATTTATAGTGTGTGTGTATTGTAGCTTTTTGTTAGGCTTTTGAAACGCGAGTCTTTGTGCCTTAAGATGCCCTTGGAATAGTGGAGGGGGAGTAGAAAGAAAGGAAAGTCTAGACTCTCTCTAGAAAATATGGCTGTACATTTGCTGAGTAAACACTAGAATAGACTTATTGTACCTGTATATTTGTACAGAGATGGCAGAGTGGGAGGGATTGTGATTAACCTTTCAGTACACATTGTTACAATCAATACAAAGAGGGAGCCTGGCTGCAAAATCGATGCGCAGCTCTTGTCCCTGTCCACAGTTAAGTGTGTTTCTATACTACACAAATGTCAAACATGGATGTTACAATCTACTCTTTATAAGTATAATCTCTGTGCCTCTAAAAAGGCTGACTGAAGGCTGAGTGTATTTGCATCTACAAGGGTTGTGGCTACAATTTGTAAAACCTGGCAGCGACATATACAGTGAAACACATTTTTGAAAACATTGTCCCAGAATTGTCCCAGAGTATTTAAAATCACATCCTGAGGTCGCTTTTATTGTTTATTGATTATTTCAATTATAGTTGAGTGAGTGTAGCAAAAATATATCGGGAGTAAGTGGTTGTGGGAATTGCTGAGAGGATGGCTGAAATCACACTCAATGTGTGAAAGTGTCTGTCCTGCAAATGAGACTGCTAGTGCTTGGAGTCTGCCCTGGCATTTGCAGGTGGAGAAAAGAGAGAGGGCATATATTACGAAGGCAAGTTCACTGGAGCAAAAATAAGAAAAGGAACCCACAAGTATAACAAACAAGATTGTGTTCCCCCTAGGGCTGATGGTATACACCAAATAACAATGTCAAAATGATATGTTTTCTCTAGTTACTGGAGTTGTGACATTGTCAGCTTGTACCGCCACAGCCAGTCCCACGGGAACAGTCTTTGTAGGCTCAAAATGTTGTTGTGATTACTTTGTTTCTTTTATGTTCAGTAGTATTCAATTAATATGACTTAACTTTTATAGCTTAGTGTCTATTGTTTACTTTGGGTCCATGGCTACGTTGTTATGTATTCATTTGCGGGATGTTGACTGCTTACACCGTGACTTTTACTTGATCCTCATAAAGACACCTGTTTTCCACAGCTCATTTCATCCTAAATTAATATAAAGTAAAAATGTAGTCCTCCTGTAGCTAGTTGTCCGCATGAGACCAGCTGCTTGTAGAGATAAGATGGCACTTGGGAACAGGGCTCTCCATCCTTCTTCTTGCTCAGTGAGGTAATGTTTGGGCCTGTTGGACAATTATGAATGTGAAGCGTTTACTTCACACTTGTCCCCTTTATCTGCGGCAGCTGTGCCCCCCTCTCATCCTTTGTGGCAGCGCAGTACGTTTATTCCCCATTCACACTCATGCTTTTGTAATCCACTTCCTTTGACCTTCTCTTTCTGATTTATTGTTAATGTAATCTATTTGCCCATGCCAGACCATAATGTGCCCAATTATACATTTTGTGGAAAAAAAAAAGTCAAGCCTCAAAAATCACCGGTACAGCTCAAACCTCCTTCTTTGTTCAGTGTGTTTTGGCACAATCAACACTTTGTAATTATATATCTATATTTTTTTGCACAAGGTTATACTGGGACTGCTCCTGCCGCCATCCATCTTGAGCCTGGAGTTCAAGAACAAGGATGAGATGTCGTACATGCCTCAGGAGCAGGAAGCATATCTACAGGAGAAGGAGGAGGAGGAGCCTGAGAAGCCTGTGAAGGAGAAGGAGGAGGAGGACATGGAGTTCACAGTAAGATCTTACTGTGAGACGCAGTACAACTCCGTGGTGAGAGAACCCACCCTCCTATCGCAGACCTCACTTTAACACATACAGACTTGACTTTGTGGGCCAAATGTTTTATGTTGTTTGTGTCCACAGTCAAATAGTATCACACACACATACACACGCACATATACACACACGTAGGCACAGCTTATTTGATACACAAACACATAAATGTCTTCACTTTGGCCATCTGGACACATCCAGACAGCAGGCCATTCCTGTTCCTTGTCATAGTAGCAGAGGCATTAGTTGTGGAGTTGTAGCGTCTCGTAGTCTGTCGCCGCCTGTGGGTTTCCTCCTGTCTTTCTTCCCTCTCTGCCTTTTCTCCCTCTTGTTCTTTACCCCATTCTTGTCTATACCTCCTATTTTATTTCTGCTTTGAAACTTTCCCTTCAAACTTCCCTTGAGGCCTCTTTCCTCCCTTTCTCTCTCTTACTTGTGATCGAGGTACAGTACTGAATGCCCAGCCGATTGCTGCCCCATACACTCTCCCATCAGTGATGGCTTGCTGCAGCATACCACTCAGCATGACGGCCATAAGCATGGGACGCCTAGGCTTGTTCATTATATAACCATGTCCGCCTGCTGCAGAGTTAAAATCATGCAGAGTCGGAGCATCTCCTTTAGAGTGAGGCCTGGTCCTTCTGCATAGACATGTATTTACAGCAGGATTAGGACTCGTTCCATTTCAATCCAATCAGTTTTGGAGAAGACACCAGGATCCATATAGTGCTCTACGACTGTGACGGTTTTCAGGCAATTAAAGCAAACAAACAGGATCCAAGGTTGTCCCTTTTATTGATTGAATTGAGATTGAATGCCCTTCAGCACCAGTGTACATACTCTTCATCCGCATTGGGTACAGCCAGCAAGCCAGTGCAAAGACGAACAAAATGGCCCATTTTACACATGTAGTCCTTTAAGGCACACTGTTGGCTGCTGCCTGAGGATACATTTGAAATGAGCCCTGTCATTTACTGGCCTGCAGCTGTACAAATGCACCCGCAGATACAGTGCCTTGCGAAAGTATTCGGCCCCCTTGAACTTTTCGACCTTTTGCCACATTTCAGGCTTCAAACATAAAGATATAAAACTGTAATTTTTTTGTGAAGAACCAACAACAAGTGGGACACAATCATGAAGTGAAACGAAATTTATTGGATATTTCAAACATTTTTAACAAATAAACAACTGAAAAATTGGGCGTGCAAAATTATTCAGCCCCCTTACTTTCAGTGCAGCAAACTCTCTCCAGACGTTCAGTGAGGATCTCTGAATGATCCAATGTTGACCTAAATGACTAATGATGATAAATAGAATCCACCGGTGTGTAAACAAGTCTCCGTATAAATGCAGCTGCTCTGTGATAGTCTCAGAGGTCAGTTTAAAGCGCAGAGAGCATCATGAAGAACAAGGAACACACCAGGCAGGTCCGAGATACTGTTGTGGAGAAGTTTAAAGCCGGATTTGGATCCAAAAAGATTTCCCAAGCTTTAAACATCCCAAGGAGCACTGTGCAAGCGATAATATTGAAATGGAAGGAGTATCAGACCACAGCAAATCTACAAAGACCCGGCCGTCCCTCTAAACTTTCAGCTCATACAAGGAGAAAACTGATCAGAGATGCTGCCAAGAGGCCCATGATCACTCTGGATGAACTGCAGAAATGTACAGCTGAGGTGGGAGACTCTGTCCATAGGACAACAATCAGTCGTGTACTGCACAACTCTGGCCTTTATGGAAGAGTGGCAAGAAGAAAGCCATTTCTTAAAGATATCCATAAAAAGTGTTGTTTAAAGTTTGCCACAAGCCACCTGGGAGACACACCAAACATGTGGAAGAAGGTGCTCTGGTCAGATGGAACCAAAATCAAACTTTTTGGCAACAATGCAAAACGTTATGTTTGGCGTAAAAGCAACACAGCTCATCACCCTGAACACACCATCCCCACTGTCAAACATGGTGGTGGCAGCATCATGGTTTGGGCCTGCTTTTCTTCAGCGAGGACAGGGAAGATGGTTAAAATTGATGGGAAGATGGATGGAGCCAAATACAGGACCATTCTGGAAGAAAACCTGATGGAGTCTGCAAAAGACCCGAGACTGGGACGGAGATTTGTCTTCCAACAAGACAATGATCCAAAACATAAAGCAAAATCTACAATAGAGTGGCTCACAAATAAACATATCCAGGTGTTAGAATGGCCAAGTCAAAGTCCAGACCTGAATCCAATCGAGAATCTGTGGAAAGAACTGAAAACTGCTGTTCACAAACGCTGTCCATCCAACTTCACTGAGCTCGAGCTGTTTTGCAAGGAGGAATGGGCAAATATTTCAGTCTCTCAATGTGCAAAACTGATAGAGACATACCCCAAGCGACTTACAGCAGTAATCGCAGCAAAAGGTGGCGCTACAAAGTATTAACTTATGGGGGCTGAATTATTTTGCACGCCCAATTTTTCAGTTGTTTATTTGTTTTTGTTTTTTTTTAAATATCCAATAAATTTCGTTTCACTTCATGATTGTGTCCCACTTGTTGTTGGTTCTTCACAAAAAATTACAGTTTTATATCTTTATGTTTGAAGCCTGAAATGTGGCAAAAGGTCGAAAAGATCAAGGGGGCCGAATACTTTCGCAAGGCACTGTATATACAAGTCTCACCAAAACCCATACAAATACACTGCTACACCACAGAGGGAGGTTGCCCCACCTTATAGTCTGACAACTGCAATTAAAGCTCACTACAACAAATGCTTCAGGTTAGGCTGTGTCCACTGAATATGCATGTATATATGTATGTTTGTGTGTATGTGTACGTGTATGTACGTATGTTGTGTATATATATATCTATATCTATCTATCTATATATATATATATATATATATGATTCGGGGCGTATTGTTTTAAATGTTGTAATCTGTAAAGCACTTTGTGATAGCTTTCGGTATGAAAGGCGCTTTATAAATTAAGTTTGATTGATTGATTGATGTCAAGTGCCAGAAAAAGCTTTGTTTGCACAGTCCTGTCCAATATTTGTTCTAGCCAGTATGTTATCAATACAACAGCTGACTTTCCTCTGAGTAATGATCCAATACACATATTTTAATATAGAACAATGCATCCTAAAGCCACATATACTATTTTTTAAGAAATAAATTAGTCAAAATGAACTCCCTCTAAAGTATGGTGTGTAAAACCATGGTCATACAGTGGGCTTCTTCTATAACCCTATCTCATGGATAAACACGTGTGTCACAGATAGAGTTCGAATATCTATGTCATCTCTTTGTCTTTCCTCTCCTTCGTTTGTCCTCCTTCTGTCTCTTCTGCCTCTTAACTGTTGTCTGAGACACAATCCATGAGTGTCTGTGTCCACGTCATCTGTGTTATCAACCTTCATCTCACACACACACACATTTGGACATTTTGGAATGATGCTTATGCTTGCTTCTTATTATTAAAAGAAAGGACAAGCTGTACCCAGCAATTTAATAATCACCACTTTCCACATCTCTCTCTCTCTCTCTCTCTGCATCCTCACCTCTGCAAATCACCCATTGCTTCACTGTTGACACGACCTGCCTCCGTCTACCCACATCTCGTCTGTGGCTGCTCTGTTGCTCCTGCGGGGTGCCCTGTCCGCCGCAGGCCATGCTGGGTAAAGTGTCCACAGAGACGTCCAGGAAGAAGGGCGTGGAGGAGGTGCAGAAACGCCACCGCCTCATCCCCATGGGCCGAAAGATTTACGAGTTCTACAACGCTCCCATAGTGAAGTTCTGGTTTCATACGGTCAGTGTCACCCCGGCTCTCGAAAGGAATCCGTTGCTACTGTATTTTGTTTGCAAGCCTAAGATGGTATAGCTGTTATAAGTCGCTCCGGAGTATATGTACAGTTGTGGTCAAAATAATAGCAGTGTGTTTAAAAACGTTAGTTAAGCACAAAATCTTCATAATAGATTTATTTCGATGGATTGGAAGCATTGCCCATGGTTTTTTCTTCAAAACATGAAGAGAAATTTCTTTGTAGGACATTTTAAAAGATAGCAGTCTGCATTTGTCTTTACAAGCTCAATATGTACTACATACAAAATAAATTCCCCATAGGATTTAGCTTTCCTGTGAATCAATAAACTAATATTTAGTTGTATGACCACAGTTTAGTAGAACTGCTTCACATCAGTGTTGCATAGAGTCAACCCACTTCTGGCAACTGTGAACACGTATTCCAGCCCAAGATGCTTTGACAACATTCCACAATTCCTTGGTTTTGTATCAGAAACTGCATTTTTTATGTCACCCCACAAGTTTTCTATGGGATTATGGCCCGGGAATTGGGCAGGCCACTCCATAATATTTACTTTCTTGGTCTGGAACAAAGATTTAGCTTACTGGTGTGTTTGGGGTCATTGTTTTGTTGAAACACCCATTTCAAGGGCATTTCCTCTTCAGCATATGGCAACATGACCTCTTCAAGTATTTTGATATATCCAAACTAACCCATGATCCCTGGTATTCGATAAATAGGCCCCACACCATAGTTAGACAAACATGCCAATATCATGATGCTTGCACCACTATGCTTCACTGTCTTCAGAGTCTACTGTGGCTTGAATTCAGAGTTTGGGGGTCGTCTGGCAAACTGTCTGCAGCCCTTGGACCCAAAAAGAGCAATCTTACTTTCATCAGTCCGTAAAATGTTTCTCCATTTTCTCTTTCGGCCAGATGATGTGTTCTTTTGAAAATTGTATCCTCTTCAGCACATGTCTTTTTTGTAACAGTGGGACTTTGCGGGGGCTTCTTGCAAGTAGATTAGCTTCACACAGGTGTCTTCTAACTGTCACAGTACTCACAGGTAACTTCAGACTGTCTTTGATGATCCTGGAGCTGACCATTGGCTGAGCAGTTCTGGCTATTGTCCGATCCATTCGAATGGTAGTCCATTTTTCTTTTGCATCTTTGTGTTTTTGCTTTCCATTTTTTTGTATTGGAGATCATTTTAGCAGTTGTTTAGCTGATGTTATGAAAAACTGAGAATTGGGGGAATGCGTTCCCTCAAACGGGGAATCAAATTAAGCACTGGTTTTAACCCCTCCAATCAACCTTTTAACAAAAGAACACAGTACTCTGAACAATGTCTTGATCGACTCATTTTTCTTCAGGATTTCAAAGTGAAATGCATGTATAACATGTGCAGACTTCTTAAAATAAGGGCCACCTGATTCAAACCTGTTTTTCCACAGAATGATTGACCTCACCAATTGAACTCCCCACTGCTATAATTTTGAAGACACCCCTTTCAATTGAATATTCAACTACACAGAAGTAAGAGTAGCATACCATGAATGCTGGGTCTGTCTGCGTTTCTAAGAATCTTCTGCATCTACTGGTAAATTGTTGTCCATGTAGTTCTATGATTTATACCAAAAACTGTGAATAATCTGGTTAGTCATGTTGGACTGCTATTATTTTGAACACTACTGTATATATATATATATATATATATATATATATATATATATAGAGAGAGAGAGAGAGAGAGAGAGAGAGAGAGAGAGATAGAGAGATAGATAGAGAGATAGATAGATAGATAGATAGATAGATAGATAGATAGATAGATAGATAGATAGATAGATAGATAGAAATATATGATCCGGGGCGTATTGTTTTAAATGTTGTAATCTGTAAAGCACTTTGTGATACCTTTCGGTATGAAAAGCGCTTTATAAATAAAGTGCATAATGTAGAAGAAAAAAACACAAGTCGCCACAGTGTATAAGTAGTACCAGCCACCCTGGTGCACCGTTGACAAGCCTTTACCAGCAGCACACTGTTAAAGCACCCATTTGCAAACTCATTCCTCTAGCTGTGGCCATCTAGCTTTTAGCCCGTGATTAGCTTTTTGGTTTTCTTCATTGCAGTAAGAGTATCCTCCGCTTTTCGCCAGTCCATCAAGTTTCTCGCTCACTCCAAACTTTCTTTTCAGAGTAGCAGATACTGGTTCACCAGCCTAGAGCACCCTCTAGCGGCTGTCAGGGTGAAAATAATGTGAAAGTATATCTTTTTATATATAAGTCGTACCTGAGTATAAGTCGCACCCCCAGCCTAAGTATGAAAAAAAGTGTGACTTATAGTCCAGCAAATACGGTAAGTGCATACCCTCTATACCAGTGGTTCCCAGCCCTTTTTGTCTTGCATCTCCTTTGGGTCTTTCATTTATACTTTGAGAACCCCCGGTCTATCTCGAGGGTGCTGCTAATTATTTAGAAAGTGATACATTTGATCAGTATTTAGTTCTATGCCTTGTATTTAAAAAAAATCAAGCTAAAATACTTTCAGTCTTGAATCTTGAATCCTGTGTATGTGCTGTGTCCCTGATAACCACTTCCAAACCCATCACGTATTCTCACTTGTAGCAACTTCTTACTCCAGCTTGTGATGAGAGTATCTTCTAAAGCCTTGAGCAAATCCACTTCTGTCCTATCAGGGTTTACTCTGTTTACTCTTAGGAGATAAAATGGCGGTCTACATCTGTCTGTACAACGCTTATCTAGATCCATTTCCTATGTTTGTATACTCAGAGCCTGTGTGTTATTTGATATAAACTGATCTTTTGTTCCCCTGCCTTGTATGGGGCTGCCTCAATTTGCTTGCTTAGGAAAAACATCTTGTTGGATCACCGGCAGGGATTTTTCTGTTTGTTTATGCTGAGGGAATATTTTCGCTGCTGTTGTTTCATTGCGTCTCTGGCTATTTACCGCTGCTCTCCTTCCTCTTTGTGCCCTGCAGGTTAAAGAGAGATATTCAGCTGTGAATTTTATTTCAGAGCTCCCTGAACACACTGGGGCTTTTCTCAGGGTCAAAATGTGCTCTTTATCTCATTAACTGATTAGCATTTACTTGCCATGCTCCCTATTAGATCAGTGGCACCGTAGTGGTATTTGATATGCGTGTGGCAATATTCAAAACGCATCACCCCTTTGTGCAGTGGATGCTTTTTCTCTATGCCTCCTGAACAGAGCCCTTCCAACTTGGATCTACAGGGACTCTACATTGGCCTTATCATCTTGGCTGTGTGCATATGCAGTGTTATCGAGAAATGTATTAGAAAATAATTCCAAGCATTCATAACAATTTATTTTATTCACCCCAAGATGATCGTGCCTGATTCACCTGAATACTGCAATTTGATGCACAGAACGTTCAGCCGTCACTCTCATATTCAATTTCATAATGGTGATAATTAATTAGATTTGTACTGGAGACAGCGGACATGAATTTAAAGATGAAGCCAGGATCAAAGATGGAAATATCTGTACCAATTAAAAACTCACTAATTTTGCTTAAACATAAAATCCTACTATTAATTCAATTTGAAATATATTGTAAAAGAGTTATGTCCTACACAAATGCCATTACACCTCTACCAAGGTATTAAAGTTTTTCCAAGTAACGGCTGATTTCCATGATGGTGGAAACCATGTGTGGAGATGTCTGAAGGATTACCTCCAAAAGGCGAAGGGAATTGTCAAAAAAGCTTAATTTTCTTTTGGGAAAAGCTGTTACACAATACGGTAGTACGTAAAACATCTGCACTCCATGACTTGAAGGACACAAAACGTACTTTTCTTTTTGTGCTCTCGTGCAGTTGGCGTATGTGGGCTACCTAATGCTGTTCAACTACATAGTCCTGGTTAAAATGGATCTGTGGCCATCACATCAGGAGTGGGTTGTCATTGCCTACATCTTCACCAACGGCATTGAGAAAATGCGAGAGGTAAGAGCCCGACACCATGCATGCGAGGTAATCAATATTCCACCACTTGGCATTGGACTGAGCCTTGTGAATAGCAGAGGTAGAGCATACTGTATGTTGTCAGTCAGCTGACCAAATAATGGAAATTGATAGGATCTGTGGAAGCCAAACAAATTAGATTTGTCTGTGTGACAGAGGAGAATTACAAAAATCACTCCCAAATTACAAACAGAGAAGCCGCTATTTTTGTAATGTATGTGTATGAAAGGCATTAATCACTGTGTCAGGGACATTTTCAGCTGCATGACAATGTCTTCTGAAATATCCACCAGGGACCCTCATAGATGAGCGTATACTGCCCTCTAATGGAAGACTTAGAGAAAATATTGTCACACACAGTTTGTTAGGAATGACATACAACTCTCTGTGTCCCTCAAAACCATTTACAGATTTTGATGTCGGAGCCTGGGAAGTTGTTGCAGAAAGTCAAAGTGTGGCTACAGGAGTACTGGAACATCACAGACCTTATGGCGATCCTCATATTCTCTGTCGGGATGGTCCTGAGGCTCCAAGAGCCGCCACTCATGAGCTATGGGCGTGTCATCTACTGCGTCAACATCATCTACTGGTACATCCGCCTGCTGGACATCTTTGGGGTCAACAAGTACCTGGGTCCTTATGTGATGATGATTGGAAAGATGGTAAGGAGGGGCAGATTGGGTCTTTGCAAAATGAATTACATATTCTAGTGACAGTTTTGCTTGTATTCCTTTTATATGTGTAAAAATTGAGCTTTATTGATTTCACTGTTGTTTATTAGCCTAAAAGCCTAACTGTACCAGTAGCCACATTTAGTTAAGTAAGGTGTTCTTAGATATTACTTTCACTAAACTGAATCCACCTGACTAGCTGGCCTTTTGATGAAAAAACATGAAGGGCAAATTTGGGATCAAAAGCCTAAATCAATCTGTTTGGTGCCTGTCTTTGAGATTGTGTGTAACATCAATCAGACCCACTTGGATATGTAAATTAGCAGTTAATTAGTGCTGGGAGTGACTTCGATACACAACAACTGTGTCAGGCTACATAAGGCCAGAGGATCATGATCAAGTCGTACAACCAGGTCATTTAGATTTAATATAGCTGGCATTTTCTGCTTGTTCCTTGGATTCTTTTCTGTTTAAATGAATGAGACTCAACAGAATTCCTCTCCCTTTGTCTCTGCTCGACCCCCCTCTCTTAGATGATCGACATGATGTACTTTGTGATCATTATGTTGGTGGTGCTTATGAGCTTTGGTGTGGCTCGGCAAGCTATCCTACATCCAAATGAAGACCCGTCCTGGATGCTGGCAAGGAACATCTTCTTTATGCCTTATTGGATGATCTACGGAGAAGTTTTTGCAGACCAGATTGACCGTAAGTGCAAGCAAAAAAAAAAAGAAAGAAAGAAAGACAACATTATTGCCTACACTGTTAAAAGACAGTTTTGCTGTGTTTGTAAGAATATTTTGTACAACTATAGATTTTCTTTTTCTTTTTTTTATTAGTACTGTGTATGAAAAGGCAAATGTACTGTGTATGACTGTTATTATAATGTGCAGCAGGAACAAATATATATATACCTAAATATACACAGTGAGGAGTGGCCCAAAGAGAAGAGATCTGAAATAATGTTTTCGTTCTTTGTTTCAGATATGCATAGTAGGAAGTTTCAGCAAAGGCAGAATGAAAAACCCTGGTCTGGTGTGGCCATAAATAACATACGCACTCATGGAGCCTGGCATAGGCATAGTAGTGGCCCACTCCACTTTCCCCAGAGCAGTCAAACGCCCAGTAAATCCTTAAATATCTCCAAGCTCAGATTAACTGCATCCACTACTCCCATCTCTTTCCCCTCATGACCTTGTCATGCCCACTGTATACACAGAGGCTACTTGAGACCTAAGTCTGCATGCATTCATCTTACTAAAAGTCTAAGGATAAAGTTGCCCTCCATTGTTTGGTATCTTGGGTCAGCTGCTGTATTTTCTGCTTAAATCTCTAAAATATGAAACACATAAGCTCTACTATTCTTCGGGTTTGTTTGAGAGTATCAGTAGCCTGACTGAAGGTCATACCAATGTGCAACTTTACCGTCTTTAAGTTTAAGTTGGCATTGTGTGGTAATGGCAGTGTTACATGGCAGGAGCAAATGTTCAAATGCAATAACTCAATGTCCCCTCAGTGCTTTGTAAGCCAAATAAAAATGCACTTCATTTGGAGAAGTGGCTCTGCCATGTGCACAATGTTTCATAAATCTATCACCATTCCCTTGATGCTGGTCATGGGTATGCACAAGTAAACATGAGGCAACATGAACATTCTGAAACACACTGTACTGCCACATTCATCAGGTGGAATCTGTTTTTTCATGTGGTTCAGTTGTCAGAGTTTTTTAAAGTAAAATAATGCAAACAGATAAATTATTTCAGTTCTCTTTCCTTGGGCTGCATTGTGTGAACAATTGAACAATGTGCATGAAAAGATTGCAATTAAAAGGCAAACAAACCAAGACAAAAATGAAATGTTCCCGACTGAAGCTTCAGCAACTGAACCATCACAGATGGAAAAAACATACAACATGCTAATAACATTTCACATGACTTGACCATAGCTGAACTTGGCTTTGGTACAAATGACTGTCAATATATTTAAAACATCATAGATGTGTTTAGATATATTGGATACAGATGAATGTATTTTTGTTGTTAAATATATTTTGGTTATTGTTCCATTATGAAGTGGTTGATCGCAGCCTTTTATTTAAAGAAGCATAAATCCAATGCTTCTTGTTTGTTTGCTTAAATTCTAATTATTTATTTTCTTTCACTTCGTTCCGTTTATTATTGTGATGTTTGAGGGTCATTCTGTCATGTTTTTGTTTTATGGTCTAATTATGTGTGTTCTTTTATCACTCATTGAAATGCAATATAATTTATTTTATAGAGACAAAGTTATTGTGCCTTGTACTTGAATACTTGGAGGTAACTTATGTTTTTTTGCGTAAAAACAGCCCCTTGTGGACAAAACGTCACTAACGAAGATGGCATGGTGACAACTCTACCTCCCTGTAAGACGGGAGCCTGGATTGTCCCGGCTATTATGGCCTGCTATCTTTTGGTAGCCAACATACTGCTAGTCAACCTTCTCATAGCAGTGTTCAAGTATGTAAAGTGTCTCTACATGTTGTGGACCCTATTCTGTGTAATTTAACTGAGACAGTAATGTGCTTTATGCGGTTTTAGTAACACGTTCTTCGAGGTGAAGTCCATCTCCAATCAGGTGTGGAAGTTCCAGAGATACCAGCTCATCATGACCTTTCATGAACGGCCAGTGCTTCCTCCACCTCTCATTATTTTCAGCCACATTACCATGGTACTCAAGCACCTGTGCTGTCGCTGGCGCAAGCACGATGATGACGAGAGGGACTACGGACTGAGTAAGTCTTCTTCTGGCGTCTGTAGATTTCAGAACATTATGTGACACATGTTTGACAGTAAAATACAAACTGTATATTTCTGAATTATTATTGAAAATGTGTATTAAATGTTACTCACTAAACCCTCAGAACTGTTTATAACTGAGGACGAGCTGAAAAAGGTCCATGATTTTGAGGAGCAGTGCATTGAGGAGTATTTCAGAGAGAAGGATGATCACTTTCACTCTTCAAACGATGAGCGCATCAGAGTCACCTCGGAAAGGTGAATTTTTGTTCATATTCTTAATTTGTCATTCAAATCTACTGCTTTTTGCTATTTTTGCTTAATTCTTTATATCTTTATTCCTTGTCAGAGTGGAGAATATGGCAATGCGTCTGGAAGAGGTCAACGAAAGGGAACACTTCATGAAAGCCTCACTGCAGACTGTTGACATCCGTCTAGCTCAAATGGAGGAGCTGATTAGTCGTATCACTGTAGCTCTGGAGAGAGTGACAGGTGTAGAACGTGGGGAGGTGAACAAAGTTCGCTCCCGGACTTCCTCTGACTGCACGGACTCTGCATATATACTGCGCCAGGGAGAGTGTCCTGACCCCTCATATATACTTCGTCAAAGCAGCTTCAACAGTACAGAAGGCAATGCATACCGCCTACCAGAGGAGCTGGAGGGAGGAGCAGTGGGATCTATGTCCCCACCTTCTCCCACTGGCATAGCCAGTCGTGTCAGGAGCCATTCCTTCTATGTGGGAGGAGGTCGCGGAGGGGAGCGGCCTGGCAGAGTAGAGCGTGCTGAGAGCTTCTTCAAAGAGCGCTCCCTCAGTCTGCATCGTGCTAACAGCTCACAGTCAGTGTCTTCAGCCGCCGCCCCCAAGGAGTCTAAGCCCCTCCCACTGGCCACGCTGGCAGTCTCCCAGCAGCACCGTCCATCGTCATGCATAGATATCTATGTGTCCACGTCTGAAGAAGTGGGGCCTGCAGAGGTCTTTCTGGACACTCTCCGTGTAGTCCCACCGCTCCATCGAGGCTTGTCTCTGCAGTCAGATACAGTCGAGACGGTGCTGTTGGGAGGCCGGGACTTCAGCAGCGGTACAACCAGCGGACTGGGCGACAGGCCCTCGGAGGGCGGCACTGGCTGCAGCGGGACAGGACCTCTGTATGAAGACAGTGCTGCGGCAAGTCTGTCCCTGTGCTCTGCACATCTCTTACCAGACACAAGCTTACCTCCCTGGGAAACAGAACCGTCACCTCCATCCTCAGCCGGGCTGTTGGAACGTTCCAAAAGCAGCCGCTACCTCTCCACTGTAGGCATGTCTTTCCTGGATGAGCCCACTCTTGTCAAGTCTCACAGCCTTGTGTTCACACCACAAGGCGGTTACGGCGGGATGGGGCCGGTTGTCCAGGTAAAGGCTGCAGAGTACACCAGCATTACTGACTGCATTGATACACGGTGTGTGTCAACCCCGTACACTCCTATAGAGCGCTCCAACTCTCCCGGAACTTCCACCTCCTTCCCCTTTGATAAGCCACCAGAGATTATTGCATCTCACCCTGAGAGAGAGGCCGAGCTCAGCCACACAGAGTCAGACCCCGAGGACCCGGATGAGCTGATCCCGGCCCCTGAAGCCCCTCGGGTGGTGGGCTTTAGTGGGTCGAGTGGGGCCCCACTCTGCACCCCTTACTCCAAGCTAGAGCGGGCCAACAGCTGCTCGTCAGACGACTCCCATCCTTCGCTCACACTGGCTCCTCCACACAGGAAGAGCCTGTCTGTGAGTGAGCGGATGGAGAGGGGCCCGGCTCTAGGGGCCGACAGGGGCGCTGTGGTGGGGCCTGTGCCTGGGGACCGGGGTCTGGCAGGACCCAGAAACCCTTTTCTTCGGAGCAAGCCTGGCTCACGGCCTGAAGCAACTAAGACTGACAGCCTCTCCATGAGGAAGTTGGCTCATCCTACAGCCTTCCGCAGCTTTGATAGACAGAACTACACATGACACGATGTTAGAGGACCGCGGAGGACAAGTCCATAAGTACAAGCTAACACAAGGTTAGCTTGCCAGTAAACTACTCTTTCCTCTGAAAGAAGACTACAACTTATTACTGAGTTTTAGGCGGCTACACCCTGCAGCAAGCGCTGTCAATGGAGTCATGGTCTTACTGTTCTCTAAACCTAGTCTTTACCTCCTCTTGTAGCTACGGTACTCTCAGTGAGTGTTCTGGCATTGGAAGGTGTAACTGTACTTTGTCTTCCTTTCATCACTTTTGATCCCTGATACATCTCGTTTTGTTTATCATTCTATGTACTTCTATTACTAGTTGCTAGTTTCAGTATCTGGTAAAGATCAATTATCCAGAGTTTCACAGGACAATGGAAAGGAAATTATGGATGTCTTGATCCCAACACTGTCTGGTTTTGGAATCACAAACCTAACTTACAACAACTTACCTCGGGACATGTAGTACACCTTTTAAAAATCCATATTGTTTGTTGTCCACAACTGTCTTGCTTATATTGTTTTTTTTTTAAACAATTTATAAAGGTTTTCCTAAAAATGTTACTTAGTTTCAAGCATGTACATTGTCCACTAATTCACCAATACCTGTTAAAACAAAAAACAAAAACACATGCATTTTCCAATATATAGCAGTACATTGGGATGCACGTACAGTACGATGCCAGGTTTTTATTAAGTGCAATTGCTAGGAATGAACACCAGAGGGCACCATAGTCGTAACACAGTTGTCACTGGTGAACTTCTTGTGAACCTTTAGCCTGCTCTTGACACCAAAAACATTCTGTTCCAGTGGTGTTGTTCAGCCTCCTACGTCTTTACAGTTGCTAATTTAAGACCTACACATTTACTTAAGCATCCGTCCTGCATCCCAGAGATAGTTTATCACGCTTTTGCATTTTAATTGATCTAACTGGTAGAGATTTTAAATGTTAAATATATAAACAACAAAGACAGTCAGATAAATACTGCTGAGATAGTGTGGAATGACGACATCAAAACTCAAATTGGATTAGTGTTTAGTTTTTTTAACTAAGTCAGTTGGGATTCAATGCCGTTTGATGACTTTGTAAACACATTTACAAACGTTTTTTTGTTATGTCTCGTTTAAGGCTATCATTCACTTTGATCATATTCCATTTATTTTTAGATTGATTTGATTATTTTTTATTCATAATGCCTGGATATGTATCTTCTCAGTAATATTTTTGTCAATCCTTAAGTATTTTCTAATTACTCTTTTAGACTAAAGATGATCATAAACATGCACTAAATATACTGATGTATTATATTATTTATTACATGTAATATTGTTGAAAATATTGTACATTTTAATCATATTTAAAGTATTTAAAGTACTTTTTATTGTATGTTTTATCAGAGATTTTTCTAATGTATGGTTGACATGGGAATACATCCTTTGCCAGTATACCAAACTAAGGGTGCCTTCTGGGCATGGATGGTGTATGTAGTGAAATATTTTTATTTTTTCCCCTAGAGCCCAAATATGTGAAGTGTTTTACACTCATTCACTCATATTAGGTCATTTTACGGTTATGCATAACTGTCTTTTTGAACATATCAGATGTACAGATGGAGGTCATATTTACACTTCTATAATTAGAATATCAATCTACCAAAAAATTCTTAAATAAATAATTGCGTAAATAAAACATTTTGCACATGGTTTGGAAAAAGGGAGGTAGTTTTAGTGTCAACCTGGCGGCAATGGTGATGTTGCAGTTAATTATCATTAACATATGACTTTTTATTTTTCTGTCAGAAAGTCTAAAACCTTAAGTAAATTCAATGGACAATTTGAAACTTTCTCTTTATCAATTTTCAAGTGTACAGGGTGTTTATGGAGTGGTTGACCCAAGTTTATACTCAGGGACAACATTACCCAATGATGCATGAGGGAACGGAAAAGGGACCAGCAGGTTACCAGCAATATCACTGTGCTATAAAAAGCTAACCACTTTGTCTGCGGGATTGTGGATGTATATTCTGCTTTAATAACTGAGTTGTTTGTGAATAGAGACATGACAAAGTGTCTTTAGTCAGAGTGCACGGCTGTCCCTGAGACAAATACCAATTAAGAAATAGGTGGCGTCTTCACAGCTGTGGTTAAGTACAGGCATACTAATTGGACAAACGGATGCGCATATGTAAAACATATTCAACAGGCTCAATCCAATAACATGTCATTTAAATGTACACAGATTTGATTTTTACTCAAATTATTCAAAGCTATTCCTCTTTATTCATTTATTCAAGAGTCATCACAGATACGCATCTGCCAGTATGCAGTGATTTTGCATCTCCATACTGACACAACAGCCTTTTAAACGGCTTGGGACTGCCACAAAGAATAGATTGGCTTGTGATCACTTGCTGCTGATTTGCCATTTTCAGTTTCACAGTAATAACTTGCGTTTTTAGGTTTAAACTGAAACTATATTAGAGAATAACATAATATTACATTCTTGTATGAATGATATACTGATTAAACCTTTTCTCAGTGTTTTCAATCTGATTTTATACAATTTTGTGCAACAGATAATCAGCAGATTTCCCTCCTGTACTGACGTGGAGCTCATGAACTTCACGCACATGTTCTCTGCAATAATCTCTGATGTGCTTTTACAACTAAAAGGGTAGATAACCCTTGGACACATCTTACTTTCGTTTAATGCATGTGGTTCTTCCACTCGTGTACAGAGCTGACCTATACAGACAACACTGAGAGAGAAAGATTCAGAGTGCGTATAATATGAAATCAAAGTAGTGAGTATCTGGATGCAAAAATAAAATCTGTATTCTTCAGTGTGAATAGGAACATGTCTGGCATGCATTGTTAAATAAACAATCCAATAGATTGGTTCCCTGTCTCAGCCTGCTTTACTTGCCCTTAGCTGTGGCCTCTTAAAAAAAACTGCAAAGGATAATGTACAAAATTTAAATAAACCAAATGTTGTCATTATTTTATAATGAATAAATGCCATTATAATAGAGACTGTGGTCGAAGCTTTCGACTGAAATATCAGCAGTTCAAGCCCATGAGCACATACTGCCCTGTGTCCCTGTGACTCGAGGTTGCCAAGTTTGTCTTTTTGCCTGTACATATGTTTTGAAGAAATTTCTGGTCATATTGAGTCTATCTTTATACTACTATTTCTTTAATTGTGTGCAGATTTAATTCAACATTTTAAGAATGAAAATGCATCTTAAATAACGTTACACAGATACATTTATTAACAAAGTTTTTCGATAATACTTTGCCATTTTAAAAGGGTTTCGAACCGCCAACCTCTCAGTTAGGCCGATTGGACGACTCAATGTCTTAAGTCTGAGACCATTTGCCCCGCAATGGTAGGATTTTTGTCTAATAATCTGCTTAATTGTTATAGACTAATTGGGCGTCATTGATCTTATCGATTTCAACTGAAGGGCTCTTCAGGGGGGGAGTGAAATATTTGTTGTTGATGCATCACGAACCAAAAAATATGCATTATATTACCTTTTATATGTATATTTGTGATTTTTTTGCCCTGCTGTATCCGGCTGTGTGGCACGTGTGCGTCATCTCTGAGCGGAGACTGAGCACGTGAACGGGAACATTCTGTTCCCTCGGACAAAAGTGGTAATTCTGTTGTTTTGACACTAACTGATCTTTGTTTTTTTTGTCGGTGATCCACGTTGAAGTGGGTTTTCAGGAGGAGTCATGAGTAAGCGATTAGATCATAGCATGTGCGGGTGGGGGCATTTAAGGCAAGTAGTCTATAGTCGAGTCGCCCTATAGGCAGTGCGCCTTATGTCTATGTTGTTATGGCGTGTTGCTCACCCCTGCGCGACACCTGCATTGACTCGGTCGGTATAGTCTAACTGTGTGCGCGAAGTCTTTGGACTGTGTTGTAAACAGCTTCACGGTTTTTAGCTGAAGATGGGACTGCCTAAATCGCTCAGTGACGCCCCCCGAAAGCTTTTCTAGGAACTTTGACCATGAATGAACCACCCACTATCCTGGAACAGCCCTTAGGGATCATGATGCATTCAAGTATCCTCTGCAGTATTATTAGCAGCAGCTCAAAGACTACCGCACTATGGTCCAGTACACTCTACGCTACTTGTTTATTAATGGCTAACACTTGTATAGCGCATTACAAGCCCAAGTCAGGTTGGTTTCTCTAAGCGCTACACTGTAGTCATAATTCATTCACTCAGTGGGGGTAACCTCCTATTGTAGCCACAGCTGCCCTAGGGTGAAATGATGGAAGCGAGGCCATCAGCTTCTCCGACTACCACATCAAGGCTTGTAGCCAAAGATGTTTTTTTTCTCTCTTCCGTCTTCCCCCTGTCACCCCCAAGGCACGAGTGCTTCTCCGCTCGCGTCCCCGCTCGGCTCCCGGTGCTCGTACCTCTCCTCCCCAGCCCCATGTCTCCCGTCTCCCGAGTTCTGCTCGTCTCATGTTTTACCTGCGCTTAAACGCGGACTCAGGGCTGCATTGGAATTTCTTGTGGTCTCTAGCAGAATATCAGGACATTAGTTTGGCAAAAAAAAAGGGGACGAATCCACACGGTTCTCATGAGCACAGTGACTTTCAGTAACTCTAGTTCTCTGAATGTGCACGGTCTAAAACAAATTACTGTTAGACTTATTCTAAGTCTTACCACTTGTAAGATAGAAATAACCATCAGTTGCAGGTTTCAGTTCGTTTTAAATTGTGGTTCCCAAACTGTGGGTCAGGGACCAGAGGTGAGAGAATGTGACCATTTACCAAAAGTGACCATTTACCATAAATGGGTGGAAATCAGTCTGACCAGTCTGACAGTGGCAAGTGGTTAGTGGTTCTCACACAGAGGGCAGGGCCCATATTGAGGTCATAAATGGGTTAGCTCTTTGTCGAATAGCCTTGGGATGCGAACCTGAGTTCATTTTTTGGTTAGGGCCCCAGAAGGGCCAGCACTTGTAGCCTAATTTATTATTATTATTTTTGTGGCCTTTGACTGGGTCTCATTTCAAGGGTTTTTTCAATGAAGGTACTTGATTCATCTTCTGTACTCAGTAGTTGAAGTCTTCGAACGTTTCGCCTCTCATCCAAAAGGCTTCGTCAGCGACAAAGGTCACAATCTGCACGCAGCTGAATATATAGACCAATGGGGAGGAGTTAGGGTTGGCCCGTCTCCTCCCCTCTAATCACAGCTACTCTCACCCGTTGGTAAACCCCTTTGAAGTAGAGTGTCTCTAACGATCTGCTCACCTCAGTATCGGTCAGTCCTGTCCTATTCATAGATGATCACTACCCAGTATCTGTCCTATTCATGGCTGATCACTGCTAATTATCTGCCTATTGTTCTTTTGTTGGCTGAGGTGCCGTCTCCTTGGGCTGGCCAAGCCTTTTTGGTTTCTCCAAATTAAGCAGAAGGAAGTGGCACCTTTTACAGATCACATCAATGCTGTGGACCCCAGCATTAAATTTACTCGGGAGGACGCCAAAGAGAAAGAACTTGCCTTTTTAGATTGTGAAGTTATCATAGGGGAGCATGGACAACTTCAGACAGAGGTTTACAGGAAGGCAACGCATACTGACCAGTATTTGATGTTTGACTCTAACCCTCCACTCCAGCACAACCTAGGGGTCATCATGACGCTCAGACATAGAGCTAAAGAGATGCCTACCAGCGCAGAAGGAAAGACTTCAGAGAATCTTTAGGCAGCACAGGATTCCAGTGTACCACAAACCGGTGAACACACTGAGACAAAACTTAGTTCATCCCAAAGACAAAACTCCAAGCCACAAACAAAGCAATGTGGTTTATTCTATTCAATGCAAAGAAGAAGAATGCAAACAACATTATATTGGAGAAACAAAACAAGTTCTACAGAAGAGACTTTATCAACACCAAAGAGAAAGCACAAGCGGCCTCCACCTCAAAGCCTCCAACCACTCCTTTGAGGACGGGGAGGTCAACATTTTAGCTAAAGAAGAACGTTGGTTTGAAAGAGGAGTTAAAGAAGCTATTTTTGTCAGGTAAGAAAACCCGATACTGATGTGAGCAGATCATTAGAGACGCTCTACTTCAAAGGGGTTTACCAACGGGTGAGAGTAGCTGGGATTAGAGGGGAGGAGACGGGCCAACCCTAACTCCTCCCTATTGGTCTATATATTCAGCTGCGTGCAGATTGTGACCTTTGTCGCTGACGAAGCCTTTTGGATGAGAGGTGAAACGTTCGAAGACTTCAACTACTGAGTACAGAAGATGAATCAAGTAACTTCATTGAAGATGGACAACTCCTGTACGACTGAGAACTTACACAGACTTCAAGGGTTTTTGTTTTTTGTTTATTTTAAGTGTACAAGTAAAGTTCTCTTATTTTAAGAGAATTAATGCTTATTTCGTATCGTAATCCAAGGCAATCAGAACCTACTTAAAATCAGCATTAATTGTTTTAATTCAAGCACATCTCAAGCCATTTATCTAAGATGGCGTTTTCCCCAGTGTACTGCGGCCACAGATAATATTACCACTCAACTTCCTCTATTAACAACACCACTGCACTGCTACTACCACTAGTCTGTCCCTGTGGAAACAGAAGTAGTGGGTGACTAGAGCACCAGAGGACCCATCTCTAGATGATGCGTGAGGTAAATCTGGCGAATCTAATTAGGTTTTAGCCCAGAAGTAATAGTAGTGGTGGTAGTAGTACTAGTAGTGGTGGTCAAAGGCGAAGAGTATTCAGTAGGCAAACTTATTTACAGTACAACTCAATGTGCCTCACAGCAACACCAAGAACACATAAACACAATAAATACACAATAAAACAATTAATTGATACAACTCATAAATATATATAAAATACAAATATGTATATATTAAAATTATATAAGGGGCGACGGTGGCGCAGATGGTAGAGTGGGTCGTCTCATGATCGGAAGGTCAGGGGTACGAATCCCGCCTCCTGAAGGTGCACATTGTCGTTGTGTCCTTGGGCAAGACACTTCACCCTCCTTGCCTCCAGTGTCTGCGTACACTGGCGTATGAATGAGAGAGTGAATGGGCCCCCTATGAGAGACCAACAGGCCCGTTTGGAACCATGAGGCCGTCCTTCCGTGGACCCACCACCTGCAGGAGGAGCCATAGGGGCTGGTGCTATGTGACTTGGGCAGCTCCAATAGCTGCCCCCACGACCCGGCAACGGACAAGTGGGAGAAAATGGATGGATGGATAAAATTATATATTACAATTAGTTAAAATAGAATCAATTACCATAGGCAGCAGTAAAGTGTGCTTTCAACCTGGACAGTACTACTTCCTACTTCTTGAGTAAAATGATTTCAGTTACTAATAATTAATCCTCAATGAAGGTACTTGATTCATCTTCTGTACTCAGTAGTTGAAGTACAGTTGAAGTACAGAAGATGAATCAAGTACCTTCATTGAGGATGGACAACCCCTGTACGACTGAGAACTTACACAGACATCTTACTAATAATTAAGTAATTATTGATAAAAAAAAATTCTACTTCTACCTCTTGTAGTAGTAATAGTACTTGTACTGTAGTAGTAGAAGTAGTAGTAGTAGTGACAAAGGACGATTGGATCACATTTTCTTGAAGCGCTGTATATCTCTGGGCCCAAAGAGCCCCATTGAGTCTTTAAGCTGGTGAGATCGTTTAGGCCAGCTATTCCCAAAGTCCGGAACATCGCAGCCCCTTTACCGATACAAAATTGTCCTGGGGCCACCCAATAATTATAAGTTATTGCATTCAAAATAATTTGTAATTATCTTACTGCTAAAATTATTTTAAAAGCAACATCTAGCAATGACCATTGGCTTAATACTTGGTTTTAAAGGTTTAGAAACCTTAAAGGAACAGGCCACCGTTTTTCCATACTGAGATATGTTCTTAACTGAGCTTAGACGAGTTGATGCGTACCTGTCTGGTCTTTGTGCGTGTGCTCAGTCACGCAAAAAGACCAATGATGTCGTTAGCATTTGGCGTCTCCCAGCATATTCTTATAGCTCCAAAAGGGGTGACGTTGGAAGCTACCACGCTCTTCCACGGGCACTCACAAAGACCAGACAGGTACATATCAACTTGTCTAAGCTGGCCTGTTCCTTTAATTCTTAATAACCTACTATTTTAGCAAGCAATTGTATTTTCCCTTTCAAAATCATTGGAATGTGTTGTTTTGTAGACAAACTTTGGGGGGACCCCATAATGTCTCTAAGCCCCCCAGGGGCCCCCGGACCCCACTTTGGGAACAACTGATTTAGACTATAACATCTTTTGGCCAAGTCCTGCAGTTGTTTCTTGATAGAGTCGCTCCCCTCATCCTGGGTGATCTGAGGCTCTGTGGCCCATCTGAACAGGCATCCCGCTGGAGTCAATCGCAAGGCACAGCTTTTTTTCCTCTTCGGGATACTCTGGGCTATAATCTAAAAATTAATAGCCTACATAAAAAAGCAGTTGGAGTAGCGCTACTACTAGCCTACTACTACTACTACTACTATCCTCCATCCATCCATCCATCCATCCATCCATTTTCTCCCACTTGTCCGTTGCCGGGTCGTGGGGGCAGCTGTTGGAGTTGCCCAAATCACATTGCACCAGCCCCTATGGCTCCTCCTGCAGGTGGTGGGTCCACAGAAGGACGGCCTCATGGTTCCAAACGGGCCTGTTGGTCTCTCATAAGGGACTTCTGAACCGCTCTTTGTCTGACCCGTCACCCAGGACCTGTTTGCCATGGGAGACACAAAGCCCCCGACAACAGAGCTCCCAGGATCATTCGGGCACTCAAAACTACTATTCCTACTACTACTACTACTTCTACTACAAGGCTATAACTATAGTAGTAGTGAGTGTTACATTGTCGTAGGTTATGTAGACTCGCAGCTGTTCTTTTACCCCATTTAAGTTTAACAAAGCCAAGATCGCACAAACTATAACAAAGTATTTTTTCCTGAGTTTTCCCATTTCGTTTGAGTACCTGAAGGCAACATACCCCAGACCAGCCCTCGTACAACTCACCAAGCGCTAAGGGAAACTTCACGTTTCGTCCTATCCAATGACAGGGCAGCTCTATGATGGCAACGTGGGATTCCGCGAAATTGTTTCTTGGAATTTGGAAGTAGTGGCGCTCACGATTTAGGACAAGTTGACTACGTGCGCACTACGGGTAAACAAGAAGCAGAAGACACAACGGTGAAGTACGACTTCGAGACGTTATCCTCAACGTCAAGATATAAGGCGGTGGCTTTGAGCGAAAGGCAATCTCGGTAGAAAGGAGTTTGTTTACCCACCCTTCACCCATTGGGAAAACGCAACCTTAGCGGAATAGTCACATTGAAGACGACACGTGTGGATGGTTAACCGCATGCTCACAGAGGCACCTCTTATCGCTCGTATCCCTGTGATTGCCTAAGTTTTGGCTGTGATGTCTGATTTCCCGACAGACTGCGTCCCTTTCCGACCACTGGAACACACAGAGGACAAGCTCAAGGAAAACCAAGAAAACCGGACTTTGTTAATGGTGGCGATGATTTTACTGGATTTGAAGAAGTGTAATCCCAGCGTTATGGGCGCGCCAGGTCACAGCGAGGTTGCTTCACACGAGAGAACGGAAAGGAGAGCATGCCGGGGGGTCAAATCACCGAAACTGTCCCAGGCAAAGAGGGGAGAACCTCGACAGGAGTCGCACGAGAAGATGCACTGCTGTCCTTATGCCGGTTGTGACAAATTGTATGGAAAATCGTCCCACCTCAAAGCCCATTTAAGGATTCACACCGGTAAGACAAGCTCACATTAAACCAAAAAAATACAAACTACAGATACCTTGGTGTGTGTGGTAGTTAGTGCGTAATACACACGAAACTGTTTATTTTGAGATCATCGTCGCAAGCCAGTTTGTGCCATGCGGTGCGATAAGTGACAGCCCATGATATACTATCCATTACAGGAAAGGCTGTCCCACGAATCTGGCTTCAGTGGGAGTGTGAATGTCCACACGTGCGAAGTATTTGCTGGAGGGGGCATGGGGACACGATCGCTGCATTGCGAGAACAGCGCTTGCCAGTGCGGCTCATGTGGGGGTTGGCTCTGAAAAACAAAATATATAAAAAGAAAAACATCACACCGACAAAGCTGCAACCGCAGTGCCATTGGATGGGCTCGGATGTCAGGGGAACATACGCTTTAATAATTGTAACGGGTTATGATTCGCATCAGGTCACTGCGACATTGTTGTTCCCACACGTTCCTGTCCGGACATAACCTCATAGATCTATAACCTTCCTGCACCATAATGTCCTCATACGTCACGGTCGCCACTCCCCCGCGCTGCGGTTGTAAACAAGAGCCGACATGTGGTTCAATTGAGCACGTGGAGGGAGGGGATGACAAGAGTTATACAGCTATATATATATACATATATATACATATATATATATATATATATATATATATATATATATATATATATATATATATATATATATATATATATATATATATATATACGTTTAGAGAGTAATAAAGTCACATGAGAGAGATTTAGAAGCACTTCTCCGCCCGAAGTCCAGCGCGCCGTTTATTAGGTAAAACAGTTATATCCGTTGGCGATTCAAAGAACAACACTTAAAACAGTCAACAGTAAATGGCGACGTCTCGTGCCCCTATATAACCAATACAAGTAACAACACTAACGCCAAGGACAGTAATAACAATAGTTGTAGAACAAAAACCAACACGGAATATCTCTCCCACATATATAACTAGCACAGAGTGAGCGGAACAGCAACACTACGCTACAATATATTAGGTTCTCCACGGGCGCTCCATCTTTTTTTCTCTAAGCTCGGTTTCTGAGAGCTTGAGGGTTCTGCGCAGTATTTATGTTGATGTTTTATTTACTGATTTTATATGTTTTCTTGTAATTGTATGCAACTGTGAAGCACTTTGAATTGCCTTGTGTATGAATTGTGCTCTACAAATAAACTTGCCTTGCCTTGCATATCTTTGCTGTACCTAGTACTGCGCTTATCCGAACTGATTTATCTAATGTGTTTCCTGGGATCTGCTGTAGCCACGCCTCTCTCTCTCTCTCTCTCTCTGTCTCTGTCTCTGTCTCTGTCTCTGTAGGGCTGTACTTCAATGCGCTGTACTAACGTGCCGCCATTATATGTGGATATTCACTCTGCCATACTTTTCTTCAGGTGAACGTCCATTTGAATGCACCTGGCCCAGCTGTGGTAAGAAGTTTTCCCGGTCCGATGAGCTGTCTCGTCACTACCGCACTCACACCGGTGAGAAGCGTTTCCACTGCCCCCTCTGTGACAAGTGCTTCATGAGGAGCGACCATCTCACTAAACATGCTCGCAGACACGCAGGCTTCCATCCCAGCATGCTCCAGGGCTCAAGGGTGGCAAAGAGGCGCCGCTGCTCAGTGTCTGTATGCTCATCTGAGTCTGGAGAGCGGAGTCCACACCAGAGTCCCACTGGCTCTCAATAGAGGGATATATATATATATATATATATATATATATATATATATATATATATATATATACACTAATTAGAGGCACAAGAAGAGACAAAGGGTCATGCACGTCCTGTGGTTATTGCTCTCAGACCAGTCTGACCACTCTGGGCTTGTATTTTATGTCTGTGCAAAATACATACTTCCTCCTAGTCTTCCTCTATACAGTTTTATTTTTTTAGGAATTCATGCATATATTTGATTGTTCTAATCTTTCAAGTTCAGGTTTATGAATATCCAACATGTGCCATAAGACAGCAGTAGTGGATGACAATAACATAACAATAATATAACACTTCTTCCTGAAGAAGCCGGTGGCCAGAATTTCATTCTAAACTGATCTGCAGATCAGTTTAGAATGAAATTCTATGAAATGAATGAAATTCATTGCATATTTTCTTGCAGCAAAGACCCATCCATGTTTATGCAAAACAGTATTATGTAAATAAACTAGAATACTTGCACTACAGAATAACGTTTGCAGATAGATAATAGGCCATATAGGCTTTTTATCCAATATTATTTATCCATTTGCTTGTATATTAGATTGAGCATGTAAGTGTAGGTTATTTGTTGAATAAAAATAAATAACTACATCACAGTAGTGGTAAATTACAGCATGCAAAAATATATAGAACTCAATGGTTCTACATATGAACTTTATGCGTATGGAAATGTTTACATTGTGCGAGTTAGGACGTTTGGGTAACAGAGCAGGGTAAAGATCACATGTATCATCATTCACAGACAGTCATTTGTTGAAGGAGTGTGATTTGAGTGTGAACTGGAGCAGGTCAGTCTGTGCCTTTCTACGGGACCTCCTGGGAATCTACCTTTTTCAACCTGTCGTGCACTTATTACACTTCAGGACTGGCCTTCACACCAATAGTGCCACGTGCTGCATATGAAGCCGACTTCCATTATAGCACGGAATTCAGCCACAGGCAACTCTCTGATGCTGCAGTTTTGGCGCCCCCACCTGGTTAAGTTTTTTAGCTTAATTTTTATACTGTTGTTTTGCGACGTGCGTGCGAATTGTCTTTGGCTCTGTACATTCTGTGTATTTTCTTTCATTATGACTGTAATGAGGTGTTTAGACTGTAGAAGTCGTCCGTGACAACCACATTTAAAAAACACAATGTTCTTGTGGTTATGAATTGTATCTTCTACATGTGTGTGTTGTTGAATTAATGTTTAAACTTTGTGAAACTGTGATACATATTTTGCTGGTGCCTTTCAGGAGAACGTCCTTAATCTACTGTACTGTTTCGACTGGCAGCCAGGAGTTATGATCGCAATATTAATTATATACATCTAACATTTGAGTAATTTTAATGCAGCTGTTTTATTAATAAAATTATTTTCTTTTGAATACATTAAGTTTGTCTTTTATATTGAGTAAAATATAGTAATGGTATAGAGTTTCTCTATGGTCACAACTTAAAATGGCAACATTTGTATACATCCTACACGAGCCAGTTTTTATTGTGTCCTTGGGCATGCACTTCACTTACCTGACCTAAGTATGACTGAAGAGTTTCTTAGTGCTCAATGTAAGCCAAGGCTTTATCACTCAGCCAATCATCAGTGAACGAAACCTTCATAGCAATGCATTTATTTATGTATTCATTTATTTATATGACACTGCACAATTTAACAATAACATTGTTAAATACTGTAATAGTAGAAGGGGATACAACAGAAATAAATAAGACCATTTAAAAAATCACATTAAAGAAGAAGTAGATGGCAACATCTCAGTTGCCATCTACTAAGGCATACTGCAAATGAATCAAAAGAGATAGATTATTAATTATTGCCACTTTGTTTACCTCCATGACAAAAAATAAATTGTCATATTGATATTGTATGGCTATGCGCATGCATGTGCATTTAGTTTTTGTGTGGAAAAAGTGTGCTCTCCCTTAAACCAAAATTAAACAGGTAAGCAGAGGAAAAAGGGGAAATAATGCAGGGGGTGCACACTAGTGGACTTTGGCCTTGTTAATAACATCACACCATCATAGGTGACAATATATGTGCAACAATACACCTTTCCTTTTGACAGTTTAGTTCAGTTAGGACAGTATTGTTATGTCAGAAAATTGTGCAAATAATGTGAAATAAATGTGCAAAATCAACACAAAACATGGGCTTCTTCTGACTAACAGTCCTATTCAAGTTCACTCTTTGTTCACGCAGTTTCTTCTGGAGCCATAAAAACATAAATGCATTTCGAACTTTAACAACTGGAGACAGTGTATAGGAAGTAAAAATTAAGACATATAAACAAGAACATGGGCCCAACCTGTGCTACATTACAACCCTGTATGTATGGGAAAACAAAACAGAGTACCACTCATTGCAGTCCAAGCATCAAAACCAAAGTCCTCAAATATGTCCTCAAACATGCACACTCCAACCAGTTCCAACATATGTAACATAAAAAGTGAAAGAATACTGAATTAACAATAATGCATTCAAACAAACAAAAGTCTAGTAAGTTCTGGTGAGTGAGTTACAATTTCTTGAATGAAATTCACGTTACTTTAGCCTCTGTTAGCTTTTCATTCCCAAATAGCAGATGATTTCGCAGAAAGGCTTATTAACAGTGTTGTCCTGCCATAGGAGGAAACACCACTTAGGTACAATAAAATATGCAATAAAAAATGTTAAATAATCATGTCTTTCTTCTCCACTACTGAAATTAAATTACTTTATGATTATTTGTCATTGTCATTATCATCATATCACTTGACTGTAATTACAATATTCTACGGACACTCTGCTGTGGCTCATTGAGCAGCAGAGATATGTAATGTGAGGGTTACTGCACTTTAGTATTTGTCTGTATGTTACTGCATGTTACTGAATGTGGCAGGTGGTGGAGGAGGTGGCCTGGCAGCACATGCATGTGGGGTTCACAGATTTGGGTGGGATCAAGTCTAAGTCCTCATCGTCGGGGATCTCATCAAGGCGGTAACCATCTTTCAGCAGCTGGATGTTCAGGTCCTGGTTGATTTGCTGCAGTAAAGAAAGGAATGTAGTATTTTATATTTTATGCATAGCATCTGTAAACTACAAGTCCTAATGTACGGAGCCCGTGAGGGGACGTGACGATGTTTTGTATTGCGTTATTTCGCAATACTTTGCGAAATAACGTAATAATTATTGCGAAATAACGAGGCCACTTACAGCATCTACGGCGTATAGATACACTATCATCCTCCACACACAATGGAGCATCAATGGGGGAAATTAATTGACCTTTATTTCGAATTGGGTTTAAAATACAAAGAATCAAGATTAGTGCTGGCCAACAGACATGGTATTAATGTAGCCTAGGCGAAACACATCTTATTAGCCTACGTATTACGTGGAAGCTGTGCGAGGTCTTGAAGGGTGTCCCAGAGTCCTGAGAGGCGATCTTGGGACAGAGAATTGTTATAGGATTTCAGATTAGCACAGCCATGCCACGAGATCAGGAGAGAGGGTCACTCCCCGACCGATGTCTAGCTGATTGTGGAGGTGTCAGCCCCAGATTCCTGCGTTGCACAGCCCAATCCCATGGCCGATCATAGCCTACATAATACGTTCAGCACCTGCAACTTTCAGTCAGTCTCTGCACAAAACTGGCCTGAATTTACGATCATCTATCCACCAACCCGGGGGTTAATGTTGTCGCTTGTCCCCAAATAGCTGCGTAAAGGCGGTGCGTCTTTACGCATCTTACCCACTGCAGCTGCGCTAAGTGTCATTGGCACCAGCTAAGTGTCACAGGCACCAGGTTCGTCCCAAATGCTCCAGCGATTCCACCCATCCCGTCAAGGAGCGTTGGCTTCTTTTGAATTAAAAGTGTGGCCTGTCTGAGAACGTAAACGACCCTCTCCCTGTGCGCAACATCTTTGCCTCTGGATCATTGTGCGCTCTTTTGGATCGGGAATCACCATCGCCCGAGTCTACTAAATGCTGAACCTATGAATTCTTCAACTTGTCGTAAAAGTCAATATGTTAGATAAAGTTAGGTCCTCTGAAAAAGACTTCTTTGATGTCTCCTGGCTTGCCTTCTGGACACACCGTTTGAATCCAATTCCCTGAGGATAATGCACGTCTTCCTTTCTCACGCCTAAACCACTTGGCGTACATCCACCGTTTATCCCTGCTGTCCAGAACCGTGCACACAACTGTATAATTCTGGTTAGGAATTCAACCAGAACCGCCAGGTCGGAGTATTCCTTACCCCTTGAGTGCCCCCTTTGCCATTTAGCCAACAGGAATACCATGTCTGTTGGCCCGCACTAACCTTGATTCTCTGTAATTTAAACCCAATTCGAAATAAAGATCAATTAAATTCCCCCATTTAATTGGGGGACGGGATGGGTGAAAGCGCTGGAGCATTTCTAGACGATTCTGGTGCTTGTCTGCGCGCGCTGGTGCCTCTGACACAGCACTGCTGCAGCTGCTAATCTGAAATCGCCTCTCATGACCCTGGGACACCCTCCAAGACCTCGCACAGCTTCCACGTAATATGTAGGCTAATAAGATGTGTTTCCCTTAGGCTACATTAATACCATGTCTGTTGCCCAGCACTAATCTTAAATCTTTGGATTTTAAACCCAATTCGAAATAAAGGTCAATTAATTTCGCCCATTGATGATAGCGTATCTATACGCTGTAGATGCTGTAAGTGGCCTCGTTCTCTACCCAAATATGATTGCGTTATTTTGCAATAATTATTGCGTTATTTCGCAAAACTATTGTGTTATTTCGCAATAATTATTGCGTTATTTCGCAAATATATAAAATTAAAAAAATTCTCGTCATGTCCCCTCGCGGGCTCCGTACTAATGTGCTGTTTATTGACCAAAATCAAAAACACTATTACATATTTCTTGTTACATATTTGTACAGCACAACATTTGTACAACACCTAAAAGAGTGATTTCTCCCAAGCTTGAATAATTAAAACAATCTTAAGAATGCCATTAAGCATAAGAATAAATAATAATAATAAAAGCAAATACATTCTACAGTGGGGCGACGGTGGCGCAGATGGTAGAGCGGGTCGGCTCATGATCGGAAGGTCGGGGGTTCGAATCCCGCCTCCTGAAGGTGCACATTGTCGTTGTGTCCTTGGGCAAGACACTTCACCCTCCTTGCCTCCAGTGTCTGCGTACACTGGTGTATGAATGAGAGTGTGAATGGGCCCCCTATGAGAGACCAACAGGCCCGTTTGGAACCATGAGGCTGTCCTCCCGTGGACCCACCACCTGCAGGAGGAGCCATAGGGGCTGGTGCAATGTGACTTGGGCAGCTCCAACAGCTGCCCCCACGACCCGGCAACGGACAAGTGGGAGAAAATGGATGGATGGATGGATGGACATTCTACAGTGACTAAATTGTGTATTACCTATCACTCTCTAAACAAGTAACTGAGTCACACTACTTGAGTTTAGGTTAGCTCAACAGTAGTCCTCATTTTATAAAGCCCTGTACAATGAAAGAGGGAGCATGCATTCTAAATTATTAGTTGTGGTCCAAACACTTTCCTAATTCTACAAACCCATTTCCCAACTTTCCACCTCAATTCTTCAGGGAGATGAATTTGCAGGGAGCAACACAGTTACAACAACAACTAGTCTACTATATATAATTAGATGTACACAAAGGTCTTCACAAATTTATACTTTTATAATAGACTGAAGAATTAAACCAGGGTTACGGGAACTTACACATTACACAGAATGCAGTGTCTGTACAAGGGGTATGTACAAATACAGCCAGCCACTTGATAAATTATGATTAGTATAACTCCAACCCAAGTCTCTCTGTCTACTTTTGGGACACTGTGGAGTTAGTTGAGATTGTATTGTGCTTATTCCTGAGTCTGCATTTGTAATTGGTGTGTAATGCATTGGCCTGAGGGTGTGTGCTTCATTGGGGTGACAGAGGCAAAGACAGCGACTAACAACACATGACGTGAGGCAGCAAAGGGAAAGACATTTTAGGAGAGCGTTCATTGAGAGCGTTCAGCATTTGTATGGGGTGCAGTGAAAACTGAAGGAGGCAGGTTTAATGACATGTTTTGCAGCGCTCCTGTGGTTTAAAGCACTACCTTGACTACCTTGAGACGTCTTGGTGCTTAGTAAAATTGAAAGCCGTGAGCATGTGCCATTGAGGCATAATAAAATCCCTTTGAAGCAGGTTACTGAGTTTGTAACGACTGATACATTGTCTAGGCTGGTCATACATTTTGTTACTTTGTTACAGCAAAAACAAACACATTATGGGCAATGCATTTTTGCAGTGTGTGACCCCAACATGGTTGGGAGTTACACAAATGCAAACCAGAAAAGTTTATCAATAAAACAAAGAGCTCCTTCAAGAACATGTAATATACTGTATCTATAAATAGCACAACTTTAGAAAGAAACACATTTTTTAAAATTCAATTGTGCAGAGCACCTTTTGTCTAAAAATCCATCTAAAGCAGTAGCTTACCTCAGCAGATGAATATCCAGATGACGAGTATCTTGACATGTCAAAATCATCATCACTGAAACAGAAAATATGTCAATAGTGATCGATAGCTTTGTGAAACTATGCATCACATCCTTTTTATTACCTGTCAGTGTCTAAGGCCACTAAAGGCTTCTCATCGGGGCTCTGGTCTAAAGAAGAATACCCTTTATTTGGCACCACCAACCTGTAGAGGAGGAGCAATAAAGAAAAAGCAACATCAATAAATAAGATTTTGTGTCATTATCATTATTCATTGATGAGATAGACCTGCAGTGTAGACATACTTTAGTCTCTCAAAATGTAAATATACTACAGTCAGGCATAGACAATTGTACGCTATGACAGGACAGCCGTCTCTCTCACCGTGTTCTGGCCATCACGTTGTTCTTCTTGGGCTGCTGGTTGACGGGGCTGCCCACAGTGGTTGTGTTCTTCAGTGAACCCTTTCTCGCAAGTTCTCTTTGTTTCTCTGCATAAAAAAGAAACTTAAGTTAGTCATATCCAAGAAAGAGCAGGGGTTTTAATAATAAATCTTTAATTGGTACGCATGAATGCATTATTTTACATTTGTTTGTGGTCATTTTTGGTCTTTTGTGAGCAAAGTGCTTAGGTCAAGTGTATTGTTATTATTTACTTTCTGGGATCTAGCCCAGTGGTTCCAAAACGTTTTTGTCTTGCATACCCCTTAAATAATTAATTTCTAATCTGAGTACCCCCCTATCTCGAGGATCCTGCGAAAACGTTATTGAAGTGATGGCCTAAATTCAGATTATTCACAATTTGGTAGACAGTTGTTTTCAAAATGAGTCTAAAACACTCTCAATTTCAAAAGCTTTACTTCATTTAAATCAGTTCTTTTAAACATGCATTGGTTTCACCTGTTTTCAATCCTAAATCATTCCAAGTACCCCCCGCTAAGTGCTCAAGTACCCCTTGCTGTCCCCGTACCCCTGGTTGGGAAACACTCTGATCTAGCCTACTGTTTTAAGGTTATGTTAGATTCTTAAACTGCACATACACACATATTTGCAACATAAGAGCTAACAAATTGCATTTTGTGTTTTATTGTCCTTTATATCATGACCTGAGAAGGCTATTATTTTGTAAACTGTCTGATGTTGCTGTACATTTGTTTGAACTATCAGAAGAGGAAAGGCTTAAGTATTTGTTCAAGTATAAGCCATTTTATTTGTCTACGTTTTTGTTAAGCGCTTGGCTTCAACGTAAGAGGACACTCTTTGTTTAATGTTTGTTCTGTTGTCTGCCTGCATTTTTGTGTCTTAAAAGCCCATGCGTGCTGGGCACCTTTTAGGTGCAAGACACCAAATAATAACATTAACTAAACTAAAACTAAACTAAGAAGTAAAACAGTATAGCAGATTGTTTCTATTGGACTCTGTCCAAGATGCTGAAATAAGAATACAGGTTAAACATTTAAAGGTTAATAAAAACCTAAGTTTTCCCCAACCAATTAGCTTTCTATGAATCATCAAAGACTCTTAATTTGTTATACTTTGAGAGGCTAACCCTGGGCACACTGACCTATTTTCATCTGTAGGGGGGAGGGCTTGTAGTTGACAGGTTCACCCTCTCTGGTGTCTGAGTCCGCCTCTGAGGCTGTGGATGAGGCAGGGTCCTGAACAATCGAAAAACGCATGTGTACATGCATTACAGAACCAAGAAAGAACATGCTATCTGTTTCAGATTGAACATAATCATAAAACAAATGGCCTACTTTAAAGTATATAGCTTTACAGTTTGAATAGAGTATTACTATATAGCAATAGGTATGTGGTCATTAGTTATAACAAACATTTGGAAAATCCAGCTCGGATGCAATAACCCTGGCCCCCGCAAAGGCTTCTGAAGACTATGCGCACTATAATATTTGCTCTTCCAAATATAATTCTGAACATCGTTTAGTTAACTTGCTGTTTTAGCATATTTCAGCAGTTATCATAACTATTGCAATCTGGGTATTATGCACGTTGTGTTTGAGTCCTCGGGATGCTGACGTGGTGGATGTTGTCGGGGTTATGATGTTAGACACAGACATTATGCAGCTTTTCGCAAACACAACACCGAATGCAGCGAGACATCAGTACCCAAAACTGTTGTTTAAAACGCCTCTTGAAATAATCACCCAACAGCAGCCGACAAAACAGACTTAGTTAGGCCTTTGGCAGCCTAAAGGATGCGATGGGTGATTGATATGTTGCAATCCACTCAAAAGACTCACAGTAGCAGAGTATTAATCAATTTATGCGAGGCAAAGACATATCACTAGGCAATTTCAAACTAATAGGCAACCATACTAATCGCCGGACCTTGGTGTCTGTCGGATGTTGCTTACCAGCGGCTGCATCTCCGCCTGCATCTCCGCCTCTTGCACGACGCTGGGCACTTGGAATCTATCTATTTCTTCCATCATTTTGGCGATGGCTCCTCGACCTACCGAGCCTCGAATGCGCTTTGTGGACTCAGTAAGCCTGGTGTTTGGGGTATGTCCTCAGAAGAGGATGGAACTATGGAGCAATCAGGTTCATAATAGCCTCATTCCAGCAGCCAGTATGTCGATGATGGCGTGACCACCAGTGCGCGATGACGGCACATTTACCACCCACTTCCGGATAGAGAACCTATCCCAATTTGAGGTGCGCGATTCCGTAAAAATCCGCTTGATTATTATTCCCTATTTTATTTTACTTCAGATTTCAGATTTGTGACATTTAGAGCACTCTTGAACACTGTCCATCTGCACTAGAAGGGCTCGTTTTGGCTCATTTTAAATAGCCTCTTTAGAAATATTAAAACAATTAAACAATTAACAATTAAAAAGGCTTAAATTACCGAAGTTACATTGTGGATTAAACGGAAATACCCTGCGCACACTGTAGTATTTAGAATTCTCAGCAGAGGGCAGCATTGGTACACTAAAGTGCGAAATGATGTGGCCCTCACGGCAAAGAACAGCCCGCGGAGAATAGGCCACTGTTTTTAATTTCAGACAGAAGTTTTAAGGCTGCTATCTGTATGTAGCGTTACTTTCACACGGTTGTGCTATTTTGCGGCGTAGCATATTGCTACAAACATTTAAGATTAACTTTAACATTTACCATAGGAAAGCAATACATAAATACATAAACAAATAAGGAGTTTTAAATATTGGTTCACGTTCTTAGATTTTTAGGAAAGTTACTGTTTTCGAATAATTCTTTCATTCCCTCGAATAAAATAATTGTAGGCAACAGAGCAGTTTTTGAACCTTCTTAATTTAGAAGAGCCTATTCTGAAAACGTTTCGTTCCCCCGACATGTGAGGCAGCAGGTGATAGAAATTATGGGCAGAAAAGTAGATTTTCTCATTATTTTACGGCTGCAAAACATGACGTGAGTTCCGTTTGTCCAAATGCTTATAGCCTACATATAGTAAGTCTGATTGTTAAAAAACTGTGCCAGAATCCAAAGGCACTCTTTCATCCTGAAATAGCACTTTGCAATTGTGCCCCTTGGTGGCAGGGATCAATCTAGACTATATGAGTATGTGTCAGTCAGTCATTTGTGTGTCAATACACAGACACAATGAAGTTGTATAACATATACTGTTGGAGCCATTTATGCCTTTGATCCATGTTTTAGCCTCCTGCCACTGCGTGGCGCTGTGTGTACCCTGTTACCTGATTACCTGCCCTATAAAAGGCAGAGTCAAATGCACACAGGTGTTGCAGTGTGGAGGTAAACAGTCTTTCGACCGTGTCTATGGGGTCTGAAACTTGTGTATTATGTTGCTGGCTGAAGGCAATGCCAATAAACACCTTTCTGGAACACACTAGTTCTCTGGACTTCGTTTGGTAGAAGACACGCGCCCGAGACGCCTTAAAACACTGCAATCAGAGCGGACACTGCACAGGGCATTTGGCCGCTACATATACAATAAATAATTTTTGGTTATTTTACTATTTTACTTTAATAAATGTATCCACTGTCTTAATCTGATTTTCTGTTTGACTGAGACTCCACGGTGTGACAAAGTAACTTTTTTTCAATCACCGTTGGAGATCAAGGTTTTTGACTCAGACATGTTTATTTCTACAGTGTGGATTGCATAAGATTTAGAAAACTGTTCAGCCCATTTGAAGCATGTTGTGTCTAGATTAATATATGATCCTTGGTGCACACAAACACACTGGCTGTAACTGGATATGTCCTGATGGGTGTGTTATGCAACCCCTCCAGCGGTGCAGATGGAGTGGCAGATTACCAGCCTCTCGTATGTGTATTAGTAATCTCCCTGTGAGGAATATTGGTCATTATGTAAGCCTCTATTTACATTGTCTGACCCTCTAACTAAATAATATAGGAAAAATGTACTGTAACAGTGGAAATATACAGATGAATAGGGCTGGGCTTTAATGCAATTGAACTCAAGGGAGAGGTTTACTTGCACCTAAAGCCACTATAAATATCATTGTTTTGACCACTGATCTGTTTTAGGTTTTTGAAGTCTGCTGCTTCACTGTCCACTGCTGTACATTTCATTTGCTTGTCTATAGTTTGTGTTCATGTTCTTGTGTTATAATCGCAAATAGAAGGCATGGACCAGAGCAGAGAGAGGCGTTGTATTGAAGGAAATCTTCCAACAGAAAACTACACATGTTGATCTTTTATCAATGATTGGTAGAGATCAGATCCACCATGACAGACACGACATTGAACTTTGCGCATGCTTTTGTTTCATGTTCATAGACCTGGTAATTACAGAGATATGCAGACACCAAAAGAAAAGAAAAGACACTGAGGATCATCAGTTTCACGATACCAAAGCATGACTGGGCGAGCATCAGCCTTGAATGGGAAATCAGATTAAGAAATACTCATGCAGGCTGTCCCAGGACCAGTGCTCATGAATGGAGAGAGACAGATCGCACTGGCCGTCACGCCCCGCTCACAGTGGAGAGAGTCCCAGGCTTCGATGTTGGACACTTTCCACAGAATTCTGGCACTGGTGTGGGGTAGATGCAAAACAAATAAAAGGAAGCCAAAGACGTTGAGGGGGAGAAAACTGGCAAGCGGATAAGTAGAAGTGGATAAACAGTAGACAGCTGTGGAGGGCCGCTCTGAGTACTTCCAACTAAACAGCTCACCAAAGGCTCTAACCATCTGCCTCCTGTGGGCTATAGCGCACTTTTATACATGGATTGCGTACAACTGCTTTATAAACAAACATAATCACACCTAATTTCATTCAGTGATAAGGTTTTACCGATAAGTCTTTCCAAATCCACATTAAATTACAAACAATGAGTGATTGTTTTCAGAGTTAAAATGTATCTATTTATTTAGTATCTATTTGAGTTGCATACAACCATTTCCATAAAAAAAATGCTGAGTGGACCACGGTGTCGGACAGGTCCAAAGCAGGAAACAGTTCTTTGCTGTGGCTTTGTGTTCAACCCTGATATCTGCAGTGTCACTAACACATGTTGTATCTCCAACGTCAAACTAAATGCACCGGAAAAGGAAGTAGTAATATAAATCAAGACAAGCATTACACAAGGGCAAAGTTATATTATTATTATTATTCTTTATTTATACAGGTGGTCACTTGAGACTCAATGTCTCATTTGCAAGAGAGACCTGTTAAAACATACAAGGTAACAGTTAATACAACAGTGGAACGATTACAGCAACTTTAACACAATACTAAGAAAACGTATAAAACTTAAAAACAAGAGCAGGCACATGGAGGATACTCCTTTACAAGGAATTTAAACTGATAGAAGGTCACAAGAGTATCCACACAAAAGGCCTTCTTCCCCCATTCTGTCTTTACATGGTGTGACTCATGAGTCAAAATGTGCTGAGACCTCAGCTGATAAGCATTTGACCTGACCTTTAAAAGATTTAACAAATAATCAGGAAGGACACCAAGAAGAGCTTTGTAAATAAACAGCAGACAGTGCTGTTCCCTCCTTGTTTCTAGAGATTGCCAACCTACTTTACTGAATGGAAAACTGCATTCAAAGGCTTTAAAACAGTTGCAGTGGAATGGATATCACCGTAATCCAAAACAGAAAGCAACGTATAGCCTGAATTATCAGTTGCTCTTGTTAGGAGGGATACATATATAGCAAAGAATAAAATGTATTATTCAGTATAAAAATATACTATACAATAGGTGAGCACAAGTTATAAATCAAGATATTTAACAAACAACTTTTGAGCCCAAAACCATTGGTTGAAAATGTGCAACGTTTTGTCTACAAAAAACTGAGGCAATTGTGAAGCTGTTGTAATTCATCATCTACAAAAGTATTTATTCACATTTTCATTTGAAATATTATTAGTAACAAAGAAAAGCTTGTCCTGCAGTGGACTAACTAATGACAGTCAGTCCAACAAATAATTATGTTCCCCTAAGATGTGTTTTTTGTTTTCTTTTCTTTTTAAAAATGAGCACCAATTAGCTCAAGGCTTCAGACTCGTGTCAAGTCAAGGGACATCAAATACTACCCTAACACTTCTTAGCCCGAAAACATATTCCATTTAAAATTTTCTTTATTATAGCTTATAAAGGATAAAGGTATCCATGTGTTTCCAACTCCTTCAGACAGTGGGGTATTATCAGCTTGTGGTTTTGTTGCTTTTGACTCCTCGAGTAGGACTGTCATCTGACCCACAAGTCTCCTATTCATGAACTCCCATTGACTGTGAGTTTGCTACTTGTCCACTACTTTCTCTGCTGCTACTGCTGCGGGGATCTGAGGAGGCGTCGTTGGGAAAGGGATCAGTTTGTCTGTGCGTGCTACAAAGCAAACAGACTGACAGATGGACAGTCCCAGCAACACACAGAGCAGATAAGAGGATTGAGCTGCATGATGCCGTTGTCTGTCTTCCCATTTGTGAGTCAGAGCCCATAATACAAACTAGTGAAGGCAAAAAGGAAGAAGTAGCAGTAGTGTCCCAGTCAAGCTGTGGACAGGAGATACTTGTGTTCGACAGTCCTCTTATCTGACTCCAGTGATTGGACTGGGGGTTTCTCTTGCTTTGAAGGCACCTTGCAGGCCTTGTACAGAATTACAAATAGCATCAGGATGAGGATGCCCACCGCGGAGTTGCACACAATGGCTGCAATGGCCCACACGGACAGGCCCATCCGGAGTTCATGCTCCATGGTCCAGTGGATAGCTCCAGTTAGGACACAGTCTGAATCTGAGACAAAAGACATGCAGCATTCAACAAGCTGTATATGCACATAAAGGGTAAGCATTATATTAGAAGACAAAAACTGTGTATATGTTTTGATCAATCTGTTAATGTTTAATAAGTTTAAGCAATATAAGATGCTATTAAGCAACTATTCTAAATAACTGTATTAAATTGACATTATACAATTGTACAACAAAATTGCATAGATCAAATGGATGGTTAGTCCTGAGCTGCCGCGACTCCACACACTATGGACCAACCTAACAAGCATGTTTGGTGGTAGGGGAAACCTACAGACAAAGGGAGAGCTTCCACAGACCAGACCAGCCCGGTCCAGGATTCTAACCCAGAAACGTCTTGCTGTGAGGCTAAAGCCCTAAGCACTGCGCCACTGATGCAGTGGCAAAGCAAATATATGAAGAACCAGTTAAGTCATGTGTATAACTGATAATCACTGTTATAGACATGACTAAAAGTAACATATTAATAGTGGCAAGAAGACAAAAATATGAGCTGCTAAACTAATATAGAAGAAGATTTTATAAGCATTTCATTCATTCAAAAGAAGGTTGGAAAAAAGGTGGAAAGTTTTTTTTTTTTGCGATAATAAATAAATAAATCTTGCACTCTCAATAATAAAATGCATTTGTTTGTTTTGTTCAGTCCTACCCACCTCCTCCCGGCTCCCACATGTATTTGACACAGTTGGTTCGAGTTAAGCTACTGTTACATGAGAGTCCGCTGACGTCAGCTCGGTGATCACTGTCCCTGTCATAAGTTTCTCACTGGGCCAAAGTGGCTTTATCCCTACAGCAGCTAAATCTGGACCACCACGAACATCGTCCTGTCCTTATGAACTCCCGAGTTAAATTACTATAGAGATATAACACAATTATTATGTTCAACAAAGGAAGGTAGGTACTTGAAATTAGGGCAGCATGATATGGGAAAAATGCTGTATTTGATATGTCTTAGGCGAACTCTAAAATAGAGCTATACTTTTACAAACTTGAAAAGCACTGTGGCTATAATAATAGCTTATTGTATTCTCACGCACATGACTTTATGAGTATGAATATAAAATGTTTACTGGACTGAAGCTAAAGAAAAAAAGAAAGAGAAAAATGGAGTTGAAATTACACTTGACGGTAGTACCAACGTGCAGTGCCTTGCGAAAGTATTCGCCCCCTTGAACTTTTCGACCTTTTGCCACATTTCAGGCTTCAAACATGAAGTAAACAGTAATTTTTTGTGAAGAACCAACAACAAGTGGGACACAATCATGAAGTGAAATGAAATTTATTGGATATTTCAAACATTTTTAACAAATAAACAACTGAAAAATTGGGCGTGCAAAATTATTCAGCCCTTTACTTTCAGTGCAGCAAACTCTCTCCAGAAGTTCAGTGAGGATCTCTGAATGATCCAATGTTGACCTAAATGACTAATGATGATAAATAGAATCCACCAGTGTGTAAACAAGTCTCCGCATAAATGCACCTGCTCTGTGATAGTCTCAGAGGTCAGTTTAAAGCGCAGAGAGCATCATGAAGAACAAGGAACACACCAGGCAGGTCCGAGATACTGTTGTGGAGATGTTTAAAGCCGGATTTGGATACAAAAAGATTTCCCAAGCTTTAAACATCCCAAGGAGCACTGTGCAAGCGATAATATTGAAATGGAAGGAGTATCAGACCACTGCAAATCTACAAAGACCCGGCCGTCCCTCTAAACTTTCAGCTCATACAAGGAGAAAACTGATCAGAGATGCTGCCAAGAGGCCCATGATCACTCTGGATGAACTGCAGAAATGTACAGCTGAGGTGGGAGACTCTGTCCATAGGACAACAATCAGTCGTATACTGCACAACTCTGGCCTTTATGGAAGAGTGACAAGAAGAAAGCCATTTCTTAAAGAAATCCATAAAAAGTGTTGTTTAAAGTTTGCCACAAGCCACCTGGGAGACACACCAAACATGTGGAAGAAGGTGCTCTGGTCAGATGAAACCAAAATTAGGGCTGGGCGATATGGCCTAAAATCTATATCATGATATGAAAAAATAAGTATCACGATAACGATATATTTGACGATATAATTGACAATGGACAAATTACTTTTTTAAATTATTTTTTACGGCATAATTCTCTTCCAAATATGATCTACTCAAGCAGTTTACATCCTTCATTTAATTTTACTTTTTCAGCACGTGTCCCCGTGTTCTACAGTCACCGTTTATGCTGCTCTGATGGAGCAGAGCGTAACATAAATTATATTGTGTCCACAACGATATAAAAAATTACAACGATATCAAAACATTATATCACGATAACGATATGCGATACGATATGGCCCAGCCCTAACCAAAATCGAACTTTTTGGCAACAATGCAACACGTTATGTTTGGCGTAAAAGCAACACAGCTCATCACCGTGAACAAACCATCCCCACTGTCAAACATGGTGGTGGCAGCATCATGGTTTGGGCTTTTCTTCAGCAGGGACAGGGAAGATGGTTAAAATTGATGGGAAGATGGATGGAGCCAAATACAGGACCATTCTGGAAGAAAACCTGATGGAGTCTGCAAAAGACCTGAGACTGGGACGGAGATTTGTCTTCCAACAAGACAATGATCCAAAACATAAAGCAAAATCTACAATAGAGTGGTTCACAAATAAACATATCCAGGTGTTAGAATGGCCAAGTCAAAGTCCAGACCTGAATCCAATCGAGAATCTGTGGAAAGAACTGAAAACTGCTGTTCACAAACGCTGTCCATCCAACTTCACTGAGCTCGAGCTGTTTTGCAAGGAGGAATGGGCAAATATTTCAGTCTCTCAATGTGCAAAACTGATAGAGACATACCCCAAGCGACTTACAGCAGTAATCGCAGCAAAAGGTGGCGCTACAAAGTATTAACTTAAGGGGGCTGAATAATTTTGCACGCCCAATTTTTCAGTTGTTTATTTGTTAAAAATGTTTGAAATATCCAATACATTTCGTTTCACTTCATGATTGTGTCCCACTTGTTGTTGGTTCTTCACAAAAAATGACAGTTTTATATCTTTATGTTTGAAGCCTGAAATGTGGCAAAAGGTCGAAAAGTTCAAGGGGGCCGAATACTTTCGCAAGGCACTGTATGCACTTCTACTTCACTTCCTCTCCGCTCAAAGTACTTCCAGGTGTTGCATGCAGATTACATTTCTGATACTAATTGGGTAAAGGATGTGATGCGGTGCATGTGCTCTGTTGTGTGATTCGGAGACATTGATGGAGAAAGAGGATATTCTTCATCACATAAAACTCCCCCCACTGCTCTCCTGTTCCCTCTAATGCATTTCTAATGAGACCACGCACTTCCACCTCTCTCGAAGTTTGAGCAGGAGAAACACTTGAAACCAGCAGTCGAGATCTCATTTTTGTGGTTTCCTTTCCCTTATGGCTACTGTAAGAGACAATAAAATAAACATGGATAGCTGCAAGTATCACTATAAATCTATTATTCTCTGATGTGTTGGCAATCACGTGCGCAAGGTGAGATTTGGGTTGCTTTGAAATACTTCATGCTGGTAACATCATTGTGGAAGGAAATTACTCAAAAATTACTCAACCGGTTAGCAGTCAAAGCACAGCGGATGACTGTTCAGGTTTACAAAAGCAATCCTGGGAAAAGGTTTCTTATCGGCATAAAAAGCAGTTTGTATAAATGTTAATTCATGAGGAATATCAGGGGGGAAAAAAGAAAATATTTACTCCAGGCTGTCTAAACAATAACCATTTATTGGCTCTACAATATCATTTTAAAGTTTGGCATTGATTGATAGCATCGAGTGAAAGGACATCCAGTTTCATGCAAAATCAATTGGTAAATCAGTGGACTGCAGTAGGGAAATGACAGCAGTGGGACAAGTCCACAAGAGAAATAAAATGTGAAATCTGATTATTTCAGATTTGTTCAAAGCTACTTGTATTATGTTATTACTACAATGTAGATTAAAGGTTCTAAGTTTCAAACATTGTTGCACATTGTTGTAGGAAATATATTTACTGCACCAGTTGCCTACATTCAAAGCAGACAGCTCTGTATGCATACATAATGTCACCATAAATAGGCTGAGTGAGTGACTGATTGAGTCACACCCCCTGAGGAAGAAAATGGCTCCAGAATCCATCAATAATGTGTTCAGTAACTGAATATAAGCAATCATAGCTAATAGGCCATTCATGTAGGCTACAGTGTGTTTATAAAGAAGAGGTGTTATGAGATGGACTTCAACATCCACTCTCCTATTCAAATATCACATCATAATACATGCAAATGCACAGGCAAATGCACAGGCAAATGCACAGGCAAATAGGCTAAGCTGAACCGAGTAGGACATTGACAAGCTTTTTTTTTACCCATTTAGTGAACAGCTTTCTAGGCCTACTACAATATGACAATACATTTACTTTCCTCCTTGATAAAGGAAATGAACAAGTATCCTCTCTGAGGAGCTCTCTGAAACTGAAACCTGAAAAGTGCAAAACATCAGGCTCATCTGCAAAGTTTACTAGATTCAAGCCATAATTCTGAACTTTAGAAAGACCCGTGTAGGCCTACCTTGCCAACTGCAGTCCATTCACATGTTTTTTGAATAGATTGACGCACGCAGAATAGTTTGTGAGCCCGGCCAGGCTAGTACTTGGTGCAAGAGAAGTGGGTCACACGGACATATACTCCCCCTCAGCGTGCATCCTTTTGAAGAAGTCTGCAACCCGTGGTCACCGACAGACCCTGTGTCAAGTTTCACTGGCTCTACCCCAGCTCATTCTCCAACCCGATCAGTCCCAGCCATAAACCCAGCGATGACCGAGCAGAGACGATCATCTGTTAGCGTCATCCCACAATCCCCTCCTCTTTTAGCTTTGCGCGCTCTGTTACTACTGAGCTTAGGTACAGGCTATTTACAAAAGGCAAGTGCGAAATCCCATCAACGCATGACGGGCTTTGGCAATACACCAAATCGAATGTGATCCTCAAACAATTGGCTAGGTTTTCTGTCCTTTCAGGTTCTGTTGTCTCCTCCACAATATCTTGAACCAGCAGCAGGATGAGGGTCAAAGGTGAGTGGCAAATGAGCTACCAAGAAACAATAACATAAACTAACTGAGGACAACATAACTTAAAATATGATCTGAGTATCTGAGTGCTTCATCAAATTTCTCTTATAATCTAGGATTTAGAAGAAAAAAATGAAAAAAGAATAAAATCCTGATCAGATTTCCAATCTATAACACTTACCTTAGCAGTTGTCATCTGTATAACAGTAAACTATAGCTGATATAAATTGGTTTTGTCTAAATAACCAAATTCATTTCCAGAGAGGTCAGTCATGTCTGATGTTTGGGGCAGTGATCAGCAAATGCCTAAAGGCCAAAAATGCTTTTCAAATATTTTTGTGATGTTGGTCCAACGTTTTGGGCAGTGAATCTGAGGCCCACTTTCCCCTTCGAAAATGTACATGTTTGAAAACACTTGGTATTCATGCAGCAGGACCGGCTTAGCAGAAGGGGAGGGAATCAGTGATGACCCCGTCCCCTTCTCATAGAGACAAAGCATTCTTTTTACCCCTCACCCCCCTTACCCGCTCCCTGTTAGACAAAAGTTTCCCAGGATGCATTGCTGTAGTCTAGGCAAAGTGTAGCACAGCTGCATATGCAGCTTTATATGATGAAAGTCCCAAAGCCTGATGATTTAATAAGTGCTCAGTGTGATACCCGTCAACCGCATTTATATTCACCTGAGTGAGTGAGGCAGGCAATTATCTGCAGTCTATAAATGTTTTACTAATGTGCGAATAATAGAATAAGCCAGCATTTTTATGAGAATAAGCCATAAGTGCACAGTGAACAACTCTATGCCATGGACCAGTGATGGGGCGGATAAAAAGGGCAAAGAATGGTGCCAAAGATGATCCCCAGTCTATTATTGGCAGGGTGTTACTGGCACATTGAGATAGGGAACAAAATGGACAAATTCACTGACATGAATTAAGGTGCTGCTCTAGAGAATTACGGTCAAGTTTGTGCAAGTTAGTGAATAAAGTGAGACAATGATGACATCTGCTGGACATTTATGGGCGTTTTGTTCATATATTTATCCTAATACTGTTAAAAGAAAGAACAAACACATTTTTATTGGGTCTTTATTGAGGTTTTGTTCTTAGTTGTTCATCATCACCTGCAAATATACACAATTTAGAGTCAGTTAATAAAACCATTTCTAGTCTTTATGTTTATATTCAAGAGTTAACCCACCTGGTCAATCCAGTCATTGAAAGCAGATACACGAGTGAAGACGGTGGGCTTCCTGATGAAGTTGCAGCCGAGGCCGGAGACGAAGCTGGCGATACCATGGACCTCCCAGGTGCCATCAGCGTTCTTACAGTTCAGGGGACCACCAGAGTCTCCCTATACACAAAGGGTGTGCCTTTTATTATGACAACATATAGTATAGCTAAGTGAAATACTGCAATAGAAAGCAGATCCACTGGAAAGAGTGCTTAACAGCCGTAGTAACCATTCAGTAAATAGGTCTGCTTCTTGGTTCTAAATGTTTAACTTTACTCGTTTAAGGTTAGAAATGAACTGATAAATTCCCACCTTTAATTAAAAACAATTACATAATTTACATAATCAAATAATAATGTGATCTAAATGTACAAATAATATGATTTTAGGGACTTACGTTACATCCAGCCACAATGCCATCTCCTCCAGCACACACCATGGTGGTTCTGACAGCGATGCCCCACCAGTCGAGCTGGGAGCAAGTGGCATGGTCTGCTACGGGCATCAGGGCCTGTTGCAGATTATCAGCGATGGGCCCTCCAGCTAGAGAAACAAACAAACGGTCTAATTCCCCGACCACTCAAAACACGTACAAGAAGCCAGAATGGATAGCGTGAATGAATGGTGGTGATCAGATGTGTGCAGTCGCACTTCTGTCAGTTTACGGGAAACTGTAGCTACATACATTGAGTTGAGTTTATTAGCCATTGCAGTATAAAACCACATTGGAAAAAGATGTGCAAGGAGCTCAGTGTACGTATATAACATATAAAAGGACATTACATGACATAAAAGTACCACCTTACCTTCCCCGTGTGTGGAGTGAATGAAGAGCAAATCCCCTGCACTGTGTGAGGCGCTTTCGGTGACTTGTGTCTTTCTATCCATTTTTCCTTTAAAAATGGTTTTGTCAACAGTCCACATGTTTCATCACTTTAGTTTGGATCCATGAACAGGTTTTGTTCTGATATCTAAATAGGACAGAACTGTTTGGTAGAATAGCCTTTCGATTATTATATTGCTGATGTTTTTTTCCTCGATTACGGATGAAACTAAAACTGACATTAGATTACATTTCTGTCTGTTCAGATAAACTATAATGAAATATGATGGCATTATTCAGTGTGACAGTAGAAAGAACCCTTTTCATTACAGAAATGACAGGATTCGAAATATGTGAATTTTCTGTTTGGCGATTTCTTTCCAAAACTATAAATTGCCCAGGTATGTCACCTCCAGCCCTCCACCCCCTCCATCCAGATCATGACACAAATTTGCAGAATGTTGTGAATCTTTTACAAGTTTTCACTCATGTGAGCTTCTAACCCTCGCTGTCAACTTCAGATATTCTAATTACAAGTAATCCCTGAGACGAAAGCCAGGCCTTATATCTTTATTGAATTTGATTTATTTTGCGCAGCAGGAAGTAAGACGCTTCCAGCTTCCTACAGGGCATTTTAGATGAAAACGCAGATGCTGTGATAGGCTTTTTATGAGAAAGAGACTTTACTTACTGTAGAGTCTGCCCCAGCCGGTGATGTAGCAGGGGTAGAGGTTTGGCATCACGGTGCCAGCAGAGGGGAAGCACGCCGGCTGAATGTGATCATTCAAAGTCACAGACTCGGACAGTTTGATCATGGCGATGTCGTTTCTGGAGAGAGGTCGATAGAGACTGTGAGAGGGGGGTAATTTAAAACAACCTTCTTATCTAGACACAATGAGATACAGTCTGGAAACATCATGTCCTTTTGTGCGGATTTAACATGAATAAGAAAGAAATAAAAACAGCCTTGCTTAAAGTTCATTTCAAATCATTATCGTACTGTAGGATACACACATGACCACATGACGCAGGCCTCTACCTAACCACTAGGTGGCGGGAGAGGACTACAACTTGTCTTTGAGCTCACATTCACATTACCAATGCTAAAGATCTTGACCAGTTGATCTGCTCCTATTGTTTCATGTTGGATATATTTAGGATTAATATATAAAAGTCTTGCTTTACCCAAGGGCCACCAGGATGGGGTTCCACTTTTCATGGACAATAATCTTCTCGGGCAGGATGGCCTGGGAGCCAGCTTCATCCTCAATCAGGTTGTGTTTCCCCACAAACACTCTGTAGGACAGCTTGGTGCTTGACAGCAAACATGATCAATGTTTAATATCGCAGATGAATTATGCTCGACCTTTATTTAGTTTGAAATTATAATTGCAGTGTGTGAATATTCTTTGTGTTACAGTGCCAGTGCTGTTCCTACTTGATGCAGTGAGCCGCAGTCATGACCCAGTTGGCAGCAACCAGAGATCCTCCACAAGTGTGCCTCCACTCTCCATCCCTCTCGTATTGCAGAGAAATCTGGAGATGCAACCAAGACAGGTAGAAATGATTCAGGAGGCTTATAGCTGCAGAGTGCTGATTTAGTACTAAGTAAGCCATTGTTTTCCCTCTATAGTGGATTTCCAGTGGGCCTGACATCTAATAAGCAGATGCTGTGTCCACAAGGTTTGCCAGAAAACATGAAAAACATAGACAGGTGTGTAGGCATTAGAATACCTGCCAGGGCCAGCTGTGGGGCTTGGCATCTTGTCCGTTGACCACACGAGACGTCAGGGGCTCGATGGGTGGGGTACCGCACCCAAGGGCTGGCGGTATAGAAATGCAAAATCTGTTTAGTTGTGGGTAAACAATTCTGGCTTCTCACTACAGAAGTGGGCTGACTGACTCCCTGTTTGCAGACACACACGCGCACCGCCGCAGTCACATTTGCAAAGACGCAGAAACAATTACACACTGAATTAGAGTCAGCCAGATGTTCTTACCGCTAGCGATGAGCACTGAGGCCAGCACAATGGGGATCATGTTGATGGATGCTTCTGCTGAGGGACGGCAGGACACTCTCCGTCTTTTAAGTGGTCCACCTCAGGCCAGACCTCCTCAAATATGGAAAACGCTCTCTGCTATTGGCTTGTTATGTCCTTCTGGTGCTCAGGCCGCCTATAGACAGGCGCTGCAGCCAGTGCCACAGGTGTGCATTGAGGAACATTTCACATGGATTTGGAGAACAGTCGTTTTTTTCCCTCCACAAATTATTTTTTAGTGAGGTTTTTGTTAGTGATTATTCCTCAAAACAATACAGAACAGAGCAAAGTAATAGGTATAATCTATAAATAAAAACTATATACATATGCTGTACAAAAAATCACATACAAACAATAATAATAATAATCTTAATACATTAATTCACACATTTGCTTGTTTGTATTTGTTAAAGTACTCTAGAAACGCATCCAATGTCAAATAAAATTCATCCACCTTCTCTTTTTTTAGATTGCATCAGTCTTATTGATAGCACCGAAACAAACTTTTAAACCAGTGTAGAAAGGTCGATAATTAATCAAAATCTTATCAAAATTGCAATCCTAACTTTGGTCACTCTCAATTATTTTCGATGGGCGCTTTAATTGTGAGGTTGGTGCCACAGAATTGGCAGAAAAAGCACATGGTTTGGAATTTAGAGTAGCTGAATTTAATTTTGTGCGTGAGAAGCATTCTTATGGTTTACTGGAAAGGTCTATCTTCTTGTCTATGTCCATTAACCACATTAGTAAAAGCTATTTGTTCTTTGTATGAAAAAATGAAATTGAATAAAAAATTTTGAGAATCCATTAGAGGATTGTTGTGGTTGTATATGGAAAGTATGATACTGTATATGTCTAAACCTGTACGTAACAATATTGTATTTTGTCCACACGCTTGGACTTAGATTCAGACTAAAGAAGAAACAAATTACACATTTAATATTCTATTTAGATATACCGGTACAAATCCAAATTAATACTGAAATGTGATATGAATCGATACTGCAATCTCATGTGTTAAATTGTGGGGCTTTATCTCAGACTTGGATTCAACAAAACCTTCAACATTCATGGTTTGTTTGCTCAAAGCATTCTTATATAATTTCCTTTTTTTAAGTATCTTTTTCATTCAAACTCTGATTCTAAAAATGAACTGGCCTCACAAATATCCGTAAATTTATACTTTACTGTTTTCTGAATGCCTTGTCTCACTTTTCTGTTGATAGAGGTATTTTGTGACCAATCATTTTGGAAAAATAGCCAATTGTGATTTATTTTTTATTTTTTTGTATTGTGATTGCTATTAGATTGTGATTTATTTTTAGTAAATATTTCATTCACTGTAGATATTTTTTAACACGTCCAGGAGTATTAACATTTCAGAGAACTTATAAAGCGACACAAAAATCACATCCTGTAGAACATGTTTGACTAAAGCCAGGGTTTTACACATAATACTCCACTGAAGGCAGTTTTTTTTGTGTGTGTGTTTTTTTGTGGTGATAATTGCAACTATTCAAATTGAGAGTTGTATTTGATTGCAATTAATGACGCAGTCACCAAAAAAGTGTACAGTACCTGACCCACCGTGTTTGCGTAAGAGCATGGGAAGCTGGCATCTGGTTCAGCTCTGTTGGTTTATTTTATCTACCATGTGAAGCAAAGTCAGAGTCTAAAGTCTGGCTATGATAAATAAGCAGCCTTATTAACAGCAGATGGTGTAATTGGTGGTGAATTATGTGACTGTTAAACACAACGTTTCACCCTGCTGTAGAAGCCAACATATTGTTTGGGCATTTCTTAAACACTCATCGCCCTCTCCTCACCTGAACAGTCTGCCATGTTGCTGAGTGCACATCATCAGGTTAGAGAAAGTTAGGTTGAGAACAGAAGTTGGGAGTGTTGGAGAAGGAGGGAACAGTGTGAAGACATGTCAGCGAGGGCCCGAGGGGACTCAGCATGCAAACATTATAAATCTGTCAAGTGAAATGTACCCGTCAAAATCTATAAGCTGTGAACAGGTAGAGCGGGTGTTTGTGGTATGAGACCAAAGAAGTCAGATCAGGACATGTGTTTTTATGTGTTGTTTGGTGCTAAACTGGTTAGTCGACCTTGCAGCTGTGTATCTCCTGCTCTGTGTATTTAAGTTAGATTCAGACAGACGGGACTCTTTATTTTCATAATGGAGTCAGATTCATTGGGACACTGCTTTAGGGCATTTGGAAAATGGAGTAAAAGGCTTTGCAGTAGTTTTCCAAGAAGCTATTTTATTTGAGATAATAATTAAATGGTTTACTGCAACAGCACATCATAATTGTAACCTTTGGAACATTTTGTTGTGGATTCTATATTTCTTATTTTTTTCTTATGACTTCCATTGTGCAGGTTTGTTGGGGAGCTGCGGACTTTACTTTATTAGACAGTTGGATGTGAAATGAGGTGAAGAGCAGGGAAGGACATTCAGTCAACTGTCTGAGCTCGAGCACGTGACACTGGGGCCTGAATGTGGTTATGGTTAATGTTTACTCTATTGTCCTCGTAGGGAAATTTGTCCGCTGCATTTGACCCATCCATCGAAGCCGCTGGGGTAAGCTGTAAGGAGCAGGGGGGGACGGCAGTGCAGCGCCCGGGGACCCGTCTCCTGCACTGAGACCAAACCTCCTCGTCCAGAGACATCATGCCTAAAGGTGTACCAGGTTTGTCCTTTGAAAACTTTTTTCTTCATATGCATAGAAATCATAATCAAAATGTATTATTTTCATTGCCAATTTTATTATTGCAACAATGGCGGCTGCTCACTGCTCCTACAGGTTGCCCAAGCCGCATTGAAGATGGGTCAAATGCAGAGAGCAAATTTCCTTGTATAACTTAACTCAACTTATGTCAGTAAATGGTACATTGACAAACTTTTTTTATGTGCAATGTTGCAACATGAAACTGGGCTGGAAATAATAATAAATAATAAAGCTATGAGTTAAAAAATGAACAAGGTAACTCGGAATATACTAAATATAGACAAGCTGTGCAAGGCGTTAGATTAACAAATGTACAAAAAGTAGCTGCATAGACTTTAATTATCTTCAGAATTACAAGCAAAATTATCAGCACATTTTAATTCAGTGGCTAGAAACATTTGATAAAAATAGAAAATAAATAGCCACATTGAACAGTGAGCAAGTGTAAAGCTCCGCCATTGCAGGATGGAAGAGGTGGTGGCTGCTCTTTTGTTGGCTGAAAGGCTGCAAGCCACTTAACCAAAACGGAAACCTCCACAAAGCCAAAGCAAAAATAAATTGCGAGCGTGCGTGTGTGAGGTTTACTCTTTGCGTAAGCCTTTCTCTTTTGTGATATGCAATTAATTGGAAGCTAATTAAAATGACTCTTCAAAAATCTGTAAAACATTATTAAACTTATTACTGGCTGGTTTCTCCAATAGATGTGTAGCTTTTTCCATTTTCTGATTAAAGCACTTGCATTCATTAATTTCATACAGAGCCAGATGACACAAGATAATGAACAGAGGTGCTCAATGAATAGGAGCAACAAAGAGGAGAAGAAATAGATTAAGTAAATTAAATCAGTTAATGGCTATTTCGGGCCTGCATCAAAATGTGGACATTGCTGGTTCACTGTGGGCCATAGAGCAGTGTGCAGTGTTGGTTTTCACTTGAGTGCAGTCTGTCATGTTGCTAGTTCCATGGCAGAACAAAGCTGAGCGCCTCATTTAGTGAAACTCCCCTCAGGCTTTGCAGCATCTAACTCTACACCGGAGCATGTTTCCCTGACTGAACTGAGTGCCACTCCGTGTGAGCTTTATGTGAGCGCGGAAAAGTCTGTAAACACTCCTCCGCTCGCATTACCATCTCATGTGTGCTGCGCAACAGAGACATTTTTGTGATAGTGTAGAAATAGTCTCATCGGCCATCTGCAGTGGAACAAAATTTATAATGTTACAACGGCAATTTGGGCTCCACACAAGTTTGGGTAATTTTCTGAATTATGTGGCGATGTCAGAAGTGCATGGGCATGATTTTGGAAATGTATGTAATCGCGATTTTTTTGTGGAAGTTTTGCAATTGCGATGAGGTTTGCGATTTATTGTTAAAAATGTAAACACATTTAAAAAATCAATCACATGCATTTCAAAGGATGTTTGTAATATGTCTAAAACTACATGGTTTGCACATTAATGGTGCGTTATGCAACTTTTTATGTGAGAAAAAAAGATATTAAAAAGATATTTGTGTGTATTTGACCTTGTAATGCCCCAGCAGCTGTATGAGTGGTCAGCATGGTGTGTTTACTTTCGATCACGGTTGTCTCTGCAACGCTCCACGATCAATTGTTTGTAGGTTTTCTGGTGAGAGTCCATCAGCAGTGAAAACCTTCCAAACAATTGATCCTAGAGACCGCTGTGATGGAAACTAAAGGCACCTTGCTGACCACTCATACTACACTACACTACAAGGTCAAATACACGCAAATATAAAGTTTTTTCCCCCACATAAACATTTCCTTTATGTACCTTTAAGAAGCTCATATATATATATATATATATATATATATATATATATATATATATATATATATATATATATATATTATTATAATATTTTATTTTTTATTTATTTTTTGCTACATTCTCCCAATCTAACTTCAGGGTTCTTAAAGGTGCATTATGCCACTTTATGGGGTAACAATTAATATTAATCCGTATTTGACCTTGCGTGACCCAGCAGCTGTATGGCTGGTTAACATGGCGCCTTTACTTTCCATTCGGTGGTTTCTAGGACGCTCCAGGATCAATTGTTTTGAGGGTTTCTGGTAGGTTTTCACTGCTGATGGATCTGTCTCCATGATTACGTATATATTCCATCCAATATATTAGAAACCCTAAAAAACCTGGAGCATCATAGAAGCCATATGAAAGGCCATATATGCACCTATATCAACTTCAGAAATATATCAAAAATGGCATAATGCACCTTTAAAGTGTGTGTAAGATTGCAAAATGAGGAGAGAGAAAATGTTCAAAAGTATTTATCAATAAGGATTCTGATTACTTGCTTAGATCAACAAAGCGGGGGACTGAAGAAAAATAGAATAAAATAGAAAAACATTATTGTCTACCATGCAATGATGGCAGAAATGTGCCTTTGGCTTGCTCACACATTCAGGTACATTTGCCCAGCAAATATAATAAAATACATAATACATTCAAGTACATTATCAAATCAGTTCATTGCAGACACAGCAGCAGATTCACCTCATCAAAAGAAAAAGGAATAGAACAGACTGAGCGACATTAAATTTAAATATTTAATATTAACTTATGTTACGTATTCAACTCTTGACTCAAAATGTCATGAGAAAAATAGTCAAACTGTAGCGCTACAGTTTGACTATTAAGTGTAATTGCTGCCTTACAGGACAACTACTCCAATTATCACTACTGCTGCTATTGAATTTTAAATACTTTCCTCTATGTTTTTCTCAAGTAATTATTAGGATTTAGAAAATGCGCTCAGAAAGTTCATATGTGTCCACTGTCTACATCCGAATTTCCTATTACATTTTGACACATGTATCAAATCCAATCCTCGATGCCTATCTTCCTGTAGTGCTGATGTAAAACTCAATGTTTTTAGACAGGCACAAACAATTACAGCAGGACATGAACTCTCATTTAATTAGACCTCCGGAGCTCTTCATGACCCGACTGGTATTCCCCTGCTCTGTATCAACACGCCACTTTTGCATTTTTGAGCACTGACTTTAAATGAGAAGCTGAGGGTTCAGGACCTGATTGGTCACTTGCATTGTCACTTCATTTGATTTATCTTTCTAAAACTGATACTTTTATTAAACACTAATAATATTTGGTTCATAATTTATATTCTGCAAGAAAGAACAAGAAAAAAAAATCCATTTAATTTTGAATTTGGTATAGTCTAGGGGAAGTTACAACACCATACTGTATTTATTATGAGAGGCTGTGAGAGAGGCAAGGACATGCCTTAATTATTGTAAATGTGTCTATTTGCACCATGAATGACTATTTAAGGCTTGAATCTAGGGCTACACAATATATTGCAAAATTAGGTCACACAATATCAATATCACAAGGAGCCACAAAATATAGAAAAATCGCAGAGGTCTTAAAAGTGACTGAGATGTTTGTTTTAGTCATGCTTTTCCTAAGTTAGTTCCAGCTTTGTTTTAAGCTTTCAATTCAATAGAAGAGCAACATTGATTTGATAAAATATTGCAATTGTTATCAAATACTGCAATTGTTCTCTTATCAGCAGTCCTACTTTAATATACAAACTTATTTACAGTAGAGTGATGACACCATGAAGTAAAATGAGCACTTTACCCACATCGTCTAATGTATTGGAGAGATTAGATATAGGTGGTTCAGGGACGGTGTTACAGATAAGTGCCACTTATAAACCATATATAATTTAGTTTTTAGGGGCTGGATAATCACGTACAACCTGTCCCCTGATTTAAGTTATTTTATTGACAGGACACTCTTGAGACAGGGCTTTCTCAAAACTCATCAATATAGAGAGATTTGAAGTAGTTGTTGGACTTCTGTGTTTGTGTATTATATTAGAGAGGCTTTCTCTACGATCACTTTATGAACTTGGCCCAGGGTTCGAAGGTCACTTCAGGGTGTGTATAAATTCTCGATTTGTTTTTGTCACAGGCACAGAGCTCCACCATGTCCAAGACCGCAACTCCCAGTAAGTAAAGAGCATTTTCAATAACAGAGCAAAGCACGTATTAGATATAGTATAGATATAGTAAAAATTCTGTAACTGCTACTGCAACTACTCCCACCATAACTTCTAACTTCTATTAAATACTTTTTAGCACATGGAAAGTTTATTTCTAGAGGTGAAAAAGTAGGATCAATTAAAATCATTCTGTGTAACATTCCACCCAACAATAAAATACAAACATTTAGTTTTAATGATGTTACTGATGTTACTTTTCTGGGAGCGGGGCATCACCTGCTCATCTCCATGGAGACCTTGCCGGTTCGGTTATATCCTAGCTTGCCAAACATGTAGTTTAAATAGGCCCTTACTTTTTTTTTTTTTTCTCCTTGCAAAAGTTGCCTCATCTATGCCTAGCTGAGCATGCGCACGTTTGGTATTGTTCTTTTCCTCCCCAGTGTTTTGTGGCAAATTAGTTTGGTCTTGTAACATTGCAACATAAAGCTTGGAAGGTTCCACAGTGTAGGAAATGTAAAAGGAACCAAACATGGTTAAGACTTAGTTTGAAATGAAAAGAAAAGCAAAGAGGGCAGATAGAATTCCTGTCAAAAGGCGCTGCTAAACAAACTGACATGCAACACATCTTTTAGTCGTACAGTTACTAAAACCTAAGGAGTCTCGCTCAATCCCACAGCTAGACTTTTGCATCTTTTTCCTAATGACGTGCAACAAGGACGAATTTTACAAACAAACTGATTCAAGTCCTCAACAGAGCACGGATTGCATTAGGAGTTGGCTACGTTCGCAATGCAGTGTTTTAACAGAGTCCACAAAGCCTCCCAGTGACGGTACACGTGCCAGAGCAGAGACATGCAGAGTTTTTGTTTTAATCATAATGCTACTCTTTTGTGTTCCCATCCGGAGCTGCAAAAAAAAAAAAGATTTTTCCACTGTCCTTATTCTCGCGTTTCCCCGTTGAATACGAGCTTTTCGAAGGAACATGTACAATGCCTCATTAATGGCTCTTAGACTGACTCAGCCCTGTAAGAAGATGAGAAGCAGCTGTCGTGTTTCTCAGATGAAAAATAATTGCAAAATGACAACAGTGAACCCAGCAAGGTCATGTACCATGGGAAAAATGTTAAAAGCAAAAGCACTCGCTTTTAAACTAGTCTCCTGATTGCTAATACAAAAGAATAAAAACATACAGCATTCGAACATGTTATTTTCGTTTTTTGGGCAAAATAACATCAGAACAAGTGGGCCTATCCAAGGTTCATTTGCCATAAACTCTATAAAAAGCCCTCAGACAACACACTAAAGCCTGGAGTGGTTATCTTTTATAGCACACTGTCTGCTTTATTGTCTGTTCTACTGGTGTCATGGGAGAGGACATTTCTTCTGCCTCGTTGATTGGCCGCAGTAACAATTCATTCACAGTCAAAATAATGCCTGTGATATTGCAACCAACTCAGCATGTGGCTAGCATAACTTGACTTATTTAATCATGCCTGGCTCATATATATTTTACAACTCCCATTATGTGTGCAGATATGAGGTAATGAACAGGAACTGGTTGCTGGATAACAGTTATGTGGTAGATAGTGCAGGTGTCATCCACAGGGCACGACCTCAGAGAGTTATCAGCACAAGACAGTACATTTCTTTATGTCTAAATTAGGTGCACAGATGCTGTATGTCTCACATGTTATATGAATCAGAAGCAGTGTTAATTTCGTCGACTAAAATATTTAGTCTTAATTTTAGTCAAAGTGATTTTTTTGACGACTAAAATTGGACTAAAACTAAATTAAAACTTTTTCATGCGACTAAAACTATGACTAAAATGCCCAGATATTTTAGTCGACTAAAATAAGACTAAATAAAAATGGAAAGGAGAGACTAAAATCATCCAAACTTCTATTGATAGTCTGAAAGAGCCTCATATCATGTAAATTCACTGCCAAAGGAACAGCTCTGAGCTTTGTTCATGAGGGAGCAGCTCCATGAAGCAGAGGACCTCGATTAAATATGATTATAATGAATATTATTAATACAAAGTCGACTAAATGTGTCTTAAATTTAGTCGACTAAATTGACTTGCAATTTTAGTCGACTAAATCTCAACTAAAATTCAATTACATTTTCGTCAAAAGACTAAGACTAAAACTAAATTAAAATATGTTGTCAAAATTAACACTGATCAGAAGGAATCTCAAGAAATTATACTCTTTTTGTGCTAGTTCTACATACATGAAGAGTTGAAGGAGGTTTCTAAATCTTAAGGCTAGTAAGTAAATTACTGCCTGCCCTAAACAGACGAATGACATCAATGAAAGAAAAAGCTTAAAATGAAAGAGGATGCCATTTATTTACAAAGATAAAGCAACTTTTACCTTCACGTCTGCATTCTGAAAGTTCAAAGTTACAAGAGATTAAAGCTCCTCTCCAGAAGTCCATTGAGAATACACACCTGCCTGTGCAAAGAGGGGTGTGCGAGTGTAAAATGGTGGGGTTAAAAGTTCAGTCGTTGTTCTTGCTCTGTGCTGTATCCAGATAGTGTCTAAAGATTTCCCCTCGCTTTTATCTTGGGGGATTACATGATGTACTGCGTTCCAATGCAGCTAATCAATGGCTGTTCTTGTGCTCTCTGTTCAGTCCCCAGCAGGCAGCGGTGCCCACTGGCCAGCGGGCTGGAGACCCTGGCAACTCTCGTGTCCTCTGTGGAAGAAACGCCCGACCCCATCCCCACCACAGTCCAGGGCACTATTCCCACATGGATCAACGGGAGCTTCCTCAGGAACGGCCCTGCCAAGTTTGAGTTTGGCGATGACAGGTACAGGACAATAGAGAAACGAGAAAGTTTACTGTAAGTTTAAACCAGGTGTAATCATGCGAATATTGTTTTTACTATGTTGAAATAAATCAAATCAAGTTGATCAAGTCATTACTGACAGTAGGAGGAGAAAACAAAAACTAAATAGCACAGTAAAGATGACTTATAAATGCAAATTACTTTTATTTAACCAAGTTGAGATGTGTTTGCAGTTTGCAACTACAGTATCTCCACATTCTCAAGTTTAAGGTTAAAAGTACACTGGACAGTAACCCAAGGCTAGAATAATATATAATTACTTACTCTGTGTGGTGTACCGTGTTATACAGTACTTGCATTGGCTGAGTTCCTTGTGTGTTTTCAGATATGTGCACTGGTTTGACGGCATGGCCATGATGCACAGGTTCCATATAAAAGATGGGAATGTCACCTACAGCAGCCGTTTCCTCCGGAGTGACTCGTACGTCAAGAACGCAGAAAAGAATCGCATCGTGATATCAGAGTTTGGGACATTAGCCCTGCCTGACCCATGCAAAAATATTTTTGCACGCTTCTTTTCTCGGTTCCAGATACCCGGTATGTATATCTCCATTTAAAGATATTTCATTACAGCTTTTTGACAGTTAAGTAGGACCACATTAGCTATGAAACACTGTCAAACTGATTAGGCATAACATTTAGCTATGAAATGACTGTAATAACTCCTGATATACATGTTGTCTAATGCAAAACAATCAATGCAAGCAGTATGAACATAATTACAGAGCAGATAAAAAGAAAAGCAAAATGTTTATATTTTTCCATTGCACTTGACCCTGTGTCTTATAAATGTGTTTCGCCGCCTAATGGAAGCAGGAGTTACATTATGTTGCGGTATTCTTTAAGTAAAGGGAACACAAGTCAATAAGTGTGTTTGTGGGTCCATTTGAGCAACGCTGTGCATCAGTTGTCTGAAATGGAAAGATCAATTCAGAGCGAGACTCTACATCTGAGAAACAAGGGGGGGGGAATTGAACGCAAAGTATATTTCACTTTTATCTTCGAGATAGATGGGCGTGAGGTTAATTTAACATATTCTTGCTGCTTTCTGTATGTGTGAGCAGAGGCTACAGATAACGCCGGTGTGAACTTTGTCAAGTACAAGGGAGACTATTATGTCAGCACAGAAACCAACTACATGAGACGGATAAATCCCCAAAGTCTGGAGACAAAGGAGAAGGTAAGACAGCAACACCTGCGCACACGTGTCTGGTGGATTTATAACGTTGATAACAAGAACAAGAGGAGCCAATAAAGCTGCCTCTGTGCATTTAAGGTGGACTGGACCAAGTTTGTTGCAGTGAACTCTGCCACCGCGCATCCACATTATGACCAAGAGGGGGCAACATACAACATGGGTAACTCCTATGGTAAACAAGGTATGTCATAAAACAGAAAAGACATGCAAAGTAAACACATACAAACGTGAAAAGGGCCAATAATCAGAACTATCATCAATAACACTGAATTCAAAATATAATGTAAATAACCAGCAAATATGACCCCTTGTTTAACTCAATATTATTCTGGTAAATCGATGTCTGGTCTTTGAGAACTCTGACAGTTATGGGCAAACTTTGTGACCCAAGGGCCACAAACAAAATGCTAGCTTATCAGCTAAACCCATTTGAGACCTACAAATGTCTTCTTCTGAGACACTGAAGAGGCACCAAGAGCCCGCACAGCTGCAGCACAGTCGAGGCGTCACAAGAGGAGCTACAGGAAACAAAAAAGGACAAACGAGAGATGGTGAAAGACTGTGAAGCGGAGGGAGCGGAGGGAGGAGGAGGTGGAGCTGACCAGTGCAGGACACCACGCTCTGAAACGGGGACAAACCCAGGAGGCGGTGCACCGTTTCAGAGGATCAGAGGAGACTGAGGACAGCCAGCCAGGTTTCTCCCGAGTGCTACAGTTTCCCCGAACATCAAGGTCATGCGGGTCAGGTTGACGCACAGTGGCAGCGCGGCTCAGCCGCTGCAGCTCAGGACTAACACCTGAACACTATTTCGTTGTGCACTTGTACAATGACAATAAAGCACTTACTTACTTACTTACTTATTTGCTGAATTGTCTAAACTACGGTACATAAAAAAATAAAAAAATAAAAAACAGGTCTAGTGTCGGTTTAGAGGTTGTTATTTGTAGAACTGATCTAAGGAGCAGGTCAGACTGAACTGCTTTGCCGGCAAAATTATTATTTTAAATTGCGCCTTAGTTTTATCACATATGTGCTAGTCTGATTGCGTAACTGAATGATCTAAAACGACGATCCACTTTTGTCACAATCCGATACGCATCATGATACTTAGGGGCCGATCCGATACACATTGCGATACAGAAAGTTATTATAACAAATTATATATTTACCTTAAAATGCGTAAAAAGAAAACAGTCATGTGTCTAAAGTTTATAAACCAAATGCCATTTGACATTTATTGGAGTGTTGAGATTAAAAAGTGGATTAGCACAATAATATGTAACAAAGTGCTGTGTAACTGTTGAAAACAAAGGAGTGCATGAGGAAAATGCCTCCATACACAAGTATTGAAAGTATTTTGATACTTGAAGAAGTATTGATACTTTGTATTGCCGCACAAAATATTGCAATCTGATCCAATTTTGGCCCAGCGCTTGTGGCCTGTAAATGGTATGTTTCACTGTACAACTTCCTCTACAATGGTGAATCTTCTGTATTATCTGGTATTTTCTGTTTTTTGGTCCAAACAGGCTTTTTCTACAACATCGTCCGAGTGCCTCCTCCTGATGAGACAGCGGCAAAGACAGACTGTGCAGACCTGAGCGGGGCCAAAGTAATCTGCTCCATCCCTGCTGCCGAACCCAGGAAACCTTCTTATTACCATAGCTTTGGTGAGATCAACAGCACATAAGCAATCTCGGGCCACACTGAATTTAAATAGACTGCATGCTTCTACTTCCTATATCTATGAGAATTTGAATTTCTGAGGTTTTCCCCCAACTAAGTCTATACTGAAGTGCACTGTCCTCCTGTTGTCAAATGTAAATCAAAGTAACATTTGCCATGTGATTACATTTCTAAATGTAATGAAGAGAAAAATACAATATGTTTAATGGTGTTTTAGAATTAAATTATGTCTTAATTTGCCTCATGTTGTAACTGAAGACAAAAACACTTTATCTTGTGTGAATCCGTTTTAGGGTCACATTGGTAAAAAGGTTTTGTTTTCTGAGATCAGATGTATCTTATGATTATAATGTTCAATTAAATATAATAGATGGGACGTAGGGATTCCTCTGGGGCCTAATAATGTTGGGCTGTGGCTAATTGCTTTCAGAGACTGCCTAATATTAACTCAAAAGTAAAGAACGTCAGCCAATCAGCATATGCGACTTCAAGGCTCGGGCTAAATGAGCGTGTTTTCATTCCGGCCCAGCATCCCGATTATATCACTGTTTTTATTTCCAACAGACCATCCTCTCGTGCCCAAACGTGCCAGACCGTCTGGCTCCGTGAAATCTTACAAGTGAAGTGATGCGACACTGAATCAAACGACGTCACTATATTATTACGTGAAGTTATATTTGTCATCTCTGCACATAGTGTTTCAACCTTCACCATTTTTATATCATTTTACAATATCGAAAGACTTTCTTACTCTGATTGATAGAAGTCTGTCCACCTTCAAGCAAACTCTATACCACTGAGAATTTCCTCTAGGGCCTAACTGGGCGGAGGGATATTGACCTTTTAATGTTTTCTTTAAGTGTATCAGCAAAGAGACTGAAAAAAAGGCTTGACTTTGATAAGTTCTTCTAAGAAACTAATAAGCTCAGTCCACGTTAAGGGTAGCATGGTGGCACAGTGGTTAACTCTCGTGCTTGGTCGCGGGTTCGATTCTTGGACGGGGCTTTTCTGTGTGGAGTGTGGATGTTCCCACAGTGCCTGCAGAGGCTTCCTCCGCGTACTCCGTTTTCCCCTACCACTAAAAACATGTACAATGGGTGAATCCTCCAGCCAGGTGATTCTGACCATCAGCCTGGCTCCACATCTGGAGACGGGTTCCCAGGTGCCCCAGCGGCATCGAAGGATGGGTAAAATGCAGAGGACAAATTTCCCTATGGGGATCAATAAAGTATACCTTACCTTACTTACCTTAGAGTGTAAGTGTAGTTCAAGTGTAGCAGTAAAAACATGTTTGATATTGTGCGTCAGAAACATGACAAATTAGTCCAGAGTTAACTAGCCACGGCTGCCCTGGGGCTAACTTACTCAGTAGCCATTCTGCACAAATGTTCTCACAAACAATCTTTCACTCACTCAGGCAAAGGTAGATGACCTTGCTCAGTTGTACTACACCAGTAAGAACTGAACATGATTCAAACTACAAACTTTTGACTCCTCTGCCACCTGAGCCATTGACGCCCTTGACCAGAAATTACAATAGCATTTTGAATACTAACCAGCCATAACGCAGGCACATGTGCTACATGCATTAGCTCTACGGTGATTAAAGGCAAAGCAGGCAACGGTAATAACTGTACCTACAGTACAGTGATTATACTTGATTACCATTTCCTTTGGTTTAACACTAAATACTGGCATGTACTAACATGTCTGGCACAACAAGTATTTCCTACTGTGAAACATGTATAATTTTGCATGAAATTTAACCTGAATTTCCACATAATCTTGTTTTAAACAATCACACAGAGGAAGAGGACTTGACATAAACAACCCAGTAAATATCCACATTTTGACAAAATTTATTTGTTTCTAAACTCGGCCCCTGTTTATTTTCTGTTCTGCAGTCATGTCTGAGAACTACATTGTTTTTGTGGAGCAGCCCATCAAACTGGATCTCCTTAAGTTCATGCTGTACCGGATTCAGGGCAAAAGCTTCCATAAAGTGATGACCTGGGAGCCAAAATACAACACTATCTTCCACCTGGTCAACAGACACACGGGCAAGGTGGGTCAAGAGCAAACTACTGCAAAGAGAGGTCTGCTGAATACTGTGGCATAGGCAATATATGGGGTACAAAGGGAGCTAATGAATGGGGGAAAACAAGGGAGAAAAATTGCAAGCTAATCTCTTCACGCGCCCTTATTTATTTTGATGAAACTGCACTCTGATGGTCTGGCCTTTCCTCATACATTGTTACTCACATCTCATTACACGGCATACCCATTAGGCGCACAATGGCTAAATATATGCACACAATAGAGGCCCAGTCAAGAAAAAAACTTTATTTAACGTGTTCATATAACTTACTGTAGAAAGGGAAAAAAAGAAAAATATTATTGCAAGCTGTATTTATAGGACTCCTGGCTCCGATATAGAGTTTTTCTAATTGGATGGAGGAGTACTTTTCAAGCACAAATCAAAAAGTCATGTTTGTGGGGAGAGATCTTAATATCGATCTGTTAAATCCAAATAAACATAAAAAGACAGACGAATAGGTTTGTTTCCTCTAATAACTAAACCGAGTAGAATTACAACCCATAGTGCTACTCTAATAAACATTTTTCCAAATGAAATAGAAAGTGATATAGTCTGCGGACTAATGATATCAGTGATCACCTTCCAGTTTTTGTAATATACAAAAATGAAGATCAAAAAAATGAAGGGGAAACCATGTACTGGTTTAGAAGGGTAAAAACAGAGAACACTATCGATGCACTTAAAAAGGAGCTATTGATGCAAGCCTGGAGTATTATATACAGAGATAACGACACTAATAAAGCATATGATGAGTTTGTGCAAGTATTCCAAAAAGATTATGATAAAAATTGTCCAACAAAAAAATACTGTAAGTGCAAAGAAAACCCATGGATGTCTAAGGGATTGTTAAATGCATGCAAGAAAACAAAAACAGAAATATAAAAATAAATTGCCAGGTATCATTAGAAAATCTAAACAGGATTATTATAATAAGTTGAACAATATTAAAGGCTTGTGGAATATCTTAAATAGTTTAATTAGAAATAAACCAAGAATGATTATTTATCCACAGTATTTCAAAGATGAGGATAAAACTATAAAAAATAAGAATGAAGTAGTCGAAACATTTAATAAATTCTTTGTATACAAAACCTTGCTGCAAATATTGCAAACATTGAGAACTATAATTGCGAGCTGATAGACACAAATCCTAAATCCATGTTCCTCAATCCTGTTGAGGAAAAGGAGATACTGGACAATGTTAGAGGGTGTAAAAATAATAGCCTGGCATCCAAACTAATCTCCGATGTTTATTAATTAATAATGGTTGGCGAGACTATAAAAATAAAAACTCGACAGATTTTTATGACATGGATATGAAAACTTTAAAAAGTGTTATTGAAAGTGTCTCTAAGCCGTTAACTTACATCTGTAACTTATCGTTACAAACTGGACAATTTCCTGATGGTATGAAAGTAGCAAAAGTGATTCCTTTGTTCAAGGCAGGAGATAAACATCTCTTTACAAACTAGGCCTGTTTCCCTTTTACCGCAATTCTCAAACATCTTAGAGAAGCTTTTTAACTCTAGACTTGACAGCTTTATTGAAAGTAATAAATTACTCTCAGATAATCAGTTTGGTTTTAGGAATAATCAGTCAACTTCACACGCGCTATAATTGATGAAATAACTAATGCTGTAGACAAGAAGAAATATGCAATAGGGTCATTTATTGACCTGAGTAAAGCATTTGACACAATAAACTATGATATATTAATTAAAAAGCTAGAACATTATGGGATTAGGGGGGTAGCACTACAGTGGGTCACCAGATACTTAAAAAATAGAAAACAATGTGTGAAAATAAGTGATTACCAGTCGAGTTGTCAAGAAATTGTGTGTGGTTTACCTCAAGTTTCCATTTTGGGTCCAACATTGTTTAATATGTACATTAATGACATTTGTAAAACTTCTTTTGCCAATGAGGCAAATCAAAATCAAAATATTATGTTGCTTAATGTAAGATTGATAATGTAATTATAACAGGTAAAGTTAAATCACAAAAGGGTACGTTGTGTGTATGTGTGCATGCTGTGTTCCCAGGCTCTTGTATCTTGTACTTTGTAACATGCTCCCTGTACTAATGTGATTTGATTAAATGTTTTAATTGCAATGATGTTGGGGGTGGGTGCTTCTAAGCTTTTGCTTCAGCCCACACCTTTTGAATTTTAACTGCTCAAGTAAAGTAATAAACTAAACTAAACTAAACTAAATTATTATATTTTTTTGCTTTTTTTATTGGATAGGAAAGTGAAGTGAGATACCAGTGTGCACCCATGTTCACCCTGCATCAGATAAACGCGTACGAAGACAATGGGTTTTTGGTGATGGACATGTGCTGTGGAGACGACGGAAATGCAATTGGAGAATTCACCTTGGAGAATATTCGGAGAAAGAGTGGTGAAGAAATGGATAAGGTAAAAATTATACAATCTGATACTTAATGGCGCTCTGGTTGTGGTCCAAATTCTCATAACATTTTGAATATAATCCTTGATAAGTATATAAGCATTTCAGAGTTTCACTTATGTACATATAAATGGGTGAGCGATAGGGAAAGAAAAATGGTCAGACAATCTTCAAAACAGCACCCATTGTGGGCTGCGTTCAGTCTGCAGAATTCAGAATGACATTGGTCCAACAGGGGTGATGCAGTGAAAGCCTGCCTATGTCCTGGCCAACAGATGAGCTACTGTAGCTAAAGGAACAATGGCAATATATGCTTCAAATTTGTTTTTGCAATTGTGCTCTACTGTATTCTTGGTGAGTGGAAACTTCCTTTTTGATATTCTTGGTTGTCTTAGTGTGCAAATCATAGTTCCTGAAAGGGGTAATGGTCTTTTGACATTTTGCTTTTTTGACTGAAATATACTAAACTAATCTAAAGGATTGTTCAAAAAGCAACAGTTATGGCTCTGCCTGGTGCTGGAAGTAAAAATTCCATTAAATAATTAAATCGACTTTTACACAATCAACAGTTTAAAAGCCTGACGGAGGCTAAGCAACTATGTGCTGACTATATCTCAGATATTTTACATTTAAAAAATGCCAAATACTTGAAAATGCTATAACACTTCATGTCACGACTTACCACATAGCTGATTAGTTGCTTTTGTACATTTACACCCTTAATATTAATTATTTTCAAAAGGTCTATGGAGATTTTAAATAGAATTGTTATGCTTGGTTTACACATTGGCAAGATGTACAAACGCCATTTTTCCGTCATTCATAACTTCCAGTACCAGGGTAGAGCCTGGACTGTTGAGCAGCAATGAAATCTCAATACGATTGTTTTCAATATATGTGAGTATAATCTTTTTGTTTTATTTTATTTTCAGTTTTACAATGACTTGTGCAGAAACCTTCCGAGGAGATACGTCTTACCTCTTAATGTGGATGAACAGACTCCACTGGACCAAAATCTCATTACACTCAACAACTACACAGCCACAGCAGTGAAGACCAAGCCCAAGGAGGTAAAGCGTATGTGGTCATAATCATAATCAACCATATGTACACGGCAAAAACGTGTTGAAAGAAAGCAGAATAAGCTGCCAAATGTCTGTTTTTGCAGACACACCAAGTAAAGAAAGCGGCCTATAATTCTGACAAAAAAGACCCCATGGCCTCCCACACAGTCACTCACTCAGTGCAATTATCCGGCGTGAGTAGACAGTGAATCCAGGGTGTGCAAATGTAGTGCATCGACGTACAAAAGCTAAAAACATGTCATGTTGAGAGCCCACTGTTCTGAGCAGTAATTGCTTTTTCTTAAAATTGCACACTTATACATTTTGAGGCCCTAAACCAAGTTCTACTTATATATCTAACCAATCCTCATTCTATTTATATAAAGCCAATATATCAAAGGTGTAAGATGGTGGCCTGATGGACAATGTCAAAAGTCAGTCAATTGTGAAGTCGATAAGTTGTGTTTGCTTTGTAATTGTGCATACTGTAATAAAATCTCTATTCAATGTCGTTTTCAGGTGGTATTGACCCATGAGGAGCTGCATGACGACACTCTGTTGCAGTATGGAGGCCTGGAGTTCCCTCAGATCAACTACACTCAGTACAACGGCCGCCCCTACCGCTACTTCTACTCCTGTGGCTTCGGACACGTCTTCAGTGACTCTCTGCTCAAGATGGACGTCCACACAAAGGAACTCAAGGTCTCTTCCTACCCAACATGTTCTCTTCCTTTGGCTGCCAGCACTTGCTTATACCATGATTTTTATAGTCTCAAAAATCTACAAAATAAATTGTAATGTGTGCAGGTGTGGCGTTTCCCTGGCTTGTACCCGTCTGAGCCTGTCTTTGTAGCTTCCCCCGGAGCGACTGAAGAGGATGATGGTGTGGTCTTGTCTGTCATCATTACACCCAGAGAAGTATGTTGTAAAAATCCCCAAACCTTTTTCAACTTAAATTTTATGATGTTTGTGTACAATTATGTAAGCAGCAATTACAGTGAACATTTCTCTGTGATCTCAGATATAACTGATATTTTTATTCCAGGAGAAAAGCACTTTTCTGCTGGTTCTGGATGCCAAGACCTTCATAGAGCTGGGCAGGGCTGAAGTGCCTGTCAATATCCCGTACGGGACCCATGGCGTGTTTAACGAGATGGGCTAGACGTGAGCTTGTCTCCAGCAGATGTCCGAAATAGAACCACGGTATCTTTGCTGGTATCATTGTCTCTAAACATCTTCTACTGTAAATAAAAGAAGTCAAGCGATGTCCTGATTTGTCCTGCCATTACGGTTAGAGATGACAATCAACAAGACGGGAAGTCTAAAGTGGCTCCTGAAAACTGATAAAGTTTGTCCTCTATACATTCACTCCAGTCCTGAGTGGAAATGTCCAGATATGAAGCTTTTTGTGAAAATATAGGTCGATACAAACATTAAAATAATATCCATTTCCCTGTTTCTGCCTAAAGTGTTTTAGCACCATCAATCCAGACGAAATGCTATATTCCCAGTGAGAACAGACAGCACTTAGGATACATAAAAATGCATCACAGGAAATTCAATTTCTGTCAAAGTAATGTGATAGAAATGGACAATGGCTGAAATGCCTGGAAAACAAATAGATCTCACTGGTCAATCGCCTCCATGCAGTCTGGTAGAGGTCACATCTGAATGTTGTAGCAGTTTATTTGCTCAAAACAAACCAGAGCGATGTTGACACACACACACACAGTTAGACACAAATGCACAGGGAAGAGTAGTCTGCTGCAATTACCACTATGCTAAAGGAAATGTGTCAAATCAGAATAAGGCTATTCATTTATCTTAACGCTGCACTGGTCAACCTACTGCCATCGTAAATGACATCTGGACTTAATTGTATTGCGTATTTTCGCTAGCCAATTAATTTACGACATGTGAAAAGCGCTGTACAAATAAGCTTCCATTCCAAAGTTAAATGATTAAGGTATTCAAACTAAACATTTTAATAAGACTTGCTCTAGAAATAAAAAAATCAACTGAATTGCTCTCAATTTAAACTTCAAGGCTCATGCTCTGTCTGTGTTTTCTCATGCACACTGGACTCCCTGGAAGCTCATTCATTAGCCCGTAACTGCTAATGTAATCAGTAGAGGATCAGGTTCAGCAGCACTGTCTCCAAAGGCCACGTCTGATTGGAAGACATATGACCCCTGACCCGAGAATATGCAGAATATTTTAGCCGAGTATGCATTATCTGAAGCCCAAAAGCAAATTCTATGTACTATATGAAGTCAGATGAAGCGGTCATTGCATCTTTTAAAGGGCCTGTCCTGATATTAAAGTATACATCTTTAGCAATAATCTAAATTCTTCGTAGTAGACATCAATTGGCTTCTTGACCATAACTGATTTCGGGGTGTCAGACCGGGGTGAATGGTAGCTTACTGTTTATCCAGGGCAGAGAGGACCCATCAAAGCCTATGCTTAAAGCCATTTAGAAAATGTGTGGTAGTGGTTTATGTCGATGGGCATTTTGTGCGACATCCTTCCCAGTGTTGAGTTTGTTATCCAAGTCATGATTTCATTGGACACAAGTGAGCATGCACCTCAACAGTAGAATGTTACGCACACACTAAATTAAATACATTTTTTGGAGCAAGTCGTTAATATACCAATAACACAATTTTTTAATAGATGAAAGTATCCTGACCGTTTTCGTTATAGCTGACCATATGACAGTGACTATGGCCTCATTTAAAACAACTGTGGGTGGGTTACATGGTAATAGAAGTACCATGGTGCCATGTATCCACCATAAAGATATCATGTGAGGAACATTATGTTAATTTAGGTAAAGTAAATGCAAACGTGATTGTATTGATTCATTGGTCCAATGTTTTCGTCATCTTGGGAAATTATGCAATCGTTCTCTTTAATCATAATGCACAAGTAAATGCAAATGTTTTCCAATTAGCTACTGCCTGGGTTGGTTGCATATGCAGTAAACAGTGGAGAAGCTATGATCATGCAGCAATGAGGCAGGATGCTTTGTGCTGCTTTTACAGTGGCCCCATAATGACAGAGCCGTCCAATTCTACAGGGACATGAGGATGAGCCCGGCCAATAAAGGCAGAATCAGGCTGATTTTAGCGTTATAACAGCAGCTTCCCTCTTGGAGCCCAGACTGGGTTGACAGTCAAACATCATTATGAGCCAGTGGCCTTGCCGTTTGTCACTGTCACTGCCTCTAAAAAGAGACTTTGTTTTCAACTTCTCTGAAGATTTATGACATTCCAGTCACTATTTAAGCAATGATGCACAACAAAGTCATTTTTGTTAATGTGAGGCCACAGTGAAAAATGGCAGATCCTGCGGTTTGTGGGTTTCCTTCCTTTGCGAACATGCAGCGTATAATGTGGAGCATTGTATGGTTTCCTTCACACGTCAGATGACGTGTTGTGGGCAACATGTTACTGATAACCATTAACCATAAAGACATTTTATCATCTCTGGTCAATCTCAAAAACTATTTTTGCTCAGTTACGTCAGTGTGCCTCGAGAATTGAGACTGAATGTTTTATGTGAAGCAAAACTGATTCAGTGACATTGCTGATCTGTCTGGCTGTGAGACCTGACGCCAACACATTATTTTACGCACTAATCGTGTTGGTGGTTTGGCATTGACACTGTACAGCTCTATTTAATGTCAACAAAAAGGAACGTAAATATCTTTATGAAAAGATTAACATCTTGCCAGAAGGAAACGATAGGCCTACACAATAACCGTTTCTGAAAATCAATTGGCTTTCACATAAAATCCCTGGGCAATATCACAAAAGATCAAAGAAAAACTAGTCGGACCAAAGGAGGTCAGTGTAATTTCACTGTTGAGCACCGCGCTTTCCTGCAGGAGGAATATAACTGAGATTTCTTGGGGGTTGTTATTGGACCACGCTGGAAGATCGAGTTCCTCCTTTTCCAATAGTGACTCGATTAACAGCGCCCTCTGTCGGTTTCCCACTCACCTGACTTTATAAAGTGCCGCGACTCCTCAACACGCACACAGTGCGAGAGGAGCGTTCAGCTTGTTCAGTGCCCGCGTGAGCCTGCGCTCTGTAGCCTACTTTGACAGAGTTATTCTTCCCTGTTAGAGACACTGGCAGAGCGCACAGATCGTGTGAAGGAATGCTTTAGGGGCAAGTATCTCTTGGAGCAGCTGGATGCCTATGATGCGGAGAGTGCAAGTCTCTCGAGTTTGTGGCAATGATCGCTCCAGAGACGGACCCTGAAACCGACTGCATGGATTCATTGATTGACTGAGTGGCATTTGTTTTCTTTTTGTCCACCGGGGGATTTATTTTGTGACGTGGACAGACAGTTTAACATTGTGGAATATTGTTGGGGACCGAGGATTTGATGAGGCGCATGCATTGTGGAGTTGAATGAGGATATTTATTTGTTACACTTAGCTTTTCCTTGGGTCAAGGATCCTGACAGAGCTGTCTATCTGTTAAGGCGGAGATAATTGCAATTGGACCCAAAGTCGTCTGCTCATCGCCTATCAAGTTCATCATGAAGTCTGGCACAGCGTGGATGTGCACCTATGTCTGCTTCCTGTTCTTAGGTGGGGAATCAAACAGAATGACATCCTCTGCATAACATAATCTAACACCAGTACTCATAGTCCTCACAGGCTGCACGAACTTTACAATTGAGCTAATGAAGACATAACGTTTACATTGGAAAATGCGACTTACAAATATAAAACGTTTTGACCTTCTGAGAAATAAAAGATTGTCTTTTTGAAAACTAAATTCTATCAACCTAATCTCCAGGATAAAACAGGTATTTCAGTCAGCCTTAGTAATTAACATGCCTGAAGGGTTCATAAAATATTACCACTGCCAACTTCGTGTCACTTTTTTTCTCTCACGAATGCGGTCTTCTGCCAAAAGCAAGTCTCTCCATCACCACAAGGGGGCCCTCGTGTCATTTCGCCATGAGTCAGTGCAGTGATTTAAAGTAGGCTAGTACAAAGATGCGCTTGAATCCTGACTGCTGTCGAGTACCAGCACCTCTGTCTATTTTTGACAAGTATGAGAGGAAATACAAGTGTGAGGGTGACACAGTTCTTTATCTTTTACATGTTTTACTGATACATTCACAATACTTTTTATGCATAATAAGAACTATATTACTGTATAAATGCAATGTATTCAACAGGTCCTGAACATGAGCTATGTATTTAGACTGACCTAATTTCGCACTTATTGTTTCCTTAACACACAGTTTCTTTACAGATTTTGTCATTGAAAAAAATAGAACAACCTAATTATAATTTTCCCCTTTGGTCTCTGTGCAGAGGAGGCAATGAGTTCCTGGGATAGCCCCTCGTCTGTGTCTGTGTCCTTGCTCAATGACGGCCCTGTGCCCGCCGGGCCTCTGCCCAGTGCTCAGCCAGAATGGGTGGACTGCATCCAGGCCAGTGACATGTGCAACCAAAACCCCCACTGCAGCTCTCGGTACCGGGTCATGCGCCAGTGCCTGGTGGGAAAGGAGAAGGAGGCCATGCTGGATAACAACCGGGAGTGCCAGGCAGCACTAGAGGTTCTGTTGGTCAGTCCGCTGTATGGCTGCCGCTGTAAGAGGGGCATGAAGAAGGAGCTGCAGTGTCTGCAGAACTACTGGACCATCCACATGGGGCTCATCGAAGGTATGAGCCAAATCCTACTTTATAAGGCTGCTGCCAGACAAATTCATATCTCATCATTTATTTAATGTGTAGTCGTTTTATTTTATAAACTCGTAGTCTATAAAACTTTTAAGTGTTTTGATATGAAAACTCACTAAACCTTCAACATCTTTTGTGGCATTAAAGAGAAACATCCTTTACATGGCGAGGCTGATACAGGAAATACATTCATTTGAATGAAGGAACATTACTATTCAGTGTAAGAAGTATAATATAATACAATACTGCTGTGTGAGGATTTAGACATATGTTGGGACCTTGAAACCATTTATTGTCCAATAAATGTTAATAACATCCATGGAATGATATATGTGAACAATATTTCAGTTACAGGATCAGGCAGTTCAGTGTTCATGAGTGGAATCGGGGACAGAGCGAGGGCTCTAAAAGATTAGTGCATATTGACAGATCTGTTGCTACACCTGATAGTTACCGCTGATGAAATCTTTCCAGCTGTTTCATTAAAGGCTTTATACAGTAAACTGCCATCCGTTATGGAGTGATTTTCATATTGAACAAAAGAGTTTATTTGTACATAGTCATGTAAAAGGAGATAACTATATAAAGCTCAGTGTGTCTTCAATTGCTCAATCATCCATCTCAATTAACCTTCCATTATTTAAATTTAACCTTCTATAGGTCCCAGACTGGGAGGAAGGATACACTACCCTATTCCCTTATGCCCTCTTACCGATACCCAAAAGCCCTGATGAAAAATATAAATGCTTTCCTACTTTCCTCTACTGCCCTCTCGGAGGTATAATGGAGCTGTGATGGGATTACATTAGGCAGACCTGTTATGGTAGACTTATTGGTTTTCACCTAAAGTGTTCCATATTACCATGTAATCCGGTTATAGCAGTGAAAGTCCTGTGGCCCTTATGTGTCCACTTAGGCCCGATACAAAAACACACTATAATTCAACATACAAGGATCCTCTAACCACCAGATCCCTCTCCACTCCCTGGCCTGTGCACTACGCCGAAGTTTGTTGAGCGTCATGCCGTGTAAACACAGAGGGCCCTAATGTTTTCTGCTGTTTGAACTAATGGTTGGAAAGAGGGCAGAGTCTGTGCAGCTTTGAGCTTTCTGGGCTTTTGTGTGGTGATCCATGAAGTTATTAGTGAGGCTGACTGCTCATAGCACCAGCCACACTTCATTGGACTGGTGACAGCAGAAGGTCCCTGACAGGAGCTCAAACAGAAATGTAATGGCATGGATTCTCCCCAGGCCTCTCTCCTCCGATTCACTCGCACTCTTTGCTCTCGCGGTGATCTCTTATTTCATTTTCAATTTCCCACACTTTTTCCCCAATGAAAGGAGAACATGCAGTACTTGAATATACAGCGCTTCGCGAAAGTCATGGAAAGGTTTATAGGAAGGAACAAGGTGAAATCCTGAATGAAAGGACAAAGTAAAGTCTAGGGAAAAATCTTGAAGATCTAAATAAGAATAGACAAGACAAGGATTCAGTCTCACGTACCACAAAAAAAAAAAAGCGCTCTCTAAGAAATCTCTAATCTTAAATTCAGTAATATTAAAATAATAACAATTGTTCTGTTCAAAGCCTTGAAAGATGGCTCGATGTCAGAACATCCCTGCCTCACAGCCAAAGTCCGGGGTTTGATTCGTGGACAGGGTGGGGTCTTTCTGTGTGGAGTTTGGTTATGTTCTTCGGGTGCTCTGGGTTCAAGGATGAAGGAACATAGATGGGAAATTTCCTTACGGCGCAATAAACTGTACTTGAAATCAAACTTAAAGACTTCTTTTAGAACACTTTTATGGAAGAAGAAATCTTTATAACCCAAAATGAAAAATTGAGCTTTTCCCACATGGTGCCCTCATGGCCTGCGAACCGTGTCCTGTTTTGGCCCTTGTTGTCTTTGGAGATAAAACCCCACTTTAACTCAAATGAATGCTCTTACAGTGACGCTTTAATCTAATCACGATCCATTGCGCAGTCAAGCAGGCTTTGTTAAGTGGAAGCGATCTATGTACAGCATCCATCTCGGCAAACAAACTCCCATGGCACGATCCCAGCAGACCCAGGGCAAATGGGCCTAGCACATTATCGTTAGCGGGCCAAACGGGAAGATTTCAGCCTGAATATTGGGTCATGTTAAGATAATGCGGGAGTGAAGGAGAAGGCAGTGATATGCAGTTTTACTGAATAACCAGGAGAAGAACAAGAACACACAACACGTTTACTTTGAAATGGCTGTATAACTTCCTCCTATTCATTTTGGAGATAATCTTGACATACTGTATGCTTTAGTAATCCATTTGAGTTTTCTTTGGTTTAGACATTTAGATTCACAGTCATAATTTAATCAAATTTAGATCTATTTTACATCATTTATAGACTGTTCAGTTCTGATTTACTCTCGATAGGTTTGGTGTTACTTAGAAGGTCAAATGCTTAATGAGAATACTCACCTGTCCATCCGTGTACTCTCTCTCCTAAGACAACTCACTATGCCATCCCCTTTATTTTCACTGTGATCTCTTTATTAACCAAATTGCTTTACTGCTACAAAGGGTGTGTGTAATTACTTTAATTTTAACTTCAAATAATCAAAATGGCCAATTCCACATGACAACTTGTGTTTGTACAAAGAAAAAGACTTTATCATCTTCAGCTCAATTTGAATCATTTCATCAATAAAAGAGACACAAATTTGTTGAAATGAACTTTTCACTGCATATTTTCTGAGTGGCAGAAATCCACTGGAACATTGACTTTGAGCTAAGGCCAGCCTTCTCTTTGATCGGTGTGTGCTCGGTTACCTTTAGGCAGCTGAACTGCGCTGTATGACTTACACGCCTCGGAAAAAGAGCGCTCTAATAGCCTGCTCTGAGCTGTGCTCCATGACGCTAATGGTGACCTGTTAATTGTGTTTGTTAACTGAAAATGGCAGCTAAATTCAATGTGTCAATATAGCCGGCCTTGACAGATAATGTGTGGTTTTGCTTTGAATAGGTCTGTATCAGTGTCGCCAATGGGCTCTGTAGCCACTAGAATCTATAATAAAAGTAATTATCAGGAAAGAAATATCGGTTTCTGCAAAGAAAGTGCTAAGGCGGCTGTGGCTCAACTCAATTGTACCTTATTATTTATAGTTTTGTGGATGCAACCTCGTAGGCCCGTGGATTACAAAGTTGGCTTTTAAGAGACATATTCAATGAAGGTACTTGATTCATCTTCTGTACTCAGTAGTTGAAGTCTTCGAACGTTTCGCCTCTCATCCAAAAGGCTTCGTCAGCGACAAAGGTCACAATCTGCACGCAGCTGAATATATAGACCAATAGGGAGGAGTTAGGGTAGGCCCGTCTCCTCCCCTCTAATCACAGCTACTCTCACCCGTGGGTAAACCCCTTTGAAGTAGAGTGTCTCTAACGATCTGCTCACCTCTGTATCGGTCAATCATGTCCTATTCATAGATAATCACTACCCAGTAGCTGTCCTATTCATGGCTGATCACTGCTAATTATCTGCCTATTGTTCTTTTGTTGGCTGAGGTGCCGTCCCTTCTCCTGAAGGAGTACAGTGGCGGAAGATTTAAATCTGAGACCGCCATTTCGATTAATGGAGGGGTTTTCTTTCCTGACAAAAATAGCTTCTTTAACTCCTCTTTCAAACCAACGTTCTTCTTTAGCTAAAGTTTTGACCTCCCTGTCCTCAAAGGAGTGGTTGGAGGCTTTGAGGTGGAGGTGCACCGCCGACTGAGGGCCGCTTGTGCTTTCTCTTCGGTGTTGATGAAGTCTCTTCTGTAGAACTTGTTTCTTTTCTCCAATATAATGTTCTTTGCATTCTTCTTCTTTGCATTGAATAGAATAAACCACATTGTTTTGTTTGTGGCTCGGAGTTTTGTCTTTGGACTAATTTTTGTCTCAGTGTGTTCACCGATTTGTGGTACACTGGAATCCTGTGTTCCCTAAAGATTCTCTGAAGTTTCTCTGAGACCCTGGCTACATACGGCATTTCAACTCCCTTTCTTCTTGGCTCTGTAGTCTGTCTGTCTTGTTCTTTGGGTCTTCTTGCCCTTTGTGCTTTAGTGAAAGACCAGTTAGGATAGCCACAGTCTGAGAGGGCTCTCTGGACATGTTGCTCCTCTTTGGTCTTTCCTTCTGCACTGGTAAGCATCTCTTTAGCTCATGATGACCCCCTAGTTTGTGCTGAGGTGAATGGTTAGAGTCAAACATCAAATACTGGTCAGTATGTGTTGCCTTAAGAGACATACTGACGAGAGGTCGACCGATATGGGTTTTTCTAAGGCCAATGCCGATATGCACGGCCGATATTTTTGACTGATTTTTCCAAATGTCTGGTCTATACTCCTGTAAAAACCTAAATACTTGGCTGCTCCAGCAGTGGCCGATTTTATTTTATTAAATAAGTAGGTGCTTTATTTGTCATTGTACAAACATACAACGAAATAATGTTCAGGTGTTAGTCCTGAGCCACTGCGACTGAGCCACGCCACCATTGTGGGTCAGCCTGACCAGCATGTTTTTGTTGGTAGAGGAAACCGTAGCACCCAGAGGAAACCTGGCTGACTGCCTTCAGTGCTCCTCTGATCCTCTGAAACAGTGCACCGCCTCCTGGGTTTGTCCCCGTTTCAGAGCGTGGTGTCCTGCACTGGTCAGCTCCTCCGGCAAAGACGTACAAAAGTATCCAGTAAAACAGTGTGGAACACAGAAACCACAAATGTTCGCAGAAAAAGGCAAAACAAATGCAGCTTTATCGAGAGAGAGGGAGGTTGCCTCCTGTTTAAACGTCGCCTTGACAATTACTTTACTTAAGTAATCATAAGTAATGGTGCGTTCCACTTGATCTCGACTTGGAAATTTCTACTGGAACGTGCACCAACTCCGTAATTCCGATTCGGAAACTCGGGACAGAATCAGCTCGCCCAAGAAGGAGCGCTTAAAGATGGCTGCGCCCAACGTGACATGCAACGCAGGTAAAGCTTCAATAAACCACGTTATTTGGCAGATGTTTCCCAAATAAACTTGTTAGATGTCAACGCTCTCTAGCTAGCGGCTCATTAACGGTAAAAAAACAAACAAAAAAAGAAGATTTGCCTCAACACAAGTTCAGGGGTACCATACAGACAGATTCACGGTGTGCAATGGGCTCTCCAGTTTCACCCATAGTGGCTAACCTCTACATGGAGGAAATGGAGAGGAATGCCTTGGCCTCATACCCAGGAATCAAACCCAGTCTGGTTCAGATATGTAGATGACACGTGGATCAAAATTAAAGAGAAGGAAGTGGCACCTTTTACAGATCACATCAACGCTGTGGACCCCAGCATTACATTTTCTCAGGACAACGCTAAGGAGAAACAACTTACCTTTTTAGATTGTAAAGTTATCATAGGGAAAACGGACAACTTCAGACAGAGGTTTACAGGAAGGCAACTCATACTGACCAGTATTTGATGTTTGACTCAAACCATCCACTCCAGCACAACCTAGGGGTCATCATGATGCTCAGACATAGAGCTAAAGAGATGCCTACCAGCGCAGAAGGAAAGACCAAAGAGGAGCAACATGTCCAGAGAGCCCTCTCAGACTGTGGCTATCCGAACTGGTCTTTCACTAAAGCACAAAGGGCAAGAAGACCCAAAGAACAAGACAGACAGACTACAGAGCCCAGAAGAAAGGGAGTTGCAATGCCGTATGTAGCCGGGGTGTCAGAGAAACTTCAGAGAATCTTTAGGCAACACAGGATTCCAGTGTACCACAAATCGGTGAACACACTGAGACAAAAATTGGTTCATCCCAAAGACAAAACTCCGAGCCACCAACAAAACAATGTGGTTTATTCTATTCGATGCAAAGAAGAAGAATGCAAACAACATTATATTGGAGAAAAGAAACAAGTTCTACAGAAGAAATTTCATCAACACCAAAGAGAAAGAACAAGCGGCCCCCAGTCGGCGGTGCACCTGCACCTTAAAGCCTCCAACCACTCCTTTGAGGACGGGGAGGACAACATTTTAGAAGAACGTTGGTTTGAACGAGGAGTAAAATAAGCTATTTTTGTCAAGTAAGAAAACCATGAACGGGAATGGTGGGCTCAGATTTAATCTTTCTTCATTTTACTCCGAACTCCTTCGGAAAACCGACAGGGCACTGCCAATCCAATGAGACAGCACCTCAGCCAGAACAATAGGCAGGTAATTAGCAGTGATCAGCCATGAATAGGACAGATAATGGGTAGTGATCATCTATGAATAAGACAGGACTGACCAATACTGGGGTGAGCAGGTCATTAGAGACGCTCTACTTCAAAGGTGTTTACCCACAGGTGAGAGTAGCTGTGATTAGAGGGGAAGAGCCGACCCAACCCCAACTCCTCCTTGTGGTCTTTATCTAAGCTGCGAGCTGAGCGGGACTTTTGTCGCTGACGAAGCCTTTTGGATGAGAGGCGAAACATTCGAAGACTTCAACTACTGAGTACAGAAGATGAATCAAGTACCTTCGTTAAAAATGGACAACTCCTTTACGACTGAGAGCTTACACAGACATTATCCTTAATTAGCCAAAGTGGGAGCACACTGTCATCACTGAAAATGGCAATTCCACGGAAAGATATTTTTTCTCAAGCTCATTGTACGTTAGCATTACAAAGGTCTCCATGTGAAACAGTAAGAGCCCTTTAAAGGAACAGGTCACCGTTTTTCCATACTGAGATATGTTCTTACCTGAGCTTAGACGAGTGGATACCTACCTGTATGGTCTTTGTGCGTGCCCGTGGAAGTGGTCGCTTCTAACTTCACCCCGTTTGGAGCCATAGGAATATGCTGGGAGAGGCCAAATGCTAACAACATCTTTAGTCGTTTTGCGTGACTGAGGGCACGCACAAAGACCAGACAGGTACGTATCAACTCGTCTAAGCTCAGCTCTATATCTCAGTATGTAAAAACAGTGGCCTGTTCCTTTAATGTCAGCCGGTGATGTATGTAAAAAAGGCCTGCTGTGAAAAACTGCGTTCTGGAGGGCAGGAACGAGTGCTGTAACCCTGACAGCAAGTGCATATACGTAAATGATGGTGAGGGTGAAAAATGTTTGAAAGTGAAATAGAGATTGCCGCGAATAAAAAGCAGGAGAGAGAGAGGACCTCGGGAGCGAGGGGTGTTCAAACACATAGGAAGTGGGGTTACCAAGGTACACAGTATTCCTTGGTGAAACTATCATTACTATGAGCAATGGTAGCAGTCACCGGCCATTACCTTAGCCATCCACTGTCATAAGGAGCACATTTTTCCAGCCGAGCCCGGTCTCGGTGTGTAGTAGAGGCTGGCTGCTGCATGCTGAATACGTCCTCTTCATTCTCCCCCTCTATACAGCAAGGGCCCTACAGCAAGTCCACTTCATCATCAGAGGAAGGGCCCGTCGATACCTACGGGACAGGATCGATACAGGCTCTCAGCTCTAGACTCCGCTGCCCATTCACCCCTTTCATCTCTTGTCCCAAAACCTGAGAGGGATCAGTACAAAATGATGACAACACAGGCCCACGTCGTGTCAGGGTAAATCTGACCAATGATTTTCAATAGTGCAGGGTCCTACAAACTCAAGACAGGCAGCTGAAAATGTTTGGTTTTCTAAGCGCCATCTTTAAGGGATCAAAATGAGCATTACTAAATAGGATTATGTAACACAGGCTCTCCACTCTTTGAGCTAGTTGTAAACCAGTGCATTAAGGTGTGGGCACTGGGGCAAGTATTGGAAATGAACTTGTCCATGATCATAATTACAGTTAGAAGCGTAACCAACAACAAGTGACCCATCTTAAATCAGTCCTGTTTAATTGTTAAGGTTTTTGGTCATTTGACCATATTTTATAGAACAGCATAAGGTTAAAGGATGTGACAAGTATATGGACAGGCACTCAGCAAGTTGTCGGGACTTGAACCTAAGATGCTGAGAACAGAAATGTATCCGATGCACAGGACTAATCCAGTCCTAATCTAGGATTTAACAATACGATTCAATTAAAGAAAAGAAAGAAGAGTATTCCGTCATATCAGTGGGCCTTAAATATAGTCTCAGAATGGCCATGGGCAGGTATGGAGCGGCACAGAGGGTAGTGGCAGTGCAGATGAAGTCTTTATAGTTGAGTGCGTCAGTCTGTATCAGAGGAAGCGAGTGAATGACGGGCCATTCTGTCAGCTCACTGAATACTGTCGTGATGTGGGCATTAAGACTCACTCAGACGGAGGGGCGAGTGGCACGGAGTGCTCGTGAATGATGTCAACAGGCTGCTCACTGCTCTGTCACCTCTGTATCACTGATTCAAAGAGCGCTTTCCAGAATAAAAGCAAAGCCAGGATCTCTCTCTCTCTCTCTCCCCCTGTCTCTCTCTCTGCACAAACGTTGGCCACACGACAGGTTTCAATCATAATTTTCTGTAATTAGTTAAAGAGTTTACGATAGCTTTCAGTGAAAGCATTTCAAAAAGCGCTGTCCATTGCACTCCAGAGTAAAGATACGCCCAGCCATAAACTCAATGCTCCCTGCACATCAGCAGTCAGGTATAAAGAAATGAATATGTGACACTACAGAGTTTGACAGTAAGGTGAGTTGTTGTGGCTGGATGGCTGAAGTAGGGCATCCATTGAAGTTGCAAGTGAATTTTCGATTTAAAACAGTTGCTTCAAAAAGGACATATGGTGTACAAATGTAGAATAAATGTAACGCTGATAATTTATTGTGATGACTCATCCAAAAGGGAAGTAACAATTGTAACATAAAAAACAAAACCTTTTTTTACAGGCCCTATGGCTAATTCTTGTGTAACAAAATTGTAAAAGCAGACAATACAGCAGAAAGGGCCGTAAAATAAAACACCTTTATCGATTGTGAACCAGCAGACCAGTTTAGCCTACAATGCAGTATTGCTCCACTTCGCTCCCTGAAAATTGCGAAATGTGGAAAGCGGTATGTTAGAAATGCAATAGGAACTTAGGAATGAATTTGGACCACGGCTATCAAATAAAAACTCTGCCGTCCACATCATCAAACACACGCTCCCTCCATAAACAATAAACCATGTCACACCTGTCGTACAATATCTCCACTGGCCTCCGTCACACTGCATTCTCTAAAAACTCACAAAACTCTGTTCCTCACATTCAAAGCCATCCATAACCTTACCCTCCATACCGTCGTCATATTTCCTGTCCCACCTGCCCGCTTTCTCCGCTCCTCCCTCTCTCTCCAGCTGTCTGTACCCCCTGCCCGCCTCATCACCACGGGGAGTAGGGCCTTGAGACTGCGCTGTCCTTTTTGCATGTATGCAGTTTTTTAACTTCGTACACGGCCTCTAAACTGTTACCCGCACTGAAAGGTAAAACAACGATGTAGTGAAACCGATGTGTGTAATTTCACAAGGTTCAATTATCTGCATTTGGGATATTTTCAAGGCCCCATAACAATTTCGTACCACCAGGCAGAATTTACACCTCTTTGTAAATGTTGTACCTGGTATTAAAAAGCTGATTTAGGTGCGCCGCCATGTAGCCATTCCTATTACCATTACATTTACATAGCCAAAAGGGAGGACTGAAAAATCCAGCTCTCATTTTCTTAGCCATGTTTGCTCGCCGCCTCCGCCACGGATCGGAATTGTGACTGGAAATATTATTGTGAGCTAATCCAATATCCCGTTTGTGTGGTGGAAATTGAGTTGAAAATGTCAATACGACTTCAAAAGCAGGAGAATGTGAACCTAATCACATATACGGTGGTTGACAAAGTTTTCTTCATCTTGCAATTTAAAAAAGCAAAGGTATAAATGGCTGGTGTCAAGTGCTTGATGAAAAAGCCGTTAAAACATTCATACTCTGCTGTGATTTCTTCAGACAGAATTGCTAACTCACTGAGGTCCCGCTGAGTAGCATTGGCACCTTTTGTTTCAGCAGGTCTCTGTAAGGTGAGCAGACACAGGCTGGGCCCAGGATGGCAGGTGACCTACAGTCACGCTGCAGCCTGTCCAGGCTCCACTCTCTCTCTCTCTGATCTGTGTCAGCATCTGTAGCAGAAGAGGCGCTGATAAATACTGCATCTCTGTTAAATAATACTGTGTGGTGGGAAGAATATTTGGACAGGTTGCCTCAAGCTAAAGCCTGGGATATATTTTAAAAGATCATACAAGTCCTGGTTTAATATTGCACATTAGCAAAACAGTAGCAACAATAATTCACAATGAGCAAAATGACGCAGAGGTAAGAAGAATATATTTTGTTTTATAGCCCGTGATATATACAATTATACATGTAGTTAGCAGCACTCCGTTGCATGGCAAGTGCATACTCAGTGTGTCACAACAATATAACCACAATTAATCCTAATTACCCAACATTAATTATGCGTATTATTATATAAAACACTTATTTATGTATATAATAGTATTTCAACCCCATGCAGAAAAAAATTAATTTGTTTATAATGAGTTCACTGTGGGCAGAGGTGGGTACAGTACTCATTTATCCAAGTACATGTACGTGAATAATTACCTGCACTACTTAATGTTATCACACAATTATTCTGCTAGTGTGAAATCATGTTGAGGGAACAGTTTTCTAAATTAAGCAAAATTTTTTACTTACTGTTTTTGCCCTGAGAAAATCTAGAAGAGACAAAAGTTTTATTAATTTACAGTTCAATTATCATTTAGGGATTATCTTATCTAATTTGTATGGTGCATTGAATAGAAACGTGGATTTTACAGTATTTGTTATTTGTCAGTCACTAATAAAACATAAATCAGACTTTTAATTTCAAGTCTCAAGTACTTTTCCATTTTCACTTATTTGGGTAAATACTTCCTTACTTTTAGAGTTAAATTAGTGTGAAGTAACATTACATTGGGGGCTACTCTACACACAGCAGTGGGGCAATAAATCATAGATCTTGGCATTTGATTAAGAAGTCCAATTATAAACAAGAAAGACTGAAATTATGAACAGTCAATATCAAACAGGAACACAGTGGAAAGAGGTACCCTTAAAAACACACACGTCTGAATGACAGTTATTAAAATTGACTTTGCTCTCAGCTATAAACGATGTGCCAAGTTGTGACTGAGAAAAATCCATAGGACAGTTTCCATCACCTGTGGAGTTAGGCTCATCGATAATGCATATGAAAAGGATGAGTGATGGCACCTAACAGCTCCTTATCAAACCCTATGGCACTCTCTCTCTCTCCTGTGAACGCTCTTAAAAGCACTAATGGTTGTGTGGTCCGTACACGTGCGAGCCGCGCCGGTCACGCTCCGCACTGTCAGAGCAAATGGAGTCTTAATTACACCGATAAGTATTTGCCCTGTGGCTGAAAACATCTTATCACTAAACAGCTGGGAAGACGTTTGTATGGGGGTGAATGTGTAATTGGGTCCAGGGTGACTGTCAGAGCAGTTTGCTCAAATACAACAAGGCGCCCCGCTGTGAGCATTCAGGACGTCCTGAGGGTGTGCGAGACTTTTATGTTTTAACATGCAGTTTTTAATTCATTAAGTATGGGGCTTAGGAGAGGCGTTGACTTTGGTAATGTGACGTAAAAGTGGGGGATGCAGTGCTATATGTGCACTTGTATATACTGCAAGTATAGTGTACTATTTGTTTGCACGCTATCCATGTTTTTGATTGCACATGTTCCTGTCTATTTGCACCCCCTGAGGGTTCTTGAGAGCTGATGTAACAAGTGTATTTCTCCATTGTGAGATCAATAAAGGCTTATCTTATCTTATCTTATCAAGTAGTGTAACCACAAAGTAATACTTAACAGCAAAAGTAATCAACAAAATTTACAGGGCCAAGTTGTTCCTCAAGTAAACCGTTTTTTTTACCACTTAATTGCAAGTAAGCTATTATAACTAGATCATATGTTTAACACAGCTCCTTTGAAATGAAATCCTTCTACATTTTGAAATTAGTTCTGAAACCAGTGGGTAAGGACCGGTGTGGATTCTTGTAAGATTTGTCCAAAACACGTAGACCTGTTTCTTCGTCAGCGCAATCATAACAAAATGGTCTGCAGCAATTTGCCCAAGATGTTTCGTTCTCCAGTCTCAACATGTGCACAAGATGTTCTAGGTGCACAAAGAGACACATTCACAGTCCACCAGGAAATATGCATGTCTTTTCAAACGCACAATAATAGATGGTGTGCGTACTTTCAAACACATAATGAAGGTGATTATTTGCCAAGTAACGGCTTGACTCGTGCTCTAAAGGCTTTTAAAGAGCTTGGCCCTGGGCGCTAATTGTTGTAATTAGACTGAGATTTCAAGTCAGACAAGCTCCTGCTCTCCTTCTGAGTGAGGCGCCAGCACCAGGACATGGCTGCCTTGAGAAGACACAGGAAATACAATATACATGTACTCTATCATCTTTATCCAGATGCAGTATTAAAGTATACAAAGTTAAGTCATTATATTTATTAATTTATTCCAATGGGACACATTAATGAACAGACAACTAGTGCTGTAAATATGCCAGATTTAGCTCAGCTATTTTTATAATCATAATTATCACCATCCCAAACACCTCCTATTACAGCAAATACTTTCTCTTAAATCTGTGTGTGTGAGATGTCCTGTTGTTGCTCAATAGGAAATTGTTTTTGTGTGCTTTTGTTTAGGATCCAAGCGATAAGAAAAGTCACCTATAGCTGGTGTAAGGAAAGCAAGTCCTAACTTTAACTTTGAGCTGCTCTTTGACCTCATGTGCCTTTGCATCAGCTCTCTTCCCACGCGCACTGAGGAGCACCTGCCAATAGCTGCTTGATCTGCACTGCCCGGCGTAGCTGAGCAGGAGTTTGGTCTCGTCAATAGTGGACAGTGGAGTTGTTTGGCCTTCTGTGTGCACCTGCCGATACTAGAAGATTTGATCAAACTGGTTATTAATAACAAGTGCCTACATTATAGATTCATGCTAGCACATAGTTTCTATCTATATACACAACCTAAGACCACGTTCAATAAAAACTCGTCAATTTTTCTGGACTGGACTTGTTCAGAAGGCTAAACACAGTTAAGGATTACAGTACAATACGCATCTTTTCAATAGAAAGAAATATGATCATTTAAACGTTTGATCTAATCGGCTCGCAAGTGACTAGACTCTGAAAAAGCAGGACTCACTGTGAACAGCAGTCTCATGTTTTACTCTGAAACATACACAGACAATCTCTCACCTTCAGTCACCAAAGAGGCACCACTTTGCATCACTTCAGGACTAGATTTTTACTGGATGCATCTCAAAACAACTTACACAAAGCAATAACAAGATGAAAAAGCCATAAAGAAGCTTTGACTATTATTATAGTTATTGACTTACATCAGTTTAATTCTAAACAGAAACCTCCACGTTCTGGAATGAGTTTCACTTTGACATTTGGTTTTGTTGCCAGGTCGTTGCCGTGCTGTGACGCCACGTGTATATCTTCGACAGTTGACCAATCAACTCGGTGAATGTTTTGCACAGGCCCCAAACAGATGTTAATTTTGTGCACACCAACAGGTTGAATAATTTGTCTTTTCAGCAGCAGTCGACCCGCTCTTCCTCCTCCCTGTGTCTTTGCCGAGATGCCAGTGCAGAGCAGCTACACACTGGAGGGTCTGTCTCAATCACACCGAATGGCTATGAATTTTAAATGTGGGATTAGGGCCCACAGAGAAGCAGGCAAATAGGAAAAATGCAGTCAGTTGAGGTCTAATTTCAATTCTGTTCTTTACAAAAACCTTTGGTAAAACATTGTTAGTGGATAAAAGGTGTGTATGTAAAAACCTCAGGCAAACGTTTAAGCCGGATGAAAACACGTCTAATTTTAGTGGTGAGAATATTACAATTCATGTGGTTCAAACACAAATCTAAAAAAATTCCTGCAATACAATTGTACTTTCTCTATGTGTAAAAACACAACCAGGTGTTGCGTAATTTAGCAATTTCAGGGCAGCCTGTTGTTTTTGCAGGTGCAGATGTGGACGATGCCTCTCCATATGAACCTGTTGCTCCTGTCCAGCCCTCTGAGGAGTTCCGGTTGGCCTCCATCTCTTCTGGTAAGCCCGTTTTAGGCATGCTGTTTTGGGGCCTTAAGGAAGTTGTGGAAACAGAAGTCGCTTACTACCATGAAATATAAGGAGTGCAATGTAAAGTGACTTAAAGCACTAGATGGAACTAGATGGATTCAATACTCCTGTGCAATATATCTCACTTGATCTCGCGTGCTAAACGGTGTCGCACCTATTAGCGCCAGTATGGGAGACCATGGGTGCTTTAGTGAGTGAGAAAGTGGGACAAAGCATGAAAACAATGTGGCGTTGCGTGTTTACAAGCATGAGGCCTAGGTACTGTTGAATGTTGCTGCTGGGTCTGCTGAGCTAAATGACATAATCCTGGAGTATAGCTCTTAACCAGTCATCGATTTTTCTCTCAAATTGATTTCCTTTTTGCTTCACTAATTAAACGGCCCAGTGCTCAACAGGGGAGTGAACGCTATAGTCTCAAATGTATTGCTTATTACCATTGTGTTATTATTTATCAGTGCAAACCTTATTAGAGATGCAGCTACATTGCATTATAGAGTGTGACACAGAATGACAGTTGTTCTCGGTGCAAAAGCCCAAGCTCTTGAATTTCAATCACAGCTTCTGACAAAGCCTCCTATCCCATCTCTGCTTTTTCCCCCCCTCCAATTCTAGCCAAAAGCAATTTTCAATCTATGTTTCCCTTTGTCTCGGTGACTGTGTCTCAGTTTGTGTTATAGCTGATACATATGAAAGAAGTATTTCAGCATAATCCCAGCAGTTTGAAATCATAGTCGATAATTTGTTTTTGATTTGATGTGCAGCAACAAAAACATCTCTGAAATGAGGCTTTCATTACTTCTCTGGCATAAAAATTACTAAGTGGCTTTGATTTTTGTTTGTGTTTGAGTAACCGAGCATCTACTTTTGTTCAACATTTAGGTGGCTTTGTTTCCAATGACAAGAAAGATTTGCTGTGTTCCTGTCTATTTACGACAGTGGCACAATGGTTATCATTTAATGAGAGGGTTTGATCCCAGCTCAGGCCAGTGCATAGTGTCCTTGTTGCCTGGATATCTAGACTCATCGCTGTGCCACTGATTGAGTCTGGGGACCGTGGCGTCAACTTTGTTCTGAGGTGGAGCAACCACGAGGCAAACAGGAAGCGGATCAACCAATCAGCGAACGGTGGATTGTTGTTGCAACATTACAAGCGGTTCCGAAGTAATATTCAAACACTCACCTAATATTGATGTGTTTTTGCGCCACATTGTTATTTAGGGAACATCCGCGTCCCAAGAGTGACGCTGCCCGGGAACAACACGTGACTGCAAGTAAACAAATCTGGTTGGACCGTTTGAGTTTTCAGGAGCAGCATAAAAAATACTGTGGGGAATATTCTGGATTTAGGCTAGCTCACACATTTCACACATCTGACGAATGAAGTGTGTGTAAGAAAGTTATTTGTCTTTACTGTCCAACGAAATTGCGTTCAGGTGTCGGGTTAGTCCTGAGCCACTGCGACTGAGCGCGCCGCCCTAGTGGGCCGACCTGACCAGCATGTTTTTGGAGGGAGGGGAAACCCGGCTGTCTGCCTTCAGTGCTCCTCTAAAACGGTGCACCATCTCCTTGCCCCTGTTTCAGAGCGTGTTTCAGAGCACTGGTCAGCTCCTCCTCCACCTCCTCTTCCTCTAACTCCTCCTTCGCTGCTCCCTCGGCTCCACAACAGTCTTTCCCCATCTTCTCCTCATTTGTCACTTTTTTGTTTCCTGTCGCGCCTCTCGAGACGCCTCCACTGTGCTGCAGGTGTGTGAGGCTCTTGGTTCCTCTTCAGTGTTTCAGATGTCAAATGTCATTAGCTCATAAGCTGGCTGTTTCTTTACTTTAAAAAGCTTGTTGTGTGCTTAGTTGGTTTCATTTACATCTTTTCATGATTCGTAACAAATGTCCTTGGCCTCTCTTTTATGTTCAATGTTTTCTTCTCAAAGCTCAGGACATTTAATTCTATAAACTAATATTAACCAGACTTTCTTCCCAAGTACATCATGACTTTCTCATATTTTCACTTGGTTTTTCCACAAATGTGTCCAACAGTAAAATGAGTTAAACAGAGGAGCTTGTGGTTAATGCTGCAGTGATATAAGTAAAGAGGTCGAAACCCCACATATTAAGATGCACTGGACTTATTACTGTGTCATCTTATCAACTTTTTCCTGAAGGGAACATTGGATTTTGTCCCCTGAAATGCAGCCCGTACATACAGTAGATCTAGATGAAATCTCAAGTGAACTGATAAGTAATTACACCCTTGTTATGGCGTCTTATACCCATAGAACTGCATTTCTCATAATCCTATCTGTAAAATGTGAAAAGTGCGGAGAGGCCCAGGGAATTTATGATACCAGGTTGTTTGATGAGGACAGGGATATGTACACTCCTGCAAGAAAAGCTTGGGAATTGAAAAATTATCTCTTAGTATTTTTAAAGTTTCTGTCTGGTGTACAGATAAGGGATAGAAGTTGTGGTTATAATGAAAAGTATTTTTCCCATCAGACTCTTTCAAACTCTTCAGACTCAAGAGTGTTTTTTTGCCTGTTAAAATTCAAACATAAAAGGAAGTTCACTTTGGCGTTTAATTATAGACTAAACTACATTTATAAAACCCATTTACTCGTTTCACAAAACCATTATCACTTAAAAAGACAAATTAAAGTTAACGACCAACTTATCTATTTGTTTAATTGGTCAGGGCTGTGCAACTTAATGGGACACATGGGGCTCATGCATGTAAACACGCCATGCCAGATTAGCGTGGTATCCATTGTCCCACAGTGGCACACAGTGAGAAGAGAATCCAGAGCATTTGGAGGAAACCTACGCAGACACGAGGGAAACATGCAAACTTCTCACTGAGAGGCCGCGACCCATTGTTCTAACATGGTGCACACTTTTGAAAATTGAATCACTGGTCCCAAACCCGGTGAGAAAAGCAATTACCCCAAGGTGTTCTTATTGTGGACATTTTAAAAGTGGTTTATTAACACAGAGATTAATATTCAAAAAGCACTAAATGACACTAGCTCATGCACTGGTCGTCTGTGCTTGTGTTGCTGCTTGTCACCGTCTGGCCACTGGCATCGTAAACTCACTCCTGGGTACGGAGTGACAGCAGATGTGCCCTCTTCCAGAGAGCAGCCTAGTGAGGTGACATTTGAGCAGACTCCTCTCCATACTAAAGCAGGTTACAGTCAGACCGGAGTGTGACAGTGTGGGCTACTGCTCCTGCATCTCAAAACCTCTGCATATTCCAACTGCAACTGCAAATATGTAAACCTCAGAAGTAGAGGAGACACGAGGGCAACCGACAAAAGAAACTGCTTTGATTCACAAAACACATCCTTTTGGTTCATAGAGTTTACGGGCACAATTGGTATGATAATTAAATGTAAAATGGGTGTTACATTTTTAAGAGTACCGCAGGAGCCAAATTCATTTATTCCTGCAGGAGAAATTAAAAGATTAAACAATACCGCGACATTCAGCCAGCACTTTCTCAGAGGAAGCCATTAGAGAAACAAAGAAACTTCACAATCTGACTTTTTTTAAATAAACTTCTGAGGCTGTAATCTTAAAGGAACCTCCAGAATGGAAGCAGGAAGCAATTCTGTGGAAATTATCTGTGACAATTAATAAACTACACATACAATTAAAATGTACAACCTAAATGTATGTCTAGAAATCTGTTTTAGATCAGATTGTGACATACTCGCTTCAAATGTATTGAACATGCTTCAATCTGCCGCACCAAAGACCAGCAACAAGGCTCTATAATCAATTATGGCGCAATTCTGTACTGCAAGAAGGATCATTATTCAATATGTTTGTTGCTGTAGGAAAGTTGTTAACAACTTTTTGATTAGATGGGTGAGCAAACAGAGAGGAGTGAGTAAATGTTATTCTTCGCGTCATGTTATCAAATCATCTGCACCAGTGGGGACTGAACCGAGTCACACCACAGCCTGATACTGGAAACTCCTTCCTATAGGGATGATGGCGTATAATTACTGTACTATCTATAGTGTTAGCATACCTTTTGCATATGCCAACATGGGTCATTTTTTTTTTTTTTTTGCAGAGACAATGTGAAAACAGTAAAACATTACAGCCATGGTTGTTTCAGGTAAGAGTTTCTTAACAAGTGAGTTAACTCTGGAATCGATAGGATGTTTTGCTTGAAGGACGAAAGACTTCACAGTTATTCAGATACATCCTCCACCACCCACAAGGACTGAAGGCCCAGCTAAATGCTGTGTTACATATTGGAAAACGAGATACCATTGAGTATAATTGTTAATATGCTCCGCACAAAATGGATTCTGTTCCTTTGACCCAGTGTAGAGTTAATTAACTTATTAGGAGCAGAGGCCGGCACAGAGTCCAGCATCCTGGGTCCCTTCAGGCACAAGCTCTAACATTCCTTAGTTAGACCCGCTAACTCCCAGCATAAGCCTCTCACCTCTCTGCTCAGTGTGCCCACACTCCAATTAAGGCTAAAAAGTTATTTCTACAGCAGCTAAAGGACCAGCGCAACAGTCAGTCGTACTCAGCATGCTGCACAAATGTTTGACATTTTGACATTGTGCTTATAACAAATTCTGTGACAAAACCAAACAATGGACCTCCTGTGCAAGTATAGTATAGGTCTCGTCTGGACCATAGCTTCTGTGTAGATGAGCTGGTGGTGGGTCATGTACCTTGTTTACATACTTCATTATCATATAAATTAATCTAGCTCTCTCTCTCCACCCAGCTGTAACTTGTGTTTCTTTGGGTTCTTAATGAAGGCAGTGTTTTGAACTCACTGTCAAAATGTTCTAACTATAGATTAAACTGCAATAAATTATCCACAAATACTATGAAATATCTACACTTTAGTACCTGAGAGACAGGCTGGTGATTATGATAATATAATCTTAATCTTATCTCTTCTTTTGCTTCAATAACCCTCTCAGTCTGCAGCAATCTGTTGATATTGCATAAGCGTTACAATACATGCCCTTATAGACACACAATACCTTGAATTTACTTGGCCTGGCTAGCTTAAGAGACCCAGCAGCTGGATCTGTTCAACTCAGTTGCTGTGTGTATTTAAAGATGTATGTATGTAGGCACAGGCTGACCTACACACAGCCACACTAGCACTAAAGATCGTTTTCAATCTCATTACATAAACTGTTGATGTTTAGAAGTGTGTTTATATCGATTAAAATACTCCTTTGGACAACTTCTCTAACTACTCATTGCCTCCTTATGCCCTCACTCACTTCCACATGAGCAAATTTTTTTGATGATGTACCGTGGAACATTACAGCGGCGTCTGGATGGAAGCAGTAAAAACTCTGTCCACGAGGGGTGGGAAGGGTCAGTAATCATGGCCCTAGCCTTCTTCATCACCTGTACATTTCGCTAAGATCATTTAAAGCAGTGGCAGAAATGTGACTGCATATAACATCATTAAGACCTGTGCCAGCAGATAAATGAAAAGGTACAAACGAAGTGTCAACATTAAAGTTTCTAAGTTTGAGATAAAAGTGCTTCTATTGATGATTTTTTTCGAGGCTGCTTCTACCTGGGACTCGAAGCTTAGTTTCTTGTCAATGACAGTACCCAGACACTTGTAAATCTCTACCTGATACACAGCCTGGCTGTTGATAAGAGCAAGGGGAAGAGCAACAGGTTTGTGCATTTAATAAGTTTTGTTTCACACCACTCAACAAAATCACATAAACAGCACCAGGCTCACAGTCTTTCTGACTGAAAAGTGACACAATGACTTAACAGTATGATGACCTGGATAGCTGTTCTGACAGTTGTTGGTAAACAGGACAAATAGGAGTGATTACGGGAGACAGCCCTGCGGTTCTCCAGTTATGCTGCATTTTATTTATTATTTTTAAATACTACGCCCATAGCTGTCAAGTGTCCCGTTTTGGCCGGGAAACTGCCGTATTTTGCCACTCTTTCCCGCCGTCTCCCCGTATTAGCTTTATCCCGTACATTTCCCGTATTATTACAAAATATACAAAAAAACACTCCCTTGCCCCTTGGAACTGAAGTCTGTCACTAGCCTCGGGAGAAATGCCACCTGCAGAAGCTTGAGTGGCAGTTGTCGCGAGGTTGCGAAGCTGTAAACTACCGTATTTTCACCCGTCTTGGAGCTTGGTTGAGCTGGTGGGACGGCTCACAGCGGGCGCCAGAAAATGTCCCATATTTTCAAATCTAAAACTTGACAGGTATGACTATGCCTGTAGTAAAAAAAAAAAAAAAAAAAGCCACATTAGTTTATTACTGTTAACAGGAATAATAATGAAATCAACTGTACAGGGTATGCAGATACTGTCACACCACAGTAGCCAAATAAGTGTCAACATTGAGTTTTCAGAGACTGTTCTGATGTGGCATGAACACAATTTATAACATATTTGGCAGATCTTGAAGCTCGGTCTGCAGGTCTTTGTCTGTTAATTACATCATGTGCTGGTGAAGCTTAAGGGAGATGATGTTGAATCTCCTGCAGAACCCTTTAGCCCTTGTCTTTAAGCCCTCTGCGACACAGCACAGAGCAAATGACTGATGAGGCCTTTGACACAGAACTGCTTGACATGCTCCTCGGGGGCCGGACTAAAGACTTCCCTAACAAGCTCGCGCACACTTACCCCGGGCCGTATTAAAACCCAAACTTTGGCACCTTTCCTAATTACTGGGAATGTAGCCGCAGCCAAGAGCCGCTTCCTAACCCGCGCCGAACTCCCCTCCGCAGTGCAGCGTCCCCGGAGTACAGGATGATGTATGAAAAGCAGAATTCAAATTAGGCTGACGGAGAGCAATTACTGAGGTAGGAGGGTACCTTAGTGTTAAATAGGGAAAAAGCATCAAAATCTAACCTACATGAATGCTTTATCAGTCTCCACCCATTCATTTGTGCAGTGTACCGTACCCCCTCGCCTCTTTGTATTCTGCTCTGTCCTCCCTGTGGGTCTGCTCTTTGCTAATTTTATGTGTGTATGCTATATGTGCTAAAATAAGGCAGTTATTTCCACTACATTACCACCAATGGGTTTAATTTATGATGGCAAAAGAGCAGAGAGCCATATTAAAAGGCTATTTGCAGCCAAATACATGGATTACACCACTGTACATAGATGGGCGGACAGGGCGGAGTGGATGGATAGTTTAGGAAATATGCTTTGAAATAAGAGCGTTGGTTTATCAAATATACATGTGACACCTCCACCTCTCTTGGTAATCATCATGTAGGAAGGTAATACAAGTAGATAATAAAAGACATGAAAAAATGTCATTGTCATGTTTTTATATTTTTTTCAGTATCCACTTAAGAAATATATTTGGAACTAAGGATGATTATATGTTTATATTTGGTTGGCCTGTTTTATATCTGCTGTATATACTGTATGCATGCGCTGTGTGTGCAACATCTGCACTACAGCAATACTGGGCTCTACACCACATAGTGCAGCCTGTGTGCAACTTGTTTCATAATCTTTTGCTAGAAGATGTTTGATGAAAGGATTGAAGCTGAGAGTCTTAGAAAGGTCTATTTTTTTTTTTTTTTTTCAATTTGAGCAAGCCATAAGCACATAGACATGATATGCTCCACAAAATGTGTTATCTCTACCACTGGGCCGACATGCATTGTATCTGTGTAAACTTGTTTCGTGTGCTGGGCCACATTATCAAGAAGCATGTCTCCCGAAAAGACAATGATAGCACGACTTATTGGTTTGCACGCGCACTCCTCGGTGACTACAGTAGCACCAAACAGCCATTATTCACGAAACACGGAAGACACTAATTGTTGAGTGTTCCTGGACTCCATTAATCACAGGCCCGCGTTTTAATTCATATAGCCCGGGAGCACCGAGGTAAATGAATGTGTGTAGGCTATTGTGATGCGCTCAGCTGTTGATTGCACTGCTGATGGCCCGGGTTAATTACACCGAGCAAGAGTCGCACATCTTTCCTGAATTAGACCTGCGCTAATTGAAAGCCCTCCAGTGTATGTAAGTGGCTGTCCAATCTGTTGTCTGTGTCCTCTCATTTCATCTTTGTATCAGCGTGTAATCAACTGCTCCAGCCTCTCTCCTCTCTCTCTCACGCTTCTCTTCCCAGCCAGCATTTTCCATTTTGCACTTCTTCAGCCATTAGCTCATCAACAGCCTTCAACGTACCTTTTATGACGCCGTGTTTTCGGACAACCCCTATTGTCATGCACTTAGAAAATCAATTATAAGCCTGTAACGCTATACGGCATTTCCCCTCTATCCCTGCTTCCTTCCTGCTTGTGTGAATGCGCGTCAGAGCAGAGAGGCCTCAAGTGTATAGGCCTCATGTCTTATGTTTCGCCCCAGGACATCTTTTTGGGAGTTGAGCATCACATTCAATCTCAGCCCCCCAATCATAGGTAGTAAAAATCCGACCTTATAGCTGCCTCGGAAAGCAGCAATAGCCTTTGCTTGGTCAGATAAATCTTCGTAGCTCATCCCGCTCTTATTTTCTGTTTCATCCCGGACCCCCCAGCGGCTCGCATTAGAGGCTGCAGATGGCCAAAGGAGATTTCCAAACTGCAATCCATCAATGTATAGCCTCGGCTACTGGACAAACGCTAACCCGCTAACCTCTCCTCCAGCTGGACCGCTCTGGCCATTGCCTCTCAAACCCGCCGCAGTCCCACTTGGCCCAGTTTTGTCCACCGCAAGAAGCACAAATCCTTTCAAAAGGCGCGCAATCGTGGCGCATTCAAGTTGCTCCCACTCGACAAGGCAGGCTAATTGTCTGGCACCTCATCCAAAAGATGTGACGTGTGTAACCATCGCGGAGACAAATTAAATCAGCGATTCCGCACAGGCTGAAAATGCTTCTCCGCATCTGTTTCAAAGCATTTATCGACTCCCCTCAGAGAGCAGCGGGGTAAAGATTTGATTAAAAGAATGTTGTCTTAGTTTATCACAGAAAATAAAAAAGTTAATTTCTTCAATATTTGGTTACAGATGGAGCGCGTCGTGTCTGATGAAAAAACACTGGGGGAAAAAAACGTGACAATGAAGCCTGTTTACCTTGGGAAACAAACAGATAAACATTACTCGAGGTAGCGGTGGTAGCGCTCAAGTCATTGCAAATACATATCAAAAGAACTCCCACACAATACATAATAAATCACTCACAACCCACAAGTTAACCTCTCGAATTTGGTCAGGATCTGGACGTTTACTTGGCTCCGAACGGAAATCATGGCAACGAGAAGGAGTAGAGGGCTATAGTTTGGCTGCAGTGCCAACTTCTTTAAAGTGTTGGGTTTAAAACTATACTTCATTCACTTGGTTGTCTGTTTGGGATGGCGCATGGGAGAGTGCTTATACTGGGTCGTACTGGGTCTCATAGTGCAATACTTAACTGACTGGTGATCGTCTTCTCCGTTCTTCTAGAGCTTCCCATCCTAGATTGGGGAGCAATGTTTTTACTCTGCTTTTTGGACTTCAGTCAGATGTTTCGAAGCCTCAGGTAGTTGGCACAATATTTAAGAGTGCTGAGAACTAGTGAGTTGGAGGCAATGGTCTTGGCCTTTGGAGTAACTCTGATTGCTAAATATTTTAAAGGCAGACATTTGTGGGAAAAAAAAACCCTTCAAGTGCTGTGCATCTAGTATTGAAAGTTAATATGATAACTCATCCTAGTGAAGAACCGGGATTGAAACGAGTTTGGATCCCAACTATATATTTAGTTCTTTAAAAAGTGTAATTTGTTTTATTCCAAGCTACAATGGAATGTTAAATATCTCTCCATCATTTACTTTGTGCCGTCTGTTGTATGTAATGTGAGGGGTCAAATTATATATACAAATGTAATGTAGTAAGGATGATAGCAACAAATGAATAAATAAACGAGGCTCCTGTGTGGTCCGAGTCCCATCATGCTCTGGAGTCTTCTCTCGTTTATTCTATCTGACAAACAAAGCGCTCATTAATATCAGGTGGCCCTACTTAGTCTTTCCGTTGTGGACGCGGTGTGTTGCATGCCTGGCCATTTCCAGGATTGATAACGCCCAGCGCGGTGTTGGAAACAATCTGTGCACCTCTGGCCCTCAGAATAAATGGCGTCTGTCCGGCTGCAGGCAGGCTGATAGACACACACTGAGATTGGTTCTGTTGAATAAGAGATGAATTTCTGTCAGTGTCGCCACAGCTCCACAACCTCTGAAATATCATTATCTTCAGGGTGGCGAGGTTAAGTTCTCTAATAACAGCCCAGAACTGGAAAGAGTGCCACTGGTGAACAAAGGTTTATTACTGATGCATTCGAGAGAAAGAGAGAGAGATAAAGAGTAAGAGAGAGAGATGCTCATGTGCAATTGAAAAAACATCCAAGCACATCGTTTATATGCTGTAAACATGATGCGCCGGTGCCTAACGGCCAGAGAAACTCGCTACAGCGAGTGGTTACACAGAAGGAGTCAGTCTTCATTCATTCAAAATGGATTGGACAAAGTAATGAAGTATCACTTTTGCCTTTTTATAACATGTACAATATAACTACACATGCGGCATGTTCTTATCAGTCGGTTGCTTTCCGTTTTAGCAAGATTTATTTTTCTTTACACACCTGTCCAAAGTTTGGAAATACCTTTTGTGTATTGGCATTTCTTTATTTTCAACATTACATTGTGTGACATTAAACTATGAATGAACACTTGGAATTATGTAGGAAACAAAAAAGGATGAAATGACTCCACATTATGTTTTATATTCTTAATTCTTCCTAATTTGTCACAGTTTATTCTTGGCATTTTCTCAATGAGCCTCATTAGGTCATCACCTGAAATGGTTTCCAACAGTCTGTGAAGTCTTGAAGCCCGTGCAGGGCAGTAATCAAAGCAAAATAATTTGAAGAATTACTTTTTTTGTTAAAAACATAATTCCACATGTGTTCATTCATGAATGAAACCTTCAGTGAGAATCTACATCGCAAATGGTCTTGAAATAAAATAAAAGCCAATACTTTAAAAAGTGTTTCCCAACTTTTGGTGGGTACTGTATGAATATTGTATTTTTTCTTCAGCACATTATGGCAGTTTAGACCAGTGGTTCCCAACCCTTTTCTCCCAGAAACTACTCCTGTGGCAATGAAGCCTATATTTTTCATTGGACACATTGGCGACTGCAACACTCTTTTATAAAATTTAGTTTTAGTTCAAGAAAGTAATGTATGGAAGCACAGATTAAGTTGTTGTTCATTTTCTCTTGTGGCATGTGGTTTGTTTGTACAGAAAGAGCATACTACAAACGTACAGCGTATTGAAGAATCTACTGCATTCTCCAGTGTTCTCACATTTACAATGCACTCTCCCTCTGGCTCTGACGTCGGGATTATTGTTTTATTGATCTTCCTTTGCAGCTAAGTCCACTGCAAATCTTATCAGATTGATGATGTTGAGTGTAAAGGCCAACGCAGAGATTGTGTTTCGTTTAATCAAACACTCTTACTAATACAACTGTCAGTTCCAGTGTTTTAACCCGAAGTGCCCATGTCCAAACACCCGTCTGTTTGTTTTGTGCAGGGATGCTCACGGTGGCCCCAAAAGGCACCTTCTGCCCGGAGGCGGACAGAACCTGTAACCCCTGTCTGAACGCTGCCAAGGACTGCAACCTCAACGGCAACTGTAAGAAACACCGCTCGGCCTACATAGCCACCTGCAGCAAGGAGGACCCCAAAGGCGACGCGTGCAACAGGAAGCGCTGCCACAAAGCTCTGCGGGTGTTCCTGGACCGCGTGCCTGCCGAGTACAGCCACCGCCTGCTCTTTTGCCCCTGTCAGACCGAGGGCTGTGCCGAGCGGCGCAGGCAAACCATAGTGCCCGACTGCTCCTACAAAGAGAAGGTCCAGCCCAACTGTCTGGAGCTGCAGCAGATGTGTCGCCTGGATTCCTTGTGCAGGTTAGGACGGAGGGGAGGGAGCATGCAGATTAGAGGTTAAACAAAAATGCATATTGACATTTTAGCAAAAGATTTCTCCATAAAATCTGTTACCTGCCTTCTTCCATATATATATAGCTTTCTTTACAAAGTAATTATAGCTTACATAATAAAGAACTGCTCGGCTGATTGTTTACAGTCTCCATATTTCTGTGGCAAGCTTAGTAAGTTTGATGTCTTCCTGCTGTAAGTTTGCCAGTGCAGTAATTAGATGTGGAGGCTATTAGAGACAAGATGAAGATGTGAAGTTAAGTTGAAGGGACAACGCTCAATTAGGCTGAACAAAACATTAGTGGATCGCTCTATCTGCATGGGGCCCTTATTGGATTCAAGTGGCTGGATTCAATTCTCACCTAGCCAGCCGTGGCATGTTTCCCCCGGTATTAGGCTGGAGCAGGTACAACATACGACGACTCTGCCATCGGTTGTCAGATCACAGCCTGATTGTACTGCGGGGGTCACACCATTAGTTTTAAAGTACACTAAGAGCCAGCCCTTCGAAAACTTTAGGTCCTCTTAAATGAAGCTAATGGACCTGAACAAACTGAGATCTAAAAATAGTCAAGTAATGAGGACCCTTCGGCTTTCCATGGCAGACTATTAAGTTACTATATAGTCCTAAAAGTGTTGGATTAGGAATAGTATGTAGCCGTTTTTGCAGTTTATTGGCTGGGTTCTTTTGGGTTAATAAATGTAAGAAATGCTCGTATCTGCCTGGATTACTATTTCATCCAACAACAGGATACTGCGGCCATCACAGTACATTTTAATTAGATGCTTCTCTTGGGTCAGCCCTTATCAGGACATTTTGGTGTGCGTGAAAAGACTTGCTTTTTCTTGCTATTGTAAATGAGCTGTAAATTGGACTTTTGCCGTGGGTTGCTATCTTGCTTTGTGTCCTTGTTTCCTACCGTCTCTGTTTATATACTATACAGCGGTCCACATTTGTCTCGCTTCCATACAGGTGAGCGGGAAAGAAGATTTAGCCTTAATGGCAAAAACCCAATTCCCTCCAATGAACACTAAATTCAGCCTGCACAATGCTAAAGTAGGGAAACTCTATTGCTTCTCCTTCGATTTATGATTGTCTGGATAATTACCTGCTCGGCTGTATTGTGTAATCTGTTTTCAGGCCGCTGTGCTTTCTTTGACCTCGCTGCCCCCCGCGGGTGTGCGCCGGGTACCCCCTTCTTGAGAAAGATGAAATAGAACATTGGAGCTCATTATCTGTGATGCCCTGCTGGGGTCAACAGCTCGATGTGCGCACTTATAGAGAATGGACACATGCTGGTGGCACTCTGAAGGCACTCCTAGGCGGGACGTGCCTGCTCCACACGGGGAGTAATCCACGCCAACGCTCAATTATAGAGCTGTTACTAGGGGGGCTGGACTCATGTCTTTATACATTTTTCTCCGGGCTGTCCTCAGGCAGACGGCCTTTTTAAAATCTGCCGATGAAGTAATTGATCCATCACATTAACCAGCATGTCGTTTTGTTAATTTGTTCTTCACCTGCAGTGTGGCGACAGTTCAGGTAAATTTAATCTAAAACTAATTTGTTATGCTAATAAAGATTAAAAGAGAGATAGGGGGTGTCACCGGCTGGATGCTGTCGGCTGGAGGGAGTGTCTTCAACAGAGTTGGGTGGTGTAATCAAAAATGTGCCCAAGGAGGCGTTTTCCGTACTTGAAAAATATATATCAAGCAAAAAGCCAATTGCACTTCATAACACAGCAATAATATTGTGATAAAATGGATTTAGCATAGAAACTAGAAATCAAGAGATACAGCGTTTTTCGGCCCTATTTTTAGTCAAGTCAGACAGTTTTTAGTGAGCACAGTCAAAGGCCCATTTTCTATAATAAGGTGATGACACACTCCCAAAAGGCAGTTTTTCTATTGATTTCATTGTAAATGAATGGAAAAAAACGTATTATGAATATAGTCCGACGGTCCATAATCTTACTATACCATTCCAGAAAATCTGCCCACACTGGTAACAACATTATCGACATAGAATACTGTGATGCCATCTGAAATCCAATCATAAGTTCTAAGGACTGTGAGCTTTCATCAGAATAACGAGAATTCGATTAATAACCTATTGATCGAAACACAAAATTTTTACATATTTTCTTAGTGATACACCAGTTTCACATGGTCAGGCTTTGAAATAATAATTGTTCATAAATAAACTGTATTTCATATAAGTGGAAGAAGTATGTACTGTAAGGATGATGCAATTAAACTACTGTATTACCCACCTTCTGTTCTGCACCTGAGTGTGGCTGTCTCCCATGGGTGCATCAATAAAACTGAGTGTGACTGTCAGGCTGGGACGCCAGTCGGACACCAAGCAGGACACAGGCTTTGCCATTGTAATGCAAGGACAGCAGCAACAGAAGGACAAGAGAAAGGTAGATAATTAGGCAGAGGGAGGATAGGGAGGAGGCCTGTATGATCGATCCAAGCCATAAAACTACTGCAGTGTACCAGAGGGTCAGTAGTCACACACCTATAGAGCCTCATCAACCTCCAAGGGCCATCGCAAAGTCAGCTGTTAACTCCCAATAACAACACAATCTCACGGACAAGAGGTCATCATGGCTAACTCCCAGCCCCAAGCTTACTTAAATATATATGCTACTTTATCATTTATTCAGTGCTGTGAAAGTCAGCCAGCACTTCAATTATTGCAGCCAATGCCAGATTGGATGAGTTTTAGAATTGGAGATAGAGCCCAGAATTTAGTTAATGGCTCAGGGCTTGTTTAAAAAATCATACAAAATTGGCATTACTTGTGACACGTGGCATAGCTGACAGATTTTGTTATGGTCCTTATGGAAACAATAGCTAACATCCTCAAGTGATGCAGGACAATGGCTCGACAAGCAATTCTCAACTGGTGGGACCCAAAAGTGCGTCTTAGTTGGGCGAAAATGACTGAAAAATAATTTGGATGGCTTTTAATAGTCAGCCTTATGAATCAACAAAACTGTGCGGAAATCTACAGCATTTTTATTTATGTGAAAAAAAAAAACTTTGAAACCTTTGCTGTATGTGTCAAACTCATTTGAAACGGGGACCAAAAATGTAAACATAGTATTGGTCGAAGGTCCGAAACGGAAAGTCTGTTTTGATAGAATAAATATTAATTGAACTAATTTTATTATTTTACACAATATGCCTTAAACAGACTGTACATAATCTATCCCTATGTGTGCTACTTAAAGGTGTATTATGCAACATTTATGTGGCAAAATAGTGACCCAGCGGCAGTATGAGTGGACAGCATGGCTCCTTTACCTTCCAACACAGTGGTCTCCAGGACACTCCACATAAAAAGTTGTATAATGCACCTTTAACCTCTTAAAGGTTAATGGTGCCTTGACCAAGCACATTTACGCCAGTTTAGTTTTACCCAAATCTAAAAGCTTACAGCCTATATGCCAGTGTCACGCCTCATTTGAAAGCTAAGACCATTTTGATTGAGACTATTTTGTCACTTTGTCACGTTTACGTCACATTTTTTAAGCGCTTTCGCCAAGTTTCCATAGTTTATTTGTCATGTTTTCATAGATTTTTTTTTGTCATGTTCTTGTCTCTTTTTTGTTGGGTTTTTCTGCCTTTTTTTTTCCTTTTTTGTGACTCTTTCATCACTTTTTAGTCGTGTTTTTGTCACTTGTTTATTGTTTTTTTTCTTTTTGTGTTGCTTTTCAGGCACATTTTTGTCGCTCTTTGTTGGTGGGTCCTGAAGGTACATGAATTCAAAACCACAACGCAAGACAAAAAGCTACACATACAGTACTTGTCACACAAGCTTGGATTTCTTAGGTTGATCGATCTTCGACACATTGTTGTACCGAACACGACATGTTTTCATTTCCTCTCATTGTGCATTCCACCCCTCGCCACCACCGCCGATGGTTCCCGCATGTATTCACTGGGGAGTCCTGCTGAGTCCACAGAGTGACAATGGTCTATATTTGGAGATGCTTTTTTTCTGGGGATGCATGTAAAGAGAAACTCCCTATTCATTTCTGTTGCAAAATCAGCTCGATGGCGTTAATCCGAAGTCCATTGAGATGTGTTCTTGTTTGATTGATTCTTGAATATGCCGATGATACCGCCTCTTCTTTGATTTATACTTCTCCTTTATGGGGCAAACTGGGTGATCTTGCATTGAGCTTTTGGGGTAAGTGTTTTCCTTTAGTGGATTTCAAACTGGGATGCTGGGAGAATTGATCGCAGCATAGGTATCTGACCCAGTTTGAGAAGTGCCGAGATGGACCGCTCTACTGTGCTGGCCTAAAATGGCAGTCTATCCCATAATAATAACCGCAGTATCAACGAGAGGCCTTTTTCTTTTACCCATTTTCAAACCATGGAAGAAGAAGCTGATTATTTAAAGTGTTAGCTACTGCCCCAACATGATTTCTACCGCTCACAATCTTTCCCTCACAACCTATTGTTCACGAAAATTAATTATCAGGCTCAATTATACGCATAATAAATCAACTCTTGGAGCTTTTGAACATATCTATTATCTTTATCAAAAACATCTGGAGTGTTATGTTTCAGTAATCCTGCATATTCAGTCTTCCTTTTGCACTTAAAACGCCAGCCCACACTCCGATGTACGTCACGGAGAGAGAAAACCATGAAACGTCCCGGTGTTTTAAGGTCACACACTTTCACCAAACTTGTTCTGATCCTGCCATGGTCTCTTCTCTGCCCACAGGAGGAAACAGTGTGCCCTACTAACATGTTGTACAACCAGTGTTGGGAACGTTACTTTAAAAAAAGTCATTAGTTATAGTTACTCATTACTTGTTCCAAAAAGTAACTGCGTTAGTAACTGAATTACTCTATAATGAAAGTAGCTCGTTGCCAGGAAAGTAATTATTTGAACACTCTGCACAGACAGCGTGAGTACTCCGTGAGACTCCGCCCACCCTCTCCCCTCCTCCGGCTGCGTGAGCTGACACCGCGGCGCTCATCCAGTTGAATTGTAACGAGCCACTTTGTTGACCCAGTAACAGTAACAGAGTTGTAACGATGGGGAGAGTAATGAATTAGATTACTCCGTTACTGAAAAAATAACGTCGTTACCTAACGCCGTTCTTTTAAACGACGTTATTCCCAACACTGTGTCCAACAGCATTTTATATGATCTTAAAACACTTTTAGACTCATGCATTATTTTACGTTGCTATTAGTGGTCGACCGATATGGGTTTTCTAAGGCTGATGCCGATTTTCTGGGATTTTTATTGGCTGATGCCGATATGCTTTGCCGATATTTTTGACCAATATTTTTTCCAGATTTTTCCAAATATCTAGTCTATACTCCTGTAAAAACATAAAAACTTACTTTAGGTGATTCAATCATGTTTCTATCCCAGCTTTGATTAGTTGCCGTTAGCATTAGCATACTGTTGCTAGTAGGGCTGCAACTAAGGATTATTTTGTAATCGATTATTTTTACAATTAATCGATTAATCGATTGGCTGTGAATGGTGTAGGAAAATTGTATGTTTTCAAAAAGTGGCGCCTCTTGAAGACGTGTTGATGGAGTAAACTTAAAGTAATTAAGTAAATGTTTGTTGGAGGCTCTTAGCGCTTATTCTGCTTTCTGATTGGATGAGACACGGACAGATATGTTTGTTTTCATAAAAAAATAAAATTAAATTCATGTCATTTTTGCTCTATTTGCGTCTGTGTGAATCAGAAAACGATTAATCGATTACTAAAATAGTTGTAGACTATTTCAATAATCGATTAGTCGTCGATTAATCAATTAGTTGTTTCAGCCATAGTTGCTAGTCACGGCATTTTGCACAACGATCAAAAATACAAAATGTGGCGGCACGGTACAGCGGTTAGCGCTCGTGCTTCACAGCTAGAAGGTCCGGGGTTCGATTCCCACCTGGCCGGGGCCTTTCTGTGTGGAGTTTGCATGTTCTCCCTGTGTCTGCGTAGGTTTCCTCCGGGTACTCCGGTTTCCCCTACCACTAAAAACATGTACAATAGGCCAGGATGAATGAGAGTGTGTTTGAGAGTGCGCATGGGGGACGACGGATGCAAATTAGCCCAAGGCTACAATCCGGTGTGGCTTGTTTACATGCATGTACATGTATGTTCATTAACATGCACTGTCCTGACCAAATAAACCAATAAATAAAACTAACCCAGCGATTGAATTCTCCAGGTTCTACAGGTTCTGTTCTTCAAAGCAGCATGTCCCTATTCACTGAGGTTTAGTGAAACTTATATTTAACAAAATTGTAGCTAACCAATTTTCATTGCGATGTTTCTCTGTTCCTCTGAGGCTTAGGAAGTTGTGGGGTAATTTGTTTAAAGCCCTGCTGTGCTGTCCTCACAACACGTGTCTCTGTTGTGTGCTGCTAGACTGTTTTTCAACCACTGTGTGTGCCGTGAGATATTGTCTGGTGTGCCGTGGGAAATTATCCAATTCCACCTAATTGATCTAAAAAAATTGAAAACAAATTAATTATTTTTCCCCAAATAATCTGCCGTGCTGTCTAGTAGTGATCAGCAGAATAACCATGTAATACTCTTCCATATCAGTAGATGGCCGCAGTTAGCTAATTAATTTGAGACAATAGAATTAGTGATGCATGGATGCGAAAGGTGGCAGTGACTGGCATTGTGGCTAGCGAGACGTGAGTGATGGAGGGGTTTTTGAAAAGAAAAGATGCCAATACCGAACTGGACCCTGGACAAAATCCGGACCCAGGTGAAGGCCCAAGTATGAGTGGAGGTCAAAAGAAAGCAAAGACGGTTAGCGCGAGGCAATATTGCGAAAATGATCTTTCATTTGGATTTACTTTCACCGGAGATGCAATGAAACTGAGTCCGTTGTGCTTGGTGTGTGGTGAAAAGCTATCCAACAGTGCTATGGTCCCAAGTAAAATTAAACGCCATCTCCAAACGAAACACCCTTCGCTTCAAAACAAGACTGTAGACTATTTTGTTCGACTGCGTGAAAACACGGAGAAACAGGCAACTTTAATGAGAAAAACCACAAAGGTAAATGAGAGAGCCCTTAAAGCTAGCTATCACGTTGCTGAACTTATAGCTAAGTCAAAAAAGTTGCACACTGTGGCAGAGACATTAATACTTCCCGCCTGCAAAGCCATAGTAAATGAGAGGCTCGGACTTGAAGCAGCTAAAGAAATAGCCAAAGTCCCTCTCTCTGATAACACAATTTCCAGACGTATTGATGACATGTCTGCAGACATTGAAAGTGTGGTTTTGGAAAAGATCCGTATCAGTAAGAAATTTGCATTGCAGCTTGATGAGTCCGCTGATATTAGCGGGCATGCTCAACTCTTGGCCAATGTGCGTTTTGTGGATGGAGACGCAATCAAAGAAAACTTGGGCATTACCAGAAAAAACAACAGGAGAGGAAATTTTTCGGGTCTTATCAGAATATCTTGAACAAGGAGGACTTAAGTGGGAAAACTGCACAAGTGTCTGCACTGATGGAGCTGCAGCCATGGTCGGGCGCACAAAAGGCTTTGTAAGCAGAGTGAAGGAAACAAACCCAGATGTGATTGTTACACACTGTTTTTACACCGTGAGGCCCTCGTTGCCAAGACTTTACCAGCAGACCTAGTTCCAGTGTTGGATGATGTTGTGCGCATGGTAAACTTTGTTAAGTCACGACCCATGAAAAGTCGCATATTTGCATCATTGTGTGAGGAAATGGGAGCGGAGCATAAAACCTTGCTATTTCCTACGGAGGCCCGGTGGTTGTCGCGCGGCAAGGTCTTGGCCCGCGTGTATGAGCTGCGGGAGGAACTTAAAGTGTTTCTGACAAATGAGAGGTCCGATTACGCAAAGCTGCTTGCAAGTGATGAGTGGTGTGCAAGACTGGCATACCTGGCGGATATTTTTCATCATCTGAATGAACTGAACACACGAATGCAAGGCCGAAATGAAAATCTGCTGACAAGTACTGATAAAATAAATGGATTCCGTTCAAAGGTGCATCTCTGGCAGGAACATGTGAAAAGTGGCAATCTTGAAATGTTCACAATCACCAAGAAATGGCATGATGTTAACACTGCAGCATTGTGTGAGATAATAGTTAAACATTTAAAAACTCTTGAGGAGAAGATGTCATTTTATTTTTCTTAATTTCCCACTGAATGCCTTGACTGGGTTAGGGACCCATATACAGTAGCTCAGCATCAGTTGGTGGAAAGGACATGACTTTACAGGAGCAGGAGGAACTAACTGAATTGAGACAAAACCGTAGTTTAAAGATAAGCTTTGCTGATCTACCTTTGGACAGTTTGTGGTTGGCTACTGCCAAGGAGTTCCCCATTCTGGCAAACAAAGCTATTTTGACATTGCTCCCATTTTCCACGACATATCTGTGTGAGGTGAGCTTTTCAAACCTGACTGCTATAAAAACTAGAAACAGAGAGAGACTGAGAGCTGTTGAGGAAGAGCTTCGTGTGTGTCTTTCTTCAATTCCGGCCAGAATATCAGCTCTGTGTTCATCCAAACAGGCCCAGGTTTCACACTGAGTGAGTAGAAATATTTTATTTTATTATAAAATATGCTTATTTGATTCTTATTCAAGACACTTTGATGAGAATGATTTTACATTGTGAATATAGGCTGCAGAGTTTCATTTGTCAAAATGTTTTGTTGTTGGTGTGCCTCGTGATTTTTTCAATAAAAACAATGTGCCTTGGCTCAAAAAAGGTTGAAAAACACTGTGCTAGACAGCCAGCGAACCATTAACAAATAAAACTCCGGACACAAGGCTTTCTTTTCTTATTTAGTGAAGCTTTAGTTGATATATACTGAATTGATTGTTAACTGTAATAAACAGAAAAAATATAGAGAAAATTACTATCATTGCATTTACAATACCTAAACACCATTAGCTAGCCATATGTTCATGACATGGTAATACAACCATCAAAATATCAAGACATAACAAAGTAATAAAACAGAAACATAGGCAACTTCTAAATAGGTGCTTTGCACACACAGATACTCACAAAAAGGGAAATCTTCTAAGGCTCAACATACGGAGCGACACAGCGTGGTCATGAGTCCTTACAGGCTTGTTACTGCAGTGTGGGCTAGCCCAATGGGGCTAGCTAACTTTGCGAAGAGGAAAAAACGTCAAAGATTGTCTCTGCGCGAGAAGAGCCCTCACTCTGACGTAAGAAAAACGATCATTACTGAAGAAGAGGTCTCTGTTTACTTTTAACTGTAGCTTTTTAACTCTTTTTAACATAGAATTTTAGCATGTATTATTTCCAATAATGAACTTATTTATGACTTTTTAACTAACTTATAAACCTAATAAAATTATAACTGTCTTTTATCCAAAGACATGACACCTGCCTGTGCTCTTTCCAATGCAAAAACAGGAAGTCTCTATCACTTTCGGTCCCGGAGATATAGGCTTTTCCGGCGCTAGATTGGCCGATAACCAATATATTAAAATCCCCAAATATCGGCCCGATTTATAAGCTGGCCGATATATCGGTCGACCTCTAGTTGGTATACACAGTAAAATACAGCTAAGGTGTTGAAAGTTGCTGATTTTGCTATAAAAGCACTACATTGTTCTGAGAAAATAAAGGCAAATCACTGTAAGAATAAATCTAACATTGTAATTGTAAGATTTTGATGACTACTGCTGACCATATTTTACAGAAGAATCCTCTAGTTTTATGTGTAGGAAATGGTCCAGATGGCTTCACTCTGCAGTTTATGACTCAAAACATGGAAGAAGAAAAAAAGACTTTACACCTTTATCATCACTTTTCTCACTTTCTCCCCATTACCTGAAATAATGCTATTCATTGCGGCAGGTTTTAATTATACAATACCAACAGCGGAGTTTGTAGAGTGGACAGGTAAGATGGATGACTACTCTATCAGCAAATAGGCTTTTGCTTCCTGTCAGGCTAATTGTTTGTGTTTTATTGATCATAACCGTGCCACTGAATCAATATTATACCCGCACTTACTTTTTAAACAATGCGCAAAACAAATAAAACACCGACTAAAATGTGCAGATTTCACTAAATGCCTTCTGTCTAAAGATGTGCAAATAAACAAAATTATATTCTTTGGATCAATACAATGAGTACAGTCTGGAGGAACTGGTCTAATTACTGGATTAAAAGAGAGAAGAGCGCCAGCCTGAGCTCACAAGATCTGATGAAATCAATAGCAATTCATAACAGCTTGTACCTGTATATATTTGTAGAATACATCTTTGTTATACTCAAGTATATTTGACCTAATGGGCTTTGTTTTTGCCTGAAGAAAATCTTAAACAGCTGCCTAATTCTGCGGGATTACTGTGGACCTTGCAGCCCTGCATCGTGGTCAAGAAGGTATCAGGCAGTACCAGGAACTCCCGTGGCATCAACTGCATTTCCGCAGAGGTACATACGCAAGCAAGCAGGAAGCAGAGTAAACCAATCAGCGAAGGGCGGGCGTCTGCCGTTGATAAGGCGTTATTAGCGTTAATATTTGCACAGGATTATAAATCACGAAACTCACCTACTGTCTATGTATTTTTGGTCATTTACCAGCGATTGGAGTAAAGCTCTTTCTCACGTGCGCTGTTCGTAGATCGTTATTAAGTGACGCTGCTCGCAAACAACACGTGACCGTCCATAAATGAATCTGATTGCACGGGCTGGTTTTAAGAAATGTAGAGGGATATCATTCTGATCTCACCAGGCTAACCAGAAAGATCAGTGATAGCTGACAAACGAAAGGACAAACGAGAGATGGTGAAAGACTGTTGTGAAGCGGAAGGAGCGGAGGGAAGAAGAGGAGGTGGAGCTGACCAGTGCCGGACACCACGCTCTGAAACAGGGACAAACCCAGGAGGCGCGGCACCATTTCAGAGGATCAGAGGAGTCGGAGGGCAGACAGCCAGGTTTCTTCCGAGTGCTACAGTTTCCCCGGCCTCCAAGGTCATGCGGGTCAGGTTGACACACAGTGGCAGCAGCTCAGGACTGACACCTGAACACTATTTTGTTGTAAACACTACTACAATGACAATAAAGCACATACTTACTTACTTAATCACAGAATTGTGTCTACACTAAAAGTAACATTAGATGTAATGGATCATCAACACTCGCTTTTTATTTAATTTCTTACATAAAATACAATTGAAAAATTAAAGTGCTTCATTTTCTTTCATTTAGTGTGCTCAGGCAATGAGTCCTCTTTTATTCATAAGTTATATGTGACTTTCTGCTCTGTATCACAGCCTTCCATGGTCATGATGAAAGCTATCAAAGTAAAGGGACTCACTGACACTGTGAAGCTGTTATTTTACATCTAAAGCATGTGCCATCGATGACCTTTCCCTCTTACAGATACTTTCTTATTCATCACCTAGAGCACTTTTCTGAGGACATGCTCAAGGTGTTTGTTACACACAAAACCAAATGTTCTTTCAAAAGACAAGAAAAAGTTGTACTAAGTAGCACAGGGATAATTGAAGCATGTTGGGCTACTTTTATGAAGCTGTGCAAGTAATAATATTACGTTACGAATAATTTAATATTATTAACCTGAGATAAGAGAGATCTGATCTCAACAGTATGTTGCAAAAAACTATTTGTACAACGACTACATTGAATTGAAATGCCTGTTCATAGATTGAGGACTAGAAGGCTATTGTTGTTATTATTGCTGTAACTCCACGACAGTTGTGAAATAAGTTTATAACCGTATCCCCAAGAACTGGGATGTTCATGTCACAACTAACAGATTAACACAATTTCACTTGATCCCTCTTTGAAAGGGGTTTGGAAACTGAAAAAAAGTCAGGTAGAGAGTCTTTAGTTTTTTTTTCCTTCCCCAAAAGAAGAAATAAACTTCCCCAAAGGTCATTGTCACTTCCCACAACTGTATTGGAAAAATGAGCAGCATTTAATCCCAGTACTTTCCAAACTTTATTCTCTAAGGACATGAATGAGAGTGTAATTACCCACTGGCTCCATCCTTCCACAATCACTTACTTAAATGCTCACATCTATTATTCATGTAAATATTATCAGCGAGCCTGAAGCCCTTTGTAAGAGCAACATCTGCTGTGATTTTCACCACTAACTTAGTCACCTTCAATTTTAGGACAATGTGTCTCAGTCATCACTTTAGAATTGTGTATTCTTAATTATTCTTAATCAAGAATCTTAATCAGAACATTTTTCAGGGGCAGTTGTTGGATTTCATGCTCACTGCACACTGTCTGCAGACTGACTGTTTGCCTTGTTCAAAGAGTATTCAGGGAGTTCAGGTAACCTTGAATAATCTACTCACTCAGACCAAATACATGGCTGTGGGTTGTGTGTGCGGCAAACGTGATGTAGCATTCAATGTAGTTACACAGCACGCCACAGGGTGCTGCACAGTGGGTGGTCTGAGAACTGTAAACACATGTAAGAGTAGCGTCTACATTAGCGACGTTGTAGACACAGAGGTCAAGTCCGTTTGACCTGTTGCATTTTTCAGCGGAGCAAAAGGGTCAAGGCACAGTGTCAGGGCTGTGAGCTAAGCTTAACTATTCAAGTTGTTTGCTCAAATGCCATCTGTCCACATTGGCCTTTTAAATATTGAATCCATCGGAGGACTGTGACATGCAGAGTAGGGCAAGAATAAATAAATAAACACAAACTTGGTATGCAGCACTGATCAAACTACATGGGAGGACAATGGGGAAAATCACTCTTTTTCATTTCAATTAGTCGTTTATAAAAGGTCCGTGTTTGATCATTCTGTGATGACAATCCGTGATCATCACAGTTGAGGACCTAATAGGAGCAGAGAGATAATGTCAGCGGAGGAACTGAGAGCCAAATGCACATCAGCCGAACAGCCTTTGTTTTTTCTCATTTGCTTCTTGTAGTAACTGCCATTATGTTGGCAGCCATTGTGCGCCAGTTATTGTTGTGCATCCAGCAGATGAGTGAGAGATACGGCTCCTCTACAGGCACTCTGGGCTGAGCCGTGAGATCACAGATAGGACCGCGAACAGTTAACAGAAATTATCATCAGTACAAGTCATACTCTCATACACCAGAGGGAAGTCTGTATATTAGTCCTTCCAATAGTTTTAATGCAGAGCGCGGCAGGATATTAGCAGACTGTGAAGTGCATAACTATTTCCTCTGTGCGGCGGAGGAACGGCTCGTGCTACCGACACTCATTTGATTTGAATCGCATTGTTTCATGGCGCCCAGTGATAGGAATAAGAATCCATATAAAAAGCCATTAGTTTTCTATTACTGCCACGCTGGATGGACAGGCTCTCAGCGCTGTGCCCAATCACTGTGTTTAAAGTGTCAGGTTGCCTTGAAAGAAGTCTACCTCAGCCGGGGCTCCCCTGCCACTTCCCCCGGGGGCTGAGTGGCTGAAATGACCATAAAACTGTGTTGAGCTCGACAGCCTGTAATTTCAGCTGCGAGTGGCGCTTCACCGGGGTATAATGGAAAGCCAGTGGAAGCTGCGGCACGTGCTGCATCCCTGTGTTCGAACACCATTGTCTGAACACTCAGGACACCTCTCTAAACTTTAAATTACTGTTTTTAAGCCGTCATTGTCTGAGAGAGCGCGCGTCTAAAAAGAAACACTTGCGTTTGTTCAGGCGCTTTAATCTTCACTGCTCTTTGCCTTTCTCTGACAAAATGTGTAGTTCTTTGTTAGCATCAAACACTGTGTGCCCATGAGGAATCAAAATACAGAAATGTCCCCAGGCACAAACATTTTCTTACCTTGTATTTCTTTATCGTGTCCATAAATGTTCTTCACAACTCAAAACGCGGAGACGCACTTTGAAAACAGGTGCACTGACAGATAACTTTGTGCAGCTCCGTCCTCTCTTTATCTACATTAGCATTCCCGACCACTGCGATGGCATTTGCGTGTTTGTTGTGTCGGTGCATATCTGCCTGCGTCAGCCACGCCAGAGCAAGCAGAAGCTTACTGTCTTGTGAAGCACGGCTAAGGCAGAGCGGAGAGTGTAACGGCCGCTCATTTGAGGAGGAGAAGGAAGAGTTGACTGGGGATGAATGTGGATGGGGGTAAGCTGCTGCAGGCACGGAGCATCACACTACACTGGGTCTGCGTGTGGAGATACATGAGGACAGCAGCAAACAGACACACGGGCGCAAATATATCATTAGCTCATCAGGCGTGATTTGCCCCGAGTCAAATTAGTCACGTCCTGATTCCCACGCCATCAAAACACACGGTTACGTCAAAAATTACGCATTCAGGTAACCACTGACATTTATCATTTCCAATTTAAACTTTATTAATTAGGCTAGATACATACTTGAAGAGGTGCAATCATGCTAAATCTTTTTAGAGCTTTCTTCCACTTTATAATGTTGTCCCCTCGTCAAAAACGTACCTGGAGCTGTGTTTTGAGTCCTTCATGCATGTATGACTGTCTTTGACGCGCTCACAGCACCCATTTGAAGCGCTGTGAATCCTGTTGCTGTGTATTAGTTTAGTCACCCAGTTTGTCTATGCTGTGGCCCCGACCAGGAAGAGCTGTCCTTACCTCACCACCCCCTGCTTTACCCCTCCTTCACAGAGCGCCAAGAGGGGGAAATGTCCACTGAAGCCACGCTAAAACAAAAGAACAAAAAAGCAAATAATATTCCACCCCAACACTCGTCCTTGTATCGTCCAACATTGTGTGTTTCTTGGTCAAAATGGCAAGAAATCTTTCAAAACGATTACCCATTCCCACCAAATGCCCATAGTTGCAGGGATTCTGCAAAGGCAATCACTTGACTTTGGGTGTAATAGGACAAATTTGATAGGAATGTTCAGTTTTAATGTTTACACGAGCATCTGTTCACAATAACTCAAGTGAGGAAAGGGGTAAAAAATGTACAGAGCCTTCAAGTATATTTGTGGTATGCTAGTAAATTGTAGTAGCAGCAGGCTGAAATAATAAAACTGCATTCAGCAGAAAGGTTTCAGAAACAGCGCCTTTACTCCTTAACTGAAGCATCGACTTTTCTTGAGACACTTTTCTCTTTATTAAATATGTCAAAAATTAGTAAGTGGACAAACTGAACGTGGGTATTTTAATTGGGCAAATAACAGGACCAGAGCCACTGTAACTGTGAGGTTTTAAAAAATCCATTCTACATGACTGTACATTTCTTTTGGCTAGAGCACTGGAGGTATGTCACTCCGTCTTTGAACTTTGGCTGAATCACTCTGACCAGGTTACTGTGGATGACTCATTTCGCAGCAGACTCTGCGACTACTGTGCAGGAGACCATGATACACTGTGTGGACAAATGTGATGTGAACACTACAGACAGAGCAACTTTACACACACTTCTCCCAATAAACCTACTTAAATGGATTAGCAATGCCACCCTGGGGCTTTCCCAGACTTTAAGCTCTTATCACAAACATGCACAGAAACAAAACATACTATTTTTATCTGGTAATGAAAAAGTGAGTTTGGGAGACGGGGCTCTAAGGTCCATAAGAGGGGTAAAGACAAAAGATAGAAAATCACTTGTCAAGGCAGTATAGCGAGCTGGTTTGTATTCCACACACTTGCTGTGGAGGTTCAGAAGCAGATGTTTCCTGTACTTTCCTCGGTTTGATGCTGGGTACAACTGGCAGCTGGTCAAAGAAAACAGTGCCAATAGAATCCGGTCCAGTGCTTTGAATTCACACATGCATGTACGAATGGATAAAGCTGCCTCTTGCTGCCTGTTATCTCACTGTCATTTGTGTTTGTAGGTCACGGCTGGCGGATTTTAACGTGAACTGCGCCGAGATTCAACACACAGTGAGCAACTGCCCCAACCAGGGAAACCACCAAGCCTGCCTGACCTCCTATGCACGACTTATAGGTTAGTGCTTTATTTATATTGAACTTACTTCATTTATTTCGCATATTCTACAACATCATCACAACAAGATAGGGTGACCAGATGAGTTGCCCTGAAATTCGAGACAGGGTTCATGTTTTTTTAATTATTTTTTTTATCATTATGCCACATGTCACGGGGTTGTTATCTGTGATAACAGTAAACGTGTTTCCATAGAGATAATCATGACATTTAGTTAGTTATGGCCCATTTCAAGGCTAGGAATTCTAATGTGGGCGGGGTATCGCGCTTCACTGCGAGATAGACCACGGCTTGCGTAAGCGAGGACTTGAGTTGTTCCATTTTGTATTTGATAAAGTGCTGCGCCAGGCCCAGTTATACTGGCGTCCGTGTGTAACAGGTTGGAGAGATTTGGATCAGCAAGGCTCTAAAGTTTGTAATAGTTTAAAAACCGAATCAGCACAAACGGAAATCTTTACAGCACTAAACAGCACAGATGTAGAGGAAGCGGTGACACAATTTTTACAAGTTTTGAGGCTTTATAACGAGCAGGCTGACCTTAGTCTGACCAATAAAACAATCATTAATATCTCAAAAACGATAACAGCACAAACACATTTTTTTACCGCACAAAACAGCACAAACAATTGACATTTTGAGTATGATCGGGGCCAGGTTCACGTTAATGGGGACCCCTACTTTAGAACATTCTTCAGAGCGCAGTTTTTGTTGTAGATCAAGCCCCTCTTCCATATTAAGAGCGCACACAGCACTTTCGACATTCTAAAAATATTTTTTGGGACAATTTGGGTCGGATTCGGGACGAGAGCCTGGATTTTGGAACTGTCCCGAATTTTTGGTCCCCTACAACAAGACACATTAGCACATTTGTAAAGTACATTAAGAGATGGTGCTTTCTTATCTCTGTCTGGACATTTGTCCTCTTTATTTGACCCATCCATCAAAACCACTGGTGCAAACTGTCCGGAGCAGTGGGCTGCCGGGGACCAAGGCTCAGATCATGAGCACGTTCCCCAGAACATTAAATGTCTAACACTTTGTTTCTCAAACCGTGCTGGTGCTTCTCCATACTTGGCTCCTTTGTCTAATATAAATAAAGGTTTATGTTTGCAATGAACAGTGGAAGGAAGGAATCACAAGAATGAGTAAACAGTGTCTACCTAAACTACTGCCACCCAAACAAGTACATGTTGTCATTGGCCATAACATGTAAACATTCACAGGAGAAATTCCAAAGGGTTCAAATACTTTTTCCTCCCACTGTAGTATTTGTCCTCTTTGATTTGTACAGGCTTCAACCCAGTTTAGACCAGATTCAGCTGAAGTTTCGACCTTGCTCTTATAGACCTGGTTTTCAGAGAGCCAAATTAATTCTTAGGTGGTACTTGGTGTTGAAAGTTTGAGAAGCACTGGTCTAACATATTGATGTGTGCTGTACAGTTGATTAAAGTTAATGGACAGGAGTCTTCCACGACGTAATTAGAGCCTGCAGCACTGGAGAGCTGCACTGTGAGTAAAACATGTATGACGGGTCCAGGCCGGAAATACTTCAAAAGTAATGCCAACCATTATTCAATGCAAAAGGAGAAGTAAAGCAACACTGCTTTGGTCCAAGTTTGGAAAATCCAGGCACCGTGCTTGTATCCGTTGCCTGTGGGTGGTCCATTTCCCCATTCCCTAAAACATGTACAATAGGCTAGGAAGCACAAGTGTCCGACTGTGTGACACAATCCTGCATAGTGTAAATCAGTGGTTCACAATCTTTTTGTCTTGCGGAGCCCTTTGACCTTTTCAGTGATAGGTCACCCTGCCTCAAGGGTGCTGCAGTTTATTTGTAAGTAAAAAGATAATGTCGTCTTCAAAATAAATCTAAATTCTTCCAAAACTACACAATTTACTTTATTTTTTATTAAACTATCACTATCAAAGAAGTGTTCAGTTTCCCCTTATTTTCTCATTTGAAATAGTTCCAAGTACCCCAAGTGCTTGGGAAATGCTGGTGTTTATGCTTGAGTTCCACGTGTATCTATATCATCCCAACCAAATAAATAAATACGATAATATAAACATTATTTAGCGTGGTTGCTCTCCAAATCCAGGTACTCGCCAGTGTACTCCCCCGTGCTGTTCCAAGCAGGAAGCATAAAAACGACGTTAAATTATTTACATAATTTACATTTAAAACAGAGGCACATGAAATCCTGACATTTGTTGTGTTTTTATATTTACATAAATGTACTATCAATGCATGCAGTCCATCATTGCCCATTGTGAGTGACTCTTGTTTTGCTGGTGTCTCACAGGGACAGAGATGACTCCAAACTACGTGGACGGCAGCTTCTCGAACTGGACCGTGTCCCCATCCTGTACGTGCGACAGCAGCGGAAACCAGGAGGAGGAGTGCATGAAGATATTACGCTACTTCACCCATAACGCCTGTCTAAGTGAGCGGCGTCTTTGAATACATGCGTGGATATGTGCATGACCTGAGTGACTGATCGTGGTCCAGCGTTCATGCAATATTGATGAACACGCAAAAACATGTTGCATTGATCTGATGTAACTTGAATGATTTTCCGTCAGTGTCCGTGTTGTTCGAGGAAATGCATGACAGCAGCGCGGCCGGTGAAAAAACTCAGACTTGAGAGCTCGACATGTTGTGAATTATTACTTATTGCGTTAATCACCCCATCAAACCTTGATATCCTTTTAGGGTTCTATCATACATGTATAGATTTTCAAAAGACTTTCCCCACATAGGTCGCCCTCTTTACAACTCGACAGACGTTTATTTTGGTTTGCTGAAATTGATAAATATATATATATATATATATGGTCATATTTAAAGCGAGACGCTGCAGGTGAAAAGGACAAAAGCAAAATAAATGAAGAAATTGTAGATGACTGACCAAGCAATGATCAAAACAGGCTATGTGTGTTTTTGCTGACTGATTTTCTTTTAATTGAGCTGAAAAGGCTGAAAGACAAATTTGTGCTCTTTGGAACAGATAATAAAGTTAGATTCTATATTCTATACAAAATCTATATAATGGATAGAGCCAGGTTTCAATGTATGGGTTTATGTTGGCCTTTGTGTTCATTTTATTTGGATTAGAAAGTGGCCCAATTGAATATGATTTTAAAGATGTGAGAAAGAGCCACCTAGCACGGCACAATTAATCTTTATCTAATTAGGGCCGGGACTTTTTCCGATTAATTTACGATTGATTGATTAATTAGGCTACATGAGGTTTGGTGCGACTAAAAATATTAATCGGCATTAATCACACTTTAAACTTTAGCGGCACAGGCACTTTTTACATTTACCTTTTTCCTGCAAGACGTGGCTTAGGGACGAACACGGCGTAAAACCAAAAAAAAAAAAAATTCCACTGTCAAACTTGTTTATTCACACAGTTACGCCGACGTGAACTTATTTAAAAAGATTGTTCTCCCAAATAAATCAAACTGCGTCTGTCTTTGGCGTGTTTGAAACGATCACACAGGCCTCACATCTCCACTACAAAGAAGCATCGGAAATAAATACAACCCCTAAATAAATGCGATGAATTGCGGTGAATTAATTACAGTTAACGCGATTAAACATTTGAATCGAGTCCCACCTCTAGATCTAATCAAAATCGAAATTAAGCCAGAATTAGCGACTTGCAAAGACTGCATTTATTATTTTTTAGGATATTTTGGCTCCATTTTGTAGAATCCCGCCTAAAGACCACGAAACAAAAGTCTGAATGGAGTATATGCGAGAATGACGGCACACATTTCCAGCGAACTGAAGGGTTCCCGGGCTACTCTTGGCTGGAAGTTATCAACGGACACTGATTTAGTGGGATGAATGTTCTTAGCGGCTGAGAAACATGTAATAGGTTATCACCCCACCATTTCCCCCCGGGGCCACGGCTTTAATACAAAGGGAATCATTTGCATGCGATATTTCCGTTCCGTCTTCAGGAGTTAGAGGGCTTACGCCTTGTAGCGGGAAATGTCATAAAAGGAGCAGATTTCAGCCAAATGGAGGAATGGAGAAAGCTAAAATATCTATCTTGTGTTCGGTGAATGGGTACACTGGCTCCTGCAGTATGACAAAGTAGTTAGACGCGTTTTCACTCACTGCCCGCGCTGAAGAACGAGCCGAGCGGTGTCATCAAACCCCCGCGACACTGTTGCCTTAACATGTTCTATTGTGTGGATAATGCTTTCAGACCATTTCAATAGATTGCCGGGGTGTGCGTTTTCGCTGAGCGTGCACTTTGAAGGATGAGGCGGGGAGCTGAGGAGGCGTCCTGCAAAATAACACGAAATGCAGCATCTCCGTTCTGCAGTCAACAAGAGCAGGCCATACACTTCACCACATGGCCCGGGCGCGCACACACACACACACACACCACGAATCGCCGAACAATACAACACACGCATTCATCAGATCAATTATACCGGCGCGCCGCGTGGATATCGCTGGTAATCTATTCTCCCCAGAGAATTTGGTTTTTGTATTGACTGACAAAACAAATTTAACAGAAACAGAAATGACATCACAATATCCAGTACAAGTTCAAGCAACTGAACTGTCACGGATTTAATATTTAATCAATGGAGCAGAAAGCCTGAAGGAAGCACAAGAAGTGCAAAATGCCTTGGAAATAGTGCGATTTCCTGTCTTTTGTCTGAAGACCAGTGTACCTTGGAAAGGAAAGGGGAATTTATTTGGAGAATACTAATTTGTATTTTCCGGGCACATTTGTTTTATAAAACAGTGGGTTTTATTTTGACTAATAAAAAATGCAATTCTTATTTTCCCTAATAGTTGCTGAACACGCAACTGAAAACAAAGCACATTATACGTGGATTCAAGTTGTTCCTTATCATTACATTTTAAGATGTACATTTAATATTACACACTTCAGGTCATTGTCATTTGAAATCAGGACCAAACTCTTTACAAACTGAGCTATGGCTGAAATGAAGATACGGACAGTTTCTACTCTTGTTAAGAAGAAGAAGAAGAACTTTATTTATGTAGTGCCTTTCACAGACATAATCACAAAGCGCTTTACGTGGGACAATGATACATTCACTCCACGCTCGGCGGTGTTCAGTTTTCCCTGGGGAAGACTGGCAGAAACGTTGTCGCGACTGCACACGTCTGCGCCAACCGTCCCCCCGACCAACACCATGCCCCCACGCACACACTTCATTTAAGAAATTAAGGAAAGCCTTCCACCGTTCTACGCATTATACACCCACATAGATTGTAGTGCAGTGTGAGTGAATATGGGCTGAAGCGTACCTCTTCAAGGTGCTGTGCTTCCAGTCTATTTTTCACCTTGTTTCACCACAGTTGTGTTTGTCCATTTGCAGTGGTGAGGGAAATGCCATTACTCATTTGTTTGGGAATATTCCGTATTTGATCAGTCACATAAATCTAAATTCAAAGTCTTCTCTGCATGCCGACCCTATAATGGATGTTGGTTGCCAAGCAATTACATGGACAGCTTTCTCTGTGGCTGAACAAAGAGGAGCAAGCCTTGTGTTTTAAAGGGATGAGCAGCATAAAGTACTCAGGCTCTGTTAAAGCCCACTGAGCAGGATTTATCATATTTTGCAGATGCTCTCACATTAAAAATACATAGCACACCATACGTATAAGCTCAGAGCTGTCCATGTCAGAGCTGTGTCGCACACAAAAAACTGTTTTAAAAACAAGACACCTGCTTTAGATTGTCTTAAATGGACAGAACACACTGTCCATAATTGTCAATAATGTAAAGGAATATTAACTGTATTTTTCAAACACAGGATTCAGTGAGTTTGTGAAACTTTTTGCAGCAAGAATGGAGCTCACAAACTTTTAAAACATCTGAAACGTAGACCGTGCTTCTGCTTTGAATGTGACAGTGTGTCTGAGCAGGTGTCGTCAGGAATGATAATGACTGGTTTAATTAAAAGCATAAACACATTACAGAACTGTGAAACCGTCGGCACCTAAATAATAAACGCGCATACTTGGAGACAGACCACTGAAGTTATTCCCAGGCAGTACATTTTTCAAGCTTTAGATTCCTTTGATTAGCACAAAGACTCGTGAGTTACTTTATTTTTCTTTTTTTTATTTCCATGGCAGCCAGAACTTTTGGGCAGAACACCAAGACGTTGACTTAAGGCTGTCTGTCTGCGCTCCGGCTTACTGCAGAGATTCGATCCAAAAACAAGTGACTTGCTTTCTGTGTCCCCTCAGAGAACGCCATCCAGGCCTTCGGGTATGGGATAGAGAACACGGCCAGTAAGAGCACGTCTGTCCCGGGACCCCAGGTGACGGTGATGAGGTCAGAACTACCTGTTACGCCCAGGACTGACGGCTACATCAGCAAGGTAAATACAAGGCACTTACTGCACACAGTGTGGGTCCTGCGGTGACCACCTATACAACACATTTAGTAGAAAATGAAAACAATCCTATATTTTACAACACAAAAGGTAAAAAGGTACGTACTGTATATGATTTATTTTTAGACTTCATAGATCCCTGTCCAGACATATCTTAAAGGGACTATACTTTAAAAGTATAGTCCCTTTAAACATAGTTTAAAAATGTTAAAATTATGTATTTTCCTCCCCCTTCTTGTTCCAGCCATGTCCTAATGTGTAGGGCTCCTCCTGCAGGTAGTGGGTCCACAGAAGGTGAATTGCCGTCATGCACGAGCTTAATATAGAGACTGCAGTTACGCGTAAGACCTCAGGTGGCAGTAGTGAGTATAACAATGACATCTTGCAACTAGACACCAATAATAATCGATTGTGGCTATAGTAAACACCCTATTTGGCTTGTGACTTCTCAAAAGGGCTACTAACCACAATGGCCGGTGAGTAGGAAAAAAAAAAAGAAGTAATGTCAGGGAGAGGTCATACCCCAGACTTATCCTGATGCAATCATGTGATTCTTCCCTGTTCTGGGGCTTTTGAATTCAGAAGGTGAAGCCCTTAAACACACCATCATCATTATGGATACTCGAATAATCTTGGGCTTAATTGTGTAATGTAGGTCACAGAATAATAGTAAAGAAAAAAAACATGCTTTTGAGAATGAAAGAACTGTGCATAAAGACTCAATTCAGGAAAAGAATCTTGTAATGGAAGGATTTTGTGTAACCCCAAAACACTGCGGATTTCACATTTGCATTACGTCCCATCTTTCTGCCTGTTAATGTAATTGGCAAATCAGGCCCAATGCTTTACGGTACGGCAGTTTATTCCACAGCCCGGATGATGACATTTGGATGAAATCTTTATGTATAAATATTCTCTCTGCTCCACAATGGACTGGTGGAGAAATGAAGGTGGTGGGGGTTTAATCTGGATTAGAGGAGCTAAAATACAGGCCCAGGGCTTGTACTCTGCGGCAGACTGGAGTCACCTCTGCGCCGGCTGGATTCAGTGTCTGAAAACTCATTTCTCATGCAGCACGCACATGCCTGTTTGTCTCCTAATAGCACCGTGCTTCATTTTCTGTTCAAATAAAATATGGCAATGACAGGACGGGAGCGTATCGTCTGCCGGAGAAGTCCACGCCGTCTCGCTGTGTAAAAAAAACAACATTTCAGCTTTCACCGTGGAAAGAGCGTTTTCGCTTTCCTGTCTTTAAACGGAGCTATTTGAGCCCGATGAGTTTTCAGAATGAACTATTGCGGACTTTCACTGATGTATTTTAGATGTTCTCTGCAGCCCTCTGGTTAAAGACTAATGATGTTTTTCACCTTTGCTGGAGATGCGCTTGGCACAGCTAACTCGAGCTTGAGGTGTGAAATTGTTACATCTAACAGGCCGCCATTAGGTTACTATAATAATGTGAATGCCCTTTTGTGGAAACTCCAACCGATACACAAGGGTCAGGGTTAACATAATAATCAGCTGGTTTTGATTGAGGATTGTATTGATGGTTGATTGCGACTATTTCATTATGATGCTTTACTGTTGCGTGCCTTTGTCATCTAGCACCCCGCACACATGCATGTATGGGCGAGCAGTGGCTGTTTGATCATTTAAATGACTGTGGTGTATGAGTGGTCTGCAGGTGAGTGAGTGATTGGAGAATTGGCTGCTCCATTTCTTTCATTTTACTCCAGGGCAGATCTGGCTATAATGAAGCTTACCACCATTGAGTGCGGGGAGTGAATGAAGAATGGTCCCATGTAGTGAGAAGCTTATTAAGCTTGTAAAGACAAATCCAAGCCAGCTGTAATCGATTTTTACCACTGCTGCTTCCTTGGAACCCTTTTCGACATATTTTTCTTACTTGACCCTGGTGGGAACAGCTTTGCCATAAGCTGCAGTTCTGGAGATAGTCTGACCCGGTCCTCTAAGCCAGCAGTATCTGGCACTTTTCAAACTCACTCAAATCTTAAGTTGTGCTTGCTGGTTTTCCTAGCCTTCACACTGCAACTATGAAAACCAAAATGTGAACTTGTTGTGGGAGAAATACTGCCACCTTCTAACTCATGCAATAATGAAGAGAACCACTTCACTTACACGCTCATGTTACATCTGATAGTATTTGTATGTAAATGAATGACTTCGCAGTAAGATGTCTGTGTTTGGGTTATTCCTGGGGCTTGTGCGGTCATTAAACGGTCACAGTGCAACTGAATCACGCATTGTCCTTTACTCACCCGCTCTCATTGTTGCGAAAACAGCAAATTAAAACCTTAGAAATTTGTGACGATAAAGAATTAATGAGCGAGCCGAGCAGGCAGGATAACAATAACTGTGTGTCTGCTGGTTAAAGGTGGGACACGCAGGGGGGACCAGGGGAATTGGCTCAGTGCATGTGTGCGTGAGGTATTGATGCACTGTCTGGCTGTGGCGCACTGTTTAATTTATTGTAAAAATGGTAATTAGGAAACAATAAGACGTGTGATTACTCAAGCAGGAACTTTATAATTAGCGAGGAAGCTGCAAGGGACATTTTGGGCAGCCCAGCATCCTTAGACAAGTATGTTCTGGCAATTAAAATGTGTCAAACTTCCATGGCAGATAAATTGCAGGGAGTGTTGTTTTGGTTAGGAGCGGACTTGGCTGAAGATCCCAGTGAGTAAATCTCACTGTCCTTCTGAAAACCCCTGCATTAACATGCACCTGCATCAACTACGCTCTCAAATTAAATTGGACAAACACATTATATAGTTATTATGGATGGATGAAGAATTCATTCAAGCACATTATGAGTTTAAAATCTATGCTTGATAGTGACACAAAGACGCAGCGGTTAACCACACAACAAGAAAGTCCTGAGTGCAGCCATAGTGGTTAAGGCTGCTGCACGTATACAGGTGAAACTTGGACAATTAGAATATTGTTAAAAAGTGCATTCATTTCTGTTATTCAACTTATGTGTGAAACTATGATAGACTCATTACATGCAAAGTGAGATATGTAGGGGAGAGTGGGGTAAGATGAGCCACTTTTTGCTTTGGTGGTTGCTGTGTATACTAAACAGTAAATAAAACGTTTTTTCACTGTGGCTCATTTTACCCTAGTAGCGGGGAAGTTGAACCAGGTTGTGGGGTAAATTGAACCACCAAATTTAAAGTTGAAATTGACGCTAAACATAATAAAGTTATTTTGTTTACATTTTAGTGTTTCCCATGAGCAATTTTACATATATATATAAAAAATATATATTTTTCTTTTTATACGCACCATCTGTAGATTATGCAATTTTGGCTCTAAAAAAACAATTTTAATTTGCTTGTCTCTACTGGACACAGACCCACCAATAAACAGGCAAAAACTATAGATCTGTACACAGGAAAAAATGGACCAAGATGTATTTGTTTATGGCAAGTTCAAATCCTGTAAAGATCAAATCTATAATCTCACATGAAAATAATTATATTTTCAAAATATAAGGGTGGTTTATCTTACCGACTGATCATCAAAATTATAACAAATAAAGGCTTGGCATATTATGTCACTTTGCATGTAATGAGTCTATATCTATTAGTTTCACATTTTTAGTTGTATTACAGAAATAAATGAACTTTTGAACAATATACCAATTTTCCGAGTTTCACCTGTATGGCGAGACTCTGCTCTGTCACAGCGTTGTGGGTTCAAGACCCGGCTCTGACTGCTGATATTTCTCCCCATTCTCCAGCCCCGTCATGCTGTGCTTCCATATGCGATACAGAGTATAGGGCAGGCCTATAAGACCTGGATAAACTCTTGTGCTTTTTCTCCCAGCGTTATGTTGGTTTCTTTCGAGTGCTCTAGTTTCCCCAACCGTTAAGCGAGGACAAAAGGCCAAGAGTTTGAATGAGAGTACTGTAAGTAAATGTGTTTTTAATTAGGTTAATGAAAAAAATAAATGAGACAGTGTCATTTTAACAATAGATATAGCATTAACTCTTAAAACATTGCTTTCTAAATGCCTCTTAGAAAAGCAGCCTATAGGAGCCGAGTATAATTAATTTAAACACTTCTGAACAAGCCACAAAGTAGAACCACATGGGACATTGAAGTACAAAGAGAAACAGGTGTGTGAGTGACTGCTGTGGCTTGGGAATAAGTATTGTCACTCATTTAGTGTGTTACAGGGTTTTAAGCTAAATTAGAGGCGTAATTATTCAATAATATGTCAGATACATCATAGCTGTTTTATCCTATGCAGCTGAGTGAACACTGGTCCTTGGAGCATTTGTACAGCACTGTATACTGCGTTGATGGGAGGAAATTGTAAATGTCTTGTTTGTGTTCGCAGGACTGGCGTGGGCTTCTATGAGATGAGGATTTTCTCTGTCCCTGATGTGAATTTTAATGCCTCTTCCCTCCCGAACACATTCATTCTCAATAGATTTCACTCACAATAGCATAAACTGTCGATGTGTTAATTTAGTGAGACCGGAATTTCCCCGCTACATTTGAAGCCATTTGTTGATTTTCTGCTTGACTGGATCAAATTGACTACGTAACTCTAGATAACTCGATGAGTTGTAGGAAAAGGCTGCCCAGCAATTGCACTGTAAATCGCCTCGCAGCGATCGATTGCAAAAACAATTGGTCTTTTACACATGTAGTTACCTGATGCTCTGAATGCATGTCTTTGTGGCGTTTCTGAGTCCATGTCAGTAGAGCATTTCCATACTGTTCAGCTCGTCACAGTGTATAAGTTCCGGTGGATCTCTGAGCGAACCTGAGCCGGGGTTTGGCGTGAGTGTGTGTGTGAGTGGAGACTGGCTGCAGAAGGCGATCTGGACTCATGTCAACAGGCTGCTGCCACACATCACTGCCCCTGCTAATTAATTGGCTTTTAGGCGAGGATGTCTTTTGTGCATTGCCAGGCTGGCTGTGGCTTCAACGCCTCAGTTTCTGGCAACTATCTCTTAACCATTTTTAGGAAACACTAATTGTATGGTGACTGGCAGAAAATTGCCACGTATGGCTAACAAGACCTAATTGCATAGTTTTGTCATTTATGCGCTGTCCATTTTATAGAAAATCTTCATTACAAAGTATTAAGTCTAGCAATTCTCCTAATGCTTAATTGAATCAAGCCACGAGGGTTAAAATTAGGTGTCCACTCCAGCCAGTTTCAAGCGTGGACAAATGGAAAGGATGAGATCAGGATGGATATCTATGCCACATTGATATGCAAATCATTGCATCCCATTTGTTCAGAACTAAAAGCCTTGCCTCGGTCTGGCCAGCAAAGCTGATTTAGACAGGGTCCAGAAAACATTTTGAGGACCCTATAGCGAATACTGCAGCAAATGTGAGGTATGTGTGTGTTCCAGGGCCTGTTCCCCGATAGGGCCCCCGGTTTACAGTTTAAGGAGGAGGATTTCCACATCCTACTTTCTCATGCACCAGTGTAGCTCTTAACGTTTATGAAGTAAAAGTCAAGCAACACATGTTTTTGTCATATTATATAGGTAATGATAAGCAGTATATTAGTGCAAGAAGATGAAAGTGTTTCATGGCTCTTACATGACGTTATTGCTTCTTTGAAATGGAGGCCTTTGAAAATATAGAACAGGACTTTAACGGGGGGCAAGCGATTTAGCTGTGTCACAAAATTACGGCTACAGGAAACAATCTTCAGTATTTCATGTGAAAGCATGTAATGTGGCCATTGTAATGAGAGTTTGAAAATGAGGGGCTGGAGGCGGCGCAGTTAAGTGTTTCATTTTGGTCTTGTATATTAAGGTAAACAGTGCTGTGCTTTGATCCATTGTTCTCAGTCAAACAAGGGCTTTACTTGTTGGAGGTCCACACTATCAGTAATTCGTGTTTTATAAAAAATTGAGCGAAATCCACGGCTACTGTGGGCTTAACCAGTGTGTGTCTGGCTTTGTGGACTGTTTTTCTTGTAAATAAAGTGTGTAATGATAGCTTTAAAACTGTTTAGAAACATGCTGGCACAGCCTAAAAGAGAAAAAAAGAAAGTAATTGCAAGAAACGCGGCTTTGTTGCCAGTTTGTTTAAGGAGCACGAAGCACCAAACAGCACAGACTTGGAACACACTTCAGCATCAAAACATGTTGATGCCTCATGTTGGGTCCGTCAGAGATGCACAAACATGTGTGATGTGGAGACTCACCATTGTTTAACAAGCTACTTTACACAATTATAAAACTTTATGTAAAGTTTTATAATTGTGTAAAGTAGCATAAAGCAGAGCCGTTGCAATGGGGTAGGCAAGGTAGGCAGCTGCCTAGGGTCCCCAGCTGAAGGGGGCCCCCAATGTCTGTGGCATTACAGGACGTGAAGTTCTTTCCTCCTGTCACTGTAGCTTCTGCAGAGAGAAGCTTTTCAGCTTTGAAACTGATAAAGTCTTACCTCAGATCATCCATGAGCCAAGAAAGACTGACAGGACTGGCCCTTATATCAATAGAGCGCAACATTAGGAGGTTATAGAACATGGAAGAGTTGGTCACTGCTTTTGTGCGAGTTAAAGTCCGCAAGCGTTGCTAAATCTCTTAATTTTGGATGATTATTCCTTGACAAAAAAATCCTTGTTGTACAATGTTCTTAAAATAGTTTGTGTTGTACACCATTTTAATACGTATAGTTCAAGAAAAAAACACTACTCTGCAAATAAGAGAGTTCTAAAGAATAATAATAATATGAATAATTATACTTTTTTACCTTGTTTTTGCCTTGTTGACAAAAATAACAATGCCTCATTGAAGACACTGTGTCCTTTACTACGCTGTAGTGGCCACTTTGTGTAGCGTACTAAGAGTAATTCATGACTCTTAAAATGCACCAGAATACAAGGAATCCCTTCTGAATTTAAAACAATTTCCTGAGGGAGGATTTGGGGCCTCACTTCGCTGTTTTGCCTAGGGCCCCCAAATATCTTGAAACGGCCCTGGCGTAAAGTACTGCCCATTCACAACTGGCCCACTCTACACCCTGTTTTTAATGCATTGCACTATATAGGGCTTATATAAATAATGATAAAATAAATAATAAAACATTAGGAATGGTAATGACAACAAGAGGGTAATGTGTTTAATGTGCCTTTAAACTATGACTATTTATGGTAATTATATTACAATTACAATACGAGAGTTAATATGATTAAGAACATTTAATCTGTCAATGTAACATCTGACTTTAACTTGAATGACTTGAACATGAGACAAACAGAAGTGTCCATTCAAATGCTGTAAAAGGAAAATGGGATAAAGGGGTAGGAAACATAAGTTTCACTTCTACCTACTCCTTTTCGGATTATAATGTATTATTTTAGTAGGCCCGAGCCGGACGCAGTCCCCAGCAAGGGACTATTGTTTTTGGGTGGTTTCTTTTTTTTTTTTATATATCAACGATCGCATTTTTGACCCGCTCAACGTGGATGAAAACTCATCGGATTTGGCGGAGTCATTCGGGTGGCGTGAAAATTTATGTAAATGGCCGAATTGGCGACGTCCAAAACTAAATGGCTCGACAGCGCCCCCTCAAAGTTGACCCCTATTCAAATTGGGACACGCGTTTTTCGGCGTAGGCCACAACCGATCGGTACAGTGAAAGGGGACTTATCTTATGTTTAGTCCCTGGTTTTTCATCCAAATCAGATCCCACGTGGCACAGCGCATCTAGACAATTCAAGATTTGGCCATGGTTTGTAAAACACCATGGCGAAGAACACGTAGATTGTGTGTATTTTCGTGGACAGCTCACGCTCACAGGCATTGGCCTACAGAGCTCATATTCAAGTCACTAATGCACCACCCGAAACGGAACAGCCAATAACATATAGGCTGCTCCCAGGATAGCGCCCCCTACCTATACCTTGAAAACTGCAGTTTGTAAATGTGTTTATACAATGTTGCCAGTTTGTTCTAAACACTTACTCAAACAAAAAATATATTACAGTCATATCATATTTTATAAGATGTGGGCGTGGCCAAGGTTAATGTCTCAAATAAGTCACGTTAACCTTTTTATAATTCGGACATGCACTAAAATATTGAGCTCAAACTTGTGTCGCTAATGCACGACCCCAAGCTGAACAAAACAAACTCATTAACTCATTAACAGACCAACTTCAGCACAGTCTAGCGCCTCCTATCTATGCTTTGAAAATTGCTTTGTACAATGTATATGAAACATTGCAAGTATATTCTGCACAATAAAACAAACCGAAAAATATATTACAGTAGTTTTATATTTTCTAAGATGTAGGCGTGGCCAATGCAAATGTCACTCCAATGGTATATTTTCCTGTATAATTCGAAAAGCTAGTGATCTACTGAGTTCATATTTGAGTCAGGCACTACCCCAAACTGAACAGAACAAACTTAATAGCAGCTCCACTTCAGACAATACTGTACCACCTATACCCTGAAAATTGCAGTTTGAGCGATTTGTAAAAAAACATTGCAGATATATTGTACATTATGAAACAAAACCAAACAATTTTGCTGTCCAACGCGTATTATTATTAACGCGTGAACGCAAATATATATTAATGCCGTCAATTTTTTTAACTGCGCAATTTATTTGTCTCAATTTTCCGAAGCCGCATGAGCCCAATGCACTCTGCTGCACCTCCGTGAACCTGGCCCATCATCATGCTCAATATGTAAGACAATCGAAAGTGTATTACATTCACGGTTAAAGGGGGGCCAGCTTCACACAGCTCTCGGCAGCAGCGGTGGGAACGCTTCACGTGACCCTCAAGTTTACAGGAAGCGAGGAGCACATTGGTTTGTTTTGCTACTGCACGCTGAGGAAAGCTTTGAAACCGTATATTTCCTAATAAGTCCATAATGGACTTATTAGGAAACAAGGAGCAGACACTTTCCTCATGAGGACCTTTTACCACGTTACCATGTTTTCTCAAGAAAACAAAATATGCTAATGATACGTTTCCCCCATAAAACTGGACATTCAACAATACATCGTCTACTCTGAGGGGCATTTATGGATAAGAATTAACTTAATGTTGTAAAACAACAATGTAAAGACAAAATAAACCAAATCAATGTGCTTTCTAACCCGACCAAGTTTGTGCTGTAGATTTGAGGAACCCAATAGGAGTATTAAAGTATTAAAATGATAATTCAAGGGACATTTAGAATAGATAAAAATGTGTGATTCATTTGCAATTAATCGCGAGTTAACTATGACATTCATGGTATAATCGCGAGTAAATATTTTAATCATTGGACAGCACAAAAAATATATACAGTTGAATTATATTTTATAAAAATGTGGGCGTGGCCATACTAAATGTTTCCACAATTGCACATTATCTGTTTTAATTCGAATGTGCCTTGTGAGTTTGAGTTGGAAATTGTATCACTTATAAACTGGATGAGAAAGGATCCCTACAACACTTATGGTCCATGCTATAGCGCCCCCTAATGAAAAACAGGATTTTTAATTTAGTAAATAAAACAATTTTGTCTGCCGAAATAGCTGATGTTAGGGAAATACCAAAGGAGTCCGGAGAGACGCGAGCGGAATGATGGAACGAAGTCTGGATGTCTTAAGTAGAAAGAAGTTTATTAGCATAATACAGGCCTGGAGATAACTGAACAGTCAACACATTGGTCAAGGCATTGATCATTCAGAGTCTGGCGAGACTTCCACATGAAGAGAGTTAAATAGTCTTGTTTACACGTAGGCACTAACAGTCTACGCATAGACGATGTGCCAAGTTGACTAGGCCACATGTCATGTAGAAGGTCGGCCATGTACTGATTTAACTGTACAATATGATAAGGGAAATATGTGAGGGCCGAATGAATTCTATAATTCCCCATCAGCTGACACTTGGCAGACAATTCTTTTTGCTGTAACATGTACAAGGTTGCTGGTCCAAGGTCATATGTTTCCCCTTATAGTCTAATGGAGTGACTGCACTTTTTCGCTCCCCAAATATTTTGACAAAAAGGCAAAAAAGCCGCTTGCTAAGGAACATAATTCGAAATAAAGACTATTACTACTACATGGTCTTCAAAAACTACAGAGCTGGAAATTAATCATAATTTAATCAATCAATGCATTATTGTCACTGGATTTACATGGCCGTGAAGTGTATGTTAATATACATAAAATATAAACTATTAATATTTTGGAAACGGTGGCGCAGATGGTAGAGCGGGTCGTCTCATGATCGGAAGGTCGGGGGTTCGAATCCCGCCTCCTGAAAGTGCACATTGTTGTTGTGTCGTTGGGCAAGACACTTCACCCTCCTTGCCTCCAGTGTCTGCGTACACTGGTGTGTGAATGAGAGTGTGAATGGGTGAAGCCCCTTATGAGAGACCAACAGGCTCGGTTAGAACCATGAGGCCGTCCTTCTGTGGACCCACCACCTGCAGGAGGAGCCATAGGAGCCTGGTGCTATGTGATTTGGGTAGCTCCAACAGCTGCCCCCACGTCCCGGCAACGGACAAGTGGGAGAAAATGGATGGATGGATGGATATTTTGCAAAACAATTGTTGGTGTGAATATTGTGTAGCTTAGTTTTCACGGTTCACGTTTTCAGCCTCTTTTGCACCTGTAAAAATGGCAAATATTGGGGTGGGACTAAAAGGTCACACATCAACTCCTTTTCGAACAAATGCTTTGTATTGTTATGCATTACATGCATTATTGTTATTTTTAAGTTGTTTGAAATAAGCTAAACTAAAACTAAACAATTACTCGGTTACTCCCAATACTCACAATTTTACTTGTACTTAAGTAAATATTTGGCTACTCTACCCACCTCTGTTGATAAACAAATTCATGATTGATTTCAAAATGTAGTAAGTTCAAGTTCATCAGAATTTCATATATCATATTTACATAGATATGTTATATAATTACTATTCATTCACCCATTTGCCTTGGCACATCTATAGCCTGTCTATCCTTGAGAGTGAATGTCTCCTTTGCATTTATTTCAGCAAATGCTGTTATAAAATTGTTTGTACGTTATATACATTGATTGATTGATTGAGAGTACATAAGCCTATCTGAACAACTATGAGCTTTAGACAGAGGACATCCATGACTCTTTCCGACTGTTTTGGAACAAATGGGAAAACATTCCTGAGATAAAATGCATCATGTTGTTGCCAGTGTCATGTGTAATTTCTCCATGACTGATGTCCTGCCTCACCTCCTCTATCTCATTAAATGTCACACACGAGGAAGAGTCTGATTCATTTCTAACCTTTCCACGTCTCTGTCCCCCTTCGCAGTTTCCCGAGTCCAGTCATGACCCGATCGAGCCCCCCGGTTTGCTGGAGGACAGCTGCTCTTGTGTGCGTGCCGGTGCCTGGTTGGTCCTGGCTCCGGCTTTGTTCCTGACCCAGCATGCCTTATAGACGCACCGCGAGAGGAGAGAGAGCAAAGAGATGAGGGAGAGGAGGAGTGAACCAGGTCATCTACCCACGAGCTGATCGCAGAAGGTGTGATTTCTGTTGAGCACTAAATGGCAAAAAAAACGAAAAAAACAACAACCACCAAGGACGGAGCAAAAAAAGCAAAAGCAAAACAAAAAAATCAAACGCAAAACAAAGGCGGACTCTGTGTTGTCTATTTAATGTATTGTGATGGCGGAACCAAAACTGTCCCACGGCTTTAAGAGGAAAGACTTTTTTTTCGCCAACGGGACTAAAGCTGAACATGTCAAAGACTTTTGTGCACCAAAGGAGAAGAAAAATATATGAAATTATCTTGAAAAACAATAGTCAGTGAAAAGGCTGTTGGACGAAAGACTTCACCTGACTTTGTGCGTTTGGAATCCTTGACCAGTCAGAGGACGGCGACAGGGGTGCGATGGCATCATTGTGTAAACTTGAAGCTGTACTCTTGCGTGTCCTACGTGTTGCTATAGTAAATGTGACCATATACATACCTGCAGCCCCTTGATTTGCTTCTTTAGCCGACATTGACAATGACAAAACGTGTTACAATGGTAAATTGAGACGTCGTGGTAAGGCTTGATGCCATCTACCTAGTATGTATATATTTCTTTCCACTCTTAACCTTGAAGTATCCACAGCAAATGGACTTTACTTGTGCTGTGTCCAGTACCGACATGCGACTCCTATGGGAAGGTTTGATCAGGCCGAATGTTAACAAGGACACAATTAAAACGATCTGACGAAGCTGCTGGGTAAGCCATATACATTGTATGACTATTGTACTGTGTTTTAATGTGTGAACACGACATTGACATGAAGGGGAAACGGTCAGAAGCGGGAGTATTGAGCCTCCATCAGAGTACACCAGTTTGGAGGTAATTGTCCGTCCGCACATTTCACCTGTAGCCGCTGGTGGATCATTATGAGGTTTAAAGTATTTAAAGCTAATCTAAAGTCTGTGTAATCTTGCATAATATCAGCACCCGAGCAATCAGAATTAAACATTCATTTTGCCTTTCCTAAGTCATATCCTGTGGTTCTCTCTGACGGCTCACATCTCGCTGTTGCCATGGTTAACAATAAAGCTGAGGGCTGGCAAAATTACCATTTGAATAAATCTATATTTCTTTTCCAGCTGGGTGAAAACCAGAAAAACAGAAGACTCCTATAGGTTATAGCCTTCGACCAGTAGTTCTCTTTTCAACAGGTGGCCCGTGGGCCTTAAGACAAAAAACACAAACAACTGTTGATAAAATGGTTTGATAGACTTAAAAACAATCCATGAAACATCAACCCTAACTCTCAAAAATACTGTATTATGTACGGATTAAACCATGAGGAGCCGGGCATTATACAGTTTTAATGCACGACGTGGAGGCACTATACAATAAAACTGTCACGGCTCCGAGTTGTTTAATCCGCTTGTACATATGGTCACACAAACTGAAACGGTTCATTGTGGCCTCTTTGCTTTTTTTTAAGTCCGGGGCGAGATTTGTATATAGTTTTAACGCCAATCAGATAATTACAGTGATAATTTGGCACTAGTAAGTTCTTTTTTTTTTTACAGTTAGCAACAGAGCAGTATAGCTTATCCGTTTCGCATTGACATCTAACAAGTTTATTTGGGAAACATCCGCCAAATAACGCGGTTCATTGAAGCTTTACATGCGTTACAGGTCACGTCGGGCGCGGCCATCTTTAAGCGCTCCTTCTCGGGTTAGCCGATTCTGTCCCGAGTTGGTGCGCGTTCCACTTGAAATTTCCAAGTCGGAGCTCGGAAATTTCGACTTCCGAGATCAAGTGGAACGCGCCATAAGAACCTTATTGCTGTGTTCAGCACTCTGGTCGACGCTGTTGTTTTTAAAGTGCTTTATAAATAAAGTTGGATTGGATTGGATAAGAAAGTATAAACTGAAATTGTATTTATAGTAATTTTACAGCTTTTATTTGTTTCAAGCCTCGATACAGAAGGTGGACACTGGTAGACTGCTACACTGTACAGAACAACTGCTTCAGGCCTTATTCAGACTGATGTTTTTTGCAGTCTAGCCTGGCCAGCGCCCTCCACTTCCTCAGCAGAGAGTAGAGTGCAGGCCTGGCTCTTTGCAAACGTCTTTCCTTTCAACTGGCAATCAATCGAACAAGATGTCATACAGGCCACAAACTCCTTTATGCTCTTCCTTCTGATTCTACACGTGACCCTTTATGGCTGAATCGCGTTTATTAACCCTTCACCCCACGCCTTAACCGGGCACATTTTCTCCAGTTCGGCTTTATCTAAAAATCTAAAAGCTTCTCGACTTGAGCTTACGCCCTATAGGCCAGGGTAACGCCTCATTTGAAAGCTAAGACCTACAAAACTGACCGTAACACATTTTTATCACATGTTTGAAGCGTGTTTTTGTCACTCTTTTTTTTTGGTCATGTTTTCATAGTTTTCGTGGCGTATTTTTGCCGTGTTTTGTCGCATTTTCATTTTCTTTGTTCTGTGCTTTTTTGTGGCGTTTTCATCACTTTTTCATCACCTTTTTGTGGCTTTTTTGTTGCTTTTTCACTCTTTGGTCATGCTTTTTGTCGCATTTTTTATTGTGTTGTTGTCGCTGTTTGGAGGCTTTGTTCAGGAAGCTTTCAGATTTGGATGAAGCCAAACTGGAGTAAATGTGCTCGGCTCAGGCGGGGGTTTAAGGGGTTAACAGGCCTACGGGGCTTGTTCAGGGGTAAATGCTATTTACACAAAGTCAGATGTCCTGCTGTGATGCACAACAATAAATCAGCGCTCACAAAAATAACTTGGTGAACTACATAAATTCATCTTTATGGAGTGGTACAGACACAAGTTCCATTTGTCGAACCAGAGCCAGAGAAAATTATTTGGTTCATGAATCTATCATAATTTTTTACAAAGGTTGGCAAAGTCATTGTAGCACAAGGCCCAGAAACTTCATTGGAAACTCTATTGTCATCACTGTCATATTTCTGTGTGACCAAATTTATAACTTTCTCCTTGTAAAAATATAACTCGGGTCATGTTTATGATACACATAAACACCACTTAGTTAAATTACAAGACAAAGAATAAATGTAAGAAAGTGTTTGTCATGGGACAATACAAGACGCACCACATAAATTCATGCTACTGAGGAAAATGGTCTCAGATTGACCACACATTTAGCCAGCTCTAATCATCCTACAGAAAAAACACAGTTGTCAACTCAGACTTGGTTCTCTGTGTTATTGTTACTGAGGTCACAGTATATATACAACGTGGTCCAGCGTCGCATTTGGAAGAAATTACAACAATCTTCCCAAATGGTAAGTTTACTGTTTCAGTCTGATGACAGATCTCAAATGTCAAACACTTTGGTGAAGTCTTTTTGCAAGTGGACCACTATATTCAGCACTTTTGAATACCCATAATGTTTGTAGTCTGGTATAGCTTTGAATCTTAAAGCCAATACAGTCTATAAACAGTGGCAGACGTACTGTAATTGCTGTAAAAAAAAAAAAAAATGCAATACACGGGTTTATTTTATTACAGATATTTTATTGTTGAAAAATACCTTTAAAAATTAGAAAAAAAAACACGTGTCTTTGGTGTGAGTGGATCAACTCTCTCAGTGTAACTTTACTGGGAGCGGGACGTCTCCAGCTCTTCTCCATGGAGATTTTGACTAGAGGCCGCCAAATATGAGATTTAAACAGGTTAGGTCCTCATCCAAATCCTTTCTTTGACTACCCACTGCAGAAAGGTTTGTATCGATTGCAACAGTATATTCCAAAATGTTACGCAGTGTGCCTTTAATGGTAATGCATCAAATGTACTCAACAAATGTATTCATCAAAAAGTCACACTTTTTAGATTCATTGCTGGCAAAGCATGCCGTGCATCTGGATTGGGGCGTGATAGGAGAATGCATTTTTTTTTAGTTCATTTGAAAAAAATAAAAATAAATGCTAGCTCATTTTTATTTATTGAGTCTAAATCAAAACGTTTTGTGCTTCACTTGCCTCTGACACAACTGTAGCCACACGCGGCTGAAACATGCATATAAATATCTGAACTAAACGAGTTGGAGCTAGCAGTCAATATTCAGCTACTTCCTCCCTGTTTGAAACCACACACCACAAAATAATAATTAGGCGCCCCAGCCTTAAGACCTGAGAACAAAAAAAGAAAAGTTCATTTATTTATTTATATATGTTGGAGATGTATTTTTTATTTTTTGGCAAATGATATTTTTAGGTAGCAGTACTTTTATATAACACTAGTTCCTCGCCCTCAAAGATAAGCGCTAAGGTTCCATTTGGGGTCCCCACTATCACACATATAAATTGCCTATTTGTATAATACCGGGTGCATTATTCATTTGTGTGCTCTGTCGACACGCCTACACTCGCGCGCACACACACACACACACACACACATTCAGCATATTTCTCCTTGTTTATCACACACTGTATGTTCCTGGAAAAGCTGCAGTTCCTTGCAATGATGATATATGGCATAGACGGGAACAGCCATGTTCAAGGTATTAAATCTGAGGCTCCGAAATACCAGTTTCTAAATGAATAGGTAAATATGAATGCACAAACAAAATTCTCCTCCCCCGGAAATACGGCGAAGACACAAGGTAAACTTAAATAAAAGAACGAGACGGGGCATCTTATTACCAGGCCTAAAACGCTAATTTATAAGAAATCACTTCAACTTTAGCAAGGTTGTCAATTATCCAGGGACCAGTGGGGAGGCCGCAATAAATAGCGGTTACAGCGAAAGGAAGAACAGATTATATCTATGAAAAAAACCCACATTTCTTTAACTGGTTACTACTCATCCTTTCTTATATTTATTTTACATCCTGATTGAATTAGCTCAACGTAATACAACAGTGGTAGCGAAAAGTGAATACCGAAGTAGCACAAGGTGAACACGAAATTGCGACACATGACAATTCAACCTCTTTTTGTCTTTACTCACTCGTAAAAATACGTAAGTAATGATAGCAATGATCTCTCCTGTAAGCAGCTCCTTTTACACTTTATGTTCATTTGACATTTGTGATAAAGCGAGGATTGCTAAGTGAAGTGAGTGATCAGCAGCTAAATGAATAAAGAGCCTGCACTTTTTTTGTATCCAATATATATATATATTGTTTTTTACTGCAAAAGACACACTAGTGCCTGTGGAAAGAGCTGGTAGATGGTGTTTTATAGCCCTAACTTAGAGGAAAGTGGTAAGTTGAATTTTGATCAGTTTATTTGCATTTCCTGCATGTCATAGGCCCAAATGTATTTGCCAGTTTTGATTGCTTTTATGGAAGGCTGACTGTATAATCACTCAACAGCGCGTCAGGCTTTTTTTTTCTGAAAAGTAAGCAACAAAGTGACCAAATCGATGTGTGATTAATGGGCGCTGAGCCGTGGACAGACAGACAGTATTGTTCAGGTGACAGCTGTATAAACAGGAAGCCAGTGAGCACTTTTGGATGTAAATTCTCTGATGAAGTGGACTGTGAAAACTACAGCCCAGAGTTCACGTTCAGCTAAATGAATAAATATGGAATACCAAAAAGGGACGAGAATTGCTTCACTATTTACTCAAAGAGAAGGTGTAAAATTTGAAATGGGTGCAGGTACAATGCTGTAGAATGTTTTGTTTGTACTGTATGTAGAGAGGTAGTGGAGTCACGATTTTTTAAGTCAAGTCAATTCGCAAGTCCAAGTTCTGAATGTGCAAGTCCGAGGCCAAGTCCGAGTCTTTACAATAAAGTCCAAGACTAGTCACTAACACCTAAAGCCGTGTTCAAATCGGAGTCCATGTCACAAATCATTTACAAAGAGTTTTCTGTTAATTTCCAAGTGTTCAGTCATTGATCCTCCCTCTGACAGAATAACTGCTTTTAAGCTCAAAACGAATGCTAAAATCTTTTAAAACTGTGTTTATAAAAGTGTAAGTGCAAAAGACTCGAGTGCTCAATCAGTCAAGCCCGAGTCCCTGGTCCACAAGTCACGAGTCCTTTAGCCTGATCCAGTGGAGTCACACGTCCTGGAATCAACGTGGAAAACCAGTCACAAGTCTCAGTCCAGAGCATCAGTGCTTGGTCTTTGGTTCTTGGCCACTGTGCAGGTTCACAAAAAGGAAAGAAAAATCTTAATCAGACCCTGCCCTGTGCAAAGGCACTATTCAGAACTGTAAAGTGGTTAGCATTTCTACCTCACAGGAAATTGTAAAAACCCAAAACACTGTTGCTATACCCAGTTTGCCCCCCCCCCCCCCCCCCCCCCCCCCAATGTGAACAGTATGGACACACACACCTTTCATTTCCCGGGTGTGTGACTGTTACAATCATTGACTTTTCTGCACTCACTGAGATAGAAAAGTGCTATACTGTGAATGCTTTTTTAAACCCTTTATTGCCATTCGCCTTTGCTTCTCCCTTTGTTCACAACTTCATAAATGGCTTCTTTGGCAAATTTAGTATCTTCCGTCAGTATAGCATTAAGGAACAAAATCCCAGCTTACAGCATTTGTCACACAACATTAAAACGTGAGCACATAACATAAAAAAGGGATGTAATTTGGGTGATTTTCAGGCAAATATTGCCTTAGCTGAGGCACAGCAGTGAGCCACATTTGAAGCCGGCATAATAGTGCTTTAAATCGCAGATACACAGCCACATGTTTTGCTTATCTGTTTGCTGTAGCATATTTGAAACCACAGAGAAAGCAGGTCAAAGCTGTGAGCCACACTGATGTATAAAACCCAACTCATTTTAAAACAGCAAAAATTGCAACAAGAGCATTTTTTTTTCATTTTTTTTTTCAGAAGGAATAATTGCAGAGTCCGATTTGTTTCTTTTGCAAAAAGGGAATGGAGGGGTAAGGAAGGAGTGGAGCGTGGGGTTTTTAGGGGGCACGGAAATAAGAACGCGGCAGGTAGCTGTACATTTCACAGTTGATTAATGAGTCAGTGGGATGATGCTGCTTATCAACACTCTGCACATGGCACACACAGAAGAAGAAAGCTTTACCGGAGCTAGGAGCATCCAATCACAGACGGCTCCCATTTCTGTCCCATCAGCCCATTCTGTGCTCACCCACCTGTTTCAGCGTCTTCCTCTTCAATGCAGTTTTGTAGCTGACGCAATTCAAAGCTTTTGACTCCACATGAGGTCACAAGCCAATAGGTGGTTTTCATCCCCACACTTTCAAGTACCTTCAAAGACTTTGCATGTGATGGAAACCACATATTTACTTCATTTGGGGAAATGCTTCAGTTTTAAGTTTGATTATCAAACTAAATGTGACACATGAAGCGTGTTCATTCACTTACAATATATTACATTATATTACATTTCATGAAGTGTTGCATGCAGCACTGGCAATAAGAGCATCGTGGCACATTTTGACCACACACTTTTATCATTAAGAGATGAAAGTGTGACAGTGATGGACGACTCATGAGACATAAAGCTAATAGAGGAAAAGCCATAACATGTTTCATTAAAGTACGGCATTGTATTTTTAAAATCCCAGGCTGTTGGCGTTCACCCAACATCGCAAGCTTGAATAATGATGTGCTCCAATTGGCATTTACAAATCAGGAAATTCTGACACATTGATATTTCATTTTCCTTTTTAACTTTACATATAAACCAAGAGAGATGGTTCCCTGTGTGTGGATTACAAAGTACACAGTGTATTCGTTGTGAGATAACTACTCAACTGATTTAAATACATGTAACGAGGAGCCAGCATGGATTATGTCATGCAAAAGAAAATACATGATGAAAAGTTTCAATGCAAAACGACTTTTATGAAAATGTGTCACTTTGACGCTTGACAGCGGTTGATGTTTGGTATTAACTGTTATTTATGAGGAGAGATGCCCAGCGGGGACAGTGTTCACGATAAATATGTATGACGTGTTCTGTTGGATCTCAGAAAGTCTGAGCAGCATGAGCTAAGTATGATCGTTTTCCAAATACCTGGGCAGAGAAATAGCAGTCCCAGCATGTATGCTTGCTGCTGTCACACTATGAATAAAATAAAAGGCTGTAAAAAAAGGGAAAAGGTGACAGGAAGAAAGACAAATAATGGAGCAATTGCATAACGCACACAGCTCAGTCATTGTGAAATGACTTTGACTTTGTACAGGGTAAATCTGTTAACACTTAATAATGTCGAGGCCATATTGATTTGAGATACAGGATTAACATCTCACAGGGAAGAGAAACATTTTTGCAACTGACCATACTCTATATTTCTGTGCAGATGGTGTAAGTATGGCTGATTCAACGCTTACAATGTTTATTTATTTTTCTTAATTGGACAAGACAAGACTTGAATTTACTACACTGGGGCCAGCAAAGTGCCCAGCATATGCAAAGCAGTCTGAACTTCAGCACAACAACATATGCTAAATCACTTTACAGCAACAAAAAGGGAGAGTTTTGACACGTTCTCCCTTGTCGCATTGAGTTGCCTTGTGTACGAAATGCGCGGTATAAATAAAGTTGCCTTGCCTTGCCTTAATTTATTTAAGTTGAAGGAGTTTAACATATGATCAAAGTCTGATCAATAAAGCTGTCTTGATTTATACGGCCGACAATTCATTCAGATCTCTTCTCCAAGGCCAGAAGCATCGGCTGTCTTATTCAAGACATGTCCAGCTGTATTGATTGATGGGACTCTGATCATTTATTCACATGGATGTCTTGTTTGAGTTTAAGATAGAACATCATAATGAAGTATTAACATTACTGTGTTTCTATTCTATTCCTCTCATTACTGATTGTGTGTTGTTTCGCGATTGGTGCAATGAAGCGGCACTATTCAGCACAGAGCAGTCAGTGCTGGTGGAGGGAGCACGGGTCAGTACAAACAAGCACCTCCAGTCTGCCTTTGCTCCATCATAATCCTGCCTCTTTTTCTGTGCCGGCAGTCAAAGCCAATCGATGACACATTTGTTGGCTGATGTTCCGCCGCTGTTCTGTCTTCCACAAGAGAACATTTTAACATTTCCAGTGTTCGTTTCTCACAAATTGATTCAGTCAAGTGTGTGGAACTTTCTTCCCAGTAATCACTGCGTACTTTCACCCTGGATGCTCTGATCTAAATGTCAGATTTGTTGCCATCGATGCTTGACCTATTTGTTTTCTTATCACGGGCTTATAGCTCGCCTTTGGCTGTTGCTCGTGTCCAGAGAAACGTCTCCACAAAACAAGACACAAGTCAAAGAAGCAACGGTGCCAAATTGTCCAACCATATCATTATGACCACAGGCGGGCAACATAGCTTGAGCGCCTCCTGGTTCCGTTTGCAGTTGTCATACATGTATATTGTATTAGGATGTTCGAAATAAGATCAACTGAACTGAAATCCTTCCAATGAGTCAACAGAAATATATCATGTTATGGGTTGTATGAGAGTTAACAGCATAGCAATTAAGCCAAACAGAGGGTGTCTCGTCCACAGTTACCAGAACCCTGTGAGTCAAAACAAATAGTAACAATGTAAAAATGACACTCATTTGACTTCTGTTGCCATGCAGTGTCTATGCTGGGACATCATCTGTTGAATGTTGAGTTACAAAATGTAGTTTTTTTACACTTTTGAGCATGAACATTATGTAAGCCCACATGAGAATCCAAATAGTTTTTGAACTTTTTGGTGATACAAGCAGACAGCGGAATCAAACTACCCCACTAGAGATGTAATTCCTTGCTCCACTGATGAAAGACTGGACATATCTATGGCCAGGAGAGATATAGCGGACAGAGAGAGAGAGAGAGAGAGAGAAAGATGGTGCCTCGGAACAAGCCTGTGGAAGAGTGAAAGAGCATGTATAGATCGGGACATGGCTGCATGAGTTTGACTGTTAAAGCTCACTCTCTCTACCAAGTGGGCCGGTTATTGATGGAGCCGTCATATCCAGGCTCAACATCTGTAATGAAATTCCACTGCCCTTATTGGATCAGCCGATGGGATCTCGGTCTCCTTCACAGCTGTAGTCTGGACGTTATTGCACAGATGTCCCATACTGTGCAGACACTAGCAAAAAGCACTGCACACACAGTCCTGTAAATCCCCCCATTATGGAACAGGCTGTCAACAATTAGCAGAGATTATGTTTCCACCGCCACAATTTAGGCTCATTTTCTTCATCGCTTTTTAAATCAAGTTAAGTATTTTTTCAATATTTCAATATTTTCCTTTATTGCCTTCTGCAACCAGTGTTAGTTGTCATGGAAGACATATTAGAGCAAAGTGTAGTTACAAAATATACTTTAGTTAATTTGTAATTAGTGGAGAGCAAGAGCCTAAAATATACTGCAGATCAAGCCACATTTTCAATTAAATTTACTCTGAAAGGACATTGCATTGGAGAAGAAATGGACTGACAAAACACAACTCTACAAATTACTCATTATGTACAATTGTTCTATGAGTTAATTGAAATAGTAAACATGTATCGTTGCAGTATTAACTAAGCCCTAGTTTTAGGACGTTTTTCTAAAGTGGCACCGTCGCTTATACAGTATCCCGGTTCAAACAATCCAAAATGTTAGTCTGGAGACCCCGTCTTGATGAAAAGCAGTAATTACCACCACCATGCACTTATACCCCCTGTTGTGTTAGACAGGACAGTATAGTGACAGTTTAGTGAGTCAAAGGGGGTGAATAGTTTGGAGAGGCGTTCATGTGAAGGGTATCTGCTGTGGCCTAAACCTAGATCTCCTTCAACCTGTGTGCTCTATGAAATGTATTGGCAAAGGAAAGCTCGACATTACTTTTTAAAATGTTAAAATGTTACTGAAATGTAGAAAACGACAGCATCCATCCATCCATTTTCTTCCGCTTTATCCGGGGCCGGGTCGCGGGGGCAGCAGTCAAAAAACTACAGCATGTTTTTCCTTTATGTCAACCCTGTTGGCCCACAGTTTCAGGGATGCACTCTCTTGACCAAAAAAAAAATAGAATGCAGTTAGTAAATCCAATTTTATTACACGTTCAGCTATTTACGCTTGAACTTAAAACCATGAAAACCAAATGACAAAGCTTTTATTCAAATTTTCCAAACTAATAATAAATGCCGCAAAGCAGAAGAGAGGGTCTGGCCAAGTTGAGACAGACTATAAAAATCCACATGACAGGCCTGGTTATCCTGAATGCTAATGCCCGCTGTGTGTTTGTGCAGTGACACATCGCCTCTTTTATTGATAAATTGAGGGCCGCTATGTCATAATGCTCCCAGTATAATGGTCCGTGGCTGGGACAGAGGGGCGGTCTAAAGGCACAGATGATGACAGACGGTTTGGGGCAGCTCCTATTACTCTTGCACCCACGCTCACATGTTCATGACCTGAACACAGGCCCGTCCCCTCTTTCCCTTGGCTGCCTGTGCTGATTCAAAACTGGAATAATTTTTTCCTTCAGGATAATCAGTGTGCGCATTTCTGGATGTGCATTTTTAGGATGGGGATTATTTGATGGAAAGGAAGCGGATTAGCGTATAATCATCCTACACTTTCTCACGTCGCCTGTCAGAGAATCCGCCTGTACATATTCATACAACAATTGCGCAGTCCACCTTACACATGCCGCGCAGTGGAAATAAAATCTATTATTCAGTGCATAGCTTTGTTTGAAGAGGCCGGTATATACATCTCTGTGGACATGCAGACAATTCCTTTAATCTTATGCGAGATTTGATGATATGTAAGAAACATACATGGTAAGCATGCGGACCTAATCCCCGGGGAAAGCTTCGAAGGCCAAACATCAGGAGGAAAGCAAAACAGATAGAAAGTAGACAGCGCCGAGCGGGTCAGCCGGGCTTTCATATTCATAAGAGCTGATCTGCATTCACAATCACACAATTATTCGCACCATATGACGTTAGGGACAATTCATTCTCTGCGTCTTTACAGTGAGTTCATTCCTCCGGCTGCTCCGGGCTCATGCAACCTGCGCGAGCCCCCCGCCAATTAGAGAATTACTCAGCATATGAAATACAGTGCGCCGGAGCTTCATCAATTACCGTAAAAACACAGTATTTCGCTGCTCAAGCAAATCTGCCTCACACACTGGAGTCCGCACTCACTTATTTCCCAGTGTTCACAGCCACATCAGATCAAACAGCAAATATTATCAATGAATGATGAATATTAAAGCACTTATTGCGGGCCAGTGCGGACAGAAGTGCTCCTATCGAGTCAAATAATATTGACAAATGTGCATTAATATAATGCCTCAGCAGTTAGGACTGAAGAGAAGATGTGAGAATAGAGTGCCTTTTAAGTGTGATTATGATTTAAGATTGGGCCGTGTTAATAAGAAGAAACATTCTCATAGCACCATCATTGACCTATTATACACTGAAAAAAAGTCCCACATCAACACTTTCAAGCTGAGGAGAATGGTTAAATAATACTGACTTTCGTTTCAGATAAATGAAGTTGGTGACCTCCTTTAAGGTCATATAACATACATTGTTCAGACTTTTTAAACTAATTTTGCACACTTCATTTATGCATTTACACGTACAGTAATGCATGTGAATAGAAAAATAAAGCCTAATTTTAAATAGATAGGGCCCGTGTTGACAGCAGAGGCACATGGACAAGAGGGAAGCAGTTTAAATGGGACTAAAATAGCGGCTCGGTATATGAAGTACATGTTTTGACATAAAGCCAAATTGAGTAGTGAAAAAATCAGGCAAAGATAAGTGATGGTGTCTGAACACACATGAGCACACCCTGAGGATAACACCACCCCATGAGAAGGAGATGCACGGAAGATGTAGGATTACAAACATCAAACATGCATAAAAATAACACAAATCCAGGTATGAAGGACAATCTGGTTCAAATCTGGTTAATAAAATCAGTTCTGCATAAAATACGCTGCACGATGGGCCCCTTAATTTTGAAACTGTACAACACAGCTCGCATAGCAGTCAGAAAAATGGGAAAGTCATTGTCTCTGTAAGAAGTATCGATATCCATCACTTGTCCAGATGTCAGGTGTGTGTGAACGATAAGCCAAGTATTTTTAGGTCTTTGCTCAGGGCCATATTGCTCACCCCCAGGTGCCCCCACTGAATTCATGCACTGAGCTATAGACAGTGGTAAAACACAGGATGTGGTGCTGGGTGCAGGGCAGACGACCCGGAGGACTGAGGGATGGAGAGGAAAACAGATAGTGAGTTCTTAGCCTCACTACCTCTGCCTTGTAACTTTCGTATTCCGAATGAGTTACTGCAGCTCTCCGCAAACAGCCACAGCCCCCGACCCCAGCGGACCCCCGGCGCACCGCACGGGCCTCCAGCCGTTGTGGATGGACATGCTGAACAAACACCATGTCAGGCCAAAACACCCATTCTTACAAGAGAGTTGAGGAAAACACTTAAAGAAAAGAAAAGAAAGGAGAAAAAAAGAAAAGGAAAAAGCTGAAACCTGGATTTTTCCCCATTTGAACTTTGGACTTTTTTGTGAAACTGATACAACCAGCAAAAACCATCATAGACTAGAAGTAAGCATACGACTGCTTATGTAATGCCTGATGCTGACCACCCAGATTTCAGTTCAATAATGTATGATTTAGTATGTCATATAAAATTTATTGGCAGGGAATGAATGTTCATCGGGAACCATGACTCATTTTTGAGAAAGTATAACCAAGTCAAGAGTGCCAACATTTCTCTAGAAGAAATTAACTGGCAGAGTGAATAATTTTGGGCAAAAATAATGTGGAGTGCACTGCCTAAAAAAAAAAAAGAGTTTGGATCTACAGTATATTACAGCAGCCCTTTGGTATACAGCTATATGATGCTGAATAATTGTTGTTCTAGTCACTATTATGGATTTACATAAAGGACACTGTCATTACGTTGAGGGAAAAGAACATAATGGGATAGATTGATGCAGGGAACACGCGCACATTTATCATAACTGAATATTAATATGTCTCCACATTATGATCAATGCAGAGGAAGAGTGAGAGGAAGACAGTAAACATCCCATGGAAAAGCTGATTAATTGATGAGGTCAAGTACAAAGCATGGAAAGAAAAGGATGGCTTGTTGACGCACGCAGCTAATGGAGAAAGACAATAATGGACCCAATGCAAAGCTGACGATTTCTCCTCCCCCAAAAGCGTTCCTCTAAATGGTTTCTGTCAACACAAGTGCTTTTTACATTCACTTTAAGGGAGGATTGTAGCGGCGGACACCATTCATCATATGAAGCATTTTCATTACTAATACGACACAGATTGAATCCAAGGCCAAGAAATTCAAACTAGTTCTAACCTAAATGGTTTGTTTACAAGACTCAATAGTCCATAGGGGATTCCAAATACTCAAGTCCACAAGATGTACTGCAAAGGGAACAGACACAAGGGGTCAGAAAGTATGTGATTTATTGATTTATTTTTTTATATTAGCTTGTGTGATGCCTGTGTGCACTGCATGTTTCCAGGTCTAAATATTGCAAGACAGGGCCAATGCCTTTTACTTGAGGTCTGTACTGAAGTCAAAGACCTAATCATTTTCATACTTTGAGTGCTGTGACTTAAATGTAGTGCTCCACAATAGCGATGTAGTTGAGGCTGCAGACTGAAGGGCACTTGGCTTGCCTTTGAGAAAATAGATAAAGAGGACTCTGATACTTTTTTTGTATCGGTTTATCAATGAAAATGATCCTCATGGGCCAGATCTGGTGCCTGGCGCAAGGAAAGCGCAAACTCTGACTCGATGGTTATCTTCCGAGTGGCGCTGCTTTTTGCGCAATGTGCCTGCACCACTGGCGCGAGGGCGGCGCTTATAAAAGGAGAGGAAGTCGACTGAGGCGTGGTTTATTACAAGCAGCACTGGGAGCGGTGCTCTGATGGCAGCCTCACATTCATTTCCTCATTTACATCGCGCTGCCTTGTGTTCTTCCTTAAACATTATAGGCTCTCACAAGTCAAACCATCATTAACCGAGAGAAAGAGATAGCTTATGCCGGTCCCGCTGTGGCGTGGGTCGGCACCCGCGTGGCCATAATTTCCGACCAAAATAAAAGCACGTGTTCACCCCCACAACCCCTCTCCCTCGCCCCTTCCCGGCCGAGGAGTTTGGTTGGAGGAAAAAGGCTGTTGTACATAACACCGGCATTGGCCATGAGCGTTTCTCCACCTCACATACTTCCCACTTAAAGCACTAAGTCTAGGAGCTGCAAGATCTCAAGGTGCACTCCTAGAAACACAAGATCGGGCCCCTTATTTGCAAAAGCTTCCCCCACTGCAGTTATATTCACATAGAATGGTTAGCCCTCCTTCCTCACAGCTAGAAGGTTCTGTGTTCGAATCCCAGACCAGGCACAGCCTTGTGTAGCGTGTGCATGTTTGCCCCGTGTTTGTGTAGGTTTCCTTGGGGTGCTCTCATTTCTCCAACCTCAAAAACATGCTGGTCAATTGTATAATGACAAATAATCTTTACCTTATGTTTATCATATATTGAATTTCCGCATTGCGAAGGCGTTAGCAAGAATCGCCTTCTATCTGAGCTTTAATCTACAGCCAAGTGGGACGCGCAGCCTATACTGACACTGGAATAAAGCATCTATGGTATTCAAAGTGAAGAGGGGAACGCCAGCATCTCAAAGCCGAGGTATCCATGTGACAGCTTTTAGCGGGACGGAGCCAAAAAACATATTAAGATATTTATTCATAACTCGCTGTCTTTTTCCCGTTTTCTTTGAGCGCCCACATCGTATGGGCACTGACAACCACTACAAAATCAAACTCCTCTCACTTTCAAAACATCTGGAGCCGTTCCCTCTGACTGCGGACAAGGAAACGCAGTTCTTGTTCCTAATGAGTTGAAGGAGATTGACTGCTGACGTGAGTGGCTTGGACGAGGCCCCACACAGACCCACTTATCTGTAAATCACCTGCGTTTGGTTCGAGTCCATGCATCCAATTACAGCTCCGAACCAGCCCACTTGAAACGGATCAGAGTGCGCTGTTGTCATCCCGATCCACTGAGGATTCCTCTTATTTTATTTCGGGTTTTACAACAATATTAGGTTGTAATGCAGTTTTGAACATCTGGCTTCTTTCTCCTGCAGTTCTGTGATCCAGAGAACGGGATCAGATTGAGTTAATGTGTGTTATTGTATGTGAAGCAGAGCAAAGTCATTAATAATATTGTTTTTGGTCTGATGCATAACTGAGTTTGTGGGTGATTTGTTGACGTGGGCTAATGATTAAGCAAGATAGAAAGATCCCCACAGGAATGAATGTAGTACAAACCGAGCCTTAGTGCAGTTTATACATAGCCTATAGAACTAAAAATACATTAGCAGCAATCATAGTAGAAGCCTTCTTTGGTGTGTTTTCGGGGAGAGTTTGCTATATATGTTTCAACAGCTTATTTTACTACAAGTCTAAAAATAACGAGACTAAGGCTAATGTAGAGGCTGCACCTTTCAGTACCATGGGAATGAATGATATAACCTTTTATGAATGTTAATCAGTGTTGGGCAAGTCACTTTGAAATTATAATATATTCTATATTAGTAGTTACAGCTTTAAACATTTACAATGTTTATATTGCATATTACTGCTTCAAAAATGTAGCTGAGTTACACTACTTTCAGTTACTTCTGAGTTACTTTTGGCAAAATATAAATTGAAAATAGTAATAATGCCACCGAGCAAAAGAGTAGTTAATGTGTAACTCCTTTACTGCCTCCTTTATTTAAAAGAGGCTTTTGGGAGGGACTTTCCTGGTGAAATAAAGGTGAAATAAAAAAATATTTCCTTCTCTTCCTCTCATTTTAACGATATTTGCTACACACAACTGCAGATCTTTGCAGTAACTCGAGTTACTTGAATTGTGATGACTAATATATTCCCGTATGTTGTACAAGTGATGTGTTCCTTAGTAACTGAAAAAAGTAATATATTTGTGTAACTTGTTACTTTTGTAATACGTTACCCCCAACACTGATGCTAATACAGCACAACTAAGAGAGCAATGGAATGAGTCAGCAGTTGTTGCTCAAGGTCCGAACAAACTTTTCAATAACTCTCTAAGTAAATTTTCCCCTGATTTATATATTTCAAAGGAAATACTCTGGATTACTTTTTGCAGTCAAAAGCTTTTGTCATTTGTTTTGATTGGGAAGAGTATCACCTCATGCGTTCAAGTAAGAGTATAGGTATTTCAATAAATAATAAATAAAAGGTAAAGTTGCTCTGCCACTATCAGACTCTTTGTCCGTGCCTGTTTCTGGCTGCTACATAATAAAATAAACCCCCCCCCCAAAAAGGGAAAAACTTTCTGAATCCCCTGTATAACACATTATATCTAAGTGTTGTGGCGTAGTCTGGCACATGACAGTGTAGAAGGATCCTAATGAGTCCCGAGTTGTTCCTATTTGTCCGAGCTGAGAGTGAAGTGTGAGTGCTGATGCATGCCTGGCTCAGCGGCTGTTTGATATTGGACTAAGGTAATAAGCCGCCAGGACAAACTGCCCAGGACAAAACTAAATAATTATTCATGTAAGTGTATTTTTTTTTCCTGCAGCACTTTTCTGGCGATACTGTCTGTGTGTCTCCTTTTTATGTCCGTATAGTGGTCTAGTCAAATTACACATTCTTCTCTCTCCAGGAAGCCCTATTTGGGAAAGTGATTTGGAACAGGATAAAAATAGACTTGAATTGGGCAGGCAGAACTTTATGATGACCTGCCTATTATGCAGACCCACACAAGATACATGTATCCTGACATCCCTCTACCAGCATGACCCTGTTGAGCAATTTGAGCTTGTCAGATGGATGAAACCATACCGGTCAGTCTTAGCTGAAGAGAAGACATTTGAGCAATGTTTGTTTCTTTTCCCCCCTTTTTATGCAGTTTACTATCTGTATTATTACCTGTATATTTGGTGGTGGACAATTGTGTTGCTATGAGCTTACGTTATTGTCCATTAGGTAAGTAAAGATTTAGGAATCAGGAACACTTTTGGTAACGCTGTTTTGGTTTGGCATGGTGGCGCTCTTGTTTCACAGTAAGATGGTCTCGGGCTCCATTTCTTTGTGGAGATTACATCTTCTTGTGCCTACTCCGGTTTCCCCTACCACTTAAAACTTGTACAGCAGGATTAATGATGTGTGTGAGTGAATGAATGTGACACTTCTGTCAGTCTACCCCGGGGAAACTGAAGCTACGTAGATTGAATGTGGCGTGAATGAAGTAAAAAACCCCTGACTCTGAGGGACTTGTGTCATGTGAAAAGTGATGTACAAATAAGCTTCCATTCCATATATTTAGGGTGCTAGTTTAGTATTAATAAGGTATTAATAAACATTAGTAACAAATAGGCCATAGGTTGTATGCTTGTTATTAATAAATTGATCATTATACTATTATCTTTTTACCAAACTACAGGCCACACCACCTTTGCTATGCCTGATTATTATGATTTTCTTCAATTATTATTATTATTATTATTAATAACTAGTATTATGAACATTACTGAGTAGGCCATGAATATGCTTATTCATGGCCTACCCTAACCCTAACCCTAACCTTATCCCCAACCCATACACCTAAGCAGATTAATACCTTATTAATAGCACCCCAAATCAATATCACATTTTTTTATTTGACTCTTTAAAAATGTATTGTCAGCCTTTCATCATAATATTTTGGCCAAATCAACCATTCTACTCAACAAGCCCGGCAGCATCTTTGGGAGTCTCACTCAATCAGAAATCTTGTTACAACCAAAGAAAAATCTCATGTCTAAGTCATTTATGAAGATTGTTGTTGTTGTATGTTGTTCATTTTTACTCAAAATCATACTCAAAATATGACTTGGGGAATTATGCAAGGATGCTAATGATATTCTTCTTTAAATCATAAACTCAAAATCTCAAAGGAGAAGCATAAGGCTGAAGCATAAGGCTGAGCACAGATGAACAAGATGAAAAAATAAACCTAATCAAATTATCCCAATGAAAGTTAAAAGACAAACCGTTAAACTAATACATAGTTTATTTGGGAGTTACCTATAAATACACCTTTTGAAGACAGAAAGATGAAATGACAGGGAGTATCGCTTCAAGTCAATGTTTTTCTGGCTGCGTGCCCTCTCTTGCTTTAAGGCACTGTGCACTTTCCACAATTTGAACCCATTCCCTCGCATAATTATCCATTGTAGATGCCCATCCTCAGACAATGAGTGCCTTGCCACTGAGCTAGGAAATTAACAGGGACCCGGTGAGCTGCCGGCACAATGGAGGCACTGCCCCCTGCTACAGCGCTGCGCTCATTTGACTAAGAACAGGGAGATGAGGATGCCCTCCTGCTTATAGAGAATAACATAATTTCATTTCACGTGTGATAGCATCTAGGAAGAAATGAACAATAAAAAAGCGTGAGACACTTTAATATAGAGAATGACAACAGTGCCCCCTTGTGAAAACCTTTGTTATAGATAGGCAATTACTGGCGAAGTTCAGCCTGATCATGCCAACGTGCAAGAGTCTAACCTCATTACATAAAGGTCACTTTGTAAGGTACACCACTCAACTGCATCCGTGCATTTTACCGCATAATTATAATGTGATGTGGGCAAAGATACAGAATGAAGACGAAATAGGAATATGTTGGACGTTGCATGAACTGGTTTGTTTCTGGTAGTATAGAGGCTGGTTTGTGATTTTTATAAGATGAAAGAAGTTACAGGGAGAGTAGCAGTCCACTCCATGGAAGTCATAAAGTGCACATTATGTGTGGTTATAGAAAACACTATAGGACGCACCGAGAGAAGCGCATCTACAAAGTGCACTTTTAGCCTAATACAAAATAGGCAGCGTTTTCGTAAGTGCGTTAGTGCCGCCCAGCCTCAGTTTTAATAACAGGCTGAGTATTAACACATTTGTCTAATACGGGGCTAATGTTCACTGGGGCTTAATTATATGATAGTGAAAGCCATTTTTCACCAGCTTGGTTCCTTTGTAGAGAATAAGTGCTGGTTTACAAGCGTATACTTTCAAAGTTCAACACAGGAGCTATTGTACAAACTCGTCATCCAAACACTCCAGCATATAGTGTTTATCGTATTACAGTTGGCACACATGCCACCATTAATCACAGGGATTGAATCATGTTAGAATCAGCGGCAATGTGCACTGATCAGGCAGAACATTGTGGGCAACAACATCACGGCACTGGTGGGTAGGCTATAGTCAGCACAAGAACAATGTATACATTTTTTGTGTTTTATATTATTATGAGCTAAACGGCAATAGTTATGGCTTGGTCGGAGCAGAGGTGGAGAGAAACACTTTGTTTTCTGAAGCCTCGAGTCCCGTGTCCTATGCCTGCAAATTGAAGTCTGTTGCCGTTGTAGATTAAGTAACTTGGTTAAGTCTTGGAATTGCAGCAACTGTTTGGGCAGTGCATGGCATCAAGTCTTTCCAAGTCACATGGCTCACGCTCAAGGCTGTGCGATATGATGATGAAAGTCAATGATCTCCATGACGAGCTCCTTTTTTGGTAAAAATCGTCATATCGCGATTCAGTGGTTTTACTGTTTAATGCAGCTCTGAGCTCAAATACCGACTCACTGCTTCTGTCAGGATTAAACCAGAACTAAACCAGGAGAACTAGGTCTAAACCAGGTCTAAAATCAGACAATATCACGGACTGAATCTGGATCAAACCGGGACTAAGAAGTAGATCATACTAAGGCACAGACTGAAATCAAGGTCTGAACCAGGATCAAACTAAAATGGTACTAGACCAGGGACAGAACGAAACAAGGATTACCCTGGACTAAACCAGGACTAAACCCAAGGACTCAATCAGAAATAAACCAAGAGAAAACTGGGTACAAATCGGGTCTACACCTGGACAATATCACAGAGTGAACCAGGACTAAACCATGGGGAGAGCGTGTCAAAACTATGTAAGAAAGACTGAAACTCGGACAAAACTGGTCCTAACCACCAAAACTAAATACCAGGTCTAAACCCAAGAAGAAGTAGATTGCTCTAGTCGCCTTTAAAAGACAATATACACATGAATTGTGAGAACATTTAGATTGTGGGTTAAACTTAAGAAAATTGTGATTAGATTTTTTTATCGCCCAGCCCTACGCTCAAGTCAAGTCCCAAGTCACTGGGGTTCGAGTCACATGTCTTCATCCATTTGATCAAGTCAGGTCTCAAGACGTCAGATTAGTGACCCTAGTCTGGGTTTCTGCTGTGTTCAATTTCACTCAAAAATAGTGTAAATAAAAAACATCGAGGAGTGAATCACAAACAGGTTGGGGAGAGAGAGGGGACAAGCTCAACAGACGAGCATCATATTGCAGATTGTATTGCTTTTGTAACGCTTGTCTTGATAGAAATGCGAATGAATACATAAATACAGGATACAAACACAATGATGCTTGAATATCTTGTTACAGTATGTTTATATCCAGCAGATTTTGGAAGAAGGGTTTTTTGGTATTCAGTTATTCTGCGCACACAACCTGACCGTGCATCTCAGAGCAATTTATAGCTCTGTTACACTCCATATAATCTCTATTAGCAGATGCTTAAGCCTTCTGAAAGCAGTTAGTTGTTGTTAGTCCCGAAGTACAAGGAGAGATGGGTGGCTTTATTTGAAGAATTTATACCCCGCCGTTAACACCTGAAGAGAGCGGCGTCCAAACGACTCTGGCAGCGTTCCAGTCACCTTGTGCCGCTTTTAGACCTGCTTCAAAACCCAAATCATTAGCAGCTGTTTTTTTCTATTAACACCATGGTCTAATACGATCAGCCAGGATAAAGGAGAAAATGAGAAAGTTATAAACAAGGTTGAATAGAGAGATGAATTCATACTCATCTGCGCGATAGAGTCGGGGATGGCACGCATTATGATGAACTGCAACACCAATTTAGTGTTGGTGTACTTGGGAAGAAATCTGAAGGGGGCAAAATAAAAGACATCGCAGAAAAGGGGACGAATACATAAAGTCTTTGATCAGGGTACATTTAAGACATTACAGTTGCCAAGAGTGAAGCAATCGAAATTTAAAAAAAGTCAGATTCAGAAGTAAAAAAAAATGAATTATGAATTGACAGGACTTTATCAAAACTAGATGAACTTACTAGTTCTTTCCACCCACCCACCTTAAACAGCAAAGCGCATTAAACACATGCCTGGAGTGTTGCCTTGGCTCATTCACATATTTTTGAGTAATCAGTAAAAACTTAGACGGCAGCCATTTTAGGTGTAGCTATGCCTCAGTCCTCCTAGGAACGCCCCCACCTCCTGGAGACGCCTCTGGACCTTTCGTCACCAGCCAAGCCACCAACCACTGCTCCTCAGCTCAGCAGAGCCCCCTCCCCGCACAGTGTTGTTGTTTAAATGCCACAGTAGTGTGCTGAAGGGGGCGTGTCGGAAAGCTTCTTAAAGAGACAGAGGCCTATTTCAAGACGTTCAGTACAGCCATTTTGAGAGAGCAATTTTATTCAAGGCAGTTATTTTAATTTACTGCATATACAGACCAACAGAAGGTTACGTCATCATTGTAGTGTGCTATAGACTGGTGCTATGTGATTGAAAAAAGCATAATACCCCCTCTTTAAGCATTTTACAAGAGACCCTCGAAGCAAACACTATATTGTCAGAAAATGTAGTAACTTTTTCTGTACTTTCTTCAAACAATAGATTTACCTCTTTCTTTCAAATAGCAACAAAGAGGTTTCCAAAATTGTATCCATTTCCTGCTCTAAACTACAAGTGCTTATATGCAGAGACTTTACTTTGACATAGAATCATCCTGATGCAACCACTTTTATTAAAGCCACATTGCGGAACATCTGAGGTTACGCGTTGCTATGTCACAAGAGCAACTCAAAAGATCCAAAACATAAACAAATATACCAGCGATACCAAACGTGCTCCTAATGATCAGCACTGCTATATTCGTAGAGTGCTATCCAAATAAAGCATCAGGAAGGGAAACTGGTGTTTTTAAAGCTCACGTTTGACTACAGTTGGCGAGAAGAAATATCTCCATGGAGACAACTAGGTAGGTTAATGCCCCACTCCCAGCACAAGTTAGATTTGAAAAGAGGCAGGCACAGAGTATAAAGACACATGTTTTATAAGTATTTTGTGCCAATGAACGCCTTAAATATAAAGCGTTTGACAAGAACGAGAAAATGCACTACACTGGCTCAAAAAAATAGACTTACTTTTGGTCACTGGTGCCCCAGTTCTCCAGCTGCATAACTACAGTAGGAACCAGATGTTCCATACACTTCATAAAAAGACACATTTGCATTTTAAGACGCCTGAAGGTGCCACATTCAATGGTTCAAACAATAATATGCAAGTATAGAAAAGATCCGAAAGAAGGCGTGTTCTGTGTCCCAGAAATGAACGAGTTGTGGTCTGAAATGTGAATAGCAACCCAAGAACAAAATGCAAAAGACCTGGTGAAGATGCTGAAACTGGTAAGCGTGTGTCATCATCCACAGTGAAACAAGTACAGTACCGACATGGGCTGAGAGGGTACTATGCCAGGAAGAAGCTCTTACTCCAAAAGAAACACGAAAAAGCCAGTTGGAGTTTGCAAATAAAAAATGATAAATACTTTTATTTTTGGAGACATATCCTGTGGTCTGACGGGAAAACAAATTCAATTGTTTGGCCATAATGACCATGGTCACGTTTGGAGGAAAAAGGGGGAATCTTGCAAGTCTGAGAACACCATCCCAACTGTAAAATACGGGGGTGGCAGCATCATGCTGTGGGGTTGTTTTGCTGCGGGAGGGACTGGTGCATTTCACAAAATAGATGGGATCATGAAGAAAGAACATTATGTGGAAATATTGAAACATCTCAATACATCAGCCAGGAAGTTAAAGCTTGAGGACAGATGGGTCTTTTAAATGGACAATGACCCAAAGCATACTGTTCGTAGTCTTTATTTCAACTTGAAATATAATAAATCATCATTTTAAGTTTGGCATATTTGATTTCAAAATCAAATGCAGCCCACTGTAGGCTACTGCGGCCCACTTGTGGATGCTGCTGACCCACCAGTTTAGAACGGCTGGTGTAGAATATGTGAAACACAACATAATTTGATTTTGAGTGACACAAACAACATCTGCAGCATGACCTGTCCTTTATCTCCAGGCTGACTTCAATATAAGCTTTCTTTGTCTAAGTCTGACATTCGGCTTCGGTGCGGCGAGTATGGAGAAGAATTAAAGTCCCATCAAACTTAGTGGAGTTGTGCAGGTACATTAAATCAATACTAATAACTCTTTAGACGTGTTTGTGAGTCGGTGGTTGGCTAAGTCCATAAGGTTTGTCCCATACTCACAGCTTGTACCACTCAACGGGACGCACACAGGACAGATAGACATCTTCATTGTCCTCATCTAACCTGACAGGTTGTTACTGTGCGCTCGGACCAGGCTTATTTATATGCTGCCGGTGAGAGAGATCTTGTGGAGAGCAAATTGCCTTAGCACAGAGCGACTTTGAAGTGCGAGCATCTGTGTATGTGCGTTTGCTGGCAGTGGGTACGACAAATTGTTCACATTTATGCCAGGGGAAAAATAGATTGTGTGCATCGCTTTTATTTATTGATGACAACTTTATGTCTATCCTTGTCTTGGAGCCGGAGATTTCAGCAGGAAGTCTTGTTGTTTGGTTTAGGTCAAGGCGCGGGTGAGAGAGGGGCCATTCTCTGGTTCAGTGGATCTCAGTGGAATTGTGATGTATGGCGCTCGGAGCATCGCCCTGGCCTCCGCTGCTCCAGCTGAGAGGCAGAAGAGAAACAGGGGTCCCCACCGCGCCTCAATCCCACTCCGCCGTCCCGCGGCGCAGTCGGAGGAGAGCAGGGCCATACATCATCAGGCCAAGTGCGTCCTCTGAGCGCTGACAGACACAGCCAACACAATCAATAACCGCAGCTCAAACTACTCTCTCTGTCACCGAGGCTTTAGTTTTGACTATTTTATGCCTCATGTCCCATTGGTTGAAAGTAGATAGAATGTACCTGTATTCAAAACTGGTCCTGCAAAAGCATGTCAGGCTTGGACGATTGCAAGTACTAAATACACGTACACTATTGGCTTAAAAAAATAATAACACAGTAGGAGTTGTCCCTGAGAATGTGTTCCTACTCCCATGTAGGGGAACACATTCTCTTATCTCAGTTTATTTTAGTAAAGTATCTCTGAATTTTCCTTTCTTTGGAAGATTTTGTGCTGTGTCTAAGCACAGAGTGATTCTAAAGACCAGAACATGTGAAAGCTATCTACTGTATATGCAATGTGTTTGTTCGAAGCATTACAAAAATGAATAATTTTAATTTATTTCAGTTGAATGTAACACTTTGTTTATCTTCTTCTTGTGTCAGTCTCTCTCCTTGATTCCCGTATTTTCCAGCACACTACATTTTCTGCTCCCACCATGACTTCTGTCAATATTATCTGGACCTGGCCTTTTGCCTGGCCCTAGGTGAACACGCCGATACCTCGTGGAGCCGTGAGCCTTGACAAGAGATGAAAAAAGAACAGCACATCAGAAAGGAAGAAAAAAAGACCAAGGCCTGCAGTGGATTACCCAAGGCTATCCAGCTTGTTAGAGCACCTATATCAGATTAATGCATCTTTAATTTCTCCACAGCAGCTGACTGGATCAAGCCCTGAGAGCCAAAGTTCAACAAACAGACAGTTTAAATGATGTACGTCCACAGTGCAGTAACTGCAAACCGTTTGAGGCAGCAGCTGAAATACCATTAGAGATAGAGGGAGCACAGGGGAGCAGTTCTTGGTAATTAAACTGAAGTGTCAATGCCACAAAACCTACCTGTTTACGGCCCAAAGGAGCAGCTACAGTACATGCAGTGTTGTTGTTTTTCTATCTGTTACTGCCCATCGCTGTTTTTAAATAATTTAGCTTTCTTAACATTTTTAGATAATGCTAAGCTTTATGGAAACAACAATCCCAAAGTCTCTATCCTTGCCAGGTCCAACAGACCAAACAGTTAAGCTGAACTTTCAGATTTTTATTTAATTTCATTGCTCTTCATATTCTTTATTCTGCCAATTAGGATCTGTTACGGGCAGGCATTCAGCATAGCAATATGGTCACCTACACATACAGCAGTCAACTAACTTATCCTCCATTAACCTTACAGAGCCATGTGATTGATAGCAGACAGTTACACAACACAGCCTTGGACAACTTTTGGCCACTGAAAACCACGCACAGTGCATCAAGGTTTCTAAGATTTTCTGTCTGAGTAATACTGCCATCATTAGTATTCTCTGAATGTTATTGGGCTGTGTCGAATTGAAAGCCGCAGTTGTACAAATTGCTTGTCCTTCATGAAGCTACAATATTTATTATAGCTTATAGAATTTTGACCATAAGTGTGTGTAATATCCAGTATTATATGGCTTATGTGGATTTATCTTCTGCTGCCAATGACCAGCCTGTCCAAAAAGGCATATGTGCAAATAGAACGCACGCTTACATAGGAAATTGGATTCTAAGATGCATGCTTCGGCAGCGTGTAGGACAAACATCATACCATCTTTTTATTAGACACAATTGTCCACGGCACATGTCACGTTATATATATGGATATGTCACAAAATATAGAAAGGTTAATTAAAAATAAGAAGCACTAGGTGATGGGATCTTCGAGATCAAGGGTAAATGCTCTCTCCATTCAATCACAAAGCATTTATCAAGGTGACACACATAATGTAATTATTACTTACAAAAGGTGAGATCAACATATTAATTGGGTTCATAAGAAGAAAGTAAGATACTCAACATATACCTGTCCCAAGCGAGCAAGTCATCTGGAATAAAGTCTCCACACAATAAGCAATACTGCAATATGCAATATATCCATATGATCTTCAAACCAGATGGCGGCAGGTGATTTGGGGCCACTGAAGAAGAAAGAAAAGAGGTTTGAAATAACAGCAATGACCCAATCCAAATTTCACATACCGGTAAGTGTCTGTAGCGGTGGATTCACTCTCTGGTGTGATGGCCAGCCTAGTGGTTTGCCTCCATGTGTCCAGCCTCTGGTCACTTGACACTGACTACAGAGGGTCAGTCGCAGGAGCCGGCTGGTGGTCAACATTATTATGCTGGCTGCTTTTATTCATGATGGTATTGATTCTCCTTCACGTCTTTATGCGAGTGCGCGTCTGCAGGGGGGGACCAAGATAAGTGGGGCGGGGGACGGCCAAAAACAGAGAGGCACGTTCTGGAAGAGCACATTTGACGTAGGAGCCAATCATTTGCCTCAGCCATTTCCAATCTGCGCTCCTAAACCATTCAACTACAGAATCACCACACCAGAAACCACACGGGCTACGTTTGGCAACGCATGTAACCACCTCTTTACTGCTTTGTGTAATCATTTCTGCCTGTGTTATTTGGAAGAAAGAAACTATGTATATTTACATGGCTGCGTGGTCATGAATATTTGTTGCCAGGCTGCTGATTGTGCATTAACACCGTATGCATAGAGCTGAAGAATTGCCCTTTCAAAGCTCACAGGTACAACATTTTTATATTTTTTTCCTTTATAGCTGACTATGAGCGTGTGCTGACAAAAGCACACATCACAGAGAATGCATCCTTTGCCGTGAATGGTATACGTACACAATTTAGAAAAGTACTAGATAGGCATATAGCAGTGAGAGCAAATTGCTGTTAAGAGAGAGCTTCAGTAGTCACAAAGATTGCTTGTTCTCGAGAATTGGATTCAGACACAAAACGGCTTTTTTTTTTATATTTTATTTTTTGATCAGCTTTTTCCTTCATTGTGATTGAGTCCATGTGGGGTCTGCTTTTAGTAAAAGGTAAAACAAATGTACTTATTATTTTCATTTTTCACCTTAAAAGATTCAATAAGGTCTGATACTTTTGCAATTCAGCCATTTTTCCAAACCAATACTTTTGCACACTAAGATTATTGCTGAAATGCCCCGTGTCTCAGTTAGATTATGGTTCGGTGGCCAGACGGAGATAAACTGTGTAAAGCTGCTGATTACATATCATTTTCGAAAATAAAAGACTGAATATCATTATGAGGCAAATTTACACAGACTGAACACCGAAAGCTGTCCACAACTGTCTTTATCTCGAAACACCAAGGACTCAAGCGCTAAATTCAAGCTCCCGTATTATCGGGTGGGAAAAAAGACAAAGCATATTGTCATTCCCTAATTGTCATGCAGCGGTTGTTAAGACACATAGGAGTGAAGAAGAGACTGGAAAGTGTAAGATAAAAGTGCAAATCATGAGGTTTGGAAAAGGCATAATGTGAGGAGAGGGATGAAAAGAAAGAGGCCAAAGCATGAGCCTGTCTAAAGGACACCCTATAACCTGCTGCATTCATACAATTCTTGAGTTAGATGAATAAAACAGCAACAACAACAAAAACATCTGCACTTGTATCTTTAATGCATGTGAAAAAATGAGTGAGTGCCACACAACATATAGATCTAGTCCAAACAGATAGTTTCCTATCAGTGCGTAATATTCTACTCATTGCATTGTGGAGTCACAAATGACAGTAACATAGTTTACAGCTATAGGCCTGAGGAGAAGCACCCTGGAGAGCAGAACATATTCACAATAAACTGAATGATACACATTTGAGTTGACTCTGACATTGATACGTGGAGCCATTCTCTCTAACAATGCTTGAAACCTGGAGTTGTTTTAAAATGTGCCATATACATTTTAATTGTTGTTTTTACCTCACAGCACTTATTCATTATTAAAATCATTTTTGAGAGTAGGGCATCAGAGCCAAAAATAAATAAACCATGCCTAGCCCTATAAGATAAGATAAGATCAAATAAGAAAAGATAATCCTTTATTGATCTCACAATGGAGAAATTCACAATAAACCGTAGGAAAATAAAAATAAAATAAAGTAAGTGTTTAGATTGTCAAAAACAGAACACAACTTCACACTTGTGAACGTGGGCTGTAAGGCTAACATAAACATGTATATATTTTTAACAAATAAACAACAAATAGGAGTTTCGTTCTATTTCTAAAACCAGAACACTTTAATTTTTTCCCCCCAATGTGAACAAACAAATGTAATCCGAACTCCAAAAGCAAATAGATGGTTGTGTTAGTATGCACTTAATCAGTAGACTCTCAGCTCCGTTTGATAACAGTGACTCATGCTATTGTTCCTGCCTCTGCACTACATCATGAAGCCTATAAGACGCCTTATTAGAAGCGTATTATTCTGCTTGGAAAGGCCACGGGCACAGGACCGCCCCGGCTATTAACTGGAAATCATGTGGACATGCAGAGGCACATACTATAGCTTCAGATCAATGGGGCGGCTGGGAACACTGCCAAACAAATACACAGAGAAATTAGGTTAAATGTTGTTTTGAAAAGAGAAAAGGAAAATGCACGTGCAAGCTGAAGGAGGATAGTGAGGTGGGAGGGACAGTGCAGGGAGAGGAAGAGCTCGCATGTCGAGGAATGTGGCAGTTTACCATGGGCGACGGGGCGGACTGACAGGGCTGGATCCGGAGGGGGAGAGCAGTGAGGTGGAACTTCACACGATTTAAACTGGTCTACATTGTGCGCTGGCCAGTCCACTGTGATCTCTGCAGCCTGGGAATACAACTGGTAACTACTGGCTGACGGGACATGGAGGTAAGCTGGCTACAATCTCATAAGGCTAAGTTTGACAAGAGGTTCCAGTTTGGCCAATGCATGTCGAATAAACCTGGTCTAGTAGTTTTAGGAATGTGTGAAATATATACAGAAAATGACACATTATTCTCGAGCGTCTGTGTGTAACGCTTATGTGGGTCCCAAGCCTGGATAAATAAATGAGTCAGAGACCAAGTCTGGCCTTATAAACTTACTCCATGTGGAAGACACTGTGCTGAATGAATTACTGTAACACATGGCTGAAACATATTAATGAGTTCATTTTAGAAGCGGATACAAAAGTGTGAGCGCCTGTCATGCGTATGGAGGCAGCTATGTCAGTTAAAGTTCTCTGCTGTGTAAAAACCCAACAACAACAAAACTAAAAGGATGACACAGTTTACAAAAATATTATGCTGAGTAATTTTATGTAATTGTGATTTGCACCTTCCCCGGGAACACTGCTGTTTTTTTTTTAATTATCTGAATATCTGCTTAGGGGTTACACAACACTCAGTAATTGTGGAAAATAAGCAATAATTGGACTAGAAATGGTTGGTAGAGGAAGCAAGGAATTATGTGAGTCCATCTTGATATGCCCAAGCCTATCATTGTCTGACTCAAACTGCTGTTTAGCTTAATAGACACCAACATAAAGTGTCATATCTGAAGGGCATAATTTGGCCATTCACAGACACACCTGGGACCATGCAGCCGCTGGGACATGTGCAGATTGTAAATAGTGTATGGAACATTGTGTTGGTGACACAGTCAAAGGGAAGTGGCCAGCACCTGTTCAGACTCGCTAACAATGAGGTAATGAGAGAAAATCTCTGTGTGAACTGAACATGAAGGTAGAGTTTTAAGTTGCAAATGCTAACTCTGTCTTGTCAATGGCTTTTCTTGTTTGTGTCTAAATCAAGTTAAAAGTGGAAACAGAACTGTGGAGTTGCAGCATGTTATTTATTTTATTTAACTCACAATACTTTAGAACTGGCTGTAGTTGTTCAGTGACGTTGTATTAGTTTTTGTATCAGAATAGGCAATTGTGAAGGATGTAGTAATGACAGATCTAGAAGTACGTGAAGTAGCAGCATTCATATATAACTTGTAGTTGTGCCTGGTAGCCAAGTGGGTAGGGCTGGTGTGCACATACATGGTATTGTGGTTGGCTTTGAGAATTTGCTGAATGTTTTGTACTGTCCTCCCCAATATCTACACAGGCCAAAGAATCCTTCAAAAAAAAAAAAAGTTGTAGTAGCATTACTTGTTGCTACTTGCTCGATTTTTTTAATGACAAACTAATACCTATTAAAACTACGCATGAATCCATTTAAACACGGGTAATAAACATCCATATTTATCATCTTTAGTGCATTACATGAAAGCAAAAACTGCCATTTTCCCACGAGTTTGCTAGCATTACCTCAGAGGGCTTCTATCTTGGAGCTAAGCACAGGTATCTCTTAGGTCATACATATTTTTTTTTAATGATACAGAGCTTTGAAAGAGAGCTTGTGCCTTCCTCCCTCCACACACATACACGCATACGCGCACACATCCATGTACAGAGCAGCAGATTAGGAGGAGGGAGGATGGTTATGCTCCAGAATGACAGCCTTATCACAGTGCTCAGCTTGCCGGGTCAATGGGCCTCAGTCACTGCCAGGGGAGAACTCTTTATACTCCCACCTACCTGTATCCATGTCACCCCATATCAAAGAGAATACGGACAGACAAGCAAAGAGAGACAACTGTGTTAAAGGCAGATGATGGTGCGTGGGTGGTGAATTCACAGAAAAAGAAGGGGAAGTAGATTCCTTTTTAAGAGACGTATCGCAACTCAACCCTCATGTTTTTAGTGGGAAACTGGAGCACCCAGAAGAAACTTCTGCAGACATGTACAAGAACATACAATAGACTAAGTGACTCTTTCTCTTTATGAAACACCAGTAAAGGGAAAAGGTAAATACTCACACTGCCAGGCCAAAAATAAGTCGCCCCTGTATTTAACTAACTGTTATGAGTTGCTGCAGTTGGTCAGGTCTCGGTTCAGCAACACTATGCGCCCAAAGAATAAGATCAGCTGACAACCTGAACATCCTGCATGACCAGGTTATTCCATCAATGTATTTCATCTTCCCTGATGGCATAGGCCTTATTCTTGGATGACAATGTCAGGATTCTTCGGGCTCAGATTATGAAAGAGACTTCACACATAAACCACAGTCCAGAACTTAACCCCAATGAAAATCGTTGGAATGTGCTGAAGTCTTTGCGCTGTGGTCATACTCTCAAGATCAAGATTCAAGATCTTTTTTTACTTGTCAAACCATGTGAATGATTTGAAATGATATTTCTCTCATCCTTGATTGTGGAGTGGGGGGTGGGTGGGAGGGAGTGCAGGGAGTTCAGCTTCTTGTCGGCCTTGTGTATGAAACTGTTCTTCAGTCGACTGGACCTGGCCCATAGATTCCGCAGTCTCCTCCCTGAAGGCATTACCTTGAAGAGACTGTGTGATGGGTGCGTAGGGTCCCTGGTGATTCTGAGGGCTTTGCGGGTGAGACGGGTGGAGTACATGTCCTTAATGCAGGGGAGAGGAGCTCCACAGATCTTCTCCGCTGCTCTCACGATGCGCTGGAGGCTCCTTTGGCAGGAGGCAGTGCTGGCGCCGTGCCACACAGTGATGGAGCTGGTCAGGATGCTCTCTATGGTCCCTCTGTAGAAGTTGCACATAACGGAGGCTGGGACTCTGGCTCTTCTTAACTTGCGGAGAAAGTCATCAATATATGTTCTTGGTGAAAAATGAATGAAACACTGGGGGCCCGATCTTTCAATAACAGTGGTGCTCAAGATCTTGTGTTCAAACAACGGTGCGCCAGTGCTTTCGCTGATAGCCTGAGGGCATTGTTTAGAGAAAAAAGGGGTCGACTACAAACAGCGCTGACTATTACGAGCACTTCCTCTTCTCTACATTAACATCACGCACCCTACTGAACTACAAACTATTTCTCCCACTGTGAGTTCAACACTGTCGGCTCCAGCGCCAGTATTAAAGAGTGCGGGGCAAGCTCCACGCCACAGAAACGTGATCTGAACACCAGCATGTGCACCCCCCACTAGTCCAATGAAATGTTACTGCGTGTAACCAATTTCTTTTGTTGGGACTTTTTTGGGGGGGTCCAGTCGAGTATATAATAGGCAGAATTAGGTTTGCCTAAAATGCTACATTGACTTGTTTGATGCTTTCCCAAGTTCATTATTGGGAGAATAAAAAACGTGCATGTAATTATTTAATGGTTTTGTACAGCCCAATGATCTGATATTTTGAGATCTCCATAAAGATAAATGGCGAGGCAATAACTTATCCCATCTTGATAAATGCTTGTCCAGACAGACAGCAATAATAGGGGATTTCTGATATTTAATTGCTCCTGCTCCTTAAATTCGAGCATCAATTCCCATCCTTGTCACAGTGCTAAAGGCCCATTTAGCCCCATTAAAAATACATTTCCCTCTGTGCTCAAGCTGCCAAGGTTATGCAAATGCGTGTACTACAGAAATAGTAGCTGGCCGGCAATAAAAGGCCAAAGCACTGTGCAGCAGCCTTATCTGAGCAGTCCCACAGAGGTCGACCCAACATCTCATTCAGATGCACACATGTGGGTAAGTGAATACAATCTAATTTCACCAGGGGCTTCCTCACTAAAAGCTCTCCCCATGTCAAAGATGAGGCTGCTGCCCATAGAAGATACGATGCGAAATTAACCATTAATGAATATTTTAGACTCGTAAATGTGAAAGGCATTTTTATCAGCACAGTACAAAGGACAATATTTGTTGGAAAATGTTCCTTGCAGTCTATGGAGAACATAGAATTGCACTTAATAGGAATGATTGCTTGCATCAAAATGTGGTGTGCGCAAGTTTTAGCAAAATAAACTTTAAAGCAGTTATTAATTAACATTGTTTTCACTGTGCAGGGACAAACCACTTCAACACAAAAAAACAAACTCTGTATAGTTCGTGTCATTCCTCAAAATTAACCAAATAAGTGGTTGATGGATGTTTCTGAAAATGTATTTTCATTATTCATTTTGACTTTTAATATTCAATATTGTGTTTTTCTGTCTGCAATGATGGAAATTCTCTATTATTACCACATTTCTGTCTTTCAAGTCACATTTCACTGCTCATTTTTAATCTCCCAAAGCCTTTTTCACAGACATTTTGCCAGTCTTTGTCGGTCCGCGCCTGGTGTCCCATCTCCTCAATCCAGGCCAGTAATGAGTGTCTGCTATTCTGCTCTTCAGCTCCCGAGCCCCATTCACGCTCAATCTCTTTTACAATGTACTAAAAGGATTACTCAATTAGCTGCCACTAGTCGGTTCTGTGAGCACATATCTGTGTGTGTGTCCGGTCAGTGTGAGGCAGAGATAGATGGCTGTCAGTGGCCCACACTTCATTCTCACTTGATGTTAAGCTGGAGGCCACATTACTCATCTTCACCACTCTGAGTCTGAGTGAGTAAGACACAAGAGAGAGAAAGAGAGGGGAAGGTGAGGGAGAGAAAGTACAACAAAAGAATATAGAGGGTAAAAAAAGAGGACGCACGGATAGAGGACAGAGAGAGAGAGAGAGAGAGAGAGAGAGAGATGAAATCCAGAAAAATCACTCTATAGTGAACACACTTTAGGACCAGAGGAAATGGATCATACTCCAGTAAAAGTTTGTATTAGGTAAAGCACCGTCTGTAAAAAAAATAAAAAATACTTACAAAACTAGCAATAGAGCCACTACTGTTTTTACAGTTAACTCTAATCAGCCCTCCATCAAGCAAACATGCCTACCCCTGCATTAAAGCAACTTTATTGTTGGACGACTTTTTCTCTTTTTTTTTAAATTCCTTTTATCGTGTTTTGGCAAATGTCTCTCTAGAAATGACACGACCTGTTGGCGTTTTACCAATAGCGGTTGAATTTTGGTCGCTTGATCCAGAACTCCATTACAACCTGACACTTAAAGATTAGTTTGGTAAGGAATATATTGCCTTGGTGTAGGATACAACAACACTTGGACAAGTTACGAGCTATCAACCCACTAAAGGGGAAACAGGTTTTAATGCTTTTGACAATATGACTTATTTAGCTGGATAACATCAGTTGCAAGTGCATCAATTGCATCATGTTATTTCAGTGAAGCAGCAGTTTTAATGAAGAAATCTTGGGCAGAAAAGTTATTCGTATTTGAATATTTTATGCTGCTGAATGGAAGTGACATAGGAGAGGTTAAAGGTCCATAGCAGTTTGATTTATTTCCCATTGACTTAATATTGTCGGCACAGCAACAGTTTAAAATTGTTTACCTTCTTCTATGTCACTTCCTGTCAGTGTCAGTAAGGAAATGAAACTATAAACATTGCAAAAATTGCCAAACTAAAAAAAGCTGGGTAAAATCTTTAGCAAAATCTTAATATACAATCGTGTTATCTATGTGTTAGCCAAAATTGTCATATGCACTTAACCCACTGTGTCACTACATGTTACTATCAACTAATAACACTGCAGTCTAATATACTAGTCTTCTTCTTCTTCTCAGTCTGAACATCAGTCCTTAGTCAGGTACCACCCTTAAACATGGGAGCGACTGTAATTAGAGTTTAATTTCTCTTTGTCGTACCTGAGATAACGGAAAGCGTCTGCTCTGCTGCATCACAGCATCAGTTGCAGTGAGCGCTGCAGAGTTCATATTTTACTCTCATCTCTCTCATCAGTGCCGTGAATGGACAGGGAGACGGATTTCAGATCTTCTCTCCTGCATTTACCCGTCTGCCTTTGGGATCAGAGCTGTTTGGTACAAGCGCTTTCCTTTGATATTGGCTGCGTTTCCTTTGCATCTGCAGGCTAAGATTTACAAACGCTCAAATTGTTAAATCATTGCGGTAACCCCTGCAGTATGTATTATATAACTGCTGTGGCTGGATGTCTGCACCGTCAGGCAACACTCTTAACAAGCAACACTTGCCACACTACGAACATCTACAAATAGTCCGTGCCCTGCAATTACCCTATAGACAATGCAATGCACGCATGTCCTTCATCAATAGTAAAGTCAAATAAAAGATGGGTGAAGAGGATATGTGGCATTTGTATTGCATACAGAGCAGGAAAAATACCACAGTTTGCTGCTGGGAGAGCTAGCGATTTATTTGTAGCAAATATCCCCAGGGCAATGAGATGCTAGAAGACCTATTGGACCTACTGGATACAGTGTTGAATTGTGGGAACTTAAAATTGATGTGTTGCTTTCGTGCTGACGGATGGTTTAAACTCCATGGATATATGTCATTTATTCTATTTAATAACTTATTCATTCATATTGTCAAAGAGAAGAGCTTAATGTTCGAATTTGAAATGTATTGAAAGTGAATGTGGAAAATTCACATCCATTCAATCATAAAAAGATATATCTTATCACTTGAAAATTCTCTATTCATCTGTTAATTGCTTTACTCTTTCCATTAGGAAGAGAATTGTCACAACTACATCTGCCAATACTTGATTATGCAGACATCGTCTATCAGAACACTTGATGCATACATTCATTAGTTGTAATACATCATAGCATCTGGAGGTTTGTCCTTCAGTTTCTATAGAGAACACATTACTGTGAAATGTACACTTCTTTAAAGGAGAAGAACTTTATTTATATAGCGGCTTTCACAGACATGGTCACAAAGCACTTTACATGAGAGCATTTTACATTCACTCCATACTCGGCGATGGTAAGCTACAGCTTCAGTTTCCCCTGGGGGAGAAGCGCTGTCATGACTACGCCAACGGTCCCTCTGACCACCATCATGCATTCACTCACATACATCATTCATCCTGGCCTATTGTACATGTTTTTAGTGGTAGGGGAAACTGGAGTACCCAGAGGAAACCTACACAGACACGGGGAGAACATGCAACCTCCACACAGAACGGCCCCGTCCAGGTGGGAATCGAACCCCGGACCTTCTAGCTGTGAAGCACGAGCACTAGTCGCTGCGCTACTGTGCGCCCAAACTGGCTATCACAGCTAGAAGACATTTTCATTTGCTGCAATTCATATTCAAGTGTGTTCATCTAAATGATCTGTAACGCCCTCTATAGTTCAAACAACGAGAGTTTAAAGTTTGTTTATTTTGGAAAAAAGCTTTAAAAAGGTTTTAAAATCTATTGGGGAGGAGCAGGTACGTCAAATGGGGTCCAGTTGGTTTGGGGGTCCAGGCTTTTGGTCGGCAAGGGGAAGCTCTGCAGTTTAACGGCTGGCACGACTGGTCTGGTGTTAGATCCCCAGCGTGCCCCCGTCATTCTGCGGGCCGACTCGTTTTCCACCAGCCTGGACCCTGAACACCAAGGCAAACAGAGCGTGAGAGAGAGTAACAAAAAGTTCATCAATCCCGTTTCTTTGAATGTGAATGAGTGCTGCTGCAAGAGACTTACCTGAACACTAAGGCATACAGAGCGTGAGAGAGAGGGAACAGAAGGTGCACAGGTGTTTTATCATTGAAGCCCCGCCCCCAATACTTCCCACTTAACTTAAGATATGGCCATTGGCCCACTGCAAAGAAACGCCCACAAAGAAAAATCACACCCAACACAGCATGACCTGTTACATATCCATCCTACTTAAAAGAATAGCTATGTCCACTTACATAGGTCTGTCCCAGGCACAGTGAAGAAATGTTCTTTAATGTACCTGCTATAAAAAAAAAAAGAACTTCGATGGAGAGCTTATAAATCTCAACCATCCATGTTTTCAAGGCTTCTGTTTTCAATCACCCAAAATCAACGTGTTCCTGTTTTAGATCATTTTATTTGTGCCACTCACTTACAAATTTCCTTTTTCTGTTTTCGTTATTGTGTAGTTTACCTAAAATATTTTAGTATTTGTTGCTTTGCAATGCTGATCTGACAGTATGAGCTTGATAGTTGGATTCAGTGGAAGAACTGTGGTGTGGAGTGTTGGCACGAATGTGTTTACTGTGATTGTTATAGTTTATTGCTGTTCATTTTATGTTTAGGGCCCCGCTTGTAAACGAGACACAACATCTAAAGGGGCTTTTCCTACAAATAAAATAAAAACATGTTTTTTTTGTTCTGCACTATTTCCTTTGCAGTGTCTCATTCCTTTATGCACTTCTTTAATGCATTAAGCAAAATTTGAATAGACCATTTGAATTTAAACCAAAGTGCATTTTGACATGCCTGCACAGATATATTTGTATTCTATTTTGATGGAGTTGTAAGAAAAAAAAATGTATTGATTAATTAACTGGACTTACAATCAACTCTACTACAAAAAAATGGTACAGAACCTTTTAGTTACATAAACCCGAAAGTCTCCTCTGCTCACATTTGACCAAGTTCTGTCCTTTTGTCCTCTGCAAAGGCTTACAAAGTTTGTGTATGCATATCATAACAATGGACATAAAACTGTCCCGAACTGACCCAAATAAACAGACCTATTGAACTAGATGGATTACACGTACATCTGTTGAAAATTACCATACAGACAGTGAGATTTAACGCGGTGCCATCTGTCCCCGTGGTCCTGTGGACGAAGTACAGTGTGACGGAGGGGACTTTCACGGTCATTGTTGAGACAGGTATAAATCCCAGGCCGCTGTAGCCCCGCTGCTGCCTTCCTCTGGCTGGGATAATGGATTGGCCATGGCCCTGTTGAATCTGCCTGTCTGTATTTGAGCGTGTTATGGGGGGGGGGGGGGGGGGGGGGTCGTTGTGTCATATGGTCTTCTTGTATGGGATAAGGCTTAATATCAGGCAGGTCAGCTGGGGCCTGGCGCAAACTCGCTCCTTCTTTGTCCAGACAGTGAAACAACGCTCAAAATCCATGAGGCTAGAACTTTTGCCAGGCTCATTCAACTGACGGTGGTGAAATATTCTAAAGAAACAGGTGACGGCTTCATTGTTTAACGCTGAACAAAAGAGCATATAGAGACAAATGGAGACTTGGTAGAGGACTGGATTATGGTTGGTCATATAAATGATGCTCAAAGTAGGTCGAGGGAACGTATCAGGAAAAAGTGACTTTTAGCCAAGTGTGATGCAACATGGTGCAAACTGTGAAGCAACCATGTGTAGAGCTTGGGAGATCATAGTAAGGTCATTTTCCACGCTTGCCGCAAGAAATTTAGAGATCTCATAGTTGTTGTTGTTGTTGTTGTTAACCCCAATTAAATACTGTGCATCCTTAATCCTCTTAACACTGTATGCCTGCCTAATCTGGTCAAAGACGGAAAGTCACTTAAAGTAAATTATGAAGGTAAGTCAGTAAGTCTGTCATGAGGGTGGGAAAAATTGAAATACTGCCAGGAGTCATGAACAACCCACAAAGAGTCTTGCGCCATTGTGCTACTTGAGGTGTTCCCAAGCCCAGAAAAAAGTGCACGGTTCATCAGGTGATGAACGCATCTGATGTACAGTGCATATAACCAATTTCAATGAGCAAATCCCTGTTAGTTTGGAGAGACATGATTCACTCTTACAGCAATTGTATTTTGTTGTACACTTTAGATCACATACCCCCTTCATCTCTATTAGAGGTGGCTGAGGCGCTTAAGGTCCACATCTTTTCTATTCCCTCGGTAAATCTCCTTGTCCTAACCTGCCTGTATTTCATCCAGAGGTGTTTTGTCACCTGCCTCACACCACAACAACAGAGCCGGGATAGATCAGTGGTAAATCACTATCAAACTCATTGTGGAGACTGGTCATTTATTTAACGCTCAAATATGGTACTGGCCTGTTTGGGGAGGACTTGTCAGTGTGCTCACAAAATCTGATCTGAAAGAAATAAATAAATAAATAAAAAGCACACACACACACACACACACACACACACAGAAAAAAAAAAAAAACGCGGCACACTTCATCGGACAATGAGTGAAAGCTGAGATGGAGTAGCGTTTGCTCTGGGGGTGGGTGCAGGGCAGGGGTAGATGGGTTTGGAGGGGGGGAGTTTGAATGAATGAATGCTTATTATGCAGTTAGTCGATGCACGGGGGGGGAGATAGTGCAAGGCAGGGATACGAGGGGGGTGTGAAAGAAACTGGCGGCCTCTTTTGTCAAGGCCGCCGGTTAATCACTTGAGCGGCACACGCCAGTTGTATGGGAGCACATGCGGTACACTGGGTTCCCAGGGGAGGTGGGAGGGGCTTAACGCACTGGGTCCCCAAAACACACCCAACCCATACACACTCAAAATTTGTATGTGTCAGTTATAACGCAAAGCCAGGAGGAAAACAGACCCAAAAAGACCCTGCCCCTTAAAACAGTTTAGTGTCCCGGGATAGTGGTAACAAGAGTCTAGTCAGAGCAAGCCCGTTTTGGTTTGTGCAGCTTTGGTGTGTTCACCTGGAATAGATGAGACCACAGAGGCCTTAAGAAAGATGGATGGCTAGCGGGAGAAGGCAGTAAGTAAAATCTATTGTTTCATTGCTTCAGCCGGTGTCAGATGGAAATGCTAATATCTGTGTGTAATTGTGAAGTGGTAATTTAGCTATTGGTTTAAATATAACACTGTCCCAATGCCAAGAGGCATAAGAATGAAGCGCCATTAGAGAGCATTTCACTTTAGCGGTTCACTGGTATGCATGAATGCATTTTTAATGAAGAAAAAAAAAGATGAATAATGCTGGTGTTTTAGTAAAAATGTAAAATGTAGGTACCTTCAAATAATGATGTATCCATGAACATAATGTTACATCTGCAACATCTGCCACACAACCCAAGAAAATCAAGTCATTAAAACAATTTATTTAAATGTTGTGACTTAATTAGCATTTACCCCGAACTACAATGTTGATCTGTTTCAATTACTAAAAAATCAGAATATGAATCAAACTTTAAGGTGTTTTAACTGAGATGTTGTTATGTATTGACCCAGAACTTACTAAGCGCTTCATTCTCTTGTTTTAAGAAAGATCACATTTGAGCCAATCAGAAATGTTATGAAACAAGATATAGGTCATGGGAAATAAATCTCAAACTACTCAAACAAACACAACTAAAACATGACTAATATTGTGATTTCAAGTCAAGTTTAAACTCATGCTCGATATAGTTTTTTTAGTAGTGTCCATATAGGTAATGAACAGAACCGGTGAAAAAGGGCAGCCCTGGCAGAGACCAACATGCACCGGGAACAGGTCTGACTTACTGCAGGCAATGCGAACCAAGCTCCTGCTGCGATCATACAGGGAACGGACAGCCCTTAGTAGAGGGCCCCGGACCCCATACTCCCGGAGCACCCCCCACAGGGCACCACGAGGGACACGGTCGAATGCTTTCTCCAGATCCACAAAGCACATGTGGACTGGTTGGGCGAACTCCCACAAGCCCTCGAGCACCCGATGAAGGGAATAGAGCTGGTCCAGTGTTCCACGACCAGGACAAAAACCGCATTGTTCCCCCTGAATCTGAGGTTTGACTCTCGGCCGGATCCTCCTCTCCAGCACCCTGGAGTAGACCTTACCAGGGAGGCTGAGAAGTGTGATCCCTCTGTAATTGGAACACACTCTCCGATCCCCCTTCTTGAAGAGAGGGACCACCACCCCGGTCTGCCAATCCAGAGTCACTGTCCCCAACCGCCACGCGATGTTGCAGAGACGTGTCAGCCAAGACAGCCCTACCTCATCCAGAGACTTAAGGTACTCGGGACGAATCTCAACCACCCCCGGAGCCCTGCCACCGAGGAGCTTTCTGACCACCCCAGTGACTTCAGCCTGGGTGATGGACGAGCCCCCCTCCGACCTTACGGCCACAACTACGAGCAGCCGCATCGACAATGGAGGAGGAGAACATGGTCCACTCGGACTCCATGTCCCCAACCTCCCTCGGAATCTAGGTGAAGCTCTTCCGGAGGTGGGAGTTAAAGACCCTACTGACAGAGGGATCCACCAGACGTTCGCAACAGACCCTCACAACATGTTTGGGCCTGCCAGGTCTGACCGGCTTCCTCCCCTGCCAGCGGATCTAGCTCACCACCAGGTGGTGATCGGTTGACAGCTCAGCCCCTCTCTTCACCCGAGTGTCCGAGACACACGGCCGGAGATCAGATGACACAACTACAAAGTCGATCGACCTCCTGCCTAGGGTGTCCTGGTGCCACGTGCACTTATGGACACCCTTGTGCTCGAACATGGTGTTCGTTATGGACAAACCGTAACTAGCACAGAAGTCCAATAACAGAACACCACTCGGGTTCCGATCGGGGAGGCCGTTCTTCCCAATCACCCCCACCCAGGTCTCACTGTCGTTACTCACGTGGGCGTTGAAGTCCCCCAGTAGAACAATGGAGTCCCCAGCCGGAGCACCATCTAGTACCCTTCCCAGGGACTCCAAGAAGGCCGGGTACTCTGCACCGATGTTGGGCCCGTAGGTGAGCGACCTGTCCCCGACCCGAAGGCGTGAACCCCGGTGAACCCTCTCGTTCACCGGGGTGAACTCCAACACATGACGGCTGAGCTGGGGGGCAATAAGCAAACCCACCCCAGCCCGCCGCCTCTCCCCGCGGGCAACTCCAGAAAAATGGAGCGTCCAGCCCCTCTCCAGGAGTTGGGATCCGGAACCCAGGCTGTGCGTGGAGGTGAGCCCGACTATATCTCGCCGGTACCTCTCAACCTCCCGCACGAGCTCAGGCTCCTTCCCCCCCAGCGAGGTGACGTTCCATGTCCCGAACACCAGAAGCTGCGCACGCGGACCAGGTTGTCGAGGCACCTGCCTTCGACTGCCACCCAGTCCTCTCTGCACCTGACCCCTACGGATCCCTCTGCGGGTGGTGGGTCCACAGGAGGGCGGGCCCACGTCGTCCGTTCGGGCTGTGCCCGGCAGAGCCCCGTGGGCAGAGGCCCGACCACCAGACGCTCGCATTCGAGCCCCAACCCCAGGCCTGGCTCCAGGGTGGTGCCCCGGCTGCGCCAACCGGGCGATGTCACGGTCCTTGTTATTGTACTGTCCATAGAAGTCTTTGAACTGCTCTTCGTCTGACCCGTCACCTAAGACCTGTTTGCCATGGGAGACCCTACCAGGGGCATGAAGCCCCAGACAACATAGCTCCTCGGATCATCCTTAATTTTGAATAACACCCAAGCCACTGTTAAAGTCTACAAGGCAACTTTGATACTGTTGTGGCGGCGTGCTCTTTCAGGCATCAACCCGGTGATGCTTTCTTCCTGTTTACATCTAAGTGCTCTGCTGTCAGTGCGTTCCCTCCCTCTTGTATTCACACTGCTCATTTCGTGTCCATGTCCTATTATTTCCTCGTCATGAACCCTATCTCCTACATGTCTCCACTCGCTGATCATCATTTCCCCCAATACAAAGTGACAGCCTTGATCCGCTCTCACCCTCTGTTTTCATCTTTCCACACATTGACGATTATGTATTTCTTACGACAAGCACTCAAGAAGAATTAATTATTGCGCGAGTTATGAGAACACATCCTTCCAAATAAGGTTGTATGAAGATTGCTGGCAAGTGCTTTGTTGCCAGGGTGGTTGTAAAAAAAGAGCTTAAATGCAGGGGACCAGGTGTTAGGGGAGCCCATTGAGATGGTGGTAACTGCGGCGAGGACATTTCCCCTGTGGATTACATATCATACTAGCAGCATCTGGGGTCTTTTGAGTAGACAGTGCAAAACAGCTACAGAAAGAGAACTAAAAGAGAAGCTATAAACTGGTCACACATAATGTTTAACCCTACATTACAGAGCAAATGAGTTTTCCAAATGCTGTTAAAGTGATTTGTATTTGAATGTAATGGCCATATGAATTATTCATTTTGGCCATGCTCCTTAACAAAACAAACACAATACTTATCTTAGCTATGACAGCTTATGTTTTATACCAAACTTGAATATTACCTCAATATTGCACCTTTTCCTAACAGTAACAAATTATATTACATGACAAAAACAGCATTTCATTAGAACATTGTTTTCCAAGACACACCATTTTAGATTAATGTTGGATATGGACAGAACAGTCAAAATCCCTTGTTGATTCCAGAGCTAATGGATAATATGAAAAAATAGATTTGATAACCGTCTTAAATATTGTGATAAAAATACTAAAAATTGGAAGCAAATTGTCTTTAACAGCAAATTAAAAAACGGAAAGCAGAATCGTGATGACTAAAACTGAGCTTGTGCATCTTTTTGTAAGTTATTAAGTGTTCTTAATAAGTGAGCAAAAACAACAAAAACAATTGTAAATCTTCTAGGTTTTTAGTTTTTTTGTGACTTTATCACCAAATAATGGGAAAACAAACATGTTGAGATATACTAATATTGTGCAGACCCAGTGAAGTCTTAGTATATGTAAATACTCATGGCTTCCTGCCTATGGTGGCACTGCTTAGAGCTTCAAAGCCAGCGCCAGCTCTTCCCGTGAGTCGGCCGTAAGCAGTCTAATTGTGAGAGGAAGGGCACCCAAAGGGTTATTTGTCAAATTCAACAGTCGAGCTATAAATCTAGCCTCACAAAGCCAGGCAGAGCGCCAAAGACATACAGCTTGTTTGTTTTGCTAATGTGGACAACCCTTATTCAACAATGCATGTCTGGACTGAGTTACTGATATAATGCTCTTTCATAAAGCGCCGCCGTGTGTTGTTTCTTTATGTGCACGTACAGATGAAGAGGCTGACAGAGCTGTTCCCGGGTCAGGAGGTTTGTGTTTGCTTCACTTGAGTGGACCACCAGGACTTCCTCTACTCCCCCGCCCACCCCTTCATCACCCCGCCATCACTGATGCCTGCGGGACAATGGGCAGCGTGAGTAGCCTAGTCACGGGCAACCACAGCCTCAACGTAGCCAAGCACTGCAGAGCTTCAGGGCAACCCAGGCTGAAGAAGGAGAGCAGCAGTGAGCAGAGGAGGAGTGGAGGGTGCAGCCTGGACGACCTGCTCAAGTGTAGCTTTAGTCCTGGTTCCTCCTCCTATCCCTCTAAAGGCCTGTCCCATTCCCGGTCGGGACGCAGCGAGGACTTCTTCTATATCAAGGTGCATGTGCAAAAAGAACAGTATAATAGATCTATCCAATTCCAGCTATTGTTTCTTTAGAGCCGAACATTAGAGCTGTACAATGACTATTGCTCCGCTGTGCAATACAGTCAAGACTCCCCTGTGTATCAACAGAAAAGGCCAGTGTTACTAAAATTAGAGGTGAACAAAAGGTAATGGGATTTTATTTAGAATTAGCATTTGCTAGCAGTCCATATGAGTAAAAGTATTAAAGCAGGGATGAAGGAAGGCATACGTGTCTTATTAACCTCTTAACCCCCGCCCGAACTGAGCAAATGTTCTCCAGTTTGGCTTTACCCAAATCTAAAAAAACTTCCTGAAAAAAGCGTCAAAATAACAACAAAAACGAACCGAGAACGAGGATGAATATGCAACAAATGAGCGATGAAAATCGTGACAACAAAGGGACAAAAACACAATAAAAAAGCAGCCAAAGAATAACAGAAAAGTGACTAAAAGTGTGACAAAATGCCACAAAAGAACGACAGAAAAGTGACAAAAACATGGCAAAAACCAGGGGGTTCAATCTTGCCTAGGGCGCCAAATAGGATAGGGCCCTGGTAACAATGCAATGAAAAAGATCTGTTTAGATGAGTTATGTACGTCTTAGCTTTCCATTGAGGTGTTACAATGGCCTATAGGCTGTAACCTTTTTTGATTTGGGTAATGCTGAACTTGGTTAAGGCAGGGGGTTAAGAGATTTAAATATAATATAACATGTTTATACTGTGTTCAGTTTCTAAAAAGGATACCATGGTTGTGCAGAATCTAAAATCCTATACCAAGGATGTACTGTGCATTATGTTATTTTTTCAGTTTGTATTTATTCTTCTAACTTTCAGGTAAGCCAGAAGCCCCGGTCAAGACAGCACAGGGGATCAGCCATGGAGGAGAGCGATTCAAACACAGATGACGAGACAACACCAAAGCTGCTGTACCGGACACTGAAAGACAGGGTGGGTAAACATCTTATAAAAAACAATGATGATTGTTTTAAAGTCGTTGATACCTCTTGGTTTCGCCTTGTTTTAAGATTGTTTACAGCCGTTAGCATAAGATGGGGGTTTTACAAAGCAACACCTGAATTTTTCATGAGACCTACGTATAATACCAACAGATATTTGCCTTTCTCTTTGAGGAAGCTGTATGGCTAAAGTTGAAAATACAAAAATACCCCGAAGGCAGAAAAAAGAACTGCTGAAATTTAAGTGCAAGGACACATTTGGAAGAATAGGAGGGAAAGCAATCACTCAACAGACCAGCAAATGTGTCAATAGGTTGCGTTCACGTGACATTACACCATTGTAAACAAATCTTGAACTGTCGCTTCATTTGTGTGCTAATTGTGTATGTAAGAGGTAGGGACAGCGCTGAGGTTACGGTCCAGGCGGAAAGCACGTGGAGCATATAGCCCATATCTCTGTCATTACTAAGACAATCAACATGAAGCAAAAATAGTTTCAAAGTTCAGTGTCTCCTCTATCAGCACGTACAAACTAAGGTCCAATTGTTTTCTTGTCTTAAAGTGGTGACAATATTAAAAAAAACATATTGGTGATTTTGGCCTGTGGAAAGGACTTCAGCCAAAATAATACGGCTTTTTTTTTTTTTTTTATCCGATCACTTCCAAATACTGATGAGGAACAACATTTGTCGGTTTTATCATTTTTGGAGATTTCTTTCAAAAACGACCTTTGTCCCATAGAGTGGTATTGGCCCCTGCCCTCCAACTGACACTATGACATCATCACATTCTAAAACGTGAACGCAACCTATTAGTGCAGGTCCCAAGCCCAGACAAATAGTGCCCAGAAGGAGTGTCCGGATCCGTATCATGATACATTTCGGCTGATCTGATTTGTATTGCAATTTCAATATATTGCAAAAGTGTACAATGCAATATAACTGAGTATTGCACCTCTTTATCTTGAATAAATTAAAACTGAAAGCACAAGTCAAGAAGTTATAAATCTATAGTCAATCTCAAATATGGTTAAATATTTTGGAAAGCACCTGTTTTTGGCCAGTGGAGTAGGACCCAAAAGTGGGTTGCAGGACCATTTACAGCGGGTTGCGACTTGTCTTTAAAGGTTAAGGTGGAGCAGCACCAGTTGCGATCCAAATTTCTATACCACTTTTGCCACCCTATTTATGGTGAAGGTAACGGTGCACCTCATTAATATGCATTATGTCATTAAGGCCAGAGACGGACTCAAAGCAAGGCACCTTAAATAAGATAAGTAATAAATCCTTTTCGTAGTACCTCTGGGGGTAATACAAGTGTGATGGGATGATTGGTATGGTCTTTCATCTCCCCTGGTGTCTCTGGCCAGAAAACCACCCTTGCAACTTCGGTGCCTCCGGGTCGAAGCCACCAATACACACTAATGGAATCACGAAGAAGAAGCTAACAGGCTAACGGGCAAAGCTAACTGCGGGCTAGCGCCACTTAAACAGTATTTACAGCCAAGTTTGAGTGAAAAAAAATTATCTCCATTGTGTCATTGGATGTACAATATCCTTCTCTCCCTTTGTCTTTTCTGTCACCGTAGTATTTACTCTCACGGACAATTAATGAGTAAAAAAACGCAACATGCCACAACACCTGCAGTGGCGCTTATGGCCTCGAGGGGCATGTTACTTAGTACTGCTTTAATGTTTAACCAATCTTGACCATAGATTAGTTCTCATATCATTCCTTTTGTTTCAAATGTACGTAGAGCTGGAGAAAGCACAACTAAAAGCCAAAAATACTCAACATCACAAAATCACATGAACTCCTCCAGCCCCCGGAAACAGCAAACCCCTTTAAACAGACAGGGACATCCTTCATAACCTGCCTTGAACCTTGGCCAGTGAATTAACAACCGAATACACACAGATTGGGTCGATTGTGTCAGACAAGTCATCTCAAAAATACTGAGCCAAATTTTCAATGCGTCCTAATTCCTTGGGGGCAAGAGAAAGGAAGAGGAAGCGACTTCAGAGAGAACGGGTCAGTATGAGGTAAAAAAAAATAAAAAATACGGCAAAGCAGCAGTGAACATCCCAGTCATGAAGTCAGAGAGAAAGAATGCTGAGCTCACAAGCTTTAGCTCCAACACTTCAGCAGTAGCTCATATTATTAATATCACAGAGAGAGGCTATTCATCTTCCCTCAGACAGCGAGTGGAGGGGAGCAGGGGGATAGAGGAGAGGGGCAGAGCGGGGCTGCAGAGAGGAAGGCGCAGTCATGTTCCTGGACAGCACAGATGGGACATTTGCGACATAAGTTTATCTTTGTACTTCCCCCCAATCAACTGATCCCACAATTGGGCCAAAACATTATGATGGTCTGGCTACGACCACCAAAATGTTTATTGTCAGAGCAAAGATACAAAGATTATAAAATTTAGTATACTAACTCTAATGTGTTAGATCTTTTTCATCCACTGCTGTCTTTTCAGAAGCAGACACAGCCAGATGAATTGCTCCACTATGGAAGCTGTCAGTGTTGGAGCCACCAGCAGTATTATACAGTCAGAAAGGGTCGAGTCCTATCATAGATGAACTTAAGACCTCTGATGCGGAAATAAAGCATCCTTGTGGCACAATTTAAGTGTTGGTAACATTTGAACTTTGTGGTTCCCAGTCCCCAAAGCCCCCAAAGTTTTGTTCAATTCCTAGCTGAGCTTTTCTACGAGAAAATCGCCTCTTCTCCATATGTGCAGGCTGTGCTACCACCGGAACAAATAGGTCTCAGGTTGACTCACCGCACACTCAGGACTTAGGACTTAAACTCTCTGATCTGATGCACAGAAATCTGTTGTGTGAAGCGCTTTACTTGATGTTTTCAAGCAGGTAAAAAGTATGCTAAGGATTAGACCTTGACACTGATTTGAATATGATGACTTGATCAAAGCGTCCTGAAAACACCAAGCCGCTTTCTTGGACTCAAATTGAGATCATATGTCATAAGATTACCATTATCGTTTGTTGACAGCTGGCCACGACGTTCCGAGAGTAACACTAGCCGAGACAACATAAAAAAAAAAAAAGTGTGGGGATAGATGGGTCACTATTCTTATAATTTTATAGGCATGATCGAGCCGCTTCATTGTAAAGATTTCCCCGTACATGAAAAACACTTATCTCCGTGGAAAGCACTTTAAAGTTTTAGGATGTGCTGGCTTTTTTGTGGTACAAGGCCATTTACTTTTACAAGGCAAAATGGAGGACAAAGAGGAGAGAGGAGAAACGCGGCTCACTGTGCTCCTCTGTTGCTCGTACAGACATCCACTGAGCAGCCGCTGGTCCGTGCGCTCACGCCTGTTGTGCCCAGGAATACAAGCTCCACGGAGACGGGCCACAAAAGCCTGGACCGCATCCTAGGGCCCAGGGAGAAAACAAGTCCAGATGTCACGCAAAAGGCAGAAAACCTCTCAGGTATTGGTCTATTTATACTGATGCAGCAGTAACGTTGCGCCCATTAAAATACAAATAATGAAGTGTTAAAAATGAAATGGATAAAGACAGCAAGAAAAATAGTAATTATGGCCAAAAAGAATGACTTCCAATTTCAGTGAAGGTAATGATTACTTTTCATAACAGCATGTGGAGAAGGAATAAAAACAGGCATATCAACAACATTTCAGTCAAATTTGGTGATTAAGAAGGAAGGATCCAGAAATGCAACTGTGCTTTGGGCAAATTACTATAAAATGAATCAACATGACAATCATTTTTGAGAGATGCTGCTGGGCCGTCAAACTCTTTTGCAAATGGGAATAGATTTTGTTAATTGTGTGTAAGTCTCATATCCCGACATTTGCTTAATGTACTGTTTTTTTTCAGGGACTCTTTCAGATTCAGGACGGAACTCCATGTCCTCTCTGCCCACCCACAGCACGGGTGACAGCCTGGGCCCTATCTCACAACGGGACAGTAGCTCACCCGCTGCACACAGCCTCAGCAAGGGACTGCTACCCACGTTCCCCTCGTGGCTTAATGGCACTAATGTTAGTCCGGACTCTCGCTACTCCCCTGCCTTTAACAGCCCTGTGTCTAAGGCCAGTGCCAATGCTAATGGCTCCCTGCGCTCCGGAGATAAGTCCAGCCCCCTGAGTGAAACCACGGGTGGTATCCGATCGCCCATTACAGTGGACGACTCGCTGATTGAACATTTGGAGCACCGACTCGTGGAGAGAGGGAGCGAACTGCAAAGGCTACAGGTAACATCAAATCAGCAGTGTCCCAATCACGGGGGAAGAAAGTTGGCTTATTATAACGGCGCTTCTGTGACTAAAAAACAGATAGGCTTGGAGGAGAAAGGAGCTGAAGCATGTCAGCGGCTTGAGGAGAGGCAAAGGCACTGTGCAGATGAGTTCGAAGGCCTGAGGCAGCAGTGTAGGACGCAGCAGACAGCAAACAGAAGTCCACAAGCTGTACAACTGCACATCAGCAAGCTACAGGTCAGTCCATTCCTTCTACTGGTCAGCATCTCTATTTGTATATGTTTTCATCACACATACAATATAGTGGCACTTTCAGACTGCTGGCTTAAAGACATCAATGAGATATTATGCTTGGAGTGTTTATTGCACAGAAGTTCAACTGAGTACATTTTAAGAAGCACAAATATAGTTTACAGTTACTGTACAGGCTCTATTCATTGAAATACCTGATAATAATGATTGTATGCTAGGATATGCTGTCTACAGATTTCCATCAGCTTAACTACTTAATGCAAATTGATTTTCATATCATCTTCATCTGACCATTTGTGGTGGCTGCAAGAAAGCTTATTAGCGCTCTAATTAAAGAGTCCCTCACTCACAACTATTCTGAAGAGTTCACGTCAATAATTATGTTCCTAATATTGGTCCCACCAAGTTGTATTTCTTGGATTTATTTCCTAAATGAAAATGTTTAACCTTTCAACATACAAATCTGTACCTATTGTACATTTCATCAACAAAGCTCATGATGTTATTTGAACGCAAAACCTTGAAAGCTCTGACATTTTGTGTGCCTTTGCAGGAGGAAAAGCAGAGACTTGAGGATCACGTGCTTCGACTGAATCAAGAAAAAGAGCTGATGGAGATGAGACTACGGGCCTATGAGACACACAGCACACTGGCCCCCACATTGGAGGAAGTGCATTGGGAGGTAGGTCATGATCTGAACTATGTGACCTACGCAGATGTCACAAATTACTACACAAAGTTCTTCATATACCATTTCAATAGGCATCTGAACTATTATTTGAATGAGCACAATTTGCTTCAAGCCCACGGCAGATGAAGGTGGCGGAAAGTGGGATAGTGGCATTAAATCATACTGCTGAGCGAGAATATCTAAGTTCTCTGTTTGTTTTTTTTCAATGATTTAAAAAACAAACAAAAGCATTAGCTCAAATATATTCTGAATAGTGAACATTTTTTGGCTGACTTTGCTTCGCGACTGTAATATTAAACTGCATTTTAGAAGGTGTTAATACACGACAAGCATCATAGCCCTTTTCACACACTAGCTTCAAGCACTCCACAGTAATTAATACGAATTTCACAGAGCAATGAAGCAAGAAAATAGAAGACACTGCAGTAGTTAGTTATGGAGGATACAGAGATTCTGAAATTGAGGTGTTAAAAAGTCAGACTGTAATAGCACACAAAGAATTTCAGATGTAAAAACTTTAGAAACAGGTACAGCATGCTTATTCATAAAACATCATCCTATCAGCAAACCGGACATATCCAAACTGTGATGCCTGTTGTCATGGCAAATAGGGAAGAAAGTTAAAAACGAAACACTCAAGAACTGACTTCGTTGACTTCTTTTTTTTTTTTTTTCACAGGTATGTCAAAAGAGCGGGGAGATCTTCCTTCTGAAGCAACAGCTCAGGGACAGCCAGGCCGATGTCAGCCAAAAACTCAACGAGATACTCAGTCTGCGAGCGCTGCTGAAGGACGTCAACACCAAGATGGAGACGCTCGAGAGACAAAGCCGCGATCACGAGGACAAGCTGCACACGCACACCAGAGAGGCCGAGGTATACGCTCCATTCATACGGTAGAAGGAATTATGAACAAGAAGCCCACACAGTTATTGAATACACATGTCTGGGCTGTAATGAGTCCCCGTAACCTTGACTGTTCATGCACATGTAATACTCGCGTTAAGAAATGTCAATTTAGTGTGAAGTGGTTGTGTGTGTAGTTACAAGGCGGCCTGTCCAACCCAAATCATCAATTTGAGTCCAGACTGTTTTCTCAGCTATTTCCAGTTCTGCTGCTCTGTTTTGACTCGCGTTTCTAATTTATATACATTACACACTATCATTGCAGCTGCATCCTTTGTCGTTAATAAAAGATTCCTGGTCCACAGAAAAAAAATAGATGGCATTGAAGTGTAAAAACAGACCATAGGAAAAAAAGCCATATTTGTTGACTTGTATTGTGGCCCTAGTCTTGTCTCAACACTACTACAGATATGACTATTGCTGCTTCAGGTGTGCCAAAACGAGCTCCAGCGGAAGAAGAATGAGGCGGACATGCTCAGAGAGAAGATCTGCAGACTGGAGAGCGACAATGAGGCGTTGAAACGGGAACTTTCTACTGCCAAAGAACAAGGGACACCTCAACAACCACCCTCCCCTGTCCAGACTGAAACCGACAAATGTCTCCAAGAGGAAGTGGTCTTGCTCCGGCAGCAGGTCCAACATGAGAGGGACGCTAAAGACAAACTGTCCATCAGCTTCGAGCAAGAGAGACAGACGTGGAATAAAGAGAAAGAGAAAGTTATTAAATATCAAAAACAGCTGCAGATGAACTACCTGCAGATGCACAAGAAGAACAGGGAGCTGGAGAGCACACTTAAAGAGGTTACAGCTGAACTTGAGGCTAAGGCTGAACTGGCCACGGACATCCCATACTGCTCAGCGCTACAGACCTATGAGGATGTTATCGCCACTGAGATTTAACAAAACGTGCAAAAGCTGACAGGATTAGAAGTCAAATACACTGATAGTTGGATAACGAATTATTTAAGATGTTCACAGTTTGTAGATACACTTCTTTCATGGTAGAAACTATTTTAAGTGAATTTTATGATGCCTGGTAGGAGCTAGTATGTACAGTGTTCAACACTGCCAAGTAATATATTTCTCTATTGTATCTTCAGTCTTAGTGTTTTTGCCTAAGACTTTAAATTTGGTCCAAAAATGCATGTCATCTCATGACCACACTTTACCTCCATAATATATAAACTATATTATGGAGGTAAATTATAATTTACCTCCATAATTTACCTTTATTATAATATATAAACTGCTACATATAGAACTTATGTCACCACTAAATTATTATTTTGGTTTAGGATGAATCTCACTGCATGGTATCAGAGTGGTTCCTTGCCCTTTTCAAGAAGGTTATTCTTGCTATGTTACATTTTATTTCCTTTCCAACTGCCTTGACATCCCACTGTCTAAAGAAAGTGCCCCCAATAAATGTGAAAAAGAGGATGTCTGTCAGTAAAATAAAATATAGTAATAGCTGTATTTCAAAAAGCCTGTAGTTGTTTGAACCTCAGCCACACACCTAGAAGGCAATCAGAGAAAGAATCTGAAGATTGCTCCACATATTGATATTATTTTTGGTTGTAAATTTACGTGTTTCACAATTCAACTAAGTTCTGTTCATTGAATGTATTTATTTATTTATTTGATCTAAAAACACAAAAACTCCCCTTTGCCAGTGTTCATAAGGGTTTGTTGGCATCGCTTTTGGAGACTCTCACTCTAGTGCCGCAGCTCTCCACATTTGGCGCCACTATTCTGGATTTGTTCCATTGCACCACGAGAGCAAAGTAGTTTGGGGAGAAGCAAAAGTTTAACTACTCCATCCACTTAATACTCGCAAGCTTACGCCAGCTATTACAGAAAATCTGCACACGTGACGCGCATACACACGCAGTCAAAAATACATGGCATACTCAGTAATGAGGCAGCAGGAGATGGCCCGGCAACCCACCATTACAGTGCATTACCACCCCAGCAGGTCTGAGATTTTGAAAGCAGAAGCCAAGATAAACTCTGGAGGCAAGAGGTGCCGTGAGGAGCAACAGAATCACCTCCACACACAAGCATTTCACTGCCTGAATGGACGTCCCGGGCATTTACACAATTCAAATGTTGTTGTAAAAGGAGGGAGATATCACCTTTGTTGACCCTAATTGAACATGCTTATGTTCAATAACTGTCTCTCTTTTGACGACTGTGTAGATTTCCCAAGCTTCTTGATTGACATTGTCCCTCAAGGTTATTATGCTCAAAGACGAAAACAGAGACCATGGCTGTTATTATGATTACAATTACTGTAAATATGTAGGTCGCTCGTGTTGCAAAATTAATGAGAAAACTTTGTCAGACATTGCTGCACTGAATATATTCACATTCTGAAATAAGATTGCAGCAGATAAGTTTTCAAAGCAATCTGCAGCTGGCCATTTTGTCAATTCCTCATTATGATTCTCTCTTGGACTTAAATAATGAGGGTATTGTTTTGCTTGCACGTCTAATCATCTCATTTCAGTCCTTTTGATAGTGTTGCCTTCCTTCATATGGTGCCTGTTGGACCGGTCCACATCAGAGCTGAAATCAAATTAAAAACCTTTTGTGTCACTGTGTGAGCTTCTGTTATTGACATGAAAAGGGGGGACACGGAAGAGATAGCAGCGGATTCACTGGGTAGACATAAAAGATGAACAAAGCATGTTGGAAGGAAGGTGTTATCATCACACTAACAAAATTAGACTTTGTAAACACGTGCAGCGCAATACGGAATAATCAGTTCAGTCCTGTACAAACACACTTGACCTAAGAAACACTGAAGACTCCTTTTCAAGATAAAACACATGTTTGCGTCAACTGTTCCACTTCGCACGTGTGTTGCCCAAACGTTTTGGCAAGGCAAGTCATGTTTATTTATACCGCACATTTTGCACACAGGGCATCTCAATGCGCCTATCACTAGTGCTCCAGCTCGGAAGTAGGAAACAAACATTTAAAGCTCATATGACTTAATGCTTTTGAAAATATGACTTATTTAGATGGATAACATCAGTTGCAAGTTCATCAGTTGAATAATTTTAATTTTATGAAGCAGCAATTTTAATGAATAAACGTTGGGCAGAGAAGGTATTTTTATTATAATTTTTTAAGCTGCTGACAGGAGGTGACATAGATAAAGGTAAAGTTCCATAGCAGTTTGACTCGCTCATTTCCCATTGACTTAACATGGTTGTACGGCCAGTTTACAATTGTTTGCCTTCAACTATGTCACTTCCTGTCAGTGTCCAATAAGGAAGTGAAACTATAAACATCACAAAAATGGCCAAAATATAGAAAGCTGGGTACAATCTTTAGCAGAATCTTGAATAAAATTGTGTCTAATGTATCATATGCACTTTAACACACATTTAACTGAATTGCTGCCACTGAAGTTGTCATATATGCCAGTTTCTTTATTGTTTTATTCACGCATATTTCCAATTTTCAAAAGAGCTAAACATTCTGAATACATCTCACTGAGATTTGCATGGTGCTTAATTTTACATTAATACAGAGGCTCGATGTTACTTGTGCTTGGTCGTTGATGATCTGACATGTATGAACTCAGCTGAACATACAGAGTTTGGGACAAGCAGGTGTCTGGTGTGATTGGACAGCAGTTAGGCAGCCTCCAGAAGACACTGGTGATAATCTATCCCTGGCCTGCAGTGACTCGATAATAAAGCTCTCATATCCTGCTGTGATTCCCTTGATCGGCTGGCAGTCTCACACAAAAGACTGTGAATTCATTAGAAACGCTGGACCACATGTGCAGACTTTGTTAACATGAAAAAGCTTCTATTTAACATTCAAGAACACTACAAATAAATAATCCTCAATTTAAATTATGGAAGGGCAAAATGTTTTCCACTTACAAATAGAGGAACATAATTTTATGATGACCCTCACAACATTATAATAAATATTCCATTAATAATAGATAGGTCAATAACATTGTATTGGTTTGTTCCTGGGCCTCATTACTCATTATGCACTCGCATGCTGAAATATACGTGTATACAAAAGCCATACTCCTAAGCAATTAGTTGCTTCAAAATATCAGGGGGCTAGTTATTCAAGCGTGTATTTTGTATTTTATTGGTTTATTCAAAGGGCTGTATGCAGACCGAACGATGGCAAAACACAGCCTGAGCAAATCCCCCAGCACCGCAACAGTCAGCAAAGTAATTGGGGAGGGAGTCCCAGTGGATGTTGAAGCGGCAGAGAAGGTAGATAGGAGTTGGTGATTGTGTTCCAGTGTGAAGTGCAGGAGAAGCAGTGATTCTTGTGTGAATAGGCCGGCAGTCTTTAGAGAATCATTGGTTGACTGGGAAACCATCTGGTTCCCCCTACCCCCCTGCATTGAGCCCCCAGTAGCTATTTTCTATAGGGATGTCAATTTCTTCTCAGTGCAGGTGGGTGAGGTGGTGATCTGTGGGAGCAGTATGGTTAACGGGTGTTTGTTCCAATGCCAGTGTAAGCCTCCATTGTTTAGAATTAGTTAATTAACTCCATCGCTTTCTGAGCTTTACTGCCAAGGCTTTCAACATTTTGTCAAGGTAATAAGTATGCACTTTCTCCAGAACAATGAGTAGCTACCACTAAATCAAGAGGCTTTAATATTCAAATAGAAACAGAATAATAGTCATTTTCATTATTGTGATAATTTGACAGTCCGTCAGTCCAAGGGAATGGTTGGGGGATCTGATGGGGATCTTATAGAATTGTAGAATAGTTATTGTTTAATTGGTGCAAGTTAGAATAGCATGAAACAGGCCCTTCACAAAGATGTTTTGATTAATTTTTAAAATGTCTTTATTTTATTTTTTTAAACAAAAAACAGTAAACTGTAGTCGTGTAATAAATGGAGCCGACCTGTCAGTACCTCCTACAGATTAAGGGGACCTAGCATGAGAACAACAGTCTCTAGATTAAGTTATTTGTCTTCCTTGAAGATCCTTTCTTCTTTGAAGGAAATTGCACAAAAACTATCCACCACTTCTTTTTTTTTCAGACTTGGGTTCTTCACCAAAACATGTTTAGCAGGTGTCAAGGATGAAAGGCTTGGGACACGAATGTCTTCACCACTGCCATCAGGGTTGGTCAGTTTATCAGTCAGTGATTGTCTACTTTCAGTCTTCTCTGAAAAATGTTGTCTTTTTCAGAGGAGCTTTACCTTTTGTTTGGGTTGGGTACAATATTTGACCCAATGTTCACCAGTCAGCCATTTTTTCACCTCTAGCCTTACTACTACTAGCAGGGAAATTATTACAGTCAAGTTCTTTTGCTCGAATTTGTTCACCTTTCAGGCAGCTGCCATCTAGCATCCATAAACAGTACATGATAACCCACTCTGTGACCATGACCTCTAGGTTCAGCACGAGCTCCTCCTATTATGCTAAATTAAAATGGGGCTGTGCAGCGCCTGGATGATCGGTGAGAGTAGACGGGTGCAACGAGAGTGGAGAAAAAAACCTGAAGCCTACAGCTGGCCGCTCCACATCCAGAGACCTACAAGAGCTGCCTCACATCCCACAGTGTCTTGTTAAGATATCATGTTCATCACAAGTTCATCCTGAATAAAACTAATTTGCTCTCTTTCCTTTACACTCCAGCGATATCATAAATCAGAGAAAACGCACCCATTTGTCTGTTTGTCCATGCTTGTGAAATAAAGTATTGCCTCTAAATCATGAGTTTGCTCTGAAATGCATCATTCATTGTGATGTCTATATACAGGACTATTGACGTGCAACTTCAATAGTTTCAGTCATCATTTATTGTTCAGATCTAAAGTATTGCACTGAGAAGAAAGAGTCACAACCAAGGGAGGACCACGTTTCTAATCACAGCATCCAATCACCTGTGGCGATAGATCCAAACGGCCGGGCTTTTAATTCTAAAACAATTAGTGACCCAACCGTCCAGGTGACCCATCCCACCCGCTCTCCCCTTAAGTTTTTTTTATTACCATTTGTTATCCCCATAGGGTTAGGGCTTTGTAAGAATGCATATTGTCCGCTACAAGAGTACTCTAACTTTGATTTCCTTCTAAAATTATCTTTAACCAAAGTTAAGTTTGAACACTGACATTGTGCACTGAAACAAAGTAATCATAACCTGATTCGATTATGAACCGAAGGTGGGTTGCACTAATTCCATTCAGCTGAAAAACAAACAAGGGGGATTGAGTTTGAAATAAAATATTAGCTGCGTGTCTCATATTTGGAATAGGTATATAGGCTACAAAACATTATTTTTACTTACTGAAATAACATTTGACTGAAGATGTCCTTGTGTAGGAGCAAATTCTGCAAGAAAAGGTAGACTGTAAGTTGTTTAAGTATTTTATTTGTAAAAAGGACACATTTGATTTTTTTTTTCTGACCTTTTTCTATAACAGTCTCAAAGTCTTTGACAAACTCTGATGTATTTCTTTCTATTTTAAGAGTCCTCACTGAAACAGATAGAAAATGTTAAGCAAGTGCAAAGCCTTTTTCTTCACAGTAGCAGCACATCTTCTTTTACTCACCATTGTTGCTGTCCACTGTCACAGCATTGAGATGGGTAACATTAGCAAATCGAATTATGAACTCTTGTGGAAACATGCCAGTGGTCATCCAAAACGTTTTAGCGTTTCTACGAGGTAAATTGATGTATTCAACAACATGATGGTGCATGTTAATACATCGTAATGGGGATTATTTTGTTAAACGTGTGTAGGCTACTCACCCATCAATAATATTTTCTGGTGGATAATTCTCGTCATGGGATGATGCGACGACGACTTTTGTCCCCAAAGAGCCCAGGGCATTATCAAACATGTTTGAAATCTATCTATATCTGTTCATGTGTTCTTAGAAAGATGTCGTTCCGCGCAAATAAACAGGCTACACTTCCTATGCTGAGGACAACGATCCCGTTGCCAAGTCAACCAACCAAAATGTCGCAGGATATATACGTCACCGTTTGTTTCGTTCGTCACTTTCCCGATGCACTTTTTGTGTGCGTATTGATTTTAGCTTTAGCCACATGACAGTCTAGAAATGGCAAATGGGTGTAAAGATGTGTTATTTGCACGTGGAGCCGGGCAAGTAAGTAATACAGCATCATTCGGTGCCAATTACCCAACACTATTTTAATATATAAGGAGTGTGTCTTGGTCATTTTGCTACCTATGCTAATCTTGGATAAACATGATGCTAACCTAACAGAGATGCACAACAAGAAACACAATAGGTTAAATTGTATTAAGTACTTGCAGTCTTTCCTACCAAGCAGCTTCACTTTTCGTCGGTGTCAAGAAATGTGTTGTGGCGCAACATTTTTACAAACTTATCTTTCAAGTCTTATGGGAAATTGACATGAAAATTGGTGTTACAAATGCACAGTTTGCAGGTGTCTTATTCTGAGTTTTATGGTTCATAATGAGAGCTATATTCCTTTTTAGAGTGACGATTCTGACATTTGGGATGATACAGCATTGATAAAGGCTTATGATAAGGCAGTTGCTTCATTTAAGGTAAATATAACCCACTTCTGCCTGTACAAAATCATATAGTTGCAAGTTTGTGTGATTGTATGTCAATAATCCATTCCATGCCTTTCTACCAGACTGCTCTGAAGGGGGACAAAGGGGAAGAGGAACCACAAACCTCTAAGAAAAATCATCCAGGCAGGAAAAGGAAGAATAATAAGAAAAAACAGAGTCGAAAAAGAACCAATTCACCTGCAGACAAATCGGTATGTGAAAAATAATTTGGTCAGAGTTTCTAATGTCTTCATGGTTTATATTGTTGCCCTGTCATAGTGGCAGGTTGGAGATTCTTGTTGTGCTTACTGGTCAGAAGATGGACAATTGTATGCTGCCACCATCTCCTCCATAGATGAGGAAAGAAGCACCTGTGTTGTTACATATACAGAGTATGGTAATGAAGAAGAACAAAATCTTGAAGATTTGGTGTCAGAAATGTCTGAGGGGGATGAAGCAAATTCCAAGGTACTGTAGATAAAACATCTTCATTGACAGTGAGTGATTATGTGCTTGACTTTTTCCTATCCCTTTTTGAGTTTAGACAAATGAGGTTGAATCATCAACAGAGGAAAGTGATCGGTCAGCAACCTCAAATGTACACAAACAGCAAACACAAAGTAAATACAAGTCCAAGACACACAAAGAGAATCCTCAGGTTCCTGGTTTTCCTGGTTTTCCTGGATTTCCAGCTGGACCACCTCCAATGCCAACTTTCAAACAAGTACGATATTATTTACATCTAAAATGACAAGGATATAATGCTCATGGAATGTGTAATTTGGCTCAGTGTTTTATGAGACCTTATGTTGAGCAGGGAGCAAGTAAGCGTTCAAGTGGACATGCCCCTCCGCCCTGGCCTCCTATGATGGCTTTTGGACCACCAGTAAGGCTGTCATTCAGTATGAAGCGTGTCTATTTAGCAAAACATGACAAAGTACAAAATTGCTGCATTATACCCTTCCACAGATGATCCCGCCGCCTCCACCTATGAGCCCTGACATGGTTGATGATGAAGCTTTGGGCAGTGTGCTCATCTCCTGGTACATGAGTGGATATCACACAGGATACTACTTGGTATGTTGAAAAGAATTTTAAAGATGACCCCAATTGTACTTCGTTCAGTATTTTTATGACATATTTTTAAAACGCTTGTTTGTGTTTTGTACAGGGGTTGAAACAAGGACGAAAGGAAGCGGCCAATTGGACAAAACTGCACCACAAATAAAATCAATTGTATACTTTTTTATGTTCTTCTAACATCAATTGAGTGGCTGACCATCTTCATTTCATATACAACTGGTATACATGAAATCTAAATGAGGTGAGCTAAGTACTGAAGGAAGAGTTTTGTATTCTTTGTAAATACCTTAATAAAAAAAAACTTGCAAAAACATACTTTGTTTTATTTTGTAACTATGTCTTATTCAGCACAAAATCAAAAAGAACTTCACCTTCTGAACACGGTCATTACACAGACGTCACACAGACAGATATGTGGCTGCAATGACAAGTACTATCCAGCAGAAGTCAGACTAACATAATGTATCCACTGCATTATAGAATGGCCCATAGAATACAGTATTCTCATGAGTTGAAACTTGAGAAAAATCCTGACTAAAACACTTCCAACCAGTATCTCTGGGTTTGCGAACATATTTTTTGTTATTTCAAATCTTGCTTGACTTGGACTCTAGTCCCTCAGATTATCTCCACATAGTTTATTCAGAGCAACAGTCCATGCTATGCCTTGCATTTAAGCTTTTTCTCTCCCCTGAGGTGTTTTCCTCATCCACCGCCCAGTATAGCAGCTCATCCATCATAGGGTTTCTCTTTTCATCTCAGATAAGCACATATTTCAATGTGCTAGTTGGCCGTGTTGCGGCATCAGACAAAATCACATGCAAGAAAAACCTTACAGCTGATTTGTCCTTTGCATCTAAAAGGAGTACGCCAAATAAGATCTTCAAAAAATATGTATAAAACATGATCATGGTGCAGTGGTTAGCTTGCACAGTTTTCTTTGTTTAATCTTCAATTTTGAAGCTTGAATATTTGTAGAATGCTTGAGGTTTGGTAATAAAGAAGCACTATAGTAGAAGAATAGTTGCAAATTTGAGTATAAATATAGCATAGAAAACCACATGTAATTGCAGAGGAAACAGCCACAATCATTCTGCTGAGCCTGTAGCACTTTTCATTCTGTCAAAACACTCCCCATATTTTCTATACAGCTCTTGTGATCTGCTCCTCTTTTCACTCCATCCGCTCTGTTTTAAATTTGGTGGGTAGTTCATAATATAACAATTGTGAATGAAAAACCTGGTTTGTGTTAAATGTCTGATTATCTGCTGTGTTTAATGTCATGTGATTTTTCTCCATTGCTTTCTTACACAACATCCTTTTATATTCTGAATGTGATCCTCATTTTACAGCTCACTGTTGTGATATGTCGACTGCTTTTTATCCCCCTTTCCTCCTTTGTCTTCTGCTGTTTATTGTCCTTGTATATGTGGCACAGAGAGAAAAGGAAAAGTGCGATAACGGGGAAATTTAGTTTATAGGATTTACAAATAAAACGCAATACAAACAACTGCTGATAACGCAGACCTATCTTTCCCTCCCAGATGGGCTTTTAGAATCTGCCACGCTGAAGCTTGCATGTTCATAAGCCCACCGCCTCACTCTCTCCCTGACTTCTAAGCTGCCCACAGGGTTCAGCGTGCACCACCCAAGCTTCACTGGAAGTTAAAAGGGGGTCCGACCTCGCACCACTCCCCCCTCTTTAACTGTCTGCCCCCTGTGACCAAAGGCGGCATGTGGTACGTAAACATAATCTGCATTTCACATAAGTCCCCCCTCTAGAAAACACACACAACTAACAGATTGGAAAAGGCACCAGAACTCAAGATTGCATTGCCGCATGAGTTATAACGCCTTCAGCTATTTACTCAGGCCCACAACATCAACAAACACTTCTAAACAGGAGACTTAAGGAGAGATTAGTGCTACACTTGCCCTATGCCTTTTTCCTGTCTGTTTCTGATCTGCAGCATTAGGTTAGTGTTTGTTGCACACATAAACTATAACATAATTAGGTTTGGGTAACTCCATCCATATACAGCTCGTGTGGATAGTCTTTTCTGCCATAAATCAAAGCATATCTAATTTTAGATGTTAACGTTTGTAGATTTTCCTCACATTATGCTTGTTATGAAAATGTCCAAATACATTTCTGCGAGAATGCATACAGTATAGGCCCACAGAAGTGTAATTTCACTATGGCATTGTGTTTAATCTTTTTTTTCATGACAATGTCTTTTAGTTATATACACATTTTAAACAATAAAAACACGTGTGTTGTTGAGGTATTGGTTCATCCTAAACTACAGTATAATACAATTTATGCTTGTAGTTTAGTGCATTAACCCCTTAACCCTCACCTTAATTGAGGGCATTTTCTCCAGTTTTACCCACATTTAAAAGCTTGTTACAGCCTATAAGTAATGCCTCAATTATAGACCTAAAAAACATTTTAGTTGTCTATACATTGATACACAGTATCAATGTACAGAATGTTGTGGCAATTTTTTTATTGGATGGCATACTAAATAGATAGTACAACAATACAATATCACTAAATAAAACTGTTCCTTTTTTAAATAAACTGTTCAGTGTCTGCCAGTTGTGCTGCACTGGAGGTGACCCCTGTCTGTTTAGATGGATGTTTGATTCCTGCCTGACCCTCAGAGATTCCAGCTCAGCAGGCCGTGAGTTACCGGTGCCGTTCGGGAGACTCCAGATTCATCACAAGACAGAGCACTTTCCGCCTCATTTCACTCCAACATGATTTTGATAAGTCCACCTTATCTGACTCACTTACCTGAATGTGCAGATAACCTTTTTCTGTAGATTTATCAAAATGCCTTTGGAGAAGCCTCTCTGTCCATTAGATATGTACAGATTATGGCAAAATGGTTTCCAACCTGTTGGGATTGGATGAGAAGATAAATTTAAATACATTTTCATCGCAGAAGAAATCCGACAGCTTCAAGTTTCTGTATTCTGCATCGAACCATGACATTAAAAGCCAAAAGTATATGATACGATATTTAGTTAAATTATTAATCTGAAAAATAATAAGAATAGTGCTTTTATAATCTGTAGAGTTATTTTTCTATGTAGTGTCTGTGTAGGCTCTCAGTCGTACAGGGGTTGTCCATCTTCAATGAAGGTTCTTAAGTCATCTTCTGTACTCTAGTTGAAGTATCGAACGTCTTTTATGTAGTCTTTTGTTTTGTGGAAACTTGTTACTTCATGTAACTAATAGGCCTTGTTCTATGATCTATCTGAAAGAAGCTCGTAATCACCAATGAATTGCTGGGTTGCAGGTTGAATGTGATGATGTCACCGGACCCAGCGGGGGGCAGGAGCCAGTTTTTCCTATTAACAGCATTACACTTTCACAAGTTGTAGCTCAAAAGAAAATGTACGAATTACAAAAATGATCATTAATATCAGTCACTGGGTCCATGATCTCTCTGTAATAGGACAAACATTTCCTCAAAAACAACATAATTTTCCCTCCATATAATAGTATTGGCCTTTAGAATGCTGTGATGTCACCTGCAACCCAGCAATGAATGAATGAATGAATGAAATGAAATGCTTTACTGGTGCGTCGCAGGGCCTCGCCAGTAGGGGGCTCCGGAGTCTGACGCACGCGGGGGCACCACATGAGGTGTCGTTGTGTCACCCGTGGACACACAAGGGGCAGTGTTCCCAAAAGTGAAAAGTCAGCTGTGAATCAACGCTGTTTGAGAGTGTACTGTCGGCATGGACGCCACAGAGGAGGGAGTCTAGTTCAAGGTTTGCCTCGAAAATAATTGATCATCTCTTTAAACTTTTTCTGCTGTTTTACACCGTTTTAGATCAACGATTCACTCACTTTGCTTTTCTTTTCAAAGCGCTTCACCCCACCTCTAAAACAAGACTATCCTCGAAGTTGGCAGCGCCCGAAAGGTGATGTTTTGCCGAAATCAACCAGCGAGAGCCACTGTTGCCCGCGGCTCGGCGCTTGAAATGGAGATACGGCGAGGGAAGTTCAGAAAGAGCATTTTCCTGGACACGTCCCAGGTAAGGAGAGCCTCTGTGATTGTCCGCGGCTTCTTATCGTCTCTCACAAGTCAACTCATCTCCACGGGGGATAGATTTTCTGTGTTTACTACACCCTCTGAGAACTTATTTTTTGGGGCTCATATTAGCGCGCAGAGGGCTTGTTTTGCTGTAATTAACATTTCTGAAGAGAGGTTTTTACACTGAAAGTTAATGGCCACTTTTTCAAAGTACTTGACTTGAATTGAGCTCAATATGCACGAGCTCCGCTGTTTTTGTTGTATTTTGTAGTTCATTGGTGGGTAGAGTAGCCACAATTTAAGTAGAGTAACGTTACTTTCCAATAATTTTACTCAAGTACAAGTAAAAGTAGTGAAGCTTTTGTAACTTATGCAACTTTTGCCTTTTGTAACTTTAAAATGTACTCGCAGTGTAGCAAGTAACTTTTTTCAGAATTGGTTTTGTTGCCATGGTTATGAACAGGTTCACAACTAGGATTTTGTTCGGTCCATCACACACACATAACATACAACTTAAGTTGAATATTAAACTATAAAGACTTTAAACTATTAGACTAAATTTAAACTTTAACTCAAGGGTAAAGATACTTCATTACAATATTACTCAAGTAAAAAGTACTTAATGATATAACTACCCTAATATGTTCCCAAAGGTTTACTCAAATACTCGTGCTTGAGTAAATGTAACTGAGTACTAGCCTCAGCTTGTTGTTAATGTGAAGACTCCCTCTTTTAGCCGACTGACTGTTATGCCCACTGGCTATTTTTCTTAGCCCACTCTGAAGGCATATCCCTATATAGGGATATGGTCGCTTTTTCAAAGTACTTGAGTTGAATTTAGCTCAATATGTGCACAATCTCCGGTGTTCAGAGTGGGCATCTCTCCCAAACCTGCGGACTGAGAAGGAGGGTCACATGATCAAGTTTGTAAAAACAAAAACAACAACCTCACGGGTAAGGGACTTGAACACCCAGCAGAGGGTACTTTCAATTACCTTAGATTGAAAAAGGTGAAGCTCAGTAAAATGTCAATATTACTTTCATGGAAAAGTATTTTTAATTATGTTTTACGAGTTGGAGTGTAAATGAAAGACTTGAGTGATAGCTACGTGAGACAAAAAAGGTTGGGAACCACTGAAGGATAATAGAGGGTTGGCTAAACTGTATATTTATCCCATGGGCTATAATAGAGACACTTGGATTTAAATAGTGTTAACGAACGTGTATGACATTTTGAAACCTTATTATATACAGTATATATGTATGTCATGTATACACTTCGATAGATAGAGGAGCTTAGACCCCTCTATCTTGTCCTGATTTCCTGCTAAAGATACTTCACTTGACTCAGTTTTATTGGACCGTGCACATGTGGACAGTGAGCCTCCAGGGAGTAGTCAGAGAGGTACTGCAAAGTATCAAAGTAAGTGGGTCAAGAGCTGCACAGCCCTTTCCTGATCCGTGTGGCTGTTTGTTGTACAATTACACATTTGAGGTTTTCCTGCTCTGATGCTGTGTCGGCATCTGCTTCACATTAGCCACTGGTTCTTGGCTGAACAGTAGACAACCTCACAGAGGTTTTTATTCTCCACACTTGCCCTCACATATTTTTGTTTTGTTTGTTTTAGCAAACGCTCATAGTAACCACTGTAATAGAAAACAATTACTTGTGTTGTGTGCCAACGAGACTGTCACGGTATTAGCTGTTAATTCATCATTGAAAATAATTCTTTATGATTCAATGCACTGCACACTAATGTCCGCTCAAAACAAATTGTATTTGTTATAAACTCTATACTTAACTTTATTAAGCCCAAAAAAATTAACATATCGAAAGATTTAAGGACCTTTCTAGATGCATCTCTATGGCTAAAACTGCACCTCTTGTGGTGTTTCTTTTCTGCTTTTGTCAATATTTAGTCAACATCGCCAGGATCAGTGGTAGACTAAGGACAGTGGATGATGAAATGGATAATAGTTCAGTAAGAAAGGTACCAGAATTGAGAGTGTATTGCAGGCTTTTGCATATGAGGCTGTATATTTTAGTGTTTTTTTCTTTTCTTTGGAAACATAGCTAAAAGCAACCTTGCAATGTTGTCATTGATATAAATGGAAAAGCTTCATGATTACCTTCTCAATGAGCAATTTTGTTAAGCTTGGAATCCATTTATTGCTCACCTTGAGAATAAAACTCCTGAACTTTTTTTCCTTGTGTAATCACTGGTAGGTTTTATGCACATTTGAGCTATGTACTGTATGTGTTTGTTAATGTACATACGGAAAAACGGACTAAACTATTGACTGTCTTTGTAGTACTATCCTTAAATCTGTCAGTGCGATGCCCGAGCATTCTCTGAGTCGTAGATGAGCTGTTTCTAATTCATGTCACAGGAATGCTCTGCTAAACCTGGCCCTCTTCCTCAATCGATCATTGTAAAGAGAGACTATATGTCCAAGTCTTTCAAGCCATAAACACTTAAGCAACCCAGCAAGTGACTCAAGATTTAGAGGCTATTGCTGTTTTGTCTTGCATACTAATGGTGCGTGACGTAAACTATTTATTTAATTTTTTTTGCTGTTGCCCATACCTGAATGAATTTATCTTAAGCTTGTGGCTAATACTAATGATCCTCTTTGAGAGAGTAGAACCTTCTTCTGTTCTGCCATTGGCAGTCAGTTAATACCTCAGCGGAACTAGTCCACAGTTCCGCATTTCAATGAAGACGCTCGATGTGAAAGCCCCTGTTTAACCTTTGCCAACTCATTCATGTGTCTTATGCAAGTGTGTGACGTAATGGTCACTCACATGTTATTGACATATTGTTATCAGTAAACTCGTAGGACTTTTACTACTAACAAGAGAAAAGGCTTCATCACAAGATCTGACCAACCTTAGTGAGTCTTGAGTGAAAAGCTATATAACACTCTTTGACAATTAAAAATAAATTGTATGTGTTTATACCTTTTAATTTGATAGTTAACTTATTACTATTCTTGCTGCTTATTAAAACATTGGTATCACCACTGTCCTGTTTAGGCCATGAGAGCTTTGACTGTTTCAGCTGAGGCCACCCAAAATGCACTGGGGGCCCGGTTTATTATGACTGAGGTGAAATGTCCTTGATTTCCGTGCTCTAACTGGGCCTAAGGGTTAACCCAAGGATAGGCCCACAGTCCAGCAGCCGCTCTGCAGGCGGGAAGTGGTGAGAGTATGAGGACACACCCATACACCCACTCTCGCCCCTTTATTCTGTAAGTGGCAGCACCAGTCTGACATTTAGAAAAGACTCTACGGGTTTTAATGGCTCAGCCCTTCTCCACCCTGTGGATCCCTCAGTCAGACCACTAAACCCTCAAACGTACACTACGGGTACAGTCAACATCATTCACAACCAAAAGAGACTGGTGTTATATTTTCATTATTACAGTATGTGTTAACAAGGTTCTGATTTGTGCTAAGTATTATTTAGTTTATAGTAGTTTCACCTTCCATTTCCATGCTATCTATATAAGAGCCCAGCAACGGCCTAGCAACCAATCACCATTCACCTCACTCTTCTCCCCACCAATCAGGAGTCGGTTTCCTCCATCCCAACTTTCTGCCAAGTCAGTGCACAGGTATCTTTCCTTGGGGACACGCGCATAAAGAAGACAAAAGAGATGGTTGTGGACTTTCGAAGAGCGCGGGTCCAGCATGCTCCTCTAACAATCAACGGTGCTGCAGTGGAGAGGGTGACCAACACTAAGTTCCTGGGTGTGCACATCACAGAGAACCTTTCCTGGACCATCCACACTACATCTCTGGTCAAGAAAAGTAATCAGCGTCTCTACTTTCTCTGCAAGTTAAGAAGAGCTAGAGTCCTAGCCTCTGTTATGTGCAACTTCTTTCGAGGGACTATAGAGAGCAGCTCCATCACTGTGTGGCACGGCGCCAGCACTGCCTCCTGCCGAAGGAGCCTCCAGCGCATCGTGAGAACAGCGGAGAAGATCTGTGGAGCTCCTCTCCCCTCCATTAAGGACATGTACTTCACCCGCAAAGCCCTCAGAATCACCAGGGACCCTACGCACCCATCACACAGTCTCTTCAAGGTAATGCCTTCAGGGAAGAGACTGCGGAATCTACGGGCCAGGTCGAGTCGACTTAAGAACAGTTTCGTACACAGGGCCATCGGGGAGCTGAACACCCTGCCCTCCCTTCCGCCCCTCTTCCCCCACCCCCCGCTCCACAATCAAGGATGAGAGAAATATAATTTCAAATCAGTCACATGGTTTGACAAATAAAAAAATCTTGAATCTTGAATAATGTTCCCTCCAGTTATTGCGTAGAAATAACCTTCTTTCCTTCACCCATGTGTTCATGCGTCCATGAGAATGTAAGTTTGTGTTAATATTGCCTGTCTATTGTTTTGGTGTGGTTGTAATAGTTTCTGGTACTTCCACTTTTGTCCATCAATTCCTAATGTTTCCAAAGCTTGTCTTAACTGTGGTCGGATCATTAATATCCAGTGGTGTGCCATCAGGGCCAAAAAGTGTAAAATGTCTTAATAGTATATTTAATTTCTAATTTATTTATATAATGTACAGTTGAGGCGCTCATATGGATTTTGTTGATGTGTAACTGTAATTTCCTACTCATAAAGTGCCTTAAACACCTCTGGCGAGCTGCTCCTCCTCAGGGCCTTCAGAACAGATTCTGCAGGCCCTGTGTCGTCAGGCCACACACATGATTGACAGCCAGCGTGACTGACAGAATTTGATATAAATTGACAGTACGCCCCCCAGGGCCTTCAGTAGCTCAGCAGCTTCCCCTACGTTTTGTTCGCCTGGGAAAACCGCTAATGTAGCCGCACATGGGCAAGACGTCCCAGCCACTCCAAAGAGAACCGGATAAACAGATATTCCTCTTGGAAACATCCGAACAAGGCCAAATGAAGTGGATTTACTGATCACGAATATTTTGCGGCCCTTCATTATGAAGAGCTTCGAGAGCAAAGCAGTGGGAACGACAGCGGGATGTAGACGCTTCGCTCCCCGGACAGGAGAAGGGTTTCCCCGCGTCGGCTGCGCTGGGACTCGGGCAGGGAACAGGTACGAGACTACGAGCGCTATAAAAAAGGATCTCAAATAGCCCCAAACTTTAAGTTTAGTATATTTTTTATTTTACCCGCTCTGTCAACAAAACATCTCCTAAAAACAGCCGACTGTCTCCACATTATAACGCGCTCATCTCCGTCTGTCATGTGTCGTGTGTTCCGTATTCTAGAACGAGTGTTCCCGAAGGTTTTTGCTTTTATTTGGAGTCGGAGGCACCGCTGCTTTGGTTTGCGTTGTTGACAAATCCTTTAGCGAACAAATGCCACGCAAAAAGGCAGTTTATCCATATGCCTAATGTCGATACGTTTATATGGGTTTGACTGCGTGAACCCAGGTTGCTATTGAAGGCCCTGACTGAAACCCCACGGCCCACCACTGTTAATATCTGCTAACTATTAGTATTTCCATAGTATTCGCCACTGTCCGTACGTTTTAGTTATGTGTTTTACTGTTTTCACCGTGTTTTTCTGACAAGCGCATCGCACATAATGCACGTGTTACGCCCATGCATCCCAGCCATGCTCCAGCATCCAGCCAAATTGAACCCTTTCTGCGCCAAACATAATTATAATCCCGTTTTTTGTAGTTTGGGTTGATTGTTAGATTGTATTATAATAACTAATTTACAATGTGATAGATGTATGCATGGCATCCCTAGCTTTATGTTATTTTCACATTTTGGTGTTTATTATTTTTATACAGAAAGTAATATTTAGATTTCCTATTGTAGTATTTCCTTTATTGTTATCATTTAGTCTTTATTTTCATTACTCATTATTCTGTTTATTATGTAGAAACCATGAACGACGTGAACCTCATGTACAGCCCCATCCACCACAAGCATCAATAAAGACTGGCACGATTGTGAATCCTGTTTTCATTGTTCTGACCGGACAACCTGGGGAGATTGAAGAATTTGAGTCAGTCCTAGTTACAGTCCTTATCTGAGGTCACAAGTTTGGGTCTCCTTCCCGACACCTCCTTTACAGTATGTATAATGTCCATTTTAGCCAAGCCTGTATTTTATTAAAGTTATTTTAGCTAAATTCAGGGTTGAATTGCAAGAGATATATGACCTTTTAGACCAGTTTCACTATTTATCTGTACATGTGAGGTATTTTCTAATGAACTGTGTATGTCTCTGTAAAGTTGTCACGCTTGTCTGAATGATTTTGACCCAAAAGATGTCCTTGATCCAGAAGGTTCCTTGGGGTGTAAGCCACCTGTCAGTACCAGTGTGTAGTGGGTTGGCACGGCTCTTTGGTGATCTAAACCTATTTGTGTAAGCAAACGTTTACTTCCCACATCCTCAAAAGAACTGAGGTCACATGGATGTTTCCAGGCCAACCTCTGCTCCTGCCAAAAAGAAGCACCTCAGGACCATCAAATCACTTTAGAAAAACATGTTTTAGACGAATGCCAAATTGTTCCCCTCTGAGGCAGCACTGTACTCACTGAACAATAGGCCATCACTTCTCTCTATAGCCCCAACCCAAGGCTGTGGGTTCAAATCCACCGGCTCTGGGGCCAGACTGAAATGAACACATACTGCTTTCCCAAACACACTTGCCAAATGTCTCCAAGATTTGCTTAAGTTGGGAAATCGAGCTGCAATAGTCCTGCTACTGTGGGATTTGGCTGTAGCTGTTAAATATAGGCTTAGTGGATTGTGTGATTGTGGCTTTAGGGCTATTGGGCAAGTTGTTCCCCACAGGGGCACTGAGCTGAGCTGAAATACAGTAGGCTATATTCCAGTCAGTGTAAAGTTTACCTCTACTCACTCATTCTTTCAAACAAAGCTGTACCACTGCAGCGCAGCTCACATGGTCTCCCGGTATGCCCAGAAATATTTGGACCCACTAATGTTTAACCTTTTTATGACTTAAGCTTGCTTGAGTATACATTAAAGTGGAGCACCGCTCCCGCTCGAAAGTCAGAAATGTTTTAATATCTCACAGTCAGTGAAATGAGACGCTGTCTTGCAATTGTTTCAAAGCTGTGACCATAGTTTAACATTAAATTAGTTCAGATCGTATGAAATGGCTCAGTATTTTTTATCGACTGTTTCCTAACATAGGTCCAACAGTCCTATTGTCTATACAGTAGTTTTTTACCCCCATAATAAAGCACTAGCTTTTCTTTCACTATCCTTTGTGCAATTGTTTTTTATCATATCATCCATTTATACACATGTGCCATGATAGTATTACACAAACACAAATCTGTGTTACTGTTAAATAATACATTTCCTATTATTCTCCAAAAAGTCCAAACTATAGCAGATTATTGCACTCATTGCATGTTCACTAATCTGAATTGTAACATGCAATTAGATTTTTAAACTAATAGATGATTTACTGTATCATCTATTAAAAAAAGCACAAATAAAAGTTTGAAATATTAGAACAGAAACTACAGAACTACTGTGTGCAGTAACTGTACAGCAAAATTGAAATGGACTACTTGCATTAAATTAATATTCTTTATTTTTCATGTTTGTACATTTAATATTTGATATGTTGATGTGGTGAAAACTCTATTTAATACTATTTTTAAGATTTAATTGACTGCTTTTAACCAAATTTCTCATTATTGTCACTTACCAAGTCATCTGCATGTTGCTGTATTCTACTATCACACTTCTACATCAAGCACCAAACAAGGCGTGAGTGTCAGGGGAGGCGGAGGCAGTGATAGATGGAACACCATAGCGACATGGACAGGATGTGAGTCACATATACTGTCAGCAGTTCACAAATGTCTACATTACGTGTATTCTTCCCATTTCATAATGTAAAATGAAGAGCAGGTTTTATTCAAGTCACAATCAGTCACTCTCTCACTCACCTCTCAGACAGTGACTAAGTGGTTTTCTGAGACTCACAGACAGTACACCTACACCTGTCCTGAACTTTCTGGATTCCTTCCCACTTTCCCATGACAATCAAAATGTGTCTTGTTCATTTTTGTAATGTCACATTTTAAAAACTATAAAGTCTATAAACTGTAAATGGTATTGGCCAAACTATCTGCAGGGTTTGAACCACGTAGATTCCCCTTTTTCTTTATTTATTATGGTATTGTGCTTTAACATAAAGAGCATCTACCCCTTAACTTAAAGGAATTTACCCATAATTCCACATCTTCCCCTTGACTTATTTTACAGAACATAAGCTCAATTGTTCAAAAACATGCTTTATTGCTCAAGCTCTTGTACACTGGGAATTTCAAACTCTGTTCTTTTAACACTGTTTGTCTTTATCCTCTCCGGGTTTCAATGCTAATATACTCACTGCAGTGCCTCCCTTTCTCTGGAGAGTCGTACGATGTGGGGCACTCCACTTATTTTGGGCACAGCTCCCATGGTATCAGAAAACTAGAGCCTTTTATACGTAGCTCACCCGCGGTTATGAGAGATATCCAGAGTATATTAACAATGTCGAGCTCAGTTTATTTTGTAACATTCAAGACTGTTTTGATCAAATTCAGTTCGTCCCATTCTCAGGCTGAATCAAGCGTAGCCGTAAAACTGTAAGACAAGTTCCATAAAATGCATTTTATTTGAGTGAAACCAGTAGTTTTTTATCAAGCATTTGTTCGGGGATTGCATATGACTTCCTCTAGCGCGGTCCCCGCTCTAGAATACAATTAATCACAATCGTATATCAATCAGTTTCGATGGTTGCAATTAGCAAATTGAAAATGCTCCTAAACAACGTGCTCTAAAAAACAACTAAGTAAACGGTCTCCATTGGGATTTATTGTTTATAGAAGCTGCTAACCCTGTAATTTAGACTTCTCCAAAGATGCTCTGAAATGCTTGTGATTCTTCTTTTAGTTTAGCAGTTCACGTTCCAGTTTTCTCTCAAGTGTTAATGTTTCTGATCTTGGTTGCACCATACACTGAATCTTGACCTTTCCAAAATCATGTAACTCTACTTTGCAAGTACCAGGAATCAACAAATACTAGTTACTGCTTTTTAATCTGTTTTATTTATTTAGATGCAGTAATTAAGTATTGCCACAACCAAAGAGTTATTTCATCGGTACTCTATAGTTATTTTACTGTAAGCCAGCTTTAAATGCACCAGCACTAATCCTTAACACTTTAGTCTATCTTTGCCACAGGTATTCTCTGTAGAGGCAGGACCCCCAGATTGGTACTGCAGTGTTAAACCTTGACAAAGACACACATTCCAGCGTGTGGTGTCATTTACAGTGCAGGACGCTTGTCAGGCCACAGACCTATCACAGGGGTCTGAGAAACATGATCCGCTTTGTCTCTGTGTGAATCAAGTAGCAGGCTCACCAAAGGCATTCAAAATATGCGCACATTTTTCAAAACAACTTTTCAGCAGTTTCTGGTTCTGAGCAGTTTTCCTTTCTTTTTTTGTCTGTGTGAACAAAATGGGTCAAAGGTGAACAGAGTAAGTCCGGGATGGGACATGTGTGCAGGAGAACGTTGAGTATACAGGTGATGTCATTCCTGCTCCGTCCTTTCGGTTGACGCACGTCCTACAGTGCCTTTGCTGTTTACCTTGGATGTATACTACCTGATCAAAAAGAAACTGTCCACACAAAAAAAAAGGTTACCAGCTCAAATATTTAGTTGGACTGCCTTTAGCTTTGTTTACAACACGCATTCGCTGTGGCATTGTTTCAATAAGCTTTTGCAATGTCAAAAGATCCAGTGTGGCATTCTTTTTTTAACCAAAAGCTTGTATTGATGGGATACAAGAGTATGACCACTGCGCAAAGCCTTCTCCAGCACATTCCTAAGATGGTGTTGAGATGTGGCCAATCTAAATGATGTATCATGTTCCCTGAACGTGACTCTGGCATTGTCACCTTGGAATATTCCCATCAGGGAAGAAGAAATCCATTTATGGTCATTCAGGATGTTCAGGTAGTCAGCTGAATAGTCATTCTTTGTGCACATGGTGTGTATTGTATGTATTTTAATTTAATGTATTGTTTTGCTTATATGGCCCTCAGGCTTTATTAGACTGGAGAGTTTAGTGTAAAATGGGGGTGAAGAGGTGGGCAACATGATATAATAGTCAGTTGAAATGTGTTTACATAAAGCATTCAAATGTCAGTATTGAATAGGCCTGGGTACCGCTTTAACGATACTTGGTTCAATCAATCAGTGGTTTTGTATAGCCCAATATAACAGGAGTTGCCTCACAGGGCTGCACTAAGCATTAAGGCACTAAAACAAAACAGTAAATAAGACAATGTAAAGTCCAGGCAAACATAAACATAATGTCCAATTTAAATGTCAGCAGCAGGAGATGAGGAGCGGCGTGAGTGTCCCCTGTCCTTAGACTCTCCAGCACGGAAAAACTCAAAAACCCAGGGGGAGAAAAGAGAAACCTCGGGGAGAACCACAGAAGGAGAGATCCACTCCCATGGACGGACAGGCTATAGAGACCCAGGGCCGAAGGAGTCCCTCAGCAGCTGGGTTATGATCACAGAACATCAGGTATCGAATGAATATGATACCGAAACTTGAACCTTACTTTTTTCTATACCTATAGTAAACTATTTGAGTTGAAACAACCAAGTAACTTTCTTTAATGCTGTCACTGGACAAAGGACTCTGAACTTGGAGCCACCTGTACAGCGGAGAAGTGTTGACAGAAGTAAAGAATATGTAGCAAGGCGCAGTGTCTGAGTGTGCTATGCTACATGCCTGCTCCCGCTCTGATGAGGTCAATTGTTTGCCCTGCTTGAATAACTCCAAGGATGCATGTCGCCAGCATTGCTCAACAGTAATTTAGTGCGCCCCTCTCGGGACCTTCTTTGCCCCCTGCCATGTTCATTGTGCTCTGGATTGCTCTCGTGTTGAGGAGCGCATCCAAACAGAAAACGAGTACCCCTCATGTAGCCCGTGGTTTGATGATGCCAGGCAGGTGTGTGACTTTATAGGCGCAGATGGCTCTATTATGTGCGTCTGGCGTTATTGCACACAGTGTACTCATCCCTGCCAATGCGCCTAATGTTTTACAGTGTTTGTTTACTGGCTCAGATGCTCGCGCTCTTGTCACGTTGTCTTGTACTGCTGTCATTTCTGCGCTCTAAGCAATTTGGGGTTCTATACCTTCAAGCCTATCTGTGCAAATCATTATAGTCAAATTAGTGCTGCACAATGACCCCAATTAATCACAACTGAATCGAAATCATCATTTTGTAAAAATGTGTGATTCTTGCTTACATCATACTTCACACATAACTCAAATAAATAAATAAATAATAATAACAATAATAATTAAACTCAAATTAAAATTATATTGAGGATGGTAATGACAGCTGGGAAGTAGTAAGATCTCGGAGAATAATAAGTATTAATGCTTTTTAAAGTATTACACTATGTAGGGCTTTCATAATACATTATATAAAAAATAATAATAATTACAAAAAATAAGAAGAGGAAATTGTACACAAATTGATATTATACTGAGGATGGTAATGACAAGTGGGAAGTAGTAGGATCACAAAGTATAATATATACTGCTGCATAGTAACGTGGCTTTATAACATTAAAATAGTGACTTCCGGTAATGTTACACTAGCGATTTTAGTAATGTACCAATGTTTGGCATTGGTAACAACTTGTAAGAAATATATGAATGATCATCATTTGTTACTTGCTCTGTACTAGACATTGTACAAGAAATGAAACAGCTGTTGTTGTGTTTTATATGCTTTGATTAAAACATTTTATATGCTTTGATTAAAAATTGATTTTGTTAAAAAAAAAAATCATTTTGGGGGTGGGCGCTTATAAGCCTTTTGCTTCGGCCCACTCCTTTTGAGCAGACGAACTGCTCAAAGAAACAAATAAAATAAAATAAACTTGTACAGGTTTAGCGGTTTATGATTTTCTTTTACATCCTGTGCATAAGGAATCTGAAAGATACTCTAGAGCAGCAATTTATTTCACTCATGCGTCTTTGAGTGATCCTGCATATTCTGTCTCCCTCTGTGACAACACAATTTCCCTTGTGGATCAATAAAGTCTGGCCAAGTCTGTGTCTCAAGAGCTCAAAACACTTGTCCCGACTCCCCACCAGCTTGAGATGGCACTTCTCTCTGTTTCTCAAGTCCAGACGGCTTATCCTAAATTCTTTCAGTGCTCAAACTGCCTTAATAATGTGTAACAACTATTGTTTTTAGACGTGCTTATGCTGCGTCACGTCCTTTTTTGCTAGCCGTCATGTAATACCAATCTAAAGGTGTTCAAAACTTTAAAAACTGGATAGTGCTTTAAAAAAAAAAAAAAAAAGATGTCAAAATCTCTTCTTGTATCACCTTCATAATGCTGTAGATAGAGGATGCCAACTTACTAAATGTAACATTAAACTGTAAATTCGTGTCTTTTTCTATGTTGAATGGATCAAATGAATCAGTCTGTACTGTGTTGCGTTCTAACAGAAGCGTGTGTACCTGTTAAAGCTGTTGCGCTTGTCAATTTGAGTTATGTGCCTTCTGTGCTTCCTTTGCTCTGACAAAGCGCACACAGCTTCAGCAGATGTTTAGTTTGAGATGTTTGGAAATGCTCTTTACAGAGACAGACCAAAGACATTTATTGGTCTGGACTGTTAGACGACATAAAAGGATTTCTTGTGTTTTAATGTTGCTAAAGGTTTTGCTTTTATTTTCGGAATGTAATATGTCCAAACAGCGAACGGAGGACGAACTGGAAATCTCTTTCATTTCATTTTAATTAAATGTGGACACACACACCATCTTTGTATTCTGTTAATTGGATTATGGTCCCGCATCACAGTTGTAGTACTATATGTGTCCTGCAGATGGAGCCATTGTTCCATTTCATATTCCACAACTCTGCGGCAGATGCACCTTTACCTGTCCTTTAAACATTTGGCACTCACCTCATTAACCACAATTACGGTTAAGTTCATACTTTTAAAAGAGCATGAGCACTATAACTCATATTTTATAGCCTCAGACGACATTTCCTATTACATTTACAGATATAAAAAAGATAGAGATTCGTTTGAGGCCCTGAGGGGAACAACGAATGGAGACAGATGGCTTAGATTCTCAGTGAATTCCTCTTTTTCTGAGAAGTGATAAAACTGCTGTGATTGGTCTGTCACTTTGGTGATGGCCTATGTCTGTTACAGTTACAATAGTCTTCGTGTATGACTAACACTGAATTAAATCACACTTTTCTTTGGAAAAGTGCAGCCCTGTGAGGCAACTCCTGATTGATTGAATACTGAACATCTTGAATCTACTGTGTTCTGTTTGCGCCATATACAGTTTTTTCTTCTTCTGTCAAACATGAATCATAATGCAGTTGTATAAGGCCAAGGTTTCCCAACCTTTTTAACTTTGCGAACCCCCTGAGTCGATAATTTTTAGAATTCACAATGTGGTCAACTCTTATACTCCGATACAAATACACTATCTGTGAGATAAATTATAATAGCTGGGTCAGTTGTTAAGTCAGGTTTTTTTATTGATTATTAAAAACACATTCACGAGATTTTGATTCACTGGCCATTGGTTGGTTTTGTTTTGGTCGCTGAAATGGGAACCTGATCCTGCTAAAAAAGATATGGAGTCATATATTGTCGTTATAAGTCTGTGCATGTTGGTCATGTTGTGTGAGACGAGCTGAAGTCCTCGGGGGATGTTTGTGTGTCTGACATCACAGCTATTATTCATACAGTAAAGTCATCCCACCAAACAGATGCGACTGTGCGTTAAAGCTGGTGTAATAATCTTAGTCATTGTCAGTGTTCTGTGAGAAAACACTGATGTAAGTTACAGCTGTACGTGGCGCAGTGGTTAGCGCTCTTGCTTCACACCTAGAAGGTCCTGTGTTGGATCCCCGGTCGGGGCCTTTCTGTGAGGAGTTTGCATGTTCTCCCCGTGAGTTTCCTCCAGGTGCTCCAGTTTCCCCTACACTAAAAACATGTACAATAGCCTGGTACTATTAGCCTGGCTCCACAGGATGGGCCCACTGCGGCTGCTCTCTGCTACAGGTTGCCCCCGCAGCATTGAAGAATGGGTCAAATGCAGAGAACGCAATACCCAATGTAAACTTTTTTGTTTATTTGGTCGGGACACATGGGTCTCATGCATGTTAACAAGCCACCCCAGATTGTAGCCATGGGCTAATTTGCATCTGTTGGCCCACACTCGCAAACACACTCTAAGTTGAGACCATTTAGTCTCAACTTATATGGCGCTTTTCCACCTACATTAGGCACTCAAAACTCTTTACAGCAAGGATCCACTCACCCATTCATACACCAATGTACGCAGACAGAAGGTGGGTGAAGTGTCTTGCCCAAGGACACAACGACAGTATGCACCTTCAGGAGGTGGGATTTGAACCCCCGACCTTCCGATCATGAGACGACCTGCTCTACCATCTGCGCCACAGTCGCCCCATCTGCGCTACTCATCTTAGCCTATTGTACATGTTTTTAGTGGGAGGGGAAACCGGGGTACCTAGAGGAAACCTACGCAGACACGGGGAGAACATGCAAACTCCACACAGAAAGGCCCCGTCCCGGTGGGAATCGAACCCTGGAACACAAGCACTAACCACTGTGCGACCGTGCCGCCCAATTTGTGGACTAGGACTAATTATTTGTAATTTTGTAAGTTCTTCATTTGCTAATCAGTAGTACTCGTACTTTGTGACAGGGTGAATGATGCGAACATGTAACAAGTTCAAGATATTGTATTTTCCTACCCTTTAACTGAACTGTTTAATGCTATGAATGTACTATATACATTAACAAAGGTGATTTCCCCAGCCCATAATTACATAGATCTTCATCAACTGTATTTAACTCGCTTTTTGAGCTCTTTCTGCTGCAGCTGAAGCTTGTCTGTGTCCCAGAGTAATGGCACAAATATAAAGTGTGTTTATTCTTGGGTTTGTGAGTGTTTAGGTGCTTGTTTTTCCCTGTGGGTGGGGTTCTCGTCTCAAAGTCAGACTTTCTTTGTTGTGGTTGGGGTTCTGCATCTTTGAGCGGCTGCCACGCTTTGATTGCAGTCTCACATTTAGCTTTCACTGGAGATGAAATACATGACTGCTCTCTGCCGGGGCCAAATAAGGAGTGAATGTTACTTATTATGATTATTATCAATATTCATAAAATGCCAACGGCTTACACTGATACACACCCAATGCTGCACTGATGTTTCTGGTTTCTGAGTCATGAGGAAAGCAAAATAATTGTCAGAGGATCTTCAAGAACAGGTAGTTGAACTGTATAAAACAGGAAAGGGATATAAAAAGTTATCCAAGGCACTTAAAATGCAAATCAGCAGTGTTCAAACTCTAATTAAGAAATGGAAAATTAGGGATTCTGTTGAAACCAAACGTCGGTCAGGTCCAACAAAAATTTCAGTAACAACTGGCACGAAAATTGTTCGTGATGTGAAGAAAAACCTAGAGATAACTTCAGCTGAAATACAGGACTCTCTATGAAAAAGTTGTGTAGCTGCTTCATGATGCACAATAAGGAGGCACTTAATGAAAAATGGGCTACATGGCCAAGTTGCCAGAAGAAAGATGTTGATGTTTTGGAGGTGTGTGAGCTACAGGGAACTTGGTCAAAATTAATTTCAGGATGAATGCAGCATGTTATTAAAGAATACTGGAGGAAAGGTGTCACGCCTGGAAGCTGCGCATGGGAACCACTTGGATTTATCAACATGACAACGATCCAAAGCACAAGGCCATGTCGACCTCTCATTGGCTACAGCAGAATAAAGTGAAGGTTCTGGAGTGGCCATCTCAGTCTCCTGACCGCAATATCATTGAGCCACTGTGGGGAGATCTCAAACGTGCAGTTCATGCAAGATAGCCCAGGATTTACAGGAACTGGAGAGTTTTACAAAAAAGAATGGCCCGTTTTACCATCTGAGGAAATGAAGAGGCCCATTCACAACTACCACAAAAGAATCCAAGATGTCATTGATGCTAATGTCCCTTTTAAGGGTATGTAAACTTTTGATCAGTGTAATTTAGGTAGTTTCAATTATCATTAAAAAGAGCAAACTCCATTTTGTGTTATCTTTCATATTCTCTGAAAAATGGCCACACAAAAAAAAAAATTCTACCAGGGCATGTAAACTTTTGAGCACAACTGTATTTTTGCAACGTGGTAACAAATATATGGATTGCGCATGGCCTTGTTGGAGCTCAGCTGAACACTGACTCAGCTCCATTGTTCTTCCTCCAGCTGATGTGTGGACAGGATGCCTTGCGTGTTTCATACATCCGAACAGGAACCCAAAATACCATGGTAGTGGAAATGCAACTATATTTGTCTTTCAGTGTGTTCAACCAAGCCACAATCAGAGCAGAATTTGTTTCAATGGAGGCTTGAAAGAATTTATTACATTGATTATATTGATTACAACACAGGGATTGTCGTGAGGAATGGCTTTTGCAGCCAAACCCTGGTGTATCTCTCCGACAGAACCCCTTCATCTGGCCTTGGAACTGACTGAGTACTGCCTCCTGACACAGTGTGGTTCGCATAGGAAGGGCATCTGGAATAATAATGATAATGGTAAGCTCTTCGGGCGATGGTGGCTCAGATGGTAGAGCAGGTTGTTTTATAACCGCAATCATTGTTGGCTGTTCAAATCCTGGCTTCCGCAGGTGCACACCATCATTATCAGTGTCTGTGCAAACTGTACAAATGAGAGTGTGAGTGGTTCTTTGATGGAAAGTGATTTGAGCGCCTAATGTAGATGGAATGGTAGATGCCACAAAAAAAGCCAAAATATGAAATTCACTGTTTACAGATATATACAGTGCCTTGCGAAAGTACTAATACACCTTGAACTTTTACTGAAAGTTCACACACAAGTAACAGACAACTGTGACGTGAAAGCAAAATGATACATGATTCTGTTATTTTTCAAAAAATAGAAAAGTGAAAAGTGGGGCGTGCATAAGTATTCATACAGCATTTTCTGAGTGCATTATAACATTCCTAATGACTGCAGAATGTTCACACCTTGCCCTAACCATTAAATAGAGGCCGCCTGTACGTAATCTACTCTCAGTATAATTCCAGCTGTTCTGTGAGGGCCTCAGAGCTATGGTCAGTGTGTATTGGTCACTAAACAACATCATGAAGGCCAAGGACCTCAAGTGAGAACATCTCACGGAGCACTGTTCAATCCATCTTTCGGAAATGGAAAGAGTATAGCACCACTGCGAACTTAACAAGACACCGGTGTCCACCTAAACTAATTTGACAGAGCTTGAGTTGTTTTGTAAAGAGGAATCGGCTAAAATGTCAGTCTCTAGATGTGCAAACCTTGTAGAGTCAAACCCCAAAAGACCTGCTGCTGTTATTGCAGCAAAAGGGGGTTCCACAAAGTATTAATTCATGCGTGAATACTTGTGCACGTCCGACTTTTCGGTTTTCTATTTTTTGTAAAATAACAGAATAATGTATCATTTTGCTTTCACTTCACAGTTGTCTGTTACTTGTGTGTGTTCGAACTTTCAGTAAAAAAGTTAATAATAAAATCTTAATATTTATGGTTGTAAACATGACAAAATGTGCAAAAGTTCAAGGTGTATTAGTACTTTCGCAAGGCACTGTATATATATATATATATATATATATATATATATATATAAAGAAGTTTCATCCATCCATCCATCCATTTTCTCCCACTTGTCCGTTGCCGGGTCGTGGGGGCAGCTATTGGAGCTGCCCAAGTCACATTGCACCAGTCCCCTATGGCTCCTCCTGCAGGTGGTGGGTCCACGGAAGGATAAAGAAGTTTCACCAGATGATAAAAGATTTCCCTAAATGTAGTACCAAGATTTCTCTGATTGGACTCTTTTTCAGGTTTTATGTTATTATTTCTCTTCTTTATTGCTGTAGATGTATGCAGGATGTGAGCCACAAACAATTTCCACAAATGTTGACCCATCCTCAACGCCGCTGGGGCGACCTGTAGGAGCAGTGAGCTGCCACGTTGGCCAGCGACCCATCTCCTGATGTGAAGCCAGACTAATGATCAGAAACACCTGGGTGGAGTATTAACCTATTGTACATGTTTTAGTGGTAGGGGCAACTGGAGTACCCGGAGGAAACCTACGCAGATACGGGGAGAACATGCGGACTCTACACAGAAAGGCCCCATCCAGGTGGGAATCGAAACCCCGGACCTTCAAGCGCTAACGCTTGTGCCGCCAATGTCTCTTGTGTTTTTAGAACATAAAAATGATAACACTTTACCAACTATTCTTTCAAATGAAATTGTCACTTCACTTGGGTAAACTTATGATTAAAACTTGCCACAGGCTGAATCACATCAAGCTAAGTTGTAATTATTGAAACTTAAAAACCTGTTACTTTAAGTACCTGCTTTACAAGGCGTATTGCTGCTTATTCACCTGCCCATCAATAGACAATTATCTTGTAACATAGGAAAATCCCAATCCCATCCCATTTGTTCATATCTGACATTTCCTCGTCCTCAGCGCATCAAAGAGGAGACAGCGAAGTATGCACAGCCTTCTGCCTCACTGCCCTGTCCTTCAGATAATAGCTTTTTTTCACTCTGTTTTGCTCAGACTCGAGGCTCTTGTCAAAAAGTGTCACCGCTGGCATCTGATTGGTGGGAGATTTACGTATCTATGAGCTTTCCGTTCAGCTTTGAGGCGCCAAATGGTCTATGACATTAAGGCTATACAGTACATAAACGGATCAGGTGACAATGAAAATGTAGAATTGTTTTCCGGTGTGTTAGGGGATTTTTCTGTTCTGTTCAAAAGCCACTTACAAAATCTGCTTGGAAAGTGTTCAGAAAACAACAGTGTAGGGCTAAAGTTAAAGGGGATACCATATACAGGTGCTCGTCATATAATTAGAATATCATGAAAAAGTTCATTTACTTCTGTTTTCAACTTAAAATGTGAAACTAATATATGATATAGACTCAGACATGCAAAGTGACATAATGTCAAGCCTTTATTTGTTATAATGTTGATGATTATGGCTTACAGTCCATTTTCAAAATATTCTAATTTTATGAGATTTTTAATTTGGGGTTTTTTTACAAGCTGAGCCATAATAATCAAGTCTATCACATACGTTTCACAGTTTAAGTTGAATTACAGAAATAAATTAACTTTTTCATGCAATTCTAATTATATGATTCTATTTAAGTTATGCATTAATTTGGTATTTTAAATGGGCTCCACTGTGCTCTATAGTTTAAGTGGTGGACCTTTTCCCTCTCATCCAAGAAGCTGCATATGACATTATGTTATGAGGCATTGTGTCTGTTTTTTCCTACTTTGACCACCAAATACTCGAGTCTTGTGCCATGTGTGGTCTTGTAAATGTGGATGTGTTGGGGGACAGATGTCCAGCCGTGAAAACAAATATGGTTAACACTGGAGGGAGGCTGCATAGATACAGATGAGAAACATTTGGCACATTTTATCACTTGACTTTCTAGGCCTATCCTCATTTAAGAAACATTACCACAGTCCAAAAGGATCCACGTTGTTGCCTCGATCAGGCGTTGCGTTCAAAGACTTACTTAGTCTAGATTAAAGGCGGTCTCGTGGAATTAAGCATATAAAATGGGAATCATAATTTCGAGAGTTTACAGCTCTGGTCGTTTACTTTAACTCTTATCTATTTTCAGACGCTTGATGTGGCTGTCGCAGAGTTAATGGCAAAGAAGCTGGTAAAGAACAAAGCCCCTCATGGCGCTATCATGGTTATGCGGCTGTTTATTTATCTAAACGGGCGTGGGGGCCACAGTCTCACTGTCTCGTGTAGTTTCTGCCTCGCCTTTTTATATACTTCATTATCATATCCAGAAGCGTAACGTAGGGTTCAACACCGTGGTGCGTAGCGGAACGCCGAGGGAGCGCGCACAGTGGACTACTTGTGTCGCGCTGACTTGACTCACACCCGCAGAGGCGATGCCCTTTTGTGGAGGGGGGTGGGGGTCTCTTGTCGGACGCACAGTACAGGCGGAATTCACACTCGGGACACGGCGACACAAAGAGCACAAGTGCCTTTTAAATGACTCCATTCTTTTGCAGCTGCCTTGGAGTTGACCCCGTGGGTGTTTTCTGAGCGGCTTTGTTGCGCGCGGAAAAGTGGAAGAAGTTGGAGAACAAGTTCCCGCAGAGGAAGAGTTGCGCCTGTAACGCATTGTGGCTCGTTTCACAGCAACGAGCCAGCGCTGGCATCCTCTCCACGTTTCTCAGCTTGGCTCATTCAACTTTTTGTGGACTATTTCAACGAACGAGCACACGCCAAAGCGCTGTCACCATGTTGTTTAGCGAGACGGTGCCCGTGGGCTAGTTTATAACACCTGTCCCAACTTGTAAGGAGAAAACAAGATCGAGTTTTACCGTCCAGATGATGCCATTGGATAAATTTGCAGACATGGAGGGAAAACTATGGATACTGGAAGACCTAAACATGATGTACATACGCCAGATTGCGCTGAGTTTGCAGGTAAAACTCGTGTCTTGCTCATCACTTTCCTCTTGTTCTATAGTTAAACAATCAGTCTCATATTGGCTTCACAGGCCAAGTCATGTAGGCTATTCTTTAGAGGCAAAGCTGGTTGGTTTCTGCTGTCAGTTTGTTTGTCTCTCTGGAACCAGGCTTCACACACACTCCACAGCTGCATTCATGACCTCAGGAGTCCCCATGGGAGTCACTCTGTGTCTAATGTCTCCTGAAAGTGACAGACACGGCACTGGATTCATACAACGTTTGCAAACTTAAATAGGCCTTATATTGTCCCTGTAAAGATCACTTCAGTTAGGTATCATACTTGCAATGTGATTTGTTGAAAAACGTGATCATCTGTATCTTGTTTTATTTTTTCATACAAGTTACCTTTCGCTGTTTCAACAAATGCAAGAAAGAAATGTTAATGCTCTAAAGAGTCTTATGAATCGAGATACACGGTCGGTATCACGAGTTGACAGCGGTGGGTCGAGTTGATCTGATTTTTAGGTGTCATCGCTTTGAAGAAGAGGTGATGTCTTGTCTGAAAATTGGGTTATATCGGAATGTGCAACATCAACACTGTGAATTTGATTGTCCTACTCGGTCTCACACTTTCCACTTTAAGCTCCATAACTCAACAGCCATTAGACATCTTGTGGGAAAACTTTATTCCTTCAGATAAAAACTCAGTGGTGAGGGTCTGCTCTACATGCAAGAACTATAGGGGAGTTGTGCTTGTGTTTTTCTAGTAAACAGCTCAGATGGTCTCGCCTCCCGTCGCCTCTGCCTGGGTGGGTTTTATTAGACAGGGATTCTTTGTATGTGTCTGAGCATTCGGCCCACTGTGTAACTGTAATTTCAACTCGTTATGAAAAGCACTATGAAAGCACTGTTTGCCTGGGGGGCTCTTTCTTAAACCTCACTGTCTGGTCAACTCCTCCTCATGTCTGTTTCTCATTGCAGCACATCTGTTTGTTGGCTACTCCCAACCAGACACATTCCCTCAATAATCTAGTCATCATTTAGTAACGCTGATGATACGTGTTGTGAATGCATTTTTAGGTGTGTATAATGCTGTCTCAGGAGGACTGAGGGAGAGCAGAGGCTTTGTATAGACTCTGCTCAGGAAGAAGTAACATTTGCACTGTTCAGGTTTTAACAAGTCGGTTATTAGGAGGAGTGACTGCATTCTTTGCTCCTCCACACTTTTGTTTTCTTGTTTTGTCTAGCTTAGCATGGTCAGTGGCGTAGTGTGGACCTCTTGAATGCATGGGAGAGATGGGAAACAGGAAGTAGTCGTGCATGATTGTCGTTTCCCACCGGGGGAGACAAAGTGATGTCACTGAACTCACTACCACTCATAAACAGAGCATTTCCTGTGGCTGAAGTGAAACTCATTCTTGTCCAATTGCTCCTGATATGTTGGGTTTTCCCCTCTTAGCTGCATTCTTCTTTTACTACCGCACATATCCTCTTTTATCCCCTCAACATGGGCCCTTGACCCATCTAATTTTAGCGCTGAAATCAGGCTAATTCTGACATCAAGTTACATGTCTGTTAGACCTTTGTTATAGCCGATCAGACATTACAGCACTCTCTCTGTTTATTGTAGGCTGATGTCATTGGGGCCTCTTTCCATTTTTTCTTCAGTCCAAACACATAGCCTACTGTGAAAGATGCTTAATATTAGAAAATCGCGCTGTGAAATATTGAACTGTGTCAAACTAAATTTAAAACTGACCAAAAAAAATTCAAAAAGGGAAATGAATAAATGGGAAGAATCATGTATTTATTTATAATAATAATAATAAATTTTATTTGTAACGCACTTTTCATTCAGTGAATCTCAGAGTGCTACAAGAAAAGAAAACACACACATTTAAAAACATCAACAGTTATAAGCTTTCTTAAAAATAAATGTTTTCATTTTAGCTTTAAAAGAGTCCATTAATACATTGTAAATTGCTTTCAAAATGAATACCACAAAATAAATTGTAATTGATTTGATGCAATCTGAACATTGCTTTTATTGATTGTAAATGGCAATGGCTTTCACATAAATATCGCTTTTCCACCTACATTCGGCCATCAAGCAGTTTTTCCATCAAGGACACTCATCCATTCATCCTCTGCCACTCATGCGCAGGGTACGCAGACACTGGAGGCAAATGTCTTACCCGAGGACACAAGGACAGTTACTTAGTGAAAGCTGAGATCAAACCACCAAACTCCTAATGAGTGAACACTTGTACAAAATGCCTTCAAGCTACTGCCGGCCGCCCCATGTTAAGTAACGTTTTGCTTTGCCCTTCAGTTTTCATCTTTTGCACCATCACTCTCTTGGCTTCTAATCCAAATGAAAGTAGACTCTGTGGTAGCACAGCCGGTGACCCCGACGAGCTCTCATAAAGGGGTCAGGTGGAAGAACCCCCTGGACACTGGGTGCGACCTCTCACACGCTCTCAGGCCCTAAACTTAGCTGGGGCCATGCCTGGGATGGTTGGACACATTCTGAACACTGCAGGGCCAAAGTGTCCACTGGCATGGACTCCTGTATTAGCTGTGTGTCCTGTTGATTTTGGACTGGCCCAATAGCAGTACAATTATTTGACTTGTCCTTACACAGGAGAGTCTTAGTGCAATTTTGGCAACTCCAAGGTCAATCTTTACTCATGCATTGCTTGACATGGGTACTTGTTTACTGAGTGTGTCTATCCTTTTAGCACCACAAGCTAGAAGGACAGTCAGCAAATAAATAGCTGTGTTGCTTCAGCTGCGAGGTAGCACTGCGGGTTGTGTTTCCTCAGTTGAAGGTGTGCTCAACCGAAGACTACTTGCTGTCTCTTCATACACTGAAACTGTCACATCTGGGCCAGAACACATTCCTTTACAACGGTGCACTGGATGGTGGGCTGCCGCTTGCTGCGCTGCCGTTTGCGTGAGTGCTTCGAGTGTGAGAGTAAATATTTGATCAGCTTTACTGCAGTACTGTAAGGAGATGGATAGATCTGTAGCTGTATGCTTTCTAGTTGTACTATATCTTCTAAAACTACAAAGAGCAGATACAGGCATATTGGGATGTATCAACATCATATAATACAATTAGTGGTGGTACTCCAATTAAAATGTTTTAATCGAGTTAATTACAGTTCCGTAATTAATTCATCATCATTAATCGCAAACCAAAAACAACATTTTCAATTCAAAAACGCTTTTGGCAATGCAATTATTGAATACAATTGAATAGATTGAGGCATGAGCTCAACTATTTAGTGTCGTTAATCTGTAAAGCTATTTAACAAACAAATTGGTGCGAAGTGCATTTATAGCTATTCAGCTTCAAGTGTTTTAGGAACTCTGATCATTCATGTAACTTGTAAACAGTAACTAAACAGTTTTTATAGTGCCATGTTTTCCATTGTAAGTAAAATAAATAAAGCAAAAGGGGCGTAAAGCATTGGCTTTAAGAGTTTAACATTTCTTGGACAAAGTTGTGTAGTGTATAGTGCATTATATCGTGGTCACCCCATTGTGTGGGGTGTCCGAATGTCCAGAGAAAAGTAGTGCACTCAACATTTCCCACAATGCATTCTGAATAGTGAGCAGCGACCACAATGCACTGCGTGAGTCAGAGAAGAACAGCTGACTGCTTGAACTAAATGTAACAGTGGTGTTTGGCTCTGTTAAATGATCGATAGCTTCTTCTCTCTGGCAAAAAGGCAATAATTCAAGCAGTTTTCTTCATTTATGACAAATCCACGTGGAATCAAACGTGTCTGATATTTATTCATAAATGTTCCACCGCCTCTTGAATTTGGTCAGTCCTTGTTGCAAAAATACATTGTTCCCTGAGTTTAGCAAACTTACAACAGATGTAGCGTTCTGGACACTGGGCTCACTACTTTCTGCACGCCACACGAGACGACGCACAACGAGGGTGAGGAAAGAGGAGTGGGCTTCCTGTCGAAAACACCAGCCCAATCTGTGCACTGCTATATAGTCAATACGGGGTCACGGACTAGGGTGGACAGTCGGACACAACCACTGTTGTGAGAAGCGAATGTAGCGTGTGCGTCAGATCGACGGGCATACCAGAAACTCACAAATAGAAAGGTTCTGGCTCGGGACTTTTTGAAAATTAAGTTAAAAAATTAACGCGTTAAAGTCCCAGCCCTAAATACAATAAAATGTAGAGGAATTGGAAAAACGTTTACATATGAATTTAAATGTGTTTATTTGGACATTATTTTAATAGGATTAAGTTTCCCCCACAGAAGGGCATGGGACATAAAATCCTGCCAAAAACAGTGCAACTGCTGTGGCCACCCTGATTTATATTAATTCAGTTTGGACATCTTCCTCGGTGGCTGTTTGGCCCATTTCTGTAGTTAAGAAGTTTGCTTAAATTCAAACGGACATACCTTTTTACAGTTGTTTGCGCTGTGCCGTGGTCCTGCTGTGCGTGCCAGTATGGCTCTGAATTGTCTAATTTTATGCAATTTCTTTTTCTTTCTTTTTTTTGAGATCCGGATGTCAACGCCAGCGCTGTAGGAAAAAGAGGTCTTTGTATCATAGTGCTTGGACACACAATTTCCCCACCTCTGCTTATTTAATTTCTCAACTCCGGCATCTCTCCTAGGCCCAATTCTGCTGACTTGTAACCATTTAACGCCACACCTACCTGCGCTATGGATTTGACCAGAGTTCTGTACCTCCAATAACTCCCATGTCTCCACCCAAGCCCATGTAACAGTTACGACCAGCACCACTGGACTCAATGGGCTCACTGTCTGAACAGGAACAAGCTGGATGCTGCGGCCTGGGCCAGTTTCCTTTGAAAAACAGCCTGCATGAGCGAGGCTGAAATACCTCACGAGGCAGAGGGCTAATGTTGGCACATCGAGACTAGACAACCTGCACCTCAGCAGCTTGGGTTACAAGATTCCTCATTGGCTGGTTGCACGATGTGGCTACATTAGTTTCAATGAATGAAGTTGTGAGCGTCAGTATTTCCTGTTTATTTCCTATTTAAATGATGCTGGACACGTTCAAAAGCTTATTTTGTAAATATTCTGTGGTGAACAGCGAGTTCCTGGTAAATGGCCACGTACTGCGTGTTAAGAGCTTCATGTAGGATGCACAGTACCTGCTAAAGGTTTGGAAATGACAAACTTGCCGACCTTGCTAAACGGAGAAATCTCCTTCTGAAATATTTACATCTTACATCAAGTTGTTAGGAATTTGCTGTCCCTCACACAGTCTTTTGAACATATGATTATGGAAAGATGAACATAAAAGAATCCTCTGCAACTTTTACTGCTGTTTCATACAGAGCCTCTTAACTTTTTTATTTGTTTGCCGGTACAAGAGTTTGTCTGTGAAAGATAAATCAAACTGCAAAACATTGTCAAAACCTGATCTAGAATTACTGGAGTCAAACAAAGAGACTTACGGTGTCTATGGGAGGAGCAGGCACTAAAGACGGCTAAATGTACTGTATCCTGGGTCAGCCTCTCCATGCTCTGTCCTCAGAGTTTTCACTCATGCCTTCTGGACGTCGTTTTATGTAGCGTCTCGGAAAACTAATCGCTTCTCCAACTCTTTTGTCCCTTCTGCCACTGAACTGTTTTTATTAAGTAAAACATTGTTAAAACCACTTGAATCATTATATAAAAGGGCCATAAAAATTAATGATAAAAAGCCTCGTAAGTACCATCACTGTAAAGTACAAAGTAAATATTACATTCTCAGTTTGCTCTGTTTAAAATAATCCATAACATCGCTGCTCCCCCTTTGAGAAATGTGTTCACACAAATTTTCGGAGAGATTCTCTAGAACCACACGGTCGACAGTCAGAGGAGAGTGCAGCGTTCCAAGACACAAAACTGCATATGGTCAACAATCATACTCTTATAAAGCAGCGAGCCTTTGGAACGCTCTTTCAAACGAAACTATTTCAGGCACAAACTATAGTACATTTATACGCCCGACCAAACAGTGGTTACTATCAAAGCAAACCTGTACGCACTGAAACACTGTGATATGAACGCTGTAAACTGTGAGTGAGTGAGGGAATGATAGAAAGTGCTTTTATGATGTGAGCTTCTATGTATTATTCTGTATATATTTTATGAACTCTTGTAAGTATAACATCAACCTGTCCAGGGACTGTGGGTGGAAATTAGCATTTTTGCTATAACCTGGCACATGACATCTCTTCTTTTTTAGACCAATGTTGTTTGTGCATTGTCCCTGATCAAATAAATAAAGTAAAAAAAAAAGGAGACAAAGGGTTCAAAAGCACCCAACACAATGCTATTGTCACGTCTATATCAAATTAATACATAAGAATTTATTTAGGTTTAAAAACATAATTCCATATGTTCATTCATAAATAAATGTCTTCAGTGAGAATTGGCAATGTGAATAGTCTTGAGTCCTGAAATGGTGAGCTCCAGAATTTCATGTCCTATGTATTTCCTATACTGTCAAAAGTTTGTAAAGTCCATAATTAACTACATTTCTTCCCCAAGCAATTGCTCTTATTCTCATGTATTACTTGTTAAAACAAAAGCAGTCAATCTGTACAAGTACAGATTTGTTAGATATTTTTTGAGCAGCGGGACAGTATTGTTGTTTTAGAAACAATGAAATTACGTTACAACGATACATAATGTTATGAAACCATGCCTGTTGTAGGAGCTCCTGGCTGCTGTGTCAGTGTGCGTTGCCATACTATACCATACTGTAACTGTACTATCTACTATCTTCTCAGCGTCTTTTATCAGCTGTTGTTTTACCAGGCGTGGCCAGCGGGATCGATCTCATAGACTTGTCATGTTAGCACACTTGTGGCAAGCGTGAGAACATGTTAGAGAAAAGAAATACCAAGTACTCTTCCTGCGTTAAAGTTATTTATTTACATTTTCTTTACTTCCCGAGCACTTTGAAATCCTACAGGTTGCCTTCAGTGCCACTGGGGCGACCTGTAGGAGCAGTGAGCAGCCAGCGTGGGCCGGCGCTGAGGGACCCATCTCCAGATATGAAGCCAGGCAAATGGCCAGAAACACCTGGCTGGAGGATTCACCTATTGTACATGTTTTAGTGGTAGGGGAAACAAAAGTACGCAGAGGAAACCTACGCGGACACAGATAGAACATGTAAACGCCACACAGAAAGGCCCTGTCCAGGTGAGAATCAAACCCGGGACCTTCTAGCTGTGAAGCACGAGTGCTAACCACTGCGCTGACCATGTTATGCCTTTTCTTATCTGGTCAGTGTTTTGCTGTTTTTCGTGCCACTCTGCTTTTGATGTTCTAGTCTTGTCACATAAAAATCCTAATTTTCCTGATGTATGAGTTATTGCAGGTTTTACATGGTATTTCATACTGTATTCTACATTGGGCATTTACTGTCCTTGGGTACAAGAGGACCTGTCTTAGTTTAGTGTGTGGTTTTCACAATAGAATTTATTTTGTCACATTGCCCGGTCCTATATGCCTCAATGCAAACCTTTTTGAGATGCTTTGTCTCTTTGTCAATAGAACATATTGTGAAAGCCTTAACCCAATGAGAACCTTTACCACTTTCTGGGCCAAGAGGTATGACTTAAAATAACCACATTCTCATTTATCATTAGAAACTGGTTCAATTATTAGCAGAGCAAATCTGATATAGAAATGCATAGTGGCCTTTTAACTAATAAACTAACTTTACACAGAATGAACATTCCATGGGTTGGATACAAAAAATTATTGCCAACCAATCTCGTTGATATTTAATGTGACTTTGGTGGCGGTGGATTCTGGGCTTTGTGTAAATTTAGGACTTTGTTGTTGAGGAAAGCCTGCAGTCTGTGAGTCCCAGGGGAATTCCAGTTTTGGGGGCGGGTCAGCAGCAGGAGCAGAGGCAGATCATAGGGGCCAGCAGTGCTCAAAGGAGGCAGTTGTTTTTACATGAGGTGCTGAGAGAGGCATGACGGAGCAGTTTAGACCCCCATATAACGCCCCCCTAAAAACAAAAACAGCCTGTGTCTCCAGTGCGTGAGCTCAGTGGAACAATGCTCCAGATGGGCGATGTCACCCAGGGGTCAAATAGCTCAAAGCCATTGCTTGGAAAAAATTTTTTGTTGAAGAGTAAATTATAACAATGTAAGTGATTATAGTCTATGTAATATTGTATTATTATTTAGTATGCCAAGCATTATGATTTATAGATATGTTATATAAGTTGATATATAAGTTATATAGATATATAAGCTATATAAGTTGAGACCATTTACCATTTTATGACAAAATCTCAAATATTTTTTTTCTAGAATTTAAAGGCACACTGCGTAAAACATTTGGGACTATACTGTTGCCATCAGTACAAAACATGCTCCCAATGAGCAGCTCAACACAGAAAATGTTATTACTGCAGTGTGTAATCAAAAAGTGGCTTTAGATAAGACCCTATCCTATTTAAATCTCCAATTCTGCTGACTTTAGTCACATCTCCATGGAGATGAGCTGGCGACGTACCCATTCTTGGTAAAGTTACAGTCATGTCTTAGCTGAGCCGCTCACAGCAAAAGCTCATGTTTGTTTGTACATTTATGAGGTGTTTTTCAATGATGAAAATATCTGTCATAACAGCTTGTATTTCAGTTTGCTGTATTGTGTAAAATTCTTTGCGGTGTGACTTTAAATGATTATTGGCATTTCTTGAAAATGTTTTACGAATTGAAGGCCGGTTAGTGTAAAGATGTATGAAATTCAGTTGCATAGAGTCAACAAGACGCAGATAACTTGGAATAATGAAGAAAATAATAAGAAGTTACAAAACACCTAAGTATGCTGTCATTTTATATATATATATATATATATATATATATATATATATATATATATATATATATATATAATGTATGTATATGTGTGTTTTATAGACCCATAAAGCATAAGTACGCTGCCCTTAAGCTTTGACAATTTCTTTCAGGTTGCTTAGGACTCAGACTTGACAGGTGTCGATACAGTCACTGTTTGTTTCCAATCTTAGCATTAGCTGAGGGCAAAAAGGTTAATCCCTATTATTCAATGAATGTACTTGATTCATCCTCTGTACTCAGTAGTTGAAGTCTTCGAATATTTCGCCTCTCATCCAAAAGGCTTCGTCAGTGGACTAAAGTCCCGCTCAGCTCAGCTTAGATAAAGACCACAGGGAGGAGTTAGGGTTGGCCCGGCTCCTCCCCTCTAATCACAGCTACTCTCACCTGTGGGTAAACACCTTTGAATCCCTATTATCTTTGCTTGAGGAGCCTGAGGAAGAGTTAGGAAAGTATGGGGATTTCAGGGTCACCATGACTGGCTCAGGCCATAGTGGTTTAGAGACCTGCATTAACCCCAGTTCTTCAAGGCTCCAGAGGTACAACATTGGTCAGTGTGTCAGTGGCGATGCACCATGGTTACGTGACTATAGGCTTCGCACATGCAGCCCCTGGGAGTATTTTTGGACCTGGTCTTGTGCAGCCCACAGTTGGTGAACAAGTGTGTCCAGATCTGTAATGTTGTTGAGTACATAGCTTGGAGAATACTGTACTCTTGCAATCCTTTGGTCATGCAAGTGTCAACAGAAAGACTCACGGCGAGGCGTCTTTCCAATATTACGGCCCTCGCCTCTGGAACGGCCTGCCGGAGGAGCTCCGGGCCGCAGAGAACGTTCATGTTTTTAAAAGTAGGCTCAAGACCCACCTTTTTAGTTTAACTTTTAACTCATATTTACTTATATTAACTTTATGTATTTGTTTTAGTTCTATACAATTATTTATTTAGTTTCACTCTTTTTTATCGTGTGCTATTTCACATTTTTAGCCGAGTTTTAGCTGTTTTTAATTTATCTTAGATTTTTTATGTTCTCCCAGTGGTTCCTCTGAGGGAGCCCTCTGCCCCGGGAGTGCTGGTTGGTTGTGGCCGTGCGGGCGCTCTCCTGGGGGTGCCTGGATGGAGGTTGGACGTCTCTCCTACACATCCTCCGGGCGCCCTGTGTTGGCGCTCTGTGGCTGTGGCCGATGGGCTGCTCCTGGTGCAGACGGCTCCTTGTATGGTGTTTCCTCTTTCGGTCTATCTGTACTCAGCCTTACATACTCAACTCTATGTCCATTTTTATTTAAGACTTTTAACTGCTGGGCTGTCTGTATGTATATGTCTGTGTGTCTGTGCGTGCGGGTGGGGGTTGTTGTTATTTATGTATATTTGCTGGTGGGGACGATTTTAATTATTTTTAAGCACTGTAAAGCACTTTGTGTTACATTTTGTATGAAAAGCGCTTTATAAATAAAGTTTGATTTGATTTGTTTGAAACAAGTCTCGTCATGTCTTCCAGGCAAGAGAAGCAGCAGAGAGGTGTAATTCTCCTATATGGACATTAGGAGGTGATCAAACTACTTTACAAATGGTCAGACTAGCTTTACTGAAGCTGATATAATTAGATAGCATATACAGCACAGTATAAAAAAAAGGCTTTGCAGAGATGGCAGCTAAGGGCAGTAGACATTTTGGAAAAAATATTTATTTTGGTATGAGGTGTTCTGAGCAGTTCTGGGGCCTTGAAGCGGCAGAGTAAGCTTCTCACTCGGACTTTTACACTCGCAACTAAATGGCAATTTAAATTATCCTCTGGTGTTTTTAGATTTTGTGACAGATTCACAGATTTCTTCTTCATTTCTAGATAACTTCCTTCTGGCTCATGCCCTGACGTAGCTTGTTGCTGAATGCTGATGAAAGCTAATCTGATTAAGTGGATATTTACAGCTCTAAATCCTGAGTTATCAAGGCTCATCTTGTTTTTGGTGCGCATGTCTACACACTCCGATTAGCTGAGAGGAAGATATGAACGAAACATTGCGGCTGAGCCTTGACTCTGAGCCTGTGCCCTTTTCAATGACTGTATATCGCAGACCGATTAAAATGTGGTATTCACATAGATGTATCAATCGACCAATGAGCTGGACATTAGCTGCTGTTATTAGCTGAAGCTGCCCACGGAGTGACTCTCTCCTCCTCCATCTTCATCCTCCCACATGTCATCTGCTGCATTTCTGGACTTACTTCACAGATCACCCACAGAAACACAGACAAACACACAAAGGGTTGCTATTGTTTTCTCTGTGTTTAGATGTTCTTAACATTTACCTGATCTAATTGCTCACAATCCTCTATGGGATATTCTACAGAGCCTATAGGACCCCCTTCTCTGTCAGCTGACTCGCAGTAGCCTGTTTATTGCTTTGATACTTTATTCTAGCGAGGATGAGCTGGGCTTTCCGTTTCCACCTGCCCACAAAATCACTCCCATCCGGATGAGCTGGGCTTTCCGTTTCCACCTGCCCACAAATCACTCCCATCCATCACTGGCTGACAAGGCGATGTGCTCTATTACACAATGCTTCTCGGTATGCCAAACAAAAAGTAGGTTGACAACTCATGTTAAGTTTAAATACATTTTTCAAATGTTGTGTTGTATGACTTTTCTTATTAAATGTAATATTTTTATTACGCAACAAAATACGGATTTTCTAAATGACAAATAATACTTTTGTCAGAGCAGAACAATTTGCATAATTTATATCATATTATTAGATATTGTTTTGTTTAGACGCTGAAGTAATTGTAGAAAATTGCAGTGTCATTATAAATGTCCCCTCTCCATTGTGGGGGCGGTATCATTCAGCAGCTACAGTGGATTTGATTGACACCGTCTCTGACACCCTATGGTCAGTGCTGAAGCTTGTCCAGTCCGTCTAATTTCTGTCTCTCCCGAAATAGTTTAGTTTCTTGGTGTTTTGAGAGGAACTTGGAGACGGTCCTCACTTCTGGTTTAACATTTGCTCCACTTTACCAGCCCAGTAAATGACCTCCTGGCATTCGCTAGCGTATTCTGCTTCCACCGACCTTGGGATGCCCCCACAGGGAGCCTGCTTGTCTCTGGCAACTGCTGAGAACCGCCGTCCCAAATGACAGTGTAGGCTTCTGCTTTGCTCCACGCGCAGTTACGCACAGATTAGCACACACGCCTTGTGTGTGTCACCTCCTCCGAAGCTCAGGACTGGTGCATCAGTCGGTCAGCTCTTATCCTCTGCTTGTGAGCGTGTGGGGGAGCCTGGACTGCAGTCGACGAAAGGAGCTGGGATAATGAAGAGAACGGGACACAGTACGACCCACACCTCTCGCAACGTGGCGTTTGTGTTTTTACCGAGCCTACTTAACTTCTGGGGGTGCTAACCTTCAGCCACTTTTGGAATAGTGTGGATTTTGCGATGTGGAACCATTGGAAGGAAAACTGAGTTAATATCGCGGCTGACTGAGTGACACATTCAGTGGACCAGTGTTGCGTAAACCGTCCGAACGGCAGGACGCGGGAGTAAACAGCGTTTTTACGCGTGGAAATTATGAATTCAATCAGTCAAATGGTAAGGACGTATGTTTTATTCATTCACAACAAAGAAATGGTTGAGTCACGTGTTACCAACGTCAAGTCACATTTCGTTCCCTTGAGTAAAAGCGTGGAAATCCCGGTGAATTTTCTAACTTTATGTCAACTGCAATGTGACATTCAAGGGGAACTCTGTGCCCACTGAGCAATCTAGTCTGTAGCACCATTCACATATGTCTAATTATCTCCATAGTAATCAGTGGATGAATAATTAGTTTGGGGAGATTGAGAATAGTCAGTACTGAAAACAGAAGTCGTATGCGTAAGAGCTACTCTGAAACTGAAGAAGAAAGTTACTATATGTGTGAGTGTGTGTGCGCGCGCGCGTGTGTGTGTGTATGTATGTATGTATATGTATATATATATATATATATATATATATATATATATATATATATATATATTACACGTTTTTATTTGTAGCTTTGCTTTGGTTAAAATGAGGACAACTTTTTCACTATAATTCATGTGAGGCTTTCTCTGAAAGAACTGATGCGGTCTCCTGTGAATGAGAGGGGCTAGACTGCTAACTTTGAAAGGTCAACTATCACACAAAATACTGACCAATAAATAAAACAACATGAGTGGAAATGCACACTTTGGCATTTATCTGTGTGTCCACTATGTGCTTATTACACATACTGTGTCTTCCTGTGGTGACTTCTGCACAACCATCTTCGATCATTAATTCTGAAAAGGTCACTTTGTCATGTGTGTGGCTATTGTATCCTGTATTATACACTTCACATCCACACTCCTACACTTTATTTGTGCTTGTTTTCCACAAAAATCAGCTTCCTGTGTGTCCTGCTAAGTCACAAAAGGCTCTGGTCCTTCCTTGTCTTCTAATCAATAACCACTTACTGCAGAGTCCACTAAGCCTCTGTCTATAGAACTAGCTTTCTGCATCAACCTTTTCATGCTCCCTCTCTCTTCCATATTGCAGACATCTTCATTCACCTTGTATTGTCACATACACAGTCTATCTGCAGCAGAGGTCATTGTGCTTGCTGATCATTTACAGTCGTTGCCCAGAAGGCCTTTATCGTTATTGGGCAGAGAAAGGTATAGGACTTTCACTGGCAATAGGACAGGGATTGGAACTGCCAGCCTTTAGCCATGCTGCGCAAGGTGTGACAGCAGCGGCAAAAGGGACAAGTGCTCCTGCGTTTGTGTGTGCATGCTCACCTGCCCAAGTGGAACATAGTGTGAAAAATAAGCTATTTGAAAACTGCCTCTAGACCCAATTCTTTCTTCCTCACCAGTTCTATCCATTTAAGGCCAACATGACTACAATATATTGGGGACAATAGTGGCTATTGGGGGAAAGCAGTCATCTTGTTGTGTCCTTGGGCAAGACACATTACAGCCCTTGTCAGTAAATGTATTGCTTGACACTTGAATGATTGGTGATGGTTGTAAGGCAGTTGATTGGCAGCCATATTTCTATCGGTTGGGCTCAGGGCAACTGTGGCTACAGCAGTATGTATATCGTTGATTAATCATGTAATGTCAAGCGTTTTGAGTATTTTGAACATTACTATGTAAATGTAAGGCTTCATTATCCTTGATGAAACCCAATTTGAAAAGATACTGGAAATAAGAACAAAAATATTATCATTCAAACTATCAATTAATTGATCTAAATTGTGATTATTACACTATTACTTACCAGAACATACATTCTATTATTATAATTTTTTACATTATATTATTGAACACTAATAAACTTTCAGGCACCAAGGGGGTCATTTATCAAGGCGGGTGCTAAATAGTGGGTGCAAGCTGAACAATAAAATATGCTATTTTGTTGGTATTTGCACTTGATTTACCATTTGATGTTACTACTCTTCATTACAAATAAGAAGACAGTGTTACAGTCCAGATGGCAATGATTCATATGATGCTATGCAGAGAAGTGTATGAGTGTGTCTGTTGGACCAAATCCATAACACTGATACTGAGTGGACGCATATAAGTGAGAAGACATGTGGGTTAAAGCGTTCACCTGAGAGCAGTCACAGCATTGATGACCTGATGGTGGTTGTGAAAAGGATTGGTGGCTTTGTAAGGAAGTGTTTGTGTCACACACAGACAGGTAATCAGACAAGCAGCTAATACCAGCCCTGGCTTACAGTCAGCCAATCCATGTCTGTCATGTTTGATTTAGCAGAGCTTGTTGACAATATATAGTCTCACTTTCTTACTGCATGCTTATGCCCTCTGTTGGAGCTTACACTTACAACTATGAGCTTTTGTAGCTGACATACATTCAGAACAGTGTGAAAAAAGCATTGAGCATCTCTTTAAATGTGTCTATAATTTGATTTCGGGGTTGGCAATAAATATAATCAGGTGTGTTCCTGCCTCCAACCAGCTCTGCAGGAGTGACAGGCAGATTTAACCAATCACAGTAAAGTGTGAACCACCAGAAATAACTGCCATGTCGTACCTACCTCTTACAGGCAATTTAAAGCTACAAAAGATTGGGTCAGCCCACAACTAAATTCATTCACAGTGTGTGGTGTTTAGTGGGAAAAATAACAAAACTTTGGCATTGTGATAAGCATTATTAGAATGTGTGCATCATCAATATTATGACTTTCATATGGTTTTGGTTTTTAACTTCTTCACAACTGCATTTTGTATCTTGAGATGGATTCTGATGACGTCCTAACAAGCAAACAATTATATGCTTCTTTTGGGGTTTGGGCTCCTGCTACAGCTATTTCAGCAGCTCTCTGGTGGATTGGCCTGTCTGTTTGCATGTTTCTCTCTGACAGGGAGTGTAAAAGCACCAAACCCCCCTGGACCCCGACTTCTGGTAGAACAGTCAACGCCTAATGTAATGAATAATCCATCTATGCTAGCCCTTTGTCCTGCTCCCTTGGCCTCTTTAATAAAATACTGAAATAATGATTGTATAATTGTAGAATATCAACAATGCAGCCTCAGTCATACCATATTATGTTTTATTATACAGTATATCATATGATAATGGTCACATGGCGATTTGTGTCGGACGGAAAACAGAAGCTAACGCATGTGGTGAAATGAGAAGAGCAGACTTTGCTACTGGTGTCTGCTGTTGGAGTTTGACACATGTGCTCCAAGTGTTTATATGTAGCTCGGCAGCTTCCATAAATAAACAACGCACCAAAGCCACGTTGACCTTCGTTCCAATTTTAACTAACTGTGGAAAAACTTGACCAAAGTGGTTCATAATATCAGACGTGGCGTGAGAGAGAGCAGGGATGGTAAAGCTGCATAATTAGTTGAAATTTGGATACTTGCTATGAGCTGATCTCAAAGACTGCAGTCCTCTTTGAAAACAAAATATGATATCTTCATGGAACCAGCGAACTCTGTAGCTTTGACCGTAACAAGCATATTCTGAAATGCATGTGTTAGTGCAGGGGTTCCAAAAACGTTTTTGGTCGGGACCCTAAAAAGTGACACGATAAAATCTCGGGACCCCATTGTATCGTTGTTGTCTCTTATGCTACTTTAGGGCAGAAAGAAAATCTAGTTAATGTGTTTCTAATCAGTTTGCTTTTAATAATTAAATGGATTTCACAAATAATTTTTCAGATGGACACTTATATTTTTTTAATCTATGTTAGTTGTTTATCTTTACTTAAATTCAATGTAGAACGAAAAACGTGTTCTGTGTTCTATTTTTCACAAGGCAGAACAGTGTTATATTCTGGCTGTGTATTTGAATTACAGGGGCAGACAAGGTTAATGGGAACATTTAGTCAGAGCTTGTGATGTCAGTACAAGCAGCGAGTGTGAGAGTGGATGTCCTTTTACATTTGCGACAAGGGTAATTATGATGAATTCAAACTAAGGTATGCAGCGCTTTATTTTTTTATTCATTTAATGTATTTATTTAATATTTTTTATATATCGCTCTTGCGGCTGACTGACAAGCCCATTTCCCAATTATGTATTTTTCTCAAGAGGCAGGACTGAGTGTTACATCAGCTTAACTTATGCTCAGCTCTTGAATCCTCATGAATATTATAATGGATCTGATTTATTTCAGGCTTTCCTACAGTAATTATTCTCGGATTCACTTGTAGATTAAGCACAGTTTTTGTGTCTTGGCCTGACACATGATGGACAATAGTCATCGTGTTTGAGAGTACACTTAAACAAATCTGACTTGGCTCACTTATATCTCAATAGCTGCTCATTAAAAGGGCAGAAATGAGCAGATTCGTAATGTGCCGTTTTAATATTATTCTTATGTGCATGTTGGCTGTCAGGCTGTTTGCAATATTGTCTGTCTTGCTGCTATAGTGTAACATTAAGAGGCAGCTTAGTGAAACTTTCTCTTGGATTACAAATCATACATTTTGGGTATTTCAGTCCATATTATCTACAATGTCAGATAATTAAGGATTCACAATGCTCAACCTCATGCTCAGCATGTGTCGAAGTAAGCTGGTGTGCTATCTCCACATGCCACTGCCTGGAGGAAGAGACCCAGTGGGAATCCCTCTTTTGGGGAACTCTGACTTGACCTTTTGCCCTTTTTGTTCCCTTTGTGTTTGCTTGTGCTCCCATTTGGTCTGCTAATACTATTTCTACTGCTACATTTTATACTTTTAAACACTTGATACTTGATACTCGTATTTACATTGATTTTGGCTTAAAATAACATTGAGATGTTGGGGAGAGCAGGGTTGGTTGGATCACGTGAGATTTTTCTGAGCTTTACTGCCAAGGCTTTCAATATTTTACCAAGAAACTAAGTAGGCACACTCTCCAGAACAATGAGTAGATACCTATACCGTTCAGGCAGCTGCCATCTAGCATCCATAAACAGTAAGTAACATCGCACTCTGTGACCTCTCACTTTAGCCTGGTTTCACTTATTAGCTATGACTAAAACACTGCGAGACCCAACCCTCCCGATGACCCACCCCACCCCACTCTCCCCTATTGTAGTGTATAAAATGTTATTTTAATTATTTTGGAGTAAACGTTGTAATTGCTCTCCTGTGCCATTTTATTATTGTAATTTCTGATTGTTGATCAGATTTGTGTATTATTGTTTTGTGGATGTGTTTGAAGCCATGGTTGAAAACAAATGTCCCCATTAAGGGACAATAAAGTATAGCATAACCTTTTGTCCCGTGATTAGGTCTGAAGGATTTTGGAAAATAATCTAAATGCGTTTTTTTTTCTTCAATATTGCGATTGCGATTAAATATGTGATTATTGTTGCAAGGGCCTCTTCTAATGTATTTTTCACCTAACACGAGCAATAAATCAGTCTGTTTCATAATAAACAATATTAGTTTGAATTTGAAGTGAAAATTGCAACAATAAAGCAAAAAAAAATATTTGCTTGACCCTTTTCAAAATTTGTGAACATGTGGACTGCACTTCTGTCTGAACTTAACAGTACAGTCTATAAATAAAAGATACATTATATATATAGGTATACAAAAAAAAGATAAAACTCATTGATCCAGTCAGTAATATCATCCTTACTAAAGTGCAGGAAAAGTAAGAACAAACGTTTGCTTTAACTAGTTGGAAAAGTTTGAGGAAATCAAACTCCCAATTAATACAAAATAAACCATTTATTATTAATTATTTCGGCCAATCAAATCCCTGTCTGAGCTGCGACTCGTTGCTTCAGATGCGCGTTATTGATGGACACGGAGAGGCCAGATGAAGCACACGCCAAAACACAGTAGAATTAGGAGCAGCATTTTGGTTTTGGGATGTAACTTTGGACAATATGAAGAAAGAGAAGAACATTAGCGCAAGGAGACGGGACATGAGGTGCCAAACACATATCGCACACCTCCATTCACTTTCAAAATCGCGTGCCCTGCGATTACGAAATTGCGTTGTGTCATATCGCGATAAAATTGCAAGTGCAATTAATCGCTCAGCGCTACCCGTGATGCAAGTAAATATCAGAAAACAATCATTCTGACTTTCTTCAGAATCTGATTGGGTTTGAATGAATTTGTTTGTTGCATTGCTGGGATTGAATATAAATGCTTTACTCTGCAACTCTAGATCATATTCCCTCCTGCTTCCACATGTTTACCTGAGGTGTGTGGTAACATGCTGAGAATTGTCAATCAGACAAGGAACAGCAAAATACCAATTGAAGATGTGTTTACAAATCCATTAATGGTCAATTATATAAGGAATAAATATCCATCTTTATCAGGTAGACTGCTTTTCCCACTATTACAGACTATGATGAATTTTAATGATTAGGACGTTTGTTTTCTTTGACATAGATTGGCAAGGCCATAATGCAGATCTATGAAAATACAGAACCTTTTCTTTATAGCCTTACGGGAAAAGCTAAATATGAAAATCGATGCAGAGTTGGTGATGTTGGCCGTCCTGGGTGTGCCTGTCAAAATGGTGGCTTGTATTTTCTGTTTACTAAACAAGTGTCCATACATACATGTGAATAGAAATGATAAAATGTTAGATTATAAATGCAGAGAAGCCCCAAAACAGGTTTATTCCTTGGACTCCGTTTGTACTGGTAACTTGGGGATTTGTGCAGTAACTCTTTATGAACTATAGCCCCAGCTCCAGTATGTGGTGTTTTCCTCAGACAACAGTAATTTATGAGTGTGGGTCTGCTGAGAGTGTGCAGCCTTTTCTAATTCTTTTCTCCATTGGCCTGTTATAGACCACACGCAGAGGTGCTTTAGAAATAGTGCGACGCACAGGTGCATCGTTGTTTGAGCTCCCGCTGTGTTCTGATATGATAATGCAGAGCTGCTGTATTAGGCTGAGTCTGCACAGCTATCCACTTTTATACTAGGCCTATAAATCGTACGGTGATCACTACTTGGCACACTCTAAGCCTCCTATGCTATTAGCTTTTAACTCAGTGTGTTTTATAGCTACAAGTTCACTACTGCGGCTTTCTCTCTGTGCACTTGTGAGGGCTGTGAAACTGTGCACTTTCACTAATATGATGTAAGTAATTTATCGTTTTCTTTACCCTCTGACTCCTCTTGGCCAGCTGCATGGAAACACACTGACGCTGCGTTTGTGTGTGACCAGCTGGCTGCAAAGTCATTTGGAGAACTTGCCTGCGCTAGCCAAGCTCGAGCTATTGTCAGCAAATAATTGGATGCATAGGTTGTCAGATAGTGACGGCAGCGATCAACATAGGTGACATTACCATATCGTTACCTCCCCCATAGTGTGTACACACATTTGACCATTTGAGACAGGGCCTGGAGCAGCAGTCTAGTTTGACTTGTTGTTGTTGTAACTCTCCAGCCTTAACAAATATCTCCCCAAAGGCTTTAATTCCATGTGAGTCTAATTTGATTGCTGTCTATGTAGGCGAAGAAACTCGTATCTATCAGTGTTTTATGGAATGTGCATTGTTAATTGTTAGTTTATTTTGTATCCAGGCACTACGGATGAAAACTAGCTATTTAGCTTTAATCTGGTGCAGTAAATCTCTGTCTCTATGAGCTTAATGTCTCTGGACACTGTCCCTTAACGTAAAGTAATGTTATAAGATGCATTTACTTAAACAGACCTCGTTGCATTGTCTTCGCCTAGATTTTTGTTGAGTGATAAAGATAGAAGTAGAGTCTAAATTAGTACAATTTATTATGGGGGTGGTTACCCCCTGCTTCACTTTGCTGCGCATTGGCGTGTGTAATGGACCAAACAAAGGCAGGGACAAAGGTGTCAAAAATTGAGAAAGTAACATAATTTAATCTTCAAATTAATTAACAAATGCTCACAAAAATAAGGCAAACTATAACTGACAAAAATCTGGGCCCAACGTAAAAGAGCAGTAACAGAACTCAAACCAAAGACTGACCTGCAACAAAGAAACAAGGCTGCTTAAATAGGGGTGGAGTAAACCATAACGTAATCAGAGGGAGGTATAACACAAACACAAACTACTAAACTTGGCAAAAACTCATAACAAGCAAAATCATCATAAGCAAAATCATAAGCAAAGCTAACAAAAATACAACTTGGCTCAAATTGATTGAAGTGCCTAAGTTCAACAAAAAGAACAAAATAAACTTTTAGTGTTCCCCCTCAGTTCACTGTGACTTGGTCCAGTCCAAGGTTTTAAAATGGCCTCCAACCCCTCCAGCCAGTCTTTGCCGCACCTCAAACAAAAACAAGTGTAAGTAACAATTCAAACCAAAATTAACTCAAGTGTCCAAATAAAGAACAATGTGCAGTGTCATTGTAACTTAAGTAAACCAATACTAACACGAAATTGTGGTAGAGGCATCCACCACACACTCCCCCTCCTCTGAAAACGCGCTGGCACAGCGGGACAAGTAGTCTGCTGTGGCATTCAGCTTGCCAGGGATGTGATGCACCTCGAACTTGTAGGGTTGCATTGCCAAATACCAGCGGGTTATTCGGTTATTGGCGTCCTTCATCCTCTCCAGCCATTTGAGCGCCTTGTGGTCAGTTTCCAGCACAAACTGTCTCCCTAGAAGGTAATAGCGGAGTGAATCCAGGGCCCATTTGATTGCCAGGCATTCCTTCTCTATAGTAGAATAGCGCGTTTCTCTAGGATAGAGTTTGCGGCTGATGAAGGCAATTGGATGGCGGTCATCCAAGGGTCCCTGAAGCAACACCGCCCCAAGACCCTTATCTGATGCATCGGTTTGTAGGACAAACTCCTGCTGAAAATCGGGGCAGTGAAGCACAGGATCTCTGCTAAGGGCCTGCTGAATGTCTCTAAACGCCTTCTTGGCTTCTTCAGACCAGAGCAGTATGTTTGGGCCCCGAAGACTTGTCATGTCTGTAAGCAGAGAAGCTCTGGCAGAGTAATTAGAGATGAACCTGTGATACCAACCCGACATGCCCAGGAAGGATTTTAGTTGTTTCCTTGTCTGTGGAAGGGGGCAGGACCGGATGGCTTCAACTTTTTGAATTTGTGGCTTCACCAGTCCTCCTCCAATGACAAAGCCCAGGTACTCAGTCTCCCTCTTGGCAATGGCACACTTGGCTGGATTCACCGTTAACCCAGCTTCCTGGAGACACTCAAAGACCACTTTTAAGTGTTGCAGATGTTCCTCCCAGCAATTGCTGTAAACAATGATGTCATCCAGATATGCAGAGGCATAATGTGACAGCCCATTGAGTACCTTATCCATTAAGCGCTGGAATGTGGCAGGAGCCCCGTGAAGTCCAAACGGCATCACCCGGAAGTGGTAGAGACCCCACGGTGTTCTGAAAGCCGTCAGCTCTCTGGACCTGGTGGTGAGTGGGACCTGCCAATAGCCTTTGGAAAGGTCAATGGTGGTGAGGTATTTTGCTTTGCCCAGTTTCTCGATCAGTTCATCAATACGGGGAGTTGGGTATGAATCAAACTTTGAGATTGAATTGAGGTAGCGGAAGTCAATGCAAAACCTAATGGTGCCATCCTTTTTAGGGACAAGCACAATTGGATTACACCACTCGCTTTGAGACACCTCAATAATACCCAAAGATAGCATTAGCTCAATTTCCTTTCTGAGTGGTTCCAGAAGTCTCTCAGGTATGCGATAGCTCATTCGTTTTGGAGCGGCTTCCTCTTTTAAGCTAATGTCATGTGTCATTACACTGGTATAGCCTGGATTCTTCTGGAACACCGCTGATGCACATATATCCCTCACCTCTGACTGCTGTTTCGCCGACAGGTGATCTAGACTAGGGGCTGAGGTTGCTGGGACAGGCAGATACTGCTCCTCGAGCTCCTCATCCTCCGTATCCCGGATGTAGAAAGAGGCTTGTTTCTGCTCGTCCCGGGAGACCCACTGCTTAAGCAGGTTCACATGAAGAATCCGTATGGAGCGGCTTTGTCCTGGAACAGAGACTTTATACGTTGTTGGTCCCAATTTCCCTATTACCTCATAGGGTCCCTGCCACTTGGCCAGAAGTTTGCTTTCCTCTGAAGGCAGCATAATCAGCACTTTCTGGCCCAGTTCGAACCCCCTCTCCCGGGCGGCAGAGTCATACCAGGTCTTTTGTTTGTGTTGAGAGGTCTTCATATGCTCCTGAGCAAGTGCAGTCATCTTCTCCAACTTTTCCCTCATCTGGAGCACATAGGACACAATATTCAAAGGTTCTTTGTTAGTTTGTCCGCCCTCCCACAGTTCCTTTAAGACTGTCAGAGGCCCTCTCACTTCATGACCAAACAACAACTCAAATGGGGAAAACCCGGTAGAGGCCTGGGGAACTTCTCTGTATGCAAACAGAATATATGGGAGCCACTGGTCCCAGTCCAAGCCGGTTTCATTCACAAATTTCCGTAGCATTTGCTTAAGTGTTTGATTAAATCTTTCAGTGAGACCATCAGTTTGTGGATGATAAGGTGTTGTTCTCAGTCCTTTAATCCCCAGCAACTGATACACATCTTTGAGCAGTTTGGACATGAAATTTTTGCCTTGGTCGGTGAGTATTTCTTGGGGAAAGCCCACTCTGGAGAAAAACTGTACTAAACAGAAGGCAACATTCTTTGCTTTGACAGTTTTTAGCGGAAACACTTCTGGATATTTAGTTGCATAATCCGTAATCACCAGCATGAACCGGTTACCTGCTTTACTTCTTTCCACAGGTCCCACTATGTCCATACCAAGGCGCTGAAATGGTGTACTCACAATTGGAAGAGGCTGGAGAGGAGCTTTGTTAGGGAATCTGGCTGATGTTACTTGACATTCCGGACAGCTCCTGCAAAACTGTACAACATCTTTACGCAAACCAGGCCAATAGAAACAGCGTTTTATGCGGGCTGTGGTCTTGTGCTTCCCCAGGTGGCCAGCCCAGGGAATGGAATGGCCCAACTTTAAAACCGTTTCTCTAACAGCTTTGGGAACTACAAGCTGTTTGGATGAGCCATTTTGTCGGTAAAGAATGTCATTTTGAACACAGAAATCCTTTTGCTTTACTTTGGCCTCTTCAAAGTAGCTTACGAGACTGGGATCCTGGTGCTGAAGCTCTAGAATATTACCAGGGATTTTAAAATCTGGTAGTACCTCAGGCTCTGGTGACCCAGGAGGATTAACCACAGTCCCTTGAAACTTTTCCTTCCGCCGTAGTCTTTTAGATTTCCGCTCCTTGGTTTTCCCTGTGGAAAATTCAACATCGTAAAATGGCAAAGCGCTGAGGTCAAGGCCTGTTTCTTCAGACTGCTTCGCCTGGGCCCGGGTTAGAGCAACATTACACTGAGAAGGCTGTAACAGATCAATTAGCACTGGTAGGTCACTTCCAAGAATGACAGGAAATGGTAAATGGTCTGCCACACCAACATTCAGCAGGTACGTTTGTCCCTTTATGGTCACATAGACATCAGCTGTAGGATATTTCTTTTCATCACCATGGACACAGCAGATTGGAACGGTCTCACTGGTGCAAACAGACTGAGGGGAAACATACCGGCGCTGAACCAGTGTTTGCGTACTCCCTGTATCAATCAGTGCCTTGAGTGCCTGGCCATTGAGCTCTACAGAAGTCTCCTTTAACGGCCGCCATACTCCAGCCCTTTGGATCTCTTCCCTGGGCACAAAACACATCTGGGACAATTTAACAGGATTTTGAGGGCACATTGGTTTGGTGTGACCCTCTTGTCCACACAAGTAACAAATAACTGGCCTTTTCCCTTGAAATCTTGAAGCATGTGAGGTGGTAAAATGTTCCTTTGCACGGGGCTCACCCACACCTGGAATTTGTTGGGCTGGGTGTTGATTGCGGTTGTCATTTTTCCAGCTTTTGTTAGCCGTCAACGAATTACTCCTCCTTGCAGCCACAAACACATCTGCCAATGAGGCAGCCTCCTCTGCAGACTTTGGATCATGTTCTTTTATCCATACTTGAAGTTCTGGTGATAACATTCTCAAAAACTGTTCAAGAATTATTATTTCATTGATTTGTTCTATGGTTTTACCTTTAGGTTGCACCCATTTACCATAGAGCTCCTTCAGCCTTGTGTAGAGCTCTTTCGGTGTTTCTTCGGGCCCCACCTGAAGCGAGCGGAATCTTTGCCTGTAGGTTTCACTATTAATGTCATACTTCTGCAGAATAGCTAGTTTGACTTGGTCATAGTTCATTGACAAATCAACGTCCATATGTACAAACGCACCTCTAGCTTTGCCTGTTAGCAGTGGTATTAAGTGAAAAGCCCAGTCTGGTTTTGGCCATCTACAGACCGTTGCAATCCTCTCAAAAGTAATAAGAAAATGTTCAATGTCATCTTCTTCACTCAGTTTTTGTAATTTAGGTGCTTGAGAAACAGGTGCATGTGCAAAGAGAAGGTCACCTGACTGGCTGTGTAAAGGTGAAACCGCTTCTTCAGGCTCTGATGGTGTTGTAGGCTGCACAGCAGAAGTGGTTTGAGCTTCAACCTCCATTTTGAACAAGCTGAACTGCCTTTGTAGGTCAATGAAGTTCAGTTCTTGCCTAGCCGCTTCTCTACTCCAGTTGTCCTCTTTGGCCCTCTGTTGTCCTATGTGGGCTCTAAGAAGGTTAGCCAAGTCAGCTAGTGTAGGCTCACTCCCCTCTTCTTCAAGCTCTCCACCAACTGCTCCCAACTCCTGAACACCATCTGTTTGCGCCCCAGTGTCCAAGTCTTCTAGGTCTGGACTGGGCGTTTGTCTAGTACGTCCTCTTCCCCTGACTGGCATTTTTTTTTTTTTTTTTTTTTTTTTAAAGGTAGGTAGTGCAAAAATCGTCAAAAAAGGGAAAAAAAAAAATAATCACCAGTGTCCTTAACTGAATGATCCCACCACTGCCACCAACTGTAATGGACCAAACAAAGGCAGGGACAAAGGTGTCAAAAATTGAGAAAGTAACATAATTTAATCTTCAAATTAATTAACAAATGCTCACAAAAATAAGGCAAACTATAACTGACAAAAATCTGGGCCCAACGTAAAAGAGCAGTAACAGAACTCAAACCAAAGACTGACCTGCAACAAAGAAACAAGGCTGCTTAAATAGGGGTGGAGTAAACCATAACGTAATCAGAGGGAGGTATAACACAAACACAAACTACTAAACTTGGCAAAAACTCATAACAAGCAAAATCATCATAAGCAAAATCATAAGCAAAGCTAACAAAAATACAACTTGGCTCAAATTGATTGAAGTGCCTAAGTTCAACAAAAAGAACAAAATAAACTTTTAGTGTTCCCCCTCAGTTCACTGTGACTTGGTCCAGTCCAAGGTTTTAAAATGGCCTCCAACCCCTCCAGCCAGTCTTTGCCGCACCTCAAACAAAAACAAGTGTAAGTAACAATTCAAACCAAAATTAACTCAAGTGTCCAAATAAAGAACAATGTGCAGTGTCATTGTAACTTAAGTAAACCAATACTAACACGAAATTGTGGTAGAGGCATCCACCACAGCGTGAAACATGCATTGTATCAATTTGCTTGAACAATTTGGTTGAGCAGAAGGGATTGTGGGAGCTAGAAAAGAGTTTGGGGCAAAAAATAAATAAATAAAAAAAAAACAGTTTGAAATGTACCCCAGCTTTAAATATCTTCAGAGCCTAAGAATCGGACATTTTTATTCTGTAAAAGCAGCTCACAGGGAAGAATATTGGAGACCCTTGGCCCTGTGAGCGTGGCTTTTTCCAGTCTCAATGCTTCGTGGTGTAAACGGTGAATGCAAACTCTCCACCTGCTTTCTGTTCTCACCTCACTTGAGTTTTTAATAAGCATTACCATTCAGTCTTTGCCGCTACTGCTAGCCTCCAGACACAGCTGTGATGGCAGAGACTGTATAGGGACCTTGAATGGTGAATTGGAGCATTGTTGAAGAGTTTACTGGGCCTGGCAAGTGTTTCCGACAAAGCAGTTGTTTGTTGCTTGTTTTTCCAGCTCCCAAACATGTTCTCTATATTGGCGTCGTGTACAGCATTGACTGGAACGGTTCACGAGATGCATTTTGCTAAACCGCAAATATGTATTTAGAAAAGCAAAGGCTGCCAATAAAACAGTTTTGTCTCCATTGCTCATGAATGAGAAACTTAACCAAGCCATTCTGCAGGGGGTAATATGTCCATGGAAGGAACAGGAACCGTCCAGTAATAAGGACAGTGCACAATGCCCACTCATAGTTGGCAGATTGTCATTTGCCAAATCAATGTATTGTAGAGTGTATTACCATTTGAGAAGGAAAACTAACTATTTTTTTACATTTATTTCTTGTCACATAGCTTTATCCTTGTTGTTCTTTATGTCTCGCCTTCTCCTGTCCTGGGAAAATTAAAAAAGAAGCTGAACACCGAGAGAAAGTAGAGGAAGAGGGTGGAGAGGAAGGCGAGGCACATATTTGTGGCCGGCTAATTTGAAAGGCAACCATTTGGTCAGAGAAGTCCCAGCGCAATCTATGGGAGTGGCTAAGTTGTTTTTTTAAAACATGACCATTTGCGACAGTGTTGGCGCATGTGTCTTCACTCATCACAGCTGATCCTGTGAAGGCTGTAGCGACAAGTCAGGGGTGTGTTCCAGACAGAGGGGTTTAGTTTTTGGATTTAGCAAAGTTCTTTCCTCCTTCTTTCCTTGTGTATAATGTTGCATGCTGATGTTTTGTAGAGGTGGGCAAGACATTGAAACTGCTGTTTAGAAGGTTGAATATATCTCCAATTACCAGAAACGAAGAAAAGTTGCAAAAACTATGTACAGTGGGAGGAAAATGTATGTGAACGCTTTGGAATTTCTCAAATTTCTGCCTAAATTGGTCATGAAATGTGGGCTGATCTTCATCTTAATCATATTGTACAAACGATAAATATCGAGCCCAAAAATATAGTAATTATCGTGACAGCCCTAGGTGTAAAAGCCAAAACTAGTTGCTGTTAATAAGCATGCCACTGCCAAGGTACCTGCAGTGGTAGTGCCTGGACGTATATCATTAAAGAATCTTTAGAAGGAAAAAAAGAAAAAGGGAAATAAAGGGGGAAAAAATTGCAAGTAGTATTCGAGAAAAAGATGCAAGATAAGTAGACCTGGTTTACTTCCTGTTTTTGACCTGGTTTAGTGGTTTAATCATTTAGACCTGGTTTGATTCAAATGATTTTGAAAAATCCTGCACATTAAACTCTTATATACCTTTACTTTTTACATAAAAAGTACATTTTACAATGTATACTTTTGTATTTTTACTTAAGTAAACATTTTATCAGATACTTTTACTTTTACTTAAGTAAATGTTTGATCCTGTATCTGCACTTTTACTCAAGTAAGAATATTGAATACTTTTACCACTGGAAGAAGATGAGGAGTTCAGGAAAGGTCAGTGTTTGGCAGAAAAGCAATGCACTCTGGGTATCAAACTGACACACTCACTTAGCCTGAATATAGACACAACATTTAGTGATAGGAGGAAAAACACAGGTTAATAAAGCCATTCTGGAGCAGGTAATGGTGTAATTAGGAAACAATATGCATCGAGAAATCAGCTAGCCAATCCTAATCATTCTTGGCCTTGGAACAAAAATGTGCATTGCACACAAATGAAATCCATTCTTTTGTTATAATTTGTTGTATGTAGGCTTCAGTTATTTCAATGTTCAAGGCTTTTCCACTGTGTGTTATAATACAACATTTTCCTGCCTAAGTAACCAAACTCTTATACGATATCACACCTAAATAAATTTGCCGAACACCCCTGTAGGCTTTCACCAGGCGTCTGAGTGAACAGCAGATGGCTTCTTCTCTCATCTGCTCCTGACTCCTGTCTTGTCAGTCAGTCTCTGTTGCAGTGCTCTGATTGGAGAGACAGCTCCTCAAAAACACATACACTCGAATGCTGGTGGGGGACATGACGCTAACGCAGATGGTGTGCAATGATTTGTTTATGAGGCGTTGTTCTGCGTGAGTAGGCTTTCCTGTTCAAACCACTAACCTCTGAACCTTTGACCTCTCGTCGCTTTCAACCATTAGTGCGTAGCTTGGTTTTGGCTTGAGGGGCTAACTTAATTACCCATATTACCACAACTGTACGACGCCATTTGTTTACCAAAAGGAAAAACAAGGGAGCATATGCATCCAGTTTTGAAACTATTTATTTTTTGATTGATTATAATGATAGTGTTGTGACTCATGTTTTACTACCCAAACAATTACATATCATCAATTCAACTTTGGGTTAATCAGTGGAGTGTCAAAGTGCTCTTTCGCAAACCAAAGTTGAATAGTTTTGGAAGAACACACAACGTCATGTGTGGAGGAAAAATGGAACAGCACATCAAAATCAAAACCCTATGCTCACTGTGAAGTATGGAGCAGGAGAATCATGGTGTGGGGCTGTTTTGTTGCCTCAGGGCCTGGACAACGAGCTATCATCAATGGAAAATGTTTTATTAAATAGATGGCTGACCCTTCTTTTGCAGCAATAACTGCTTTCCTGTAGTTGCAGATTAGATGCTCACAATGATCAGGATGAATCTTGGACCATTCCTCTTTACAAAAGTAATGCAGTTCAGCGAGATTCCCGGGTTCACTTACTTATTCCTCCCTTTAGTCATTTTTATGCCTGAGAGTTGGCAGTATCTAGTAGTATTGTTATTCAATAATATCGTTTATCGCGATACTTTCCTGCCTCAATATATCGAACTTCAAAAATGTTATTGTGACAGGCCTATTTACACCATATCAGGGATGTACAATGTATTGCACAACTATTGTTTTCTCAAAATTAAGTGAGGCAAAGTCATATCACAGTCAGATAGAAGACCATATTATTTTTGACTACCTAAAGCAACTCATGGTTACTTAAAATTTTGAAAAATTCTATTTTTCTCTTTATATATGGCAATAATATTGTCATTGCAATGTTTAAGACAGCCAACAAATTTCATAAATGTTTTGTTATATGGTGCAGCTCTACACAACACTATACATTTTTTATCGTAGGCAGCGGACTACATGTCCAGTGCTCTGTGATCTCGTGTTCACTCTTGTCTCTGTAAGTGTTGCTTCACCCTGACACACACCCACAGACACGTGGATTAAAGTCAGATCTAGGCTGCTGCGCTGCTATTCTGAGATCACCCGCAGGAGAAGTCTGTTGATTTAGCTGCTATAAATACAGGAGCGCGTCCAAGCAGGTCACTGTCAGAGCCACGGGAAGGATTTGGGCTGCGGCTCGGGCTTTCTGTGAGCCTGTGTAGTTGTATAGAGTCCATCAGAGCTCATTAGTCTGTTTAGGGCCTTGTTGACTCTTGGTATTTTCTCTCTGTTCTCAAAAACTGAACATTTCGTGTTAAGGCTTCACCATTGATCACAAGCTAATTTTACGCAATCACAATACGATATTGGAAATAAATATATATTGTATGGAGCCCTTTTTCACACTGCGATTATAAATTATAGCGTTTACATAATTCATCACATACTATAAATTCAGAATAACTCCGTAAGTACAAGGCTGATACAAAATCCTGATTTGCATCATTTATACTGTATTCCTATGTCCAGAAAACAGTACATTTTATCTTTGTAATTGGCCAGAATTCAATTTAGCTCCAAATAGAGTTGTTAAATAAAACCGTCAGTGGCGACATCAAATGCTTCATCAGCTTGTGGTTTGGTCTGTGGTTTGATTGTAGTGGGTAAGCTTCAGTCCCTAGTTTTGGTCCATTGAGGTTCTCGTTACCTTGTACAGCAGTGAATACAGCTTAAATAAACATTTTCATGCTCTCAATCTACGCATCACAAGCAGTAATGCGGGAAAGGCCTTGAAAAGAGCTCCAGCCATAGGGAGAGGTGGATGAGGACAGTGAAGTGGAACAGATCGAGTGTGAGCTCAAAGTGCAGTGAAACTATAAAAGCTTTAAATCACAACAATGAAAAATTCATGAGGCTGAGACCAAGGCAGTAGAGAGGAGATAACTGTTGCTCTCAGCCAAAGAGACGGGGCATTCGTCAAACAGTTTAGTAAACAGGGCAAAAGGAGCATTACGGCTAATATAATTTGTCCTGACCTGAACTTTGCTTTGGAGTAAACATACCCAAAAATCTTATGCCGCCATCATCACGTACTTCACAAAATACTTCAGTACTGTGCAAAAGGAACTCCACTGTAACAAATATGCAGGGACTAGCCCTGTGCTCTCTCCCTCTCTCTCCCCTTTCACCCCATATGTTTCTCCTTTTCTTCACACTCTGCTGTTTTAATTCCATCGCACACTTCTCTTCTGCTGACTATGTAAGGTGGGGCTGGGGGATTAGTTAGAGGCATGTCCCTATAATTTCTAGAGAGACCAATACGGTAGATTGGGAGACATGCATTACTTCCATTTTAACCTTGTCACTGTCTTGATTTAGTCATTTTGTTTTGAGAAAATGGGATAAAGAAACAAATTAGTCACATTTTCTGCTTAATCATTATCTTACTGTTTGATAATGGTTTAGTTAAATACAGTGTCAAAATAATATTATCGCAGTATTCAAGACAGTTGTCAAAATAACAGTGTTTTGTTTGTGATTGTCTTGCAGGACAGTGACTTACAGAAGAAGATAGACCACGAGATCCGGATGCGGGATGGGGCCTGTAAGCTGCTGGCTGCCTGCTCCCAGAGGGACCAAGCGTTGGAGGCAGCGAAGAGCCTGCAGACGTGTAGCACTCGAATCATGGCTTACATGTCCGAGCTGCAGAGGATGAAAGAGGCCCAGGTGATGCAGAAGGTGACACGGAGGTCATCGGACGCGGGGCCAATGGACGAAAGGCAACCGTGCAAAGGAAAGGTGGCCATCTCGGGTGAGAAATAGTAATATCAGTGGGTTTAGTCAGGGCTATCAAGCCCATATCACACTGTAACGGCACAACAAATATCCACATGATATGTCAATTCACGTTAGGCAAATAAATTTGACATGTACATTTCAAATGGGCTTATTAAAATGTACAGTAAATGTCTTATTTTAGTATTTAAGTTGTTCACTCAAGTTCAACACATATGTGGATTTTAAACAGACAGCATCAAACTGTACAAAAGCATGACTGTTTAATGACTTACAAAACACACAGATTTAATTGTGATATTATGTGAACATGTTTAATGTTTTTTTTTTCTCTGCTGTTGTTCCAGATCTCCGTATCCCGCTCATGTGGAAAGACACAGAGTACTTCAAGAACAAAGGAGGTGAGAAACCATTTGCTGTGACACAAAACACACAAAAGGTACAAGTACTTTATTTGACCCTAACCCGAAAGTTTGCCTGGAGGAAACCTGGCAAAACATCTTGACCTACTGGCTTTTTGCACAACCCCATTTTAGCGTCAAGGAGCAAAGTAGGCACATATGGTTGAGAGTCATGTATCAGTAGTTGTAGAGGTGGATATTCTTTAATTGTATTACTTTTAATTGTGTAATTGTACATTTTGACAAGTAAAAGACTCATAAACAACATGTATTTTTTTTGTTACAGGCTCGATTATGTTTTAGTATTTCAAAATGTACTTCTTTTTAGAACATGCTTGTCTGTGGAGTGCTATTTTTTTCTCATACATTATCTGTTCTGTGCTTTCTTTGCAGAGCTGCACCGCTGTGCTGTGTTCTGCCTGCTGCAGCTCGGGGGAGAGATCTTTGACACAGACATGGTTGTAGTTGACCGAACACTCACCGATATTTGCTTTGACAACACTATTGTATTGTAAGTTGTGACACAACAGAAAAATAGAAAACAAATCTTGTGACTGGCACATGTGCATTATTATTTTATCTGCTCTTGTTCTCTGAAGTAACGAGGCCGGCCCTGGGTTTGAACTCCGTGTGGAGCTGTATAGCTGCTGCTCAGAGGATGATTACTCAGCAGGAAGTACCCCGAGAAAACTGGCCAGTAAACTGAGCTCCTCTCTGGGGAGATCCGCCGGGAAGAAGCTCCGATCTGCTATGGAGCCTGGATCATGTAGTCCCATCAGCAACGGGGGAGCGTCTCCTTTGCTGCTACCTGTCCCATCTGTGGCGTGAGTTCACCTGATCTGTTTTATGCTTTCTGCTGTTGCCAGCTCATTCATTGCTCATGTTCTGTGTTTTCAGAGGCCCAAAGTACCATCTTCTAGCTCATACGACTTTGACTCTATCTCAAGTGCAGGACAACTTTCGTACACATGACCTCACCATCTCAGGCAACGGTATGTGAACCTAAAGCTGCCTCTTCACCATGTTTTACTAACTCTGCCAGAGCCGCCGGCCATCTGTCTGTGTTTGTCCTTCACTGTGTTTCTCCTTCTGAATAATTAGCTTTAATACCTCACATTCCCCAGGCTTCCTTCCCCTTTTACTGTTGATTCATGTTGCTGACAGACAGCCATTGTCAAGGTCGTCGTAATAAAGACTGGGAAAGTGAGGTGGCTGCTGTGTGGAGCTGTAATAATGTGGGCTAACAAGGGGGTAGACCCTCACACAGACAGGCCCCTAGTGTTTTATTCATCGGCCCTTCAGGCTGCTGTAAACTTTCATGGGTGCTGCTCATGGCCCTCCATGCAGCTGCCAGTCTTTTACACCCTACTTTCTTGTATTGTGAGTTAATGAGGGTTAAAGGCACATTTAAACTGTAGTGTCCTCGCAGTCGACCTAGATATATTACAGTTTAATAACTATATATTTTGTATTACTTTCTGTGTAGAGGAGTGCTCATACTGGCTGCCTCTCTATGGCAGCATGTGTTGTCGTCTTGCTGCTCAGCCTCACTGTATGACTAAGCAAATGATGAGCGGGTCTTTAAAAGTAAAGGTATGTTCACAACTGAATGAGATAAATTGTATTATGTTGTATATATTTTTTATTTTGTATGTAATGATTCTTTAGCAACTGGGAGGAGAGTCCCAGAGTTGGATCAAAGTCCACGCAGTTCTCAAAGGAACAAGCCTCTGCTGTTATAACCGGCAAGAAGACGTGGAGGCAAATGTCGAACCCACCTTCACCATTGGTATCAACAAGGTGAGATAAAATAGTATTGTTGGTAACGCTAAGCCCCTCAGCTAGCTTTTGTTAGTTTAAATCGAAAGAGAAAAGACCTGAGATGGAGGATGAGACGCATCGCTGCCATGCCCTTAGGAAAGGTACAAGTGTAAATCTGAGAAACCTGTGCCAAGCGTTGGTGTTTAATGTCGTTCAGCTCGTTTCCTGTTTCTAAAAATACTGCCAGTTTACATTTTGATTTCTGGAATCTTCTGTAGCATCCAACCCGTGGCACATTGAACTTGGATCACAGCAGATCAGTGTGATCCAAATTCAGCCTTTGAGCTTCTAAAGGGTAAAAGGAAGGGAGTCTGTACGATCTGTCCGTAGAACAAAATGGAGCCACACTGCCATCTAGAGGCCATAAATACAATTTAAGTCGTTAAAAGACTATGGTCTTGTTTGTTGTTGTGTCTGAAATTCCTATAGATTGCTTAATGCACATAATAAGAAGTACTAGCAGCAGAGGTGGGTAGTTACATTTACCTTTTAAAATAACTGTGCCTTTTGTTTTTTTGCACAGTAGTTTTTACTTCTACTTGAGTAAATATTTGGGTCATTACTTTTTTCTTCTACTTGAGTAAAAGTAGTTTAAAGTAACTATTTTGGCTACTCCACCCACCAGCGGTGATTGCAGAGTTTAGTATAGTGGATGGATCAAAGAAATAATTATACTTTGCTGCTCTTTTCTTTTAGGAGACCAGAATAAGGGCATCAGAAAAAGATCCTAACAGTAAAGGCCAGAGTATTTGCATTAGTAATCAGTATGGAGGAGAAGAGGTTACACACACAGTCACTACAGACAGTCGAGAGGACACCCACCGCTGGATGGAGGCCTTCTGGCAGCATTTCTACGACATGAGTGAGTCGCTGATAATATCCCAAATATATTTTTGTTTTCAAGAAGCTCACTTTGCCATTAAAACAATTCTAGGTCAATGGAAACAGTGCTGTGATGATCTGATGAAAATTGAACTTCCATCACCTAGAAAACCGGCTCTGGTTTCACCGAAGCAAGGGTCTCTATATCATGAAATGGGTATGAGCCACTTTAGAAAAACAGTCTTTGTAAACAAACAAATGGCAAAATGTATAAATAATGCATGTGATACTAGTTAGGTTTTTTTGGACAAGGATCTTCTTGCATTTTCTTTTCACATTTTCTAGGACTGACTCTCTTGTCTTTTCTTGTCCTGTTCTTTTCCATGTCCCTGTGTGTGCTCGTTGCCTCCCTGAATCCATAATAATTTGCTCAACCTTTTTCTTTTCATTTTCCCCCTAATCACAAATACTGGTTTGAAACGTTTTTTTTGCATCCTTCCTTCTTGCCCTAACCGCCTGTCAGCTCCTCTCGCTGCACCCTCCTGTGAGGGTCTGCTGCTGCAGGATAATGCAGTGTCTGCTGAGATTCGTGCTCTGCTCTCATCCTATTACAACGACAGGTGAAGTAACAGGACCATTAATAGAGAATTATAGTGAATGCACTGCAATAAAAGTTAAAATTACTCAAATTAAGAGTATTCAAGAGTAATCTTAACTTACCAGTAATAAAAAAAATAAAAAAAAAGTATTTCTGTACTCAAAATAAGAAAATACATCTCATTTCAAACAAGTTGAGATTTTAAAATTGGATACAGTGTGTAACTAAAATGTGTGTACTTTATTGGCTGCTAACTAGCATCTGATCCTCACTGGTATTTATTTTTGCATCCTCCTTTATTTTTATTTTTGATAAACCGTACCAAAATGCCTTTTTAATTTTCCTGTAGTTATTGAGTCGTCTGATGACCTCAGCTCCACTGTGTCAGACATATTGGCCCGGAGGATGCAGGAGCTGGAGCTCCGCAGTCAGCTGGGATCATCTCCTACGTGGATGACTCTGTTTGAGGAAGACACCCCAAAAAACGCTGGTCACCCTCGTCCTTGTGATTCTCGCCTGTTGGGCCACAGCGCATGCTCCCCTCACCGACCCCCCCGTAGTCCCATCAACCCGCAGAGGTACCCACAGCTGGCTCTGTTATCCTCTGATGTAAGTCTAACTTCAGACAGTGACAGTCACTGCAGCACCAGTCCTTGCTCTCACCAACACGCCTGGCCTGACCCTAACTTTTCTCTACTGACATCTTCCCCATCCCGCCTGAGGCCACGCACTTTGTCTCTTGATGCAAAGCTCAGCACTCTTAAAGGCAGGGGCTATGGTGGGACCTTCCAGTGCTCCTGTCAGATTCCTCCTTCGTCCGTTTTGAATCCATTGCAGATGTCCCGGTCCCCTCTGTCCCAGCGCAGCACACAAACCACTCTGTCTTGTTCTAGCTCCACCTCCAGTAACAGCTCCAGCAACAGTGAGGGCAGCCACAGCCTGGAGCTATCTGAAGGAGTCCCCTTTTCAAGGCCCTCCCCTGCTCGCCGTAGTCTCAGGACCTTACGAGCCAGGCTTGATCCTCGTAACTGGCTCCAAAGTCAGGTGTGAGCCTTTCACATGTTAGACGCAACAGAGTTTCAAATGGTTACTGTTATAACTGGCTTAACATAATGTGTGTGAAACCTCAGGCAGACTGCTAAGACTTGTAGAACTGCTCTAAAGGACAAACTGCATCTGCTTCATAGAAGAGTCCCAAACAGAAATGTGTTAGAAAACAGATGACAATCACTCTTGGCTGCTCTGCACTAGTGGGTTGTCAACGTTCCGTGACGTTTAAAAAGAATGAAAATAAAAAATCCTTGGTACCTACAGTTTCCCATGGATTTTCCAAAAAATGTAGATGTTATGGGAGACTGTGATCTACTTAGACTAAAGCAAACAGTTCATTGTAATATAAAGCTTTCTACCTGGAAACATGTTCTGTTTGTGTGTTAGTTATGCTAGCCACCTTAAGGTCCTCAATAACTATTAATGTCAGTATTCTGACAGTTTTATCTGTATTTTTATAAAGATTTGCTGTGTTTACATTAAGAAAGTTAATTAGCATGAAGCCAGATGAACAAGTGTGCCCTTTGCCTACTGTGAAAACCGCTTTGGTGTAACTTCATGCAATTCTACACTCAAGCCCCTCATTTTGTCATGGGGCTGTGGTTTAGTTATTTTTTGTTGTTTTGTTTGTTTTTTAGGTGGGTCATTTCAACAAAGGTGATAGCAATGCAAGTGCTCATACTGTACCAGTCATTACTGGAATTTCTAATTCTGAACTGTTCTTGCCTTGATAAGATTTTCTCAATAATAATCTTTTAAGTTTCTGCTACTTTTACACTGCAATACCTCTATGTAGTAAGAAATTCTAACATGACATAAAAGTACAAATAATTGCATCGACATGACATTACATTTCTAGATTTAGGTTATAGGTGTATATGTTTTATTTAATTTATTTAAATGGTCCATTAACCACCACAAAAGTACATATCTTTGATAGTTATGTTCAAACGATAGTACGTGTTACATTTGTCAAATGCTTCCATGCAGCATTTGTTACTGTAAAATATAAATTAATTTTTTATGCTAACAAAAAACTTCATTAGTATCTTGTTGTACATATTATGAACACATGGTTTGCAGAGGATGTATGAGGTTTTCATGTTGCCAGGTTTTGTAATCTGCATGCATGATCTCTGTAAAAAATAAAATCTTATGTTTTAATAATATAATTTTAATAAATGTGTTATGCATTAAACTAACAACGATACTGGAATGTCCATTTGTTGAAGCACATAACCACCAGCCTGCAATTTGAGAATATCTCTACTTTGACTCCATAACTGACTTAGAAGTGATCCCACTCTACCTTTTTGAAGCCTAATCTAATTTCAGAAAAAGAAAGACTTGCAATAGTCCAGAAAATGCAGTTAGGAGAGGCTTTATTGTTCATGCCGATAACCTCGGATTTCTTCATAGTACAAAGCACTGTTACAAACAAAGGAGGTAGTCGACACTGCATTCATTGTGATATGCATAGACAAGAATTATGGCCCCGCTTACTAATTTCCCATAGTGTCAAAGGAAAATCCTATGCTCCCTGTGTTCTTTTTGCAGTGCAGTACCAATAGCGCGCCATTACAGCTTACAATTTTACAATATATGAAAAATTATTCCACAAACATAACAAAATCAATATTTACAGAATACATTAATAAATATATTAAATAAATACATGTTTATTGTATATGCTTCATAAAAGCTTTTTTTAGTTTGGCAATCATTTGTGCTGAGTTACATAAGTGATAAACGTTGCGTTAAAGATTATTTACCCAAGTAGACTTTTATACTGCCCATTCATAGTTGTGTGCAGTTGTGCTTCTTCAGGGATGTGACCTTTTACTAGCAGGCACTCCGTGGATTGAACGCTCGCAAAGCCACACCAGATAATGTCTTCCAGGCAAATGTGGAGAACTTAGCAGGACAGGTTTCTGCTCTGCTGATATATCCAGTTGCAATCCGATGGAGACGCTTTGCACCAAATGTATTGTAATGCCCAGGAAGGACCTGATCAACCTGGATAAAAACAAACACTTAAATACTGCAATAAACCCAGTCAATGTGAAGTTGTTAATAGAATTCTCTTTCTGATACCTGTTCACTGTCCACAAGTCCCACCAGGCGCTCACAACTACTGATGTAGTCACTGACGTGGCTATAGGGCAGCCAGTCAATCATGGCACCATCATACACTACATCTCCAGTGAAGAGCAGTTTGTTCTCTCTGTCATGGAGACAAATACTGCCCCGAGAGTGGCCAGGCATGTGCAACACAGTCAACTGCCTGTCCCCCAGATTAATCACATCACCTAGACAGAAAACCCAACAGCACATTACATCATCTGACTTCTGCAGATGAGGCACTGACAATTATGTTATAGAATAGCATTGACAAACAAACTTGTGTGTAGTACAGGCATTTGTTAGGGCGTGAGTAGAGCTGTACGTTATGCTTGCAGAAGCAGAAAATTATCTCGCATGGAAGGTGTGAGTGCTGCTCAGCTATCCCTTATGGGAGTGAAGAAAACGCTTTTGCACACAAGCATGGATTTAGTTTAGAAAGGCACTATATGATGGAGTAGAATCTGAAAGGCGTCAGGGCTGAACAGAGGTGACCCATGACGGCATGCTTTCAAGAAACAAGTCAAAATAGATCCAAAAACATTTGTTCATGTGCTAGAGTGTGTGACGTACCCTCTTGCAGTATGTGGGTCGGCTGCACGGCCTTGACTTTGTAGTGCCTGGCTCTCCATCCTGGGCAGGGGGGTTCAATTATCTCCCTGTCGCTGAGCCAGGTGACCGTTTCAAAATTGTCCCCGTTGACCAAAGCATCCACCTCTGCGCTGTGGACGCCCACCTGTTGGAACTGATGCAGGCCTCCTGAATGGTCGAAGTGGGCGTGGGTGGCGACGGCCAGCAGCGGGTTCTTTCGCTGTGGATCTTCCCCGAGGAGCCCCTGAGCGTCGATGTAATCAGGTAAGCTCCTCAAGCCCAGACCAGTGTCTATTACCACGTCCTGGTGTGTGCCGCGCAGCAGCCAGATGTTGGCCCTGTTGAACGATTGGTAAAAACGCTCCTGGATCCAGAAGATTCCGTCCCCGAGCGTTTTGTGCGCGTACCAATCGGCCGCAGACATCCCACTGCGTGCACCTGTCACAGGCTGTCACCGGATGGTTACGCGGACAGGTGTTACAGCTGCGGGTGCTGGTAGCTTTCCTTGCTAACGCTAGTAGTGTATTTTCATTGTGGGAGAAGCGATGGTAGCTGCAGACCCGCCCTTAGGGGAGGAGAATGAGGCCATTGGACCATTGGAGCCAAACAAATGTGGCGAAAAGCTGAAGCGCGTCGCATTGGCTGCGGTTTTCTGCGGCGTCGGCGAAAGGCGCAGCACGTAAGACCTCAAAGCACGCATGATGCGGTGTGGCAAATCGTAAAAGTTAGGTTTGGGTGAAAATTAAGATATCAGAATATAAACTATTGGTCATAAGTACTTAAAGGCGTAAACTCTTCACTTCGGTTTCACATTAGATTTACAACACGACAAAGCGACTACGTTTGCTGTCCACTATCAGTGAGTTTGGTGTTTTAAGTAAATCACTTAACCCTAAACCACAATTTATGACTGGTAGAACTTTTAAGGTGTGGTGCCTATCACCAATGTGCATATAGATTGCATCTGCTGCAGGAGGCCGTGTTGTTGGACCGCAGCCATGGCTGGCAGGGGCCGTGGAGTGGCTGCCTTCACCTTCAATATTGAAGCTCTGGGCATCGGCAGGGGCAGCATGCCAGAGGCCAGGGTGGGGCCCAATCCACTGTTTCCAGTAAGTAGCCCTGTCTAATATAATCCCTACTCACTCAACAGTGAGTAAATGCAGAGTGAGTGAGAGCTGAATGTTTAATGTGTGTGCTATCAGATTTAATAATATGCACACTGCCACACTTTTGTTTAATAATGCTTATAAAATCAAAGCAAACTGCTACAAACCAAATGGTACAATTCCCAAGTTGTTTGTACATTTCTAAACAGACTTGACCTGTTTTAACTAGCACACAGATTTTAAACCAATGCCACTGAAAGATGGAGAGGATGAAAACTACATGCTGGCTTTAAAACAGGAAATGAGAGGAACAATGCAACGAAGGCCACAAAACATCAAGCCATTGAAGAATAAAGCAGGTGAGAAACGAATACAGTGATCTAGCCAGTAACCCCGACTGTCCAGTCTTGTGTGAATTGTGTTTTCAATAGAGGTGGAGAGATACACAGAGCGATATCTCAAGAAAACGCATGTAGAAGATGAAGAATGGACTCCTGGTATATATATTATGTATAAAACACTGAATGTAAATAATTTTTTTAAACTTGTCATTTCTACATTTCAGATTGGAACTTATTCCCAAAAGACTTGATGCCTCAAAAGAAGAAACCACGTCCAAAAACAGGCATTTTAAATGTATTATTAAAATAATACTTGCACTTAACCATAATAAACATGTGTTTTATGCCAACAGCGACGATGAAAAAATCTGACAAAGTTCCACGTAAAGATACAGAAGCGATGCTCAGTAAATTAGATGTAAGCCATGGTTTGGTCCTTGTAGATTCTGATGAGTGAAACCAATATATTTATGTGGCGCATAAACTACTGAAAGCCATATGTTGATATGTCCAGGAATTGGCAAAGAAAGATGATGGAACAGTAGAAAACTCTGATGAAGAAAATGAAAAGAAAAATAATGAAGAGGAGGAAATTGAAGAGGAAGAATTAGAGGAAGATGTTGAGGTTTAAACTGGATCCATCACTTTAATCTTCAGTAATAGCGTTTGACTGAAGGTAATCTCTTCTCCGTCATAGGACAATGATTACAATGAAAGCTATTTTGACAATGGAGAAGACTTTGCTGCCGAGAGTGACGACAACATGGACGGTGAAGCGACTTACTGATACTTCATCTATTCAGTTGAAGAATGCGCTTTAATTTTGTCTTCTGTCTAGTACACAGGCTAAAAACCATTTTAAAAAAAAGTTTAAATGTCTCTTACCTACAGCTTGTTTGTTATCCATTACCTTTAGACTTCTTGGTGCTATAAGCCGCTTTCAACATGTTTTCACTCTATGTAAACCGTTTTGAAACATTGTGAAGAACAAACAGGAACTGTTTGAGGTGGCATCTTTAGAAAGGCAAGAGCAGAATAATGTGTAATGTGAAAGTCATGTTCAATGAAGTTCTGATCAATAGTTAATTCATTAATAATATAATTCCCTTGTTTGTATAATTCAGAGACTAGTTTGCAAATACTAAAATTGTTTGTTTATTCTCAGGCCTGGACAGATTTACATGGATAAAAAGGCACAAACATGTATTTAATAAAATATTAATTTTGAGCATCAGTAAAATAAAGGACTACACCAACACTTGAAATCGCATGTTTACAAAAATACTTAGTACAAGCCAGATTTCTATGCTTTCAAAAAGTGTCCACATTTGCTTAGGCATGAGAGTCATGCCCCATGTTAGTGTTAACACTGAATATTCAGTCAAGTTCTCCAATTCTGTAATAAATTAAATCTAAATTAACCTTTCACAAAACATACAGAAAATGAATTAGCTCCAAAATGGTCATCCAACCAGAAAAAAAACAACAATGGATACAGTCTGACTTGTCAATCTTAATTATCTGAAAACATTTTGAGGTCGTGATTTAAACATAAATAATGCCAATGTGCAGTTAGACGTAGGGAAACACGGGTGTTGAAGGAAAAAGATTAATCATTGATCCCATAATCAAATGTGGCAGTTATAAACAATGTCTTTGGACAGATGCTAAAGGCAGCAACACCTTTTATCCCAGAAGCCAAAATCGACTCCTCCTATACTCCAGCTCTTTTTAACATCGATATTGGACAAAGTGACAGTATAAATGTGAATGTGCAGACCGGGGGTTTGTGATTAAGAATATGGTTAACCGCTACGTATGAATGTCTTCACGATCATTTGCTTTGTCAAGTGCAGGTCCATTTGGATCAATATTTCTTTCTGGGTGCCCTGGGGCAGCCGCTGCATCTTGATTGAGGCCAAAATGAATGTCCATTACCTTTCCATTGAAACGTCCTTGAGGCAAATCATGAGTTTGTGTAGGGCTACCATGATGGCTCACATCTGCTTTCACAAGAACCTCATAGTATAGCAAATAAAATACAGGAGTAATGATGCCCACAAACAACATGATTGCAACAGCTGTCCACCACCTCATGCCCCAATCTGCGCCATAATATGGATCCTTTCTTTGAGCTGGCTTGTACTCCACTTCTGCCAGCAGAGGCTGTTGTTGGTGAAGGGTTAAAGAAGACACAACCTGATTGAGGCCACTTCGTGACGGATTAGTCGACTTCACCAGCCGCTCAATGTCTTTGTCCTTCTCCAGAAGAAAGCCCTCCACGCTGTCAGTGGAAGAAGACGAGTCTGTGGAGGACTCCAGAGGAAGCGAAGTTGAAGGAGACACTTGGCTTTGGTGCCTGGCACCGGGAGAGGAGGCAGATGCGGCTGGCGTACTGATGTGAGTCTCTGTAAGGATGCTAAATCGCTTCACTGGAATCTTAATTGAACGAAGAGCAAAAAAGTCTTGCTCTTTTAAAAGGCTGTTGGCACGCTTTATATCTGCAACCTGAAACAGAGAGCAACAACAAAAGTAAGTGAATAAGCTGGAAATTTTAGCACAAGGATTAGAGTTCTGTTACATAAAACTGGCATAGAAAAACAACTTCTCTCTTGACTTAGCACAAAGGACAGACATAGCCAGTTTCACCACAGTCCAACAGAGGTGTATGTGGACGGTTCACAGAAGAGGATTAAAGATATGATCAAGCGTCAATGTAAGACTATGGTGAGGAAACGCCCATTACTGTCAACATTTCTTTGAGACACAAGACTCGTCCACGGAAGAGGAGCCAAAGTACAGCAGAAAGGCCCCGGGTTCTTTAGTATTTGAGACGAGAGGAGCATCCTCAGCATCTATGATTTGTCATCGCAATACGTAGGCCCACTGACAAGACACCCTCTGACCAAGATATTAAGTATGTTACTTTGTTTAACATGAAGAATAAAGTAACAGTAAGCACACGTAACACACAAACATTTAGACACATCCTTTAAAAGGTGCATTATGGAACTTTTTCTGTAAAAACAAAAACAAAACTTTTTAGTGCATATTTGACCTCAAGTGACCCAGTGGCTGGATATGTGGTTACTAATTATCATGGTGCCTTTACTTTCCATCACCTGGTCTCTATGATGTTTCTGATGAGGTCTATGAGGTTTTCACTGCTGACGGACCGTTTCCATACACTCCATTGATCCTGGAGCATTAGAGGCCATACTAACCAACCATATAGCCACGGGGTCACACACATATCTATTAAGCACAAATATCCTAGTAATGTGAAAACAGGAAGAAACCTCCCTCTCTTCTGGTACAACTTAATTTTTCACCTTTTTCTACAACCTGCATTTGTGGTTTATGTGTTCCACATGGTTTTTCTGGATACTTTTGTACGTCTTTGCAGAGTTTTTGTGGAAGTTTGGTGGATTTGTTTACTTTGAGAGTCCAAAATAGTCCTGAAGAAAGCAGCTTTTTAAAGGTAAACAAAATGCTAGCTTTTCAGCTAAACCCATTTGAGTCCCCACAGTTGCAGCACAGAGGAGGCGTCACAAGAGGAGCTACAGGAAACAAGTAAGGGACAAACGAGGAGATGGTGAAAGAGGACGGAGGAGGAGCTGACCAGTGAAGGACAACACGCTCTGAAACAGGGGCAAACCCAGGAGGCGGAGCACCGTTTCGGAGGATCAGAGGAGACGGAGGGCAGCCAGCCAGGTTTCTTCTGAGCGCTACAGTTCCCCCGACCTCCAAGGTCATGCGGGTCAGCCACAGCAGCTCAGGACTAACACCTGAATACTATTTCGTTGTACGCTTGTACAATGACAATAAAGCACTTACTTATCTAGCACCGTTTCGGAGGATCAGAGGAGACGGAGGGCAGCCAGCCAGGTTTCTTCTGAGCGCTACAGTTCCCCCGACCTCCAAGGTCATGCGGGTCAGCCACAGCAGCTCAGGACTAACACCTGAATACTATTTCGTTGTACGCTTGTACAATGACAATAAAGCACTTACTTATCTAGGTTGTATTTTTTGCATAAAAGGTTTCATAGAGCTGACTCTTAAAGTTTTTTTTTCTTTTTTCTCTCTGGTTTACTCACCTTTCAGGCAGCTGCCATCTAGCATCCTTAAACATCACTCTGTGCCTATGACCTCTCAGTTTAGCCTGGTCTCTCTTATTAGTTCTAAAACACTAGTACTAGCACTTTTCAGTGCTCTGCACTGGCTGCACTGGCTTCCTGTCACTCAGAGAATAGAATTTAAAACAGCTCTGCTTGTGTACAAGTCGTTTCATGGTTTAGCACCAAAGTACATCTCTGACATGTTAGAGCCGTATGAACCATCTCGGGCCCTGAGAACTTCAGGGAGGGGTCTCCTGGTGGTTCCCAGAGTCAGGACTAAACACGGTGAGGCTGCGTTTCAGTTTCATGCAGCTAAAATCTGGAACAGTCTTCACGAGGATGTGAGACAGGCCTCAACTCTGACAATGTTCAAATCCAGGCTGAAAACAGCTCTTTTTACCCGAGCATATGAAAACTGAAAGTATTTTATCTGCACTCTTGCCTTTTACTGTCATTGATACATTTTTATGTTGATGTTTTAATAATTGATTTGATCTGTTTTCTTGTAATTTTATGCAACTGTGAAGCACTTTGAATTGCCTTGTGTATGAATTGTGCTCTACAAATAAACTTGCCTTGCCTTGCCTTCAGCCTATACGTCTCATACAATGCCAGGGAATTGTGTCATTGCCAGCTCCATTAACATTGCCATTTCTTCAGGCTTTCTTTTCCGGAAAATAACTCTATGACCCATGTTTCTGAATATAGTCACAATTATAAGAAGAAAAAAGTGCCTGCTTTTGCCCTCAGAGACACGTAGTGAGCTTTTATAAAATCTAAATACTGGAAACAAAATAAGCCAGTCTCTAATAAGCCTTGACCGAGATTTCATTGCCAGTAGAAGGATCCACAAACTAGGAATTTTCTTTAGTTCATCGGTGCAACATGAAACATAAATTAGCAATGTGAAAAATAATACGATTATACATGAATGCATATAAATAAATACACTTGGATAATTAAAATAGATCAAGATAAAGTGAGATGAATGACAGCATATTTAGACTTGATAACAAACACGTTAAAGCTGACAAAAATAAACATTTTTGTTTTAATTTACCGTGCAGTGGTATTGCAGAGCAATACTGTTCAGTGTGTCTCCCTCCTGGATGTCTCTGACCAGATAAATGATATCATCCATTTTTTCTCGCGATGTGCTCCTACGCAGTCTCTCTCGACCCCGGGGCCGCAGTTCGTAACTCTCACCATCTTCCTCGGACAGATCGTTCTCTGAGCAGCTGTTGGTGAAGAGGTATGTGTGGCCGCCGATAGAAGGTTGCACCATTGTAGCTGACTGCAGACCATAGGGCTGGCTCCGAGACATTGTTTCTAAATAATAATAATAAAAAAAAAAGGTTAGATTTCCATACATTGATGGTAAACCCTTTGAAATTAACCATTTGTGTGAGTGGACTGCTGTGTCAATCTATAAACAATTTCAACTAAAACCTGATAGTCTAATGTATAAGAATTGTTTCATACGTTGTTTACATTGCTGTGTCAACAGAAATATATACTAATAATTTAACAGCTGTGTTGCATAGTAAGCCTGTCCTCTGCCTTATGAAAAATACATTATTTAATGAAAGAACAATTTATAATAATAATAAGAATTTAACAAAACGTGTGAGTATCTATTGGGACAATGTCATTTCAAGAGATTTGTTTTTGTTTTTTTACAACTTTTATGTAGAAACGTCGTGCTGTTGACGGCTGGTTTCTTGAATATTAAAACATAGTATCAGTAGGCCAGATCATGACAGAGATGATGAAGAGTCAAACTCCTTTATTACATAACTTCAATACCGACTCCACTGTAGTTCCAGATAAGAGACAGAAATGCTGGCTCATAGTACAGGTGTCTACCATATGGTCAAGGTATAGCTAATACATCGTGGTGAATTAAGACAATATAATATAAACAATAATATGCATACACAACGGTCACAGTATTTATATTACTTATACTTTAGAAAGTACACGTCATGAGTTATTAACGTTATTGGCATTAGGTAGAAGTCTTGAGTCTATTTACCTAGTCTTAATATTGATTTAGCGTTGATAATAAATGTGTACAACAACAACAACAACGTAACAATGACAACACAGCAGACCAGAGCGGATGTGGATCGCATTGTTATACTGAAGCTTCGTAATTTGCTTAAGTTAGCAAATCAAAATCAGCCCATGCTAACTAAAGGCTAGCAAGAAAACACCTATGATTTGAAGCTTGTTCGTGTACTTTCATGTTATTACAGGGCAAAGGCGGTATTTGAAACAGGAACATAAGGAATCTCACCTGTTAAACGGACCACTGTTCAGTTAGGAAAGTCGAGAAATATCCATGACTTCAGCGGAATAATTCACAGGCTCGTCTCGCCGCGGAGGCATACGGCGCATACCTGCTACCGCTGCTAACCTCAACTGAGCTGCTACGACCCAGGCCACGTCAACAGACACTGCGTAATGACGTACGAAATGCAGTAACACATTTGAGACATCAGATGGCGCAAGAGGCAACACGTTTTTAGATAAAAATGCACTTTATACTACCTAAAGAAAATCTTTTTTTTCCCTCCCTTTTTTCTTTTTTCTTTATTACTGAGAAAACATAGAAAATCTGTATTTATACTATCAATATATATTTTTAAATACCGTGGGGCCAAGCTAAATTTGCTAAGTTATGTGTATCAGTTATTTCTTCATTCACCTAATACCACCTGAAATCTTTGACCTTCCAAGTACGTACTATCAGATCAAGATCAAATAATAATAATAATAATAATAATAATAATAATAATAATAATAATAATAATAATAATAATAATAATACCCTCCTGGAACCGCCACCTTAACGTGTTGGAGGGGTTTGAGAACCCGAATGATCCTGGGAGCTCTGTTGTCTCGGGCTTCGTGCCCCTGGTAGGGTCTCCCATGGCAAACAGGTTCTAGGTGACGGGTCAGACAAAGAGCGGTTAAGAAGCCCCTTATGAGAGACCAACAGGCCCTGTTAGAACCACGAGGCCGTCCTTCTGTGGACCCACCACCTGCAGGGGGAGCCATAGGGGCTGGTGCAATGTGACGACCGGCAACGGACAAGTGGAAGAAAATGGATGGATGGAATAATAATAATAATAATAATAATAATAATAATAATAATAATAATAATAATAATCAGAATCAGAATCAGAATATTCAGAATAAATTCTATACTGTGCGTCCAAACCAGAGCAACTCCAGGGAAACAGGCATTAATGAAGTCAACTCCGAGAACCACTGGCGCACGCGAAAGAGAGACAGTTCGACTAATTTCCAGTTGGTGGAGCTGTGTCGCGCTTTGTACAACTGAGGAGTGACAAATGGGATTAAAACGTCTAGTCTGATTTGCCAACGCAGAAGGACATGCAGAAGCTCACAGAAGTTGCAGAGTAATTCTTCTTGAGGGAGAGGGAGAGAGAGAGAGAGAGTTGTGGGTAGGTTTACTGTAGCAGGCGCTGACGCTCGCACATGGCCCCAACTGTGCGCGCAACAGCCTGGAGAACTGAGAGAAGCATCAACAAGAAAGTAGCGGGACTCCGTCTGTCTTTCTCATGTCGCGCTCCCTTGAATGATACACGCTGCATCTGATGTCGTTTACTAGGCTGCACTTGCGTCGACAAAAAGCCTTTTTATGTGGATGTTAACTGGACAAACTTGACGGTTTGTGGGGGCGCGCATCGATGGTATCCTTTTCCCCAGAAGTATAGATTCAGTTCGGACAGAGCCAAGCAAGGTGTCAGGTAAGTTCAAATGCGTTGTGTCGTTTCACAAACCGCGTCCTTATATCCACTCAAAGCGCTCAGCTCAGTTCAGCACCTCGTGTAAATAGTACAGGATGCTAAAGTTTAGGGTCGTTTGGAGGATGCCTGATGTTGACCCACACACAGCCTCGCCTGCTTAGTCCATTGTTAAAGTTATTCAATGAGAGCTTTCTGTGAAAGCTGACCAGACAGCCTAAATAGCTTTAAACATTTAAGACAACGCTACACCAGTTTCATACCTACAGCGCTCTCGGCCTAACTATTTTCATCAATTAGAAAATGATTACGTTGGTGACCATTGCTAATTTCTTTGTGTCCTATGCCAATGCCCCCGTTTTTGTTTGGTAATATAATTGGTGATATAATTGCAAAGCCTAAATATTGATTCGGCGTGATCGGTAAATGAATGGCCGGGCAGCCCATTGAAGACGAAGACAAACGCTTCCATGGTTACAGGCAGGATCTCCAGCGTGATTACTGCGCTTTGTCTGCAGGTTTCTCTCTCCCACTGAAATAAAACAACAACTCCGAGGAGACCGCCACACATGCTGGGCTGTGGACAGCAGCCCCTAAAGACTCCCTTGCTAATCTATAGGCTTACTCCAGACATAAGTAATCTTGGCACACTTTGAGTTGCGCGCATGTGCTGCAACTGTTAAATGAAAGACTGTTGCTGCCTGTAGCTGCTTTGTCCTCCAGTTTCTCCGCGTTTTACTGCGCATTCATTTACACGCGGACTGGACAAAGTTTGCAAGTGAATAATTAATCAATTTGTCTGCCATATTGGTCACCTTCTATTCAACATAAAGACACAGTCAGCATCTCACTCTTGCACCTCTCTTTTGTTGTCTTATCTGAAAAACAGCAGCAGTGAAAACCCCTTTCAATAAGAGGAAGGGAGGGAATTGCATTAGTGTTCATCACTGTATTACACCTGCTTCTCCATCACGTCTACATTTCCTGTTTGACAAATGATAATTAGTCTACCTCAGGCATAGCTCTAATGAATGTTGTTTACAAATGTTGTTTTAAAGATTACACATCAATCTTTAAAAATGCTTTGTAATATATTCGGTCATAGGTCATAATACTGACTCACAACATCAATTTGTCTCTCCAGTGTTCTCAAAGATTTGGATGGCCCAGAGCACTTTGCTCAGAGCTGGGGTCTTTTGTCTGTCTGTGTTTATGTCATTGCCTTGCAGGGGTCAGCCCAGTCGCCTGTGTGGGGGGCTGAGTGTGATTCACGGGGCGGAAACTGTTTTACTGCCTGCCTCTCACTGCTTCTGTCTCACCTCCTAATGTTTCTCACTACAAATACAAGTACTGCCATAGACTGCACACTTCTGATGCTCATGTTTCTTGTTGAGCATGAGTTGAGATGAATGACTTCTTGGTGATATGGAGCGAGGTGAACCCTGAAGCCATGACTGTGTGTGTGCACTTGACTGCAACAGGAGGAGCATGTGCAGCAGATGTGTCTGTGTGCACTTCTTGTAAAGTGACCAGCTCTTTGCCCTTGATGTGGCCTATTGGGGCTGGATTCTAAAAAAAAAAAAATATCCAGCCACGATTTGTAGCTCGTGCAGTTGATAATGGAGTGCATTTTTGCATGTCTTTGTAAAAGTAATCGTATTCTTTTCTTATGAACTTGTTATTAGCCTGTAGTGCTTTCTTCGTGTTTTCAGGACGATTGTTATAGATTCTTCTTCATAATATATATGTAAACAAATTGGCGACTGCCTGCACTGTAGTTGCTGGGCCAGGACAGTGGTGTGGCTTCACTGATCACTATGAGGTCTGTGTAGTGACAGAGCGGCTCTGGGCCCCAGGAGGCTTCTGTTGGTCTTGACCTCTCTTATGTAGGACACAGCCACATTGTTGTCATCAGACGCTGCTGTGAGACCACCTGCAGATTTTTTTAAACGACCTATGACCTCTAGTGATGTTTATGAAGCGTAAGATCTGATTTCACTTACTGTAAGGATAGAATTAACATTCTGTTTGTGACTAGTAAAGCTTTTTCATGTGACTTTTAATCACTTTAATGCACTTCCATTTCTTTATTTCCCCCCTCTCTTGTTGTGCACCAACTTTTTTATTGGATGGTGGTGCTGGCTGCAGTTGAAAAACGCAAAGTGATAAGTTTCAAATTGCATTTGTAATTTAAACCCATCACAATCTAACACAAGGTAACACCACGAGAACAATGTAAACCTTTTTACTTTAGAACATATTATTTACTTTGACATACCCTCACACAGTGATTTACATGTCACTGCCTTTATTCTACCAGCTGGCCTTCAGTTTTCTATTGCTTTTATGTGTTCATGGTGTTCTTTCACACCTACTGTACTAAAGATGTGTGTGTCCTCGCTCAAAAAGAAGCGAGCGTAGGATAGTTTGGATTCTGCAAGAGAAAAGCCCAACATGCCAAAAAGAAGGGATTGAGATCTAGCCATGTTTAAAATGCACACAAATACAAAGGAGAGCATGAGGACACAAAAGCTCGCTCGTTGTATGCTGGTCAGTGAATCGTAAAAGTCCAGCTTCTTCTTGAGTGAAAATACGCCCCCGTTCTGGTTTGTCTCTTTTGAAATGCAATTAGCATTTCATCCAGGCCCAACTGGTTACATGCAATGAAGTAATGCCCTTTCTAATTTGGTCCTTTGGTCTGTGAGGCACTGAAGAACTCCAGCTCATTTAATGGTCCAAAAGTGCCTCTCAGTTCGTCTGCATTTCTGCTATACAGGCTAATCAGTCAGGCAGGATACAAAGAAAACTCCATTGGAAACATGTCTTTGTAAGCTCCTGACTACCCTCGATTTTATGAAAAACTTTAAGCTGATCCAGTTGTAACAATACTAGACAATAAGGATTGTCAGGCAGCCCGATGTTGTGTTTTATGTGACAAAAAGGCTGCATTCATTTGTTTGTATATGACACTCGCTTATGAATAATTTCAACATTTTATTTGACAGAACAAAATAAATTATGTACAGTAGATAAAATAAAATCTCCATGTTACATAGTAGTTAGGCTGATAAAATCGTGTCAATTTTTGTCATTTTGTCATTTAAGGGTCTTTTTTAAGTGGAGTTATTTGGCAGCAATAATAAGGTACAGTTCTTTCTAAAGTAGCTGACTAACACAGCTTTCTCTGATGTTATGCACCTCTCTTAATAGTTTTTAGCTTCTATTTTGTCCCTCTAAATTGTAAGAACATTCACCAATCTAAAAATAAATTGCCAAAACAAGGAAAGTAATATTTAAAGTACAATTACGTATTTTGAGTTGACCCAGAGTGGCAGCCGTGGCTTGGGGACTCATGGTGGTTTCGAAGGTACCGTATAGTCCCATACACAGAGACAAGAAGTCTACTTACAGTTTTTTTTTACAAATTGGGTGCGTTTTAGCTTCTTTAGAAAGGCTTGGTCATTACTTTCCACTACAAACACAGAGCTCTGGCAAAAGGCTTCATTTCATCTATCCATGGTGACACGTGGAAATAATAGAAGAGTATAAGTTCCTGGGGATTTTAAGTGACCATAAGCTGATGTTCGCTTTCAACACAAGTGAGACTGTCAAAAAGTGCCAGCAGAGACAGTATCTCCTGAGGAAGCTTAATTTCTTCAGTGTCAGCAAACATATCATGTCCTTCTTCAACTAATTTCTAGAGAGCACACTAACATTCTCCTATATCTGCTGGTACTACTCCATCTCCTTACAGTATAAAAGCTGACTGCATAATGTTAGGGTTTTGCCTTGGTGAGAACTCTCTCCTCCTAGTGTGATCAGCAGATGGTGAGGAAAGGTACTCAGATCCCCCAGGGTCCATCACATCCTCTGTTTGCAGAGTTCTCCTGACTCCCGTCGGGACACCGACTGTGTTATCCTGGTTGTGGAACATAGAGGGGGAAGGATACGTTTGTTCCAAGGGCTGTCATTCTGCTCAGTTAAACTGCCCTGTGCCAGGGTCAGCTGACCCTGCCGGAAGAGTCCCACTGATGAACTGCTGCACTTTAATTATTTGACCAAATCATGACTAAAGCTAAAAATACAAAATGTAAGTTTGTTGTCAAAATGAACACTGATCCATGGTTGGAGATTTTATGTGTTTTTGCTTTTAGGAAGTAAGCATACCAGGACCACTCTTATATTAGTGGATTGTAATGACAGAGCAGAAGAGTTGCAGAGCATTTGTGGCCAGTCTGGCTCTACATCATTGTCCTGAGCTGTAAGATTGATAAATGAGCTCCCACTTCAGGCCTCCCAGACTCCAACTCCTACATGTGTGTGTATGGATGTGTGTGAGCTCGTCTGCCAAATATCACCGCAAGTTACTCACAGTCACTAAGGGCGTCTCTGGAGCAGGGAAGCCTCAGGGCAGGAGTGCCGCACGGGAAAGCCCTTGATAAGAGGCTGTAATTAAACACTGTCACAACCAAAAGGGAAGTAAATGTATATATTTACTCTTTTATAAATGTGGTGAATTTTGGCAAACTGTAGTCATGAAGTTTATTTAACCCATTTGTATAGTGAGCTACCCATTAGCAACATATTGTTCCCTATGTCTAATGTAGTTGTCCAAAGTAGATCCTTATTGGGATTTGGGTTTGGAGACTTTCTAGGAACAAGGGTCTCACTTCTCTGAAAGCCAGATTATTACGCCTGCAGTAGACTGTGTGAATCAGCTGTCATGACACTTTCTATAAAGTGAATCCCACACACTTACAAGGATTCTTCAAATGTAAAGTCTTAGGTAGACAGTGAATTATTGATGTTGAAGATTACGACTGAGGGGGAAACTCTAGAGGCATCAGCAGTGAGCACTGACCCCAGGAGCAGCCCTGTAACCAGACACTGCCTCGACACCTCTGATAGACCAGTGCAAAAGAGTTTTTGTGAACCACGATCCTAACACCATTTATAAAGGACCGGCAGGTGATGACGGTTAAAGCAACACCAGAGAAGAGCTTTTGTCATCGCCCGGACTTGTCATTGTGCTTCTCGGGTTTGCCTCTGCTAGGAAGGCTGCTTTGTCAAGTGCTATGACTATCACTGAGATATTGGTCTTGTTTGAAAGCAAAAGTGGCAGCTATTTTTTTGTCCTGTTTTCTTGCTCTTTTACTTGCAGTATTAAACACCCCGTGTATGTGTCAGTTCAAGAATGTTGTCCCAAGGTTGGGTCTCTGTCCCAGTCCTACCACTGTCAGAGGTCTAAGCCAGGCCCTCTTTGACCTTTTTGATGCAGCAGACAGATTCTTGATGCCTCTATCATCCCTGGGGTGTGTCTGACACAGGACATGACACTTCAAACACTCACTGAAGATTGTCCTGCCAATGATACAGACTTGTGCCATTTTTTATACATGACATCTGTTTGTGTCTTTGCCAGTTGCAATGTGTTATAGCTCAGTTGAGCCTGTGCAACTCTTATAGCATAATAAGGGTGACTCATGGTCATTACAAAAGACCTACGTAGGCAGACTTTTATTAACCTTTAACTGACTGAGAAATAGCCCTGCAGCAGTTGTTGCTTCTCGCTCGGATGCCATGTACCCAGATGTAGATACAATCAGGTGCACCTTGATCCACAAAAGTGGATTTGTGCTTTGTAAGGCCAGAGGATCAAACGCAGGACGTCTTTCTATTTCACTTAGGCTTTTATCGCTTTGTGCAAAACTTTCTCAGTCTCAAAGAGGAGCATGGTGAATAACAGGATTTACGTAGCTCTGCCCTCTGCTCTTTGTCCAGTGACAGACACACCTCTTTTTCCCTTGGCCTCAGAGTCTCAGTCCCCCGCTCCAAATCCAAATCCCTTTTTGATGGGCTTCCCAGCCGCACACTGTTGGTATATGATGTCACAAACTTTCACCTTCCTACGACTTTAAAACAAGATACTGCAATGTCTTTGGTCTTTAAAGGCTACAGGTGGCGTAGTGGTAAAGTCTTATGCCTGACATGAAGAAGGATATGGGTTCGATCCAGACCGGGCCTGTCTGTGTGTAGTTTGTATGTTCTTCCCATGTTTGCGTCAAGATGCTCCAGTTTCCCCTACCTCTAATAAATAGGCCAGGATGTTGTGCGAGTGTTTGACAACGGTAATGATCCTATGGCTACAATCTGGCACACCATGTTTACATGCACGAGTCTCAAGAGTGTTTATCAACATCCACTGTCTCAAATAAATCCTTATTAATCATAGATATAACGTCTATAGAGAATAAAGTGAGAACTGAATTGCCAAAACCTAGATCGCTTTTAAAGTCATCTTATTTTTAAAGTCAGATCTTCCTGCGTACTTATAAAAAACCTGCAAATAGAATGACTTCATTCACTATGGCAGCTGACGCTCTCTGTTAACCTTGTAATTATTAGTGGGAAGCTGACGCACTATGCAACATGCAGCTTGTGAATGGGATGGTACAGTCCACAGAAGTAGGAAGCCTGATCCAGATTAAACTTTATCTACTACTTACTACTTTCGACTACCTCTGATGAATATAATTTGGATATAACCAGCAAATTTTTTTAAATCTATTGCATGATTAACACACTGTGTAATATTATGTGTTGTTTTATATAGGAATGCTTCCTGTCCTCCTGCTTCCTGGACTGATCCTGGCTCTGTCCATCCCTGGCTCTACATCAGCATCAGCTACACTCAAGTTCCTGGAGGAGACAGTGAAGGTTGTCAACGAGAGTTCAGACAGTGTGATCAGACTGACTGTGGGGAGGGAGGGTGACCCTGTAAATGTCACTGCCTTGGTTCGGGTAAGACCAGCATCCTGTCGATTAGTTAATGTGAAGTGTGTCCTCGGTTAATCTGTACTTTTTTGTTGTTTTTTATAGTTAGAGGGAGAAGATACAGGGGATTTTGTTGACACAGAGCGTCCAGTCATTTTGACAGCCAGTGAATCGAGAAAAATAATCTTCATTTCTGTAAAAAACGATGATCTCCCAGAAGCAGACGAGACATTTACATTTATACTTGACGTACAGGTGAGTGCTCATGGGATAATCCTACATAATAGTTTTTAGATGGTGTATCATGCATCGTTACTGATTTATGTTATTAAACACGGACTGATACATTTTGAAATATTTCAACATAAAAAAGTGAACATTGGATTGCATTTTTGTACGCCTGCACATGGGCACCAGGCCACAAGCGGCTGTTGTGTGTGCTGTTGTCATTTTGTGTCAATTCTATGTTGATTTTTCTCATGGTTTTCGGGTGTTTCCATAACAACCCGAAATTCCTTAGACCCTGAAACAATCTCTCCATGGCTTCAAGTCTTTAGCTGTCAATGTTGATTAATGAGTGTATGATCTTTGTCTATATAACTTTTGACATTGACGACACAAAGCTCTGCCATTGAATGAACTGAACAAATGAACAATGCGTGTTTTTGTAAGATTTCTACATTTCAGAGGCAGTCAAAAGCTCATTTAACTAAAGGATGTCCTATCAACTTGCTAAAGACAGTCTTCATGTGCACTTCTAGGCATGCTAAGAGTAGTTTTCATTGTTCACTAAATCTTTCTCAGAAAATGCCATATTCTGTACACAGTTGCTTAAAAGTCACTGAAAGCTCCCTGAGAATGTACGTTTATAGAGACTTTGTGCCAATTCAGAGAACACAATACAAATCCTGAAGAGGGGTCCTGCTGAGAGGCGCACTTGATAAATAACTGAGCTGTGACCAGTACTTCCTGTCTTTGTACTGTCCCATCAGGGCTCCTCAGTGGGGCAGATTGTTTTTGGCTGGATAATTCACTTCAATGTGACAAAGTGCTTAGTTTGTATGTTTCAGAAAACAATTGTTTGAACAATCTATTATTGAACATAATTTTTAAGAGGCTTTCTTATCCTTTCTTATGGACGATAGAGCCAGTTTTAACAAGTTTTGTTTCATCAGCCATCGTCATTCTCAACAAGTTTCACTAATTTATTTGTCATAGGTTGTTTAATTTTATTTGTGTTGTCTGTGCACCCTTTTGGGTTGAATATTAAATGTTGTGGTGTTGACATGACAGTCTGTCAATAAATAATCTATCTAATTGTTAGAATCTTACCCTTTTAAGAGTTTATAGTTAACTTCCTCAACATAAATATTTGTTAAAAAAAAAAGAGAAGAAATCAAGAAATGCATTTAACATTGTGGAATATAATATTGCTTTTTTCTATTTATTTGTATTATATATGCCTAGTGCCTACCATTGTTATTGTTTTTAGGACTCCTCAAATGGTGTTACAGTGGGGCAACCCAATAAAGCAACGATCACCATTCTGTCTAATGACAATGCCTTTGGAATAATATCCTTCAATTCTGTAAGCACATTTTAGTTCTATTTAATGCACACTCAACAGTAACATCATTTAGGAAAATGTCAAATTGTGTGTCACTTTATCTCAGACCGAAGAAATAGTCGTCAGTGAAACAAAAGGCAGAGACCTCAGTGTGCCTGTGACACTCATACGAGAAAAGGGAACATATGGCACAGTGACTGTTTCGTTTGAGGTGAGACACAAGACTTTATCATTTTATGATTTTACACTGTGAATGTTTATTTATATATAACATTTTTCATATTGTTATTGTTAACATGATAAAAAATCTAAATTTTTTTCAGATTACTGGAGGTCCCAACTCTGCCAGTGATGATTTAAATCCAGACCGAGGAAACATCACTATCCCAGTGGGACGCTCCTCTGTGCAATTCATTATTCTGATTAAAGATGATCAGGTAGAACCTGCAGACACATTTAAAATGTCCGATATGTTTTACATTGTGTCTGCTATTAACCATTATGTCTGTCTCTATGTTGTAGATCCCTGAGAACGATGAGGTGTTTCTGGTCAGGCTCACAGGTGTGGCAGGGGGCGCACTCTTGAGACCTGATGCCAGCACTGTCCAGTTGAGGATTTTGCGTAACGACAGTCCTCTGCGTTTTTCACACACAATTTTGTCCGTCCCAGAGTCAGCTGGAGTGATTGTCCTCAACGTCACACGGGGACAACTTACAGAGGATGGCCCACCTGTCGGTACCTTTGACTCACAGGTAAGATTTTAGCTTTTACTAATAAAGAAAATATCTATACATTATTTAACTAAACATATGTTCATCTTCAGGTATCTATTGATTACATGGTGGTACAAGGCGGTGCCACCCTCGGTCTTGATTTCATTGACCTGCAGCCCATGAGAACCCTGACATTTGCACCTTTCGTCAACAAAACAAGTCTACGGTTCAATATTAGCGATGACTCGGATCCAGAAATCGCTGAATCCTTCCGTATTATATTGTTGGAAGACACTATCACAGGAGACGCGGTTTTAGTCGCACCCACTGAGGCTCATGTCACTATTGAGCCCAATGACAAAGCTTTTGGAGTTTTGTCACTCAGCAGCAGCGTCGTAATCCAGCCACTAATTATCGATGAAGACCTCACATCAAGGTAGATACAACAAAAAAGCTATGTAAATACAATGCAATATGTCAACTCATTTTCAATATTTCATAGATTTGAAGGGATTGTCATTGTAAGAAATGGAGGCAGCTTTGGTAACGTGTCAGTCAACTGGACGGTGAGCAGAAACTCCAGCTCTCGTGTCCCTTTATCCGACGATTTGGGGCCTGATTCTGGGACTGCGAGATTCGCTGCTGGACAAGTTACAGCCGTGGTGCCTTTGAACATTGTGGACGACGATGTTCCTGAAGAGGCCGAGGCGTTTGTGTTCAAGTTACTGCCAATTTCTGTCACTGGAAATGCAGAAGTGGATGAACCAATGGAGGTAGGCATGTCGTTTCAGTATATCTCACCCTCCTTTAATTCTGGGTTAGTCAAGATTGAGACCATTGGACTGGCTGTAGTTTTGCCCCCTTGGATTTTCTTTACAAAACCTTATGCATTCCAGTTTTTAATTCACAATTGTCAGGTAAAACGTTTAGATTTTTCTGTAGCGGAGCGCTGTACGATTAAACAAATAATAAAAAGGGGGCTGCAGCGGCATGTGCTCCGTGGACTGCTCTCTGTAAGGTATAGAAACAAGCTTCACACATGATAAAAACGTTTTGTGGGCGATGCTTCAAAGTGGAGGAAACAGACATGCTTTGTGCGTGTGCATGTGGATGTGTGGGTGATGCAGTTTTATAGTTTTATTGAATCCCCATGTGGCAATTGCTGTGTGTGAAGATGTGGGCCGATCTGAGTCCTACTGATTAATTATAATAGCCTGGGATCGAGTGTGGCTTTAGTTAAACATACCGCCTCAGTTTGTCTGATCTGTTAGCAATATGTGCAGCAGGTGATGGTGACAAGAATGTTGCTCAATAGCATGTATAGCTTTGTGTTTGGGCCACTGGCTATTACCACCTAAAATATAATAGTAATGCTTAAGATTATGTGCCTTAAATTAGGCTTCTGACTCTCAGTCTCAGCTGGTCTATTCTTGTTTTAGTATGTATTTTAAGTTGCCATAATAAACACTTTGTAACAGGAAAACAGGATACAAGCGAAACCCCAAAGTGCGTTGATGGAAAGTCTGATATATTATTACCCGGGTAAAAATAAAGCTGTCTCTCTTTTATGCGACGACGCAAGTTTTTTTTTTATTAAAGCCCAGTGCACAATAATACAACATTTGTTTTCTTTTAGATGTATTTGTTACCACTTTTTTGTATTTTTCCTGCAGGTGGTATTTTACATTCAAGACAGCGATGAAGTCTATGGCTTTTTTCAATTTGATCCAAACAAAGAGCAGACGATCCAGAGCCAGCCTGAGGAGCGCTTCTTGTCTCTGAACTTCTTGCGTGGTGGTGGGACTTTAGCCGATGTTTCCTTGTCTCTCACTGCCCTCTACATTCCTGCCGGCCCCATAGACCCAGCTCGGGCTCGAGACCAAGTTCTGAATGTAAGCAGGACCGTTAATGTTGTCTTCTCCAGTGAGCGGGAGGTCCATGTCACTGTGCCAATCCGGAAGGACGCTTTCCTGCAGAACGGAGCTCACTTTTTGATCAAGGTGACAAAGAAGTTCATTATGAGTGTTAATGGTAGCTTTTCTTAGGGGAGGGCGATATGGGAGGATAACTCTTTGGAGAGCTCGTAAAATTGTGGTCAATGCTTATTTAAGATATCTAAACACAAACGCGTTCTGTTTCTCAGCCCACGCTCCGTCTGGTCAGCCTTTGCCATACTTTGAGAGTGGCAGGATTTAATCAATAACCGTGAGATTTAAACCCTCACAAGAAGAAGAAAGCTTTAGTTACCTGATAAAGCCAGTGTAATGAGTTGGGTCGAGATCGTGATCTCCGCTCTAATATATATGTTTTGCCATTCTTCGCTTGTCTAACCCTTCATTTAGACGTGCAACACTTTGAAGTAAGTGCTACCCAAAGTACCACTCTAGGCCGAAGTACCTAATTAGGATGTGTGACCCATTGGCACAAAAAACTGGCATCTAGCTATAGGAACAGCCTGTTGAATAGTTTAAACTAACAACATCTGACTTCTGTGTCAGTTCATATTGTACGTTCAAGGTTAACAAGGTTGTTTTCTTCTTTAGCTGGACTCATTGGAGTTGGTGGACATTAAACCTCTTATAGCATCTAAAACCCCAAGATTTGAAGGACCACTCAATGTGTCTCTGACTGTTACATCAGACATCGCCAATGGGGAGATTGGCTTTTTAAGTAACAGCACTGTGGACGTGTATGAACCAGAAGACAGAAACAGTAGCACGGTAAGATCTTTTCATGTAGACAGATACAAATGATGTAAACCCGGACAATAACAACGCAGACAACATACTGTAGACCTCTGCCATGGCATTGATCATCATGTAATGATAATGATACTGTGCCAAGATCTGAATTTAAAACGAGTTCATGAATGTATTAATTTAGCGTCATTTGCCACAGTTTCTGGTATTCCTACTCTCTGTGTATTATTTCTATTTTTCCTAACCTTGAATAATGTTTTGTCCAAAATATTTGAATTATATTTTACAATTATAAATACATTTATATTTATAAGATTCTTGAATCTTGAATCTTGAATATTTTACATATGAACATCGAGGAAAGAGCTGTTAGTTGTGAGCAATACTGATCTTCAAATTCACATTCCCTTAAAGATAACCCTTCCTCTACGTCGTGATGGGACGGACGGTAAAGCTGAGGTTTTTTGGAGTCTCCGTCCCATCGGTGCCAATGCCAAGGATGTTACCGCCAGCGATCTACAACCCTTCAATGGCACTGTTGTCTTCCAATCTGGACAAAGCGATGCCTCAATCAACTTGACTATTTTTGCTGATGACATCCCTGAAGTGAATGAGACACTGCTGATCACCCTTGATAGGTATGAAGACTACACTTGAAAGTATACAAGTCAGAAAGTGATTTGACCAGTGAGAGGTTGACATGCACAGATGTTGTTGTTGTTGTATTGGAGCCAGGGCGTAATTGTGATGGCTAGACTCCTTTGCTACAGCCATGTGTTCCTGGTCCATAGTAGTCAGTGTCTATCATAAAGTTCATTTGAAAAATGAGCTACTAGAACTATTGTTATAATTATACCACAGCTAAATACACAGTGCTTATTATGCTTTTTGGTGGGTGAGGTCATTTGTTATGCTCTGAAGTGAATGCCAGCTTTCTCTCCCTCGTACCCCTTTGTAGGGTGGAGGCTGCACGCTTCACAGTGTACTTTGGGTAAGTGCAGATTGAGGGGGACCCGCTTCTTTTATGCGGTGTGAATTGAGACTTTGTTTTGCCGAGAAGGGCCCACTTCAAGAGCTGTGTTTGCTGTGGGGAAGGGGCAATGGGGATGGTGTGTGAAAATCTTTTTTTCCCAAAGAGAGCGGCTTATGGTTTGTTCCTTTGTCTGTGTTATGACATCTTTTGCTTGCATTGTTTCTATGTTTTTGAGGATTTGTTTTGCATTTTTTTCTACACACAATAGCCTGGCATCTTGATTGACACGTTAATGAAAGTGGATTTAGCAGCAGGACCTCTCCATGTGAATTGAGGAATGCATTGACCATTTTAAATTAACATGGCTCTGTTCCCATAACATTATATCTGGTGTGGTATTGACGGTAAAATGATGGTCCACGTTTTCCTGTGTCTTAGGACCAATGTTGAAAATCAGATCCTCAAATCTGGGTTCACCAGCAGAGAAATCGTCATTATTGAGAATGATGATCCAGGAGGCGTTTTTGAGTTTTCTGAGTTTTCTAAAGGTCCATGGATAATTAACGTAAGCAAACATTTATGAGGTGACTTTGTCTAATATGTCTCTGTGCTTCAATTTAAATGTTTCCAAGTTTCTGTTCACTTTAGGAGGGTGGGATTGTGGATCTTCTCGTGGTCCGAACCCAGGGCCTTCTGCTGCAAAAGTTTGTGGACTATTCGGTCATCTCGCTCCATCAGTCAGACAGTACTTCGGTGATAACCACAGAGTTTTATGGTTCTGTCGGCACATTGGTGTTTAATCCAGGGGAAAGAGAGCTCCATGTGCCGCTCATATCAAAAGCTGATGGTATCCCAGAGGTTAGACATGCATCGTTAAACCCACATTTCTATATCGATTACACATTTAACATGTTTCCTGCTTTTCTACTCCTTTGTTTACAGCTTGAGGAGATTTTTTCAGTCAGACTTAGCAACATGTCTCTCAGTCGCCTAGGCAACCGCACAGAGGTCAATATCACGGTGCGGCGTAACGATGACCCTTTTGGGGTCATTGAGTTCATCAGCCCAAACCAGACTGTGTCCATCGATGAGAGCAAAGGCAGCAACATTCATGGGGGTTGGTAGAAACTTCAAGTCAGAATCTGAATAATTCACTGATATACAGGTGTGAATATCGTTAAAAAGTGCATTCATTTATTTTATTCAACTTTAACTGTGAAACTAATGAAATTGTGAAATTATATAGTAATATAATATATAGCCTTTATTTGTTATAATTTTGATTATTATGGCTCGGCTTGTAAAAACCTCATAAAATTATCATCAAAATTATAACAAATAAAGGCTTGACATATGTTACTTTGCATATGATCAGTCTCTATCATATATTAGTTTTACAGTTAAAGTTGAATTACAGAAATAGATTAACTTTTGAACGATATTCTAAATTTCACATTAAAATGTGATGGTCATAATAAATATTATTAATAATATTGTTAATTTGTATGAATTATTTCGTATTTATGCTTACAGGGGTTTACCCTGTTATTAGAAATAAGGGTAGTTTTGGAGAGGTTTCTGTGTCCTGGTCAATTGAACCAGCCTTTACAGAAGACGTCAGTCCCACTGAAGGCAGCATAACATTTATGGATGGAGAGTATCTGAAAAACCTCTCACTCTTCTCTGTGCCAGATGAGGTAAACATTAAAACATTTATATATCCATGTTGTACTATAGGTTTTATGCTGTAATTTTATTTGATCTCAGGTACCAGAAGATGTGGAGAATTTCACCATTACCCTATTTACCGCCACAGGTGGAGCAAGAGTTGGTAACTTCCTCAAAGCCAACCTTTTGATTAATAAGAATGATGACCCTATTTATTTCACCGGTAAGCACAATATGGTATTGTATAAAGGTTATTGTGTTAATACCTATGTGGCCTGCATTGCTTGAATTACTACTTATATAACTGCACTCCTCTGATCTCTGTAGTTTCAAGTAATGCTTTATTTGGTTGATTTTTGAACAGTTACAAAAAAATGACTTTTGTTCTTCTCACCTCAGAGCCCGTGTTTGTGCGAGTTGAAGAAGGTGGTACGGTCAACGTCACTGTTTTCAGGGCTGGGCCAGCAGATTATGTGACCACTGTTACGTTTATTGTGGACTACGGTGATGCCTCCCCAGAGGACCTTACACTGATGAATAATGACACATTGCTGATATTCCACATTGGTGAAAGAGAGAAGATCATTTCAGTGGCAGTCAAAGAGGACGACATCCCGGAGGACAATGAGCACTTTTACATTATCCTACACAATGCTACAGGTCAGCTTTAGTCTGATTTTTTTTTACATTTGAGTATGTTTCTGTGGCAGTTTGCTTCACTACGAGCCTTATCACTGGTGTTGTGTTTCAGATACACAAATTAAAAGCTAATAAGCCCCGAGCACTTTAAATAGTAGAATCTAGACATTGTAGGACTCAAAGACGGGCCACTTCATTGCTCTCTCTGTTTACTGAATGCCATAGAATCGGGTGAGGATGAGGAGCTCAATTTAGGGTTTGCCAAGGAATTGCTTTAGACACACAATCTGGCCCAAGTCATTAAATCCCATGTTAGAAGTCAGTCACGCTGCCAAGAACCCGGGTTTAACTTCTTTTAATTAAGGTTGTTGAGCACATGGATTTTTTTTTTTAATAAAATTTTGCACCAACAAGATTGATGTCATAGCAATACATACCCGTGATAAAATGATAAACTTTAGTTATAGTCTCTTATGCTTGTTTTGTTTGTTTGCTTTAGTCAAGAGTGTGTGAAAGAATTCTGAGTAGTTGTCCATCCATCCATTTTCTTCCACTTGTCCGTTGCCGGGTCGTGGGGGAAGCTGTTGGAGCTGCCCAAATCACATTGCACCAGCCCTTATGGCTCCTCCTGCAGGTGGTGGGTCCACAGAAGGACGGCCTCATGGTTCTAACCGGGCCTGTTGGTCTCTCATAAGGGGCTTCTGAACCGCTCTTTGTCTGACCCGTCACCTAGGACCTGTTTGCCATGGGAAACCCTACCAGGGGCACAAAGCCCCCAACAAGAGAGCTCCCAGGATCCTTTGGGCGCTCAAACCCCTCCACCACGTTAAGGTGGCGGTTCCAGGAGGGGTCTGAGTAGTTGTAGTTGTCATAAATGCCAATAATGCATTAATTAAATCTAAAAGTGTTACACATTCATTTTACATGGCTTCAGAGAACTTTTAGAAAATGTACAAATGATCTGACTTGTTGCTGGGGTGGTATATTTTGGGGAGTTTAGTTTTCATGATTAATATCTGTAAATGTAGGCATAGTTCTAGTCCTCATTACACAATAACACAAGGTCATTTCACATTTGGTCAACGTGTATGCTTGTAATAATGAAAAACCTGTCTATATGCAGGTGAAGCTGTTGTGTACGGAGCAGATACAGCCACTGTTGTGATCACAGCCAACGACGATGCCAATGGGATTTTCTCCCTGGAATCCTTCTCAAAATCGGTCCAGGAGGGATCTACAAATAGCTTTTAGTACGTTTTATTTGTATTAAATCAACAGTGTGCTTAGTGTGTCTAGTTTTATCACACCATTTTTATTTTTCTGTCCCAGTGTACTCCGTACCAGGGGGGTCTTTGGTAACGTCACAGTCTTCTGGCAGTTGTACGCCAATGACTCAGTAACTCCAATCGAGGAACATCAGGAGTTTACCAACACCTCTGGCTCAATTACTTTTACCTCATATGAGAAGAGCAAACCTATCATCTTGGAAGCCATCTCAGACATGCTCCCTGAAATGGACAAGTTTTACATCCTCAAGCTTGTCAGGGTCTCTGGTAAGATTGGAAAGTTATAGGGTGTTGTGAATGTTTTTTAATAATTTGTTGCATTTGTCCGATATGAACTTGCATGTTGCTCTACAGGCGATGGTGGACAGCTAGCAAACATGTCACTGAATGCGTCAGTTCTTATACCTCTCAATGATGACCCATTTGGTGTCTTTGCTATTGCTGAGGAGAACCTGGACCAAGAAGTAGCTGAAGATGTGCTTTCAGAAGATGATATGGCTGACGTCACTTCATTTACCATCCTCCGGCAGCAGGGGACTTTTGGAGATGTGCGTGTTGCCTGGGAGATTGTATCTGGACACTTTCCTGACGGGCTCCCTTTAATGGACGACCTGCTCCTTCAAGCCTCTTTCCCCGATGTGGTTGAGCTCAGGCCTTTTGACCGGAGACACCACTCAGGCACAGATGCAAGGTACTTCTCTGGACGTCCAGGAGCTTATGGGATCATCTCTCCTGAAGACAGCCCCGCTCCTCTTGGCAACTTTACCTTTTCTGCTTGGCTGATGCCTAAAGCGGATACAGATGGTTTCATAATATCCAAAGGAATGGTGAATGGTACACTGTATTATGGAGTTAAAGTTCAGACTAATGAGTCTCATGTAACTGTAATGCTGCACTACACAGCGACAGGGTCCAACAGAACACAAGTGGCTCAGGCTTCTGTGGAGAAGTTTTTAGAGGACAAAATGTGGATACAAGTGATCATTATTGTGGATGATGGCATTATTGAGTTTCTTCTGGATGGAAGCCCAATCCCTGGAGGGTTAAAGAGCATCAAGGGAGAGGGCATCACTGATGGTAATGCAAATCACAAGCCTGTGTACGCAGATGTAACTTTGTTGGTTCATAAAAGCTTTTTTTTCTGACATGTTTTCCCTGTTTCATGTAGGGCCTGCCTCTATGTTCATTGGCTCAGATCCTGAGGGACAGCAGCGTTACACTGGTGTTCTGCAAGATGTCCGCTTGTACAGATCTAAACTGAACCGCTCTCACATCCACGAGCTGCACAACCAGCCTGCTAAAAGTGACCTGAGGATGATCTCAGGTTACCTCCGGTACCGCCAGGACGAGAGGCAGAAGTCCTTTGTGATCGAGGTCAGGGATGACAGTGAGCAGGAGGGAGAAGAGGTTTTCTATCTACAGCTTATAGCCGTTCACGGAGGAGCCCGCCTGCCGCTTCCAAAACCCACGGCCACTTTAAGAGTGATGAAAAGTGACTTTGCAAATGGGCTCTTTGGATTCACCGGGGCCTGTATACCTAATGTAAGTGCAGAAGTGTAGCCACAGGTTTCCCCAGAGAACAGTGAATTTACGGTACATAGTTGTAGAAACACATGTAATGTAAACCTAGTGGTTAGGCAGTCCCTGTCCTGCTACATATTTTATTAGCTTTCATGCCTGACTGCAGAGGCAGCATGCTGCCACTCTTTAGTTAGATTGGATACACAGGCCTTTATCATAGCCCCACTCAGGTACAGTGACAGCTGGTGAACCTGCAGACCTGATACCCAAGGCATTCCTGCAGTAGTGGACGAGGAGTTCCAGCACTCATAGGGAGATCCTGTTGCTCATTGGAGTCAGCACAACAGGTGGCAGACCTGGGGATGACATTCCATCAGAACGAGAGGATTTCTAAATATTGATACCCTTAAGGAACTATGTAGAGTCATCTCTGTATTACGTTAATTGTCAAAAATGAAATACATTTCTTTCCTATGATTCTCTATAGGTCACAGAGGAGGGATCTACCGTATCCTGTGTGATTGAGCGTATGCGTGGATCTCTGGACTTTGTTTACATAAACTACTCTGTTACCCAACTGGAGAGTTTTGATAACAATGCTCCATCACATCAAGATTTTGTTAATGCGACTGGTGCAGTGCTTTTTGCTCCTGGACAACGCTCAGAGGTACAGTAGGTCTGCCCTCCCTAAATTGAATATGTAAACTGTGTGTAAATGTTTAGCTTTTTAGCACACCACTGCACCTCATGCTGTATGATGTTACAAATACATTCCTTTCTAGGTGTTGAACTTGCTCATATTTGATGACAACCTCCCAGAGCTCAATGAGACCTTTAACATCACCCTGGTGTCTGCTTTATCGGGTGATAGGAAGCCAGGTTCAACTCCAACCAGTGGTGCCAGCATTGATCCGTACAATTCTGTTAACACAGTAACTGTGGTAGCAAATGACTACCCCTATGGTACACACATACAGTAGTTTCAACAGTATTTTCTTTTTTACTTTTCTTGTTTCTTGTATACTCATTGTTGTTTTATACTATCTAGGTCTTTTGCAATTTGAACCCACTATACCAGGGGATGGTTTGATCCCTCCAGCAACAAAACCTGCTCACATCACAGTTAATGAGGAAGATGGAGTTGTTCATTTCCCAGTGGCCAGAGCACAGGGCCTGTTGGGCACAGTCATGGTCAGCTACAGGACCATCCCCTTCACAGCCTCCAGTCCTGAAGACTATGAGGTCAGGATCTTGCAATGTTACTGGATAGTTTTGTTCATAAATATAAAGTGCTTTGTTCTTTCCTGTTTGCCTTTGCCCTTTCAGGATTCAAATGGTGTCCTAGATTTTCTTCCAGGAGAAAGATTGAAGTTCATTAACATCACCATCATAGACAACATAGCTCCTGAGCTTGAGAAAATGTTCAGAGTTGAGCTTTTTGATGCATATGGAGGTGCGTAATTGTGGAAATAGTTGTATACGCTGTTAAGGAATATTTTAGTGTATCCCGATTTGAATTTGATCTTGAACCTGTCTTTTTAGTGATTAGTGTGTGCTTTGTGATTTATGTGCTGTGCTGCTTGCTTTGCACCTGCCTACCTGAATGCTCCTGTGCTTAATCCCTTTACTCGTCTGGTGTGGCCCTTCCCTGCATTGACACTCATGTGATCCCGTGTGTGATCCATCAGTGGATCAGTTTCTGCTTAGTGAAGAGAGTGGTAGTGGAGAGAGTGACTCTGACTTTCTTCTTCCATCACACCTCCATCATGGTAAGTCCCCCCGGTTGTCTCATGTTTCCTTCTGCAATGCATTTTTGCTTTGCTCTGACTGAAACTACCAGCAATGTTGTAACTAACTATGAGTAAGGAATACTAAATAATAGCTGGAAGTGAGAGCTATGCCATAATAGGCTATAATATAAACAATGTCGTTTTATTTTTAGTTTGTTAAGTGACTGTGTCTCTCTCATATTTCACTGTGTGTGACATTTGCATTGCACCGTGACCCATGAAGTTCCCACAATGAGAGATGTGGGAAAAGTAAATATTTTGTCATGTGCAGCCCTGAAGTTTATCTAGATTCCAGTTCTTTCAAATTTCTAAAAACGTTTTAAATCAAGTACGTTGCAATAAAATAACTTTTTGTTTTCAGCCAGCCTGGGTGTTGCCTCTCGCCTCACTGTCACCATCGCAGCCTCAGATAATGCTCATGGAGTTTTTGATTTTAGCCCCAGTTCTCTGTATGTTACCGGGACAGAACCTGAGGGTGGACAAAGCACTGTTTTTCTCCAGGTAAGTTCAACTTGATGAACAATTTGATTCTAAAAAATGTAAGTTCTATTTATATTCTATTTATATGAAAAAACGATTTCAATTGATTTTGTGTTGTTGTGCTAGGTGGATCGGTCATTTGGGGACCTCTCTAATGTCACTGTTTTCTGGGAAGTTGACCCCAGCTCTGAAGGAGAGATTGTCAGCAGATTTGGAAATATTTCTTTTGATGTTGGCCAGTCATCAGAAAACATTACAGTTCATGTTGCGCCAGACGAAGTTCCTGAACTTGACAGAAGTTTTACGGTTTCTTTAGTCAAAGTTTCCGATGGTCGCCTGGGTTTTCAGACAGCTGCCACTTTGACCATTTTGGCCAGCGATGATCCTTATGGAGTTTTTGTGATCGCCAATGCTACAAAGCCCATCTGGATCCCTGAAGCTGACTCAGCTGTAAACTTTGCAATCCAAAGACAAAAAGGATTGATGGGAGAGGTAACCTATAAGCTAATCACAAAACATGACCATATCAATGTATTGCCAGTTTTAAATAATTGCATTTCTGTGCATCTAGGTGAAAGTAACATTTGCCACATTGACTGAAGCTGAACCAGCTCCTTACAAAACCCCAAGTGCTGGCCGTGCTACCGAGGGCCTTGACTTTGTCCCCCTCTTTGGCTCAGTTGTGTTTTTGGCCAATCAGACTGAAGCCAAAATTACTTTACATATTCTTGATGATAATCTTCCCGAAAGAAATGAGTCAGTGTTTGTGAAATTGGTCAGTGTTGAGCTCATCAAAGGACAACAAGACAGGACTGGTAAATCTTTTTTAAACCTTTTTCGGAATTAAGGGGTGCTTGTTAAGTATTAATGCGTTGTTGATAAGCTTTAGTAATCTTCTTAGGGTTGCGGGTTAAGGTTAGGGTTAGTATTAGGGTAGGCCATGAATAAGCATATTTCATGGCCAATTAGCATGGTATTTGATAATAGTTTAATGAGAAGCTTATTGACATCTTTACAAGCATATTATTAATGGCCTATTAATTACTAATGCTTGTAAATACCTTATTAATACTGAACGCATACCTTAATATAAACATTGCCTCTTTTTCTATAGATACTGTAGGTGCTTCTAACACAACAATAAGTACTACTAAATCATTACATTTTGCCCTTCAGTCTCAAATTCACCTTCCCTCGGACCAAGCGCAAGCACGGTCTCCCAGGTCATAATTATGACCAGCGACGACAGTTCTGCCATCCTGCAGCTGTCCTCCTCCACTGTCACTGTTCCAGAAGAGTTTAATGGCCCGTTTCTGAAAGTCACTCGAACTGGAGGGATTTTTGCAAGTGTCTCTGTGAAGTTCGATGTAATGGATGGTACCGCCAATATTAGTAAGTGCTCCACCAAACTAAAGCTGATTTTAGCATCCCTAAGAGTGGGGCTGAGAACCAACAGAACATGTAAACATAAATAACCTTTACATCATGTAAAATGTTGTTGTATCAAAAACATATTAACCTCCTTTCTTGGGACACAGATACATTATTATTGCACACACCCTACTTTTTTTTTTTTTTATCATTGATTGGGATAAAAACATGTTTTGTATATTTACTGACTGTATTACTCATCTTACAGAGAATGACTATATTGTGGCCTCGACTGATGTTCTCCTGCTAGAGGGGGAATCTAGTAAATATATTCCCATCTTTGTCCTTGATGATAACGAGCCTGAGATAGAGGAGACCTTCCGAGTGGTGCTCAACAATGTGACCACTGGAGGCGCTGTCCTGGGTCCTCTCACTTCAGCAACTATTACGATTATGCCTTCTGATGATCCTTTCGGTGTCTTTGGTAACTACTAGTTTTGAGCACAGTGTTTACTTAAGGAATAACAACAAAATGCATTATAATATTTCCACGTTTTGTTTGTAGTCTTCCAAGCTGACCCACTTACAATAGAAGAGCCAGTTTCAGACTCGTCTGAAGTGACTCTGCCTATAGTCCGTAATGCAGGGGTGACCGGCACTGTTGTTATCCAGTGGCAGGCAACAGTAAATGGTAAAGAAGCAAATGGGGACATCAGACCCACGTCAGGACTGGTTAGCTTTGCACCGGGAGACATGCTAAAAACCCTCAAATTGGAAATTTTACATGATGATGTGCCAGAAATAACAGAGGTAAGCCTTTTAAAGATTTATTACTGTAAGTGATGCAAAAGTCTGTTATATTTTTTATATTTTAATGATCAAATCCATGTTTTTAGATCATAAAGGTGGAGCTTACCAGTGCGAGTAATGGAGGGAGGATTGGTGCCAACAAGTCTGTCGATATCATCGTGCCTGCCAATGACAACCCTTATGGGACAGTCTTTTTTGACCAGTCTGTTTACCTCGTTCAAGAGCCTTTGGAGGGTGTTTTTAAAGCCAACATTGCTGTTCGCAGAAGGTACTTTGCACTGCCAATTCCACATTTTTGTATTTTATTCATATGTTCATTCTTACTCAAATGTATGTCTTTCAGAGGTGGTCATTTTGGTCGATTGGAAATCACATACAGCACTTTTGAGACGGACTTGGTTGGTTCAGCTCAAAACAGCGGGCAAAACCTTCTGGTATTCTTTGAAGCTCCAAAGCCAGGAGTTGTATCCGGCACAACTGAAAGGACAGTGAATGTAACAGGTGAAAAGGACCCAGGAAGCGCCTGTGCAGCTTCCTGTCTGAGAGAGCGTGCCTGTCAAGCTTTCTCTGCGTCTTCAGCTGTGGCCTCCCCATCCTGCATCTGGGTGACTTCGGCTGTTGACAATATAACACCAAATCCTCTGTTCTTGACTTATGTGAAAAATGCCACTGCGGCAGCCCTACTGTTCAGTGCCCGGGCAAAGGCGGGCAGTGACTATACCCCTATGACCGCTCAGAGTGCTTTCATGGAGGGCGGGTCAGAGGTGGCCAATCTTACAGTGCCAGTACTGACAGATGAGGATGCTGAGATGGATGAGAGATTTTCCATTCAGATCTTAAAGGTAAGTTACTGTACATTACATAAATATACACATTGCATACTTCTGCTAGTAGTGAATAAAACTTTGTTTGTTGTTGTATTATAAATGTTTGTGTATGTTGGCGGCACGGTAGCGCAGCGGTTAGCGCTCGTGCTTCACAGCTAGAAGGTCACGGGTTCGATTCCCACCTGGACAGGGCTTTTCTGTGTGGAGTTTGCAGCTTCCAGCAAGAGCTGATTTGACCTTAAGGATCTGCCCGAGTCACGAATAGTCAAAAGTTCAGACATGTATGAAGGGGCAAGACCATTGAGGGCTTTAAAAACAAAAAGAAGAATTTTAAAATCAACTCTAAAAGAAACTGAAAGCCAATGTAACGAAAAAAGGACTGGGGTCATGTGCTGACGTCTGGGTGTGTTTGTTAAAAAACGAGCTGCAGCATTTTGCACCAATTGAAGACGATTAAGACAGGACTGGGACACTACAAAATAAAGGGCATTACAATAGTCAATTCTTGAACTGATAAAAGCGTGGATGGTTTGCTCCAGGTCTGTGCGGTTTAAAAAAGGCTTTACTTTAGTTAAAACACGCAGCTGATAAAAACTTGACCTGACCACGCTGTCAATTTGTTTGTCAAAACAAAACAAGTTATCAAAGACAACCCCGAGGGTTCTGATCATTGGATGAAATTAGAAGAACACAAACCAAAGTCTGAAAAATTTGAGTCACCAAACAAAATCAAATCTGTTTTGTCCTCGTTTAAATGGAGGAAATTCTGCTGTAACCACAGTTTTATGTCAGATATGCAGTCCATTAGACATTTGACAGCATCACTCCTATTTGATGAAATGTGCAAATAGATTTTTCATCTGCATAGCAGTGAAATGCCAAGTTATGTTGGGCGATAATGGACCCCAGTGGCAACATATAAAGAGAAAACAACATGGGGCCCAAAATAGAACCCTGGGGTACTCCGCACAACAAGGAGGCAACAGAGGAGGACAGATCACCAATCATAACAGAAAATGTTCTATCACTGAGATATGATTGGAACCACCTAAATGCGGCAACATGATGCTTCAGGCGAGACAAAAGAACAGAATGATCAACAGTATCAAACGCTGCTGTTAGATCAAGAAGCACTAAAACAACAGGGCATTTAGCATCAACAGACAGGGTCACATCATTGTGTACTCTCAACAGCGCAGACTCTGTGCTATGTTTCGTTCTGAACCCAGATTGAAATTTTTCAAGAATTTAATTGCATTCTAAAAATATTTGTAGCTGCATAAAAACAACTTTCTCAAGGATTTTTGAAATACAAGACAGATTTGACACAGAGAGATGTGTTAATTAGAACCAAGAGGGAAGGCCCTATAGAAACAAACACTTCTTTCAACTATTTTGTGGGGAGAATGTCCAAGAGGCAATTCGTGGTTCTTATACATTTGACGATGTCAGTGAGTGACGAGAGAGAGACCGGTACAAAACGGTCAAACACTGCAGAGTGTGAGACAGCAACAGACTGGTCTGCTGCAGAGTGCTCTCACAGATGCCACTTTATCAACAAAGAACTGTAAAAAAAAGTCTCACAAGTAGAAACTGTGGCATCTGCCAAAGAAGAGGTATGAGGGTTCACAACAGCGTTAATTGCATTAAACAACACACGAGGGCAGTGTGCTTTCATGGAAATAATGTTCGATAAAAATTGTGATTTGGCCTCTTTCATAGCCCTCTGATACTGAGCAAGACTGTCCTTCAGAATCTCCCGAGATACATGCAATCGGTCCTTCTTCCACCATCGTTCCGCCCATCTACAGCGCTGTCAGAGGGCCCGGATCGAATCATTTAGCCAAGGGTCAGCCCTTGGTTTTGAGGACCTGCGCCTGAAAGGAGCAATTTTGTCCAAGATCCCAAGAGTAAAAGGATGACAAAAGGCTATCTGGGCATTCTGGAATAATATTGCCACCACAAGCAGAGAGTTCTGAACCTGCGAAGGCAGCAGCAAACTCCCCAGCTGTTGAACAATTAATAATCCAACGGCGAGAGGCTGGGACAGGTGGCTTACTGGCCGGTAGAGGAGCAGGAACTTCGAATATGATGGGCAAATGATCTGAAATAGGGTGTCTGACACGTCCCTCGCTTTCTGTGGCGGCGTTTGCGAGGAAGGAAGACAGGTAGATGCAGCAGGTAGTGTGGCACAGCCTCCAGGAATGGTGGGAGCGTCTTTGATTGTCCACTACAACCAGAAATCGTAGATTTTGTCCCTGAATTGCGGATATTCAGCAGTGTCTGGCGATCATACACCAGTAGCGGCGACACATTTTTAATGAAAACTGAAATTAACAACAATAGCAGCAAAAATCTCTACAGAGATAGACGACATGCCACGCACAGCGGCGCCATTACTCACTTAAAAGCAGATATATATGGTGGGGAAAAACTATATTTATCAATCGTCAATGAGCAGCTAGTTGTTTACAGCAGTGGTTCCCAACATTTATTTTCCTTGCCCATGCTGTAGTCCAAAACTGTGGCTCCCACAAATGTATTCAAATATGAAAATAATTGCTGATAAGTATTTATTTAAAACGAATAAACTGAAATCGGAGTGTTTAATGCACCTATGGTCTTTTCTCATTCATATTTTATGATTTTTAACCATATCATTTGCTCAATTAATATGACTTATTGCCTGACCCTTTGACTGGGCAAAGCACTGGGCCTCCCCTGTAATCCCAGGTGCCCCCTGTGGGGAGGCCCACCCCCCAGGTTGGGAACCACTGGTTTACAGTACCGTGAGAGTATTGCTCCCTGAAAGTTGTCAGGCGTTCTTTTAAACTTATCCATGTGAAGATTTGGGATGTAAAAGTAGGTTATGAAAAAATTAGGTAAAGGGCCTTCAAGTTATTTCCCTTTTATTCAAAATAAATTAAAATTCTTATATCCAGTACACAATGAGAGATTAGAGCTTTTTCTTGCTGATGTATAAAAAATAACGCAATGTTGTGCAATATTCCAATTCAGAAGACACTGAGATCTCCAAAGAATTATCTGTGTAACAAATTCACTTTGATTCGAACTATTGCCATAAAGAGACAATTTATAGAAAGTAGACTCTTCATTTTATATATATATATTTTTTTCCTTCCTCAGGTTCAGTTGGTGAATTTGACAGTGGCACCAAAAAACTTGCCTACGATTGGTCAGCCTGACAAAGCCGAAGTGGTCATCGGGATGAATGGCGATGCTTTTGGTGTATTTGTCATCTACATCCTTAGCCCCGATGCCACTGATAAGGGACGCTTTCTGGAGGTGAGAGAAGAGTCTTTGAATCAGGTATCGTTGATCGTAGAGCGGCGTGGGGGAAACTTGGGCGCCGTCAGTGTGGAGTGGAGTATAACTGGAGGACGAGCCACACCAGAGGTCGACTTCACTGGGACTGGAGGCACCATTTTATTTGATGGTAAGTTTGTGAGAATATGATGTTGTAGAAAATACTTGTGATGATATTTTGTTTAATATATTTATAGGCGATTTGAAGAAAACAGTTGTTATTCAAATAAAGGATGACGATGAACCAGAAGACAGTGAAGACATCATGATTGGCCTTGTTAACGCGAAGGGAGGAAGTCGGATCTTGCCCAGCTCTGACTCTGTAAGCATTGTAATATTAGCCAATGACAATGCAGCTGGAGTCATTGGCTTTCACCCGGGTTCACGCTCTGTTGTTGCAAGAGAAGGTCAGTGTTTTCTTTCTAGGTGCTTTAATTCTGCACGTTATTAACAGTAAACAAGAAAAATCCAGCGGACATCCATATTTATCTTGTAGGCCAGACTCTGTCCTTGTTGGTGGAAAGGACAGCTCCTGGTTTTGGAAATGTCACAGTGAAGTGGACAGTAACTGGACCTAGAGTGGGTAGAACATTCATACAGGCCTTGGGAACGCTTTTCTTCACTGAGGTAATTGGTTTTAGATTCTATGTTAATTTAGTGAATATTACATTGTTGTACATTTGTGGTTCAGGGACAACTGAACACCACAATAGTGTTGGACCTACTTGATGATGCTGCTCCAGAGAACAAAGACGAATACAGAGTTTTATTGTCCGGCATTCAAACTTTTGGTAAAACACTTTTATACTTTTGTTATCAGTGAGGCACAATCTAAACCTTCTTTTGTTTCTTGTGAAAAGGTGTCGGGGTGACAGGCCATGCTGCGTTGGATGTAGAGGGCACCGAGTGTGTAATTACTGTGGACACAAGTGACGAACCTTTTGGGATGTTGACCATTGCCCCATCGTCCCGTTTGGTGACCACAGAGGAGCGTGAAAAGATTCTGAACATCTACATCAACAGAGAATATGGTGCATCAGGTTTGTCAACATTTGAAAAAGCAGCTTTTGTTATCATTTCATGCGTCTAGTCTCTTTAAAAGCTTTTGAATGTTTTGTCCAGGAGCTGTGAATATTTCTTATGAGATCATACGTGGATCCCTGCAGAATCTGTCCCGTGTTAAGGGGAACCTCGCTGAACCTGGAGAAGATTTTATTGGTGCAAGTGGTTTTGTCATCCTTCAGGATGGGCAGACTTCAGTGGCCATTCCTGTTACTCTACTGGATGTAAGTATTTTAAGTGGTACACATGTAGCAGGCTGCAAGAGTATCATAATCACAATCAGAGCAATAAAATAAAAAAACAATACAATAAAATTGAATATAATAATTGTAAATGCATGTTAATCCACAGTAATGGTTTCATTTTCAGGATGATGTTCCTGAAATACAAGAGTTTTTCCTGGTGAACATAACTTCAGCTGTGCTTATAACAACACTTGCTACAGATCCTCAACTGGGTACGGCATTACTTTGATTTGAATAAACAATTGCGCTCTATGTATTGCATATCATGTTATTTGAATAATTTCTTCTTTCTCATAAATCTTTTCTTGGCTAGAGATTGTATATTGCACATTATCAGGTAAAACCAATATAAATGCTCTTAAGCTTTGCTGAAATCCCAAACCTGCAGCTTTTGAGACATAGCTGTGCCTTGTACGTTTATGGAGTTTGCAACTGTTGTTGCATAATTTGAGCAGTTCACTTTATGAATGAGTAATTTTAGAAAGTGATGAGTTGACAGAGTAGGTCCTGGAGCCCCCTAGAACACTATGGGCATACTGCCTGGAGACACTCAGTAAACACACAGCCCTCTTTTGGTAACAGTCATTATGCGGCTTGGATGGCCAGATTGATGCTTTCCATGATTGAGGAAGCAAGGGGTAGTGGAGTAGCACTGTGTGGTATAAAAAGAGTAAGCCAAGCTAAACCCGTAGCTGGCCTCCCAGAGCTTCAGCCACTGAGAGAACAGTAGACTCTGAGGAGATCATAAATCAGTCCAACATAAATACTTGCCCTAAACTCCCAGCTCACTTTGAGATTCTTCTTGGCGCAATTACTTTGCTTAATTGCAGCATAACAAATGCTGATTTTCTGCTTCTTTCTGACATCTCAGCCTTCAACTGAGATGTCAGTTGTAGGCTTGCTGCCTAAAGATATATTTGTAGTCATAGAACATTGAAGAAATTTCTGTCAGATCAGAAATCATCTGACAGAAATGTTCACTACAGAGGACATTTTTTAAACACTTGAATTTGTTAAATTAAATAGTTTTTGTGTGTTTGTTTTTTAAATACCTGCTCTATAGATGTTGCTGGTTTGGTGGCTGAGATCATCATTACAGCTAATGATGGCATTAGAGGTGTCATTGAGTGGACTAATACAATGTAAGGATTCTTGGTTTTGTGTTGTGTTGCTACATCTTTATATTGACTTTGATCCCCTTTGATTTTTTATGTGTATTTTTTAGGTATGAAGTTAATGAAACAATAGGCTCCATGACTTTAGTGGCGTACAGGAACAAAGGGACTTATGGAAATGTCTCAGTCGTTATTAATGCTCAGAATTTAGAGGCTCAACTGGGATTGGACTACAACATCAGTGAAACGGTAAGGGCATATTCAACATTTTGATGTGTAGAACAGAACATTCTAACATTATATGTTCTTAACTTTGACTTCACCTACAGATTCTGTTCTTTGTTGACGGGGAAAGATTGAAATTTGTAGAAGTACAGATCAATGATGATGCTCTTCCAGAGAAAGCTGAGCGATTTCAGCTGATACTGTCTCAACCGTCCCAAGAAATGGTGTTGGGCACCAATACAACAGGTACACAAACTGGTTCATAGATATTGGTAAGAATGATATGTAATTCAAAACAATATTACTTTTTCTTATAGCCACTGTGAATATCCAGGCCAGTGACGATGGGCATGGTGTTATTTCTTTCAACACCAGTAAGCACTTTATTTTAAAAGAGCCCACTGCCGCATCTGGGCCGGGTGAGAGTTTGGCCTCTTTCTATGTTGTGCGTAACCCAGAGGAAGGTATATATGGTACTGTGACTGTTCAGTTTTCCATCACTAATGCAAACGGCAGCCTGGCGGACAGCGATGTGAGCCCTGCACAGGGGGTTGTCATGCTGGAAGAAGGAGTGAGGTTCAAGGTGGGCCACGCTGGCCATTCCTACTTAATTCTGTATTATTATTGTCGTCATTACTATTAAAAGTTCTTTATGATTTTCTTGTCTTTGTGTTAGACACTGGAGATTCGAGCAGTTCTGGATGCTGAGTCTGAAGCAAATGAAACCTTCACAGTGATTTTGTTAAATCCAACTGGAGGCGCCAGACTTGGAGAACAGCTTGAAATATCTATCACCATTTTAGAGAACCTTGCACCATCAGGTTTATTTAGAATTGGGCCAACTCTTAACAGGTGTGCTTGGTTGCCATTACATTTGCAGAAAGGAAATATTTGATCAGAAAATAATTGTTTTCTGATCAGAACAAGGACGGAAGTAGTGGCTGAAGAAAGCAGAACCGTGTTTCTCACTGTGTCTCGCAGTAATGGCCTCGAGTCCGCCGTCAGTGTGGAATGGGAAGCCAAATCTGCCACTGCTACAGGTTCTGGTAAGTTCACGTCTTCTTGCTATTCATGTTGGAGACCAATTCAATGTTTATATTGTACATGTTTTTCTTACACACATAGGGGGCCCGCTCTCAATAATTGGTGTATATCAGAGTTTTGAAGACAGTTCAACTGCAGCTTGGTGCTTAATTCCCAATGACTTTTCATCTCCTCTGACAATGAGACTGGATAAAAGGCCTGTCATTGGATCATCACACACACTGGCCACACTTTACCAGTGGCAGGGTGTTTTTGTGCCTGTCATGGTATGAACCAACAGTTTTCATCTGAAATATTACTAATTTGATGTATGTGTTTTCTTACTGTGCCATTTTATCCATCCAGTCTGTTAGGATTCAGAATCCAAACTCGTGTGTTGGTTTTGCACACAACGGCTCCACTTACATTGGAGTCACACACACTGGCCCTCCTTTCAGTCCTGCTGTCAATCTAAGTATCTTTAAACTACATCAAGACCTGAATATTACAATGGTTTGTATTTTCCACATTCATATTTTTATATTTTGTTCTATTTGTCTTACATGTTATCCATTACATTTATTTATCAGGAGAAAACTGTTGGGATTGAAGCATCTGATGTCAAACACCTTTTTGTTGATGGCAGAAACTATGTGATAGCATCAAGTCAGGTAACATTTAGCTCTAAGATATATCACCTTTTACTAATGTTTACTTGCTATTTGCATGATTGTTCTATCTCTTTTTCCAGATTTTTATGTGGACTGGAAGCACCCTCGCTCTTTCACAGACACTGGACTTTGAGCAGGGCATTGTCAGTGTTACCACATTCACAGAGTCCGGTGAACTGCACCTCCTTGTGTGCACTGACAGTGAGACTGACAGCAGCTTCATCATGAAATGGACCAATGGCAGGTTTCTGGACCCACAGCCGCTGCCAGTGACAGGCAGAGGCGCTCAGGTGGAGCAGGTCAACACAAGAACCAATGGCACCCTCCTCCTGGTTATGATAACAGGTATTTTAGTATTGCTGTGCTGCCTTATACAGTCCAGGCAAAGAGTATATGCTGTAAGTACTGACAATATGATAGATCCTTAGCCCAGTTTGAGCTTTGCGCTGGTCTCAAAGTAAGGTATGCTTTGATGCCCCCGTATAGAGATTTGTTCCTCAATTCCAATGGGGCAGTGGGCAGTGAGTCACACATCACCACCAAGTACAGCACGGTAGCACAGTGGTTAGCGCTCAAGCTTCACAGCTAGAAGGTCCGGAGTTTGATTCTCACCTGGACGGGGCCTTTCTGTGTGGAGTTTGCATGTTCTCCCCGTGTCTGTGTAGGTTTTCCTCTGGGTACTCCGGTTTCCAATACCACTAAAAAACATGTACAATAGGCCAGTATGAATGTGAGTGTGTTTGAGAGTGTGCATGGGGGATGACGGATGGAAATTAACCCAAGGCTACAATCCGGTGTGGCTTGTTCATTAACTTGCACTGTCCCTACCAAATAATGATGATTATTTGATCCCATAATCGAACCTGGGACCTTTTTACTGTGAATTGAGAATGCCAACCATTTTGTTCCAAATTGTGTAAATTGAGTGATGAGCAGCAAAAAGGACAGAAGGATATATTTAAAATACTCACTGAAAGGAAAGATGAGTTGCTGTCCACAAAAAGTAAAGTCACTATAAATAATTATAAATAATAATAAATATGATTTGCAGTAAGGGAAAAAGGGAAATGTGTGACAGTTCAGGGGCACATGCATTTTTGCAATGATTTGTGTATTTTTAGTCAGTTAGCTTCGTCTGAGTTTAAAAATAGTAAGTGTCATTGGGCAACTTTTGTGGATTTACTGGAAAGGCCTCAGCAAGAGAGCAGAACCTCAAAGGTTGTAATTTGTACGACTTGGGTGTGGTAGACAGACCAGTACTTTCTTCACATAAACATGTTATTTTGGCATCGAAGAACATGGACCTTTGTGTGTGTGTGTGTCTTTGCACAGGTTCTGCTCCCGCCTGTGAGGTGTTCAAACCAGGGCAAACGATAAAACATCTTCAGTCTATTCCTCACCCTGACCTGACCTCTGTGCATGCCTTCAGTGATGCTTCAGGAGCTGGTAAGGATCATTATATGTCTTTTGAAGGTTCTAACTGAATCTACCTTATTCTTTCCTTTTCATTTTCTAATCTTTTCTATCTTACTATTGTATATCAAATATCATTTTCCAGGGACAATAAAGGTTTTGACTGACTGATTGACCGATTGCTTTTCTCTCAGCTTTTGTCATCCTGGCTGGAAGCAATAGTTCATCGCTCTATACCTGGAGGTCAGACGTCGGCCTGTTCACCATGATCCTGAGGGCGCCTCCAGCCAGTAGCTTTCTTTACCTTTCGGTGCCGTCCATAAACACCACCAAGACTCTCCTGGCTTCTACAGAAGACAAAAGCTCCACTATTTATGAATTAACGTCTGTCTCCCGCCACTCTGACTTCATCCCCAGGTACCAACAGTGACACTAGAAATCCACCAAACCCTGAAACCTTGAACACTTTGCGCATGTTCTGTTTTGTCTTTAGTTTTGGAGAGTTGCTCTTTGCGCCAGGCGTCAGCGAGTTGGAGATTGCTGTGAATGTAATTGATGACGACGTCCCAGAAGTGGAGGAGTACTTTTTCGTTACAATAAAAAATCCAAAGGGTGGAGCAGAAATTGGGTTTGGTGGTCAGGTCACAGTCTTTGTCCCAACCAATGACGATGCTTATGGAGTCATTGGATTTTCTCCTGTAAGCACAGAATAACATTTATTACTAATTCTGCTGTGTTTTACAATGATTTGATGCATCTTTTTGTTCTCTAGAAATCTCTGTCTATTGAAGTTGAGGAAATGATGCAGGATTATCAAATATATCTTACCGTGGAGAGAAAAAGAGGCACCTTTGGCAAACTGACGGTTCAATGGGCTGCTAAAGGCAACGTGACAGACATCAGACCTGAATTAGGAGTGGTATGTTCTGTGCTCTGTGTACATTACTACAAATGGAGCATGTTTATGTATAAAAAATACTTATGTTTTCCTCATACAGATAACCTTCGCCCAGGACCAGTCAGAAGCCAGAATCCCGTTGTCTGTGCTTGCAGATGGTATCCCAGAGCTCACTGAGACTGTCATTATCACTCTCACTGATCTAACAATGGAGTTGCAGGACTTGAAAAATGCTGCAGTCATTGATGAGCAATATGCTCAAGCCGTGATCACCATCTTACCAAATGGTTCTCCGTATGGGGTCATCGGGTGGCATCTGGACTCCCAGTTCACACAAACAAAAGAGTCACAGAGTAAGTTTTTCTCAGACAAAACAAATAGTTGTCCAATCCAACTTTAAATACTGTATAATACACAATGAAGCAAAGTGCAGAACGCAACAGATCACTGATGAAAAAGCAATTCTAATATATAATATAAGACAAATAAAAATTGCTTGACAAAATTGATTGGCACTGCTTATAGCCATTATTTCTTATTATCAAACTTTTAGAAAGCATGTATGTACAGATAACCTTCTTTTTGTTTTCTTTTTTTGTTTCCTTTATTGAATACAGGGGGTGCTGTCAATGTGACCCTGTCCCTCGTCCGGGAGCAGGGATCTCTGGGTGATATTGCAGTCCATTATGAAACCAAACCTGCCTTGCATTTTCCTCTTTCAAATCAAGCCAGTGCAGGAAAGGATTACATCGGCAAAACTGACACCATTATGATACCTGAGAGTGCTGCTGTTGCTATTATTACAATTACAATTTTACCAGTAAGGAGCACTTTATATATACATTATGTCTCCGCATTGTCAGTGTTTGTGCTAAACTTTGTTATTTTAAGGATGACATACCTGAGCTGGATGAGAGTTTCTTGGTAAATATCACACATGTGGAGCTGGTGAGAGGAGCCGTGGGTCCAGGTCAGCCCAGCGTGAAAAGGCCTGGACTTGAAGTTGCAGAAATCATCATACTGGAGAATGATGACCCTCGAGGGATTGTGCAGTTTAATCTTACCGAGGTCAGTATAGCAAAATGTATTGCTATTGCAGTATTAGGTGGTGCAATATATCGCAAGCAGCCACAATATCACTGAGGTCAAAAAGCATGGAAAAATATGCAAACGTTCAGTTTTAGTTATGACATGGTTCCTTTACATCCTTGTTTTGATCCCGATTTAGTATTTTTAAGTTTAATTATAGCACAAACAAAACAAATTACAAATTAATTAATTGCTTAATTTTTTTTTTTATGTATTGGAAATTAAAATGTTTAGTTAGTCACATAGTTCAATTCAAGTATATTCAAATTAGTTATCATCGTATCACCATGAGTTTTTCATACCATGCAGCCAACAATTACAGAAAAATGTATGTTTTTTGTATTATGTTATTGTGTCTATACATTTGTAGGAAATCCCAGGCGGAAAGTTGGCTCATGAGTTGCCACCACCTGATAATGTCGTCCAACTCTCAGTTACGAGACTCTCCGGTACAGTCGGGAGACTGGTCGCATACTGGGAAGCACAGCCAATTACTGCTCAAAACAATGATTTCAGTCCTGTGTCTGGCAATGTCACTTTTCTAGATGGCCAGGTAAGTGACAGAACAGATGCCAACCAAATGTAGGTTGACTTCTAACTGAAGTATTTCTTGTTAAAGAGTAATGCAGACATTTCCATCACTATTGAGGACGATGATGAAGTGGAACCGTCAGAGACCTTCAGGGTGACTCTACTGCACGTGATCGGGGGTGCACGACTTGGAGATTTCACATCTGTAGTTGTAACAATACCTCCCAATGACTCACGATTTGGGAGTTTTGGATTCAGTGTATTGGAGGTTGTTTTTTCTGTCTTAGCAACAACAGTAAGGTAGATGATCAGATTTCCATTTAATATACGTTTCTTGAATGGTCCTCTTAAAGGTTTCCGTCAGTGAGCCGGAGTTTGCGGGCGATCCAGCGGCTGTGGCCTCTCTAGTCGTGTTACGCACCTCTGAGGGTCTTGGGGCAGTGACACTGAGGTGGCAGCTTGACCCAGGAGCAATTATAGACCTCGCACCTCTAAATGGGACCATTAGTTTTACTGAGGTAATAAATGAGTACAAATCGATAATAATATAGTGTGTGATATGTTTGCAATACAATGCTGTTTTTCATCATTTTCATACATGTTGCATTATTGATCAGCTTATACTGCTCTGGGATATTTTCAGAACGAGTCGAGGAAGACAGTTGTAATTCGAGCCCTTGCGGACAGTATCCCAGAAGTAGAGGAGCACTTTAGGGTACAGCTGCTTCCTGTGGACAGTGATGTCGTCATTGACCCATTAAAAGGTGGTTTGTTTATGTTTCATTGTGTTGCTGGATTTTAAATTTGTTTATTAATTACACTATGTAGTGGGTCGATATTGAAAATGTTTTAATTACTGTATGTATGTTTTTTGTTTTACGCACAAAGGCTTATATAGAGGCTACATCTTTCTGTGTTATGGGCAATACATAAAATTTGCCTCCAGCCCTGGAGGTTCAGAAACAAATATGCACTTACTGTACAGGGTCTAAATATTTATGCCTCCTTTTTTTGTTTTCGTTTTGTACAAGTCCACAATTTTAGTATCAGACATCATTTAAAAAGGCTGGAATACTTTCTTAGCCCTCCCGCATTATATTTGATCTTATTATTATTGTCATGTTGTGTTTCTTTCCAGGCATTGCAACAATCACCATAAATGCCGACAAAGCAGCCCTGGGGATTGTTGGAGTAGCCGAATCCTCCAAGAACATCCTTATTGGAGAGCCACAAGGACTATACAATGGGAGCGCTGCTGTCAGGTTAGTGAAGCTTTTCTCACGGCTCAAATGATATTTTATACATTTACTGTATTCGTCCATCAGTCTTGTGCGAGGTTCACCTGCATTCGGGGAAGCTTTGGTGTACTGGAACGTCACCCCTTCAGTCCCCTCTGAGTTTGAGAGGATTTCTGGCACTGTGACTTTTAAAGATAGAGAGTCCATAGCCACCATCCATTTAAAAGTAATGCCTCCTTGAAAATAACATTAGCGCCCTCATCCTACTGACTATGTAACACACTCTGGTCAATTTTATCAGGCGGTAGATGACGATATCCCAGAGGAGCGTCGAGAATACCAACTTACACTGACGTCGGTGACCCCAGGACTTGAAATAAGTCCGACAGCGAGACAAGCCAGGGTTACAATGGCAGCCAGCGATCACCCTTATGGCAGATTCGCATTCATTCAGCGTCAGGTTACGGCATCTGAAGAGGAGGGAATGGTACGTTTCACTAAAATGGAGTACATGAATGAGTTACCGCACAGACTTATGTTTCACTTTGTGTAACACTTATCAGGTCAATGTGACAGTTACTCGGTCTTTAGGAGCTCTTGGCAGGGTGTGGTTGAGCTATGAGACCTCGAGTAGCACAGCTGTCAGTGGACTGGACTTTCCTCCAGCCTCAGCCCGAGTACTGTTCAACCTGGGTGAAATCTCACAGCAAATTACTGTCCGTATCAATAATGACGACCTGCCAGAGGGCCCTGAGACGTTCCTCCTCAGCATCACTAAAGTGGAGCTGGTCAACACGAGGTAAAAAATGACTTTGGAGCAAACCGTGTAACCTGTTGCCTGTGTTTCAAGAGACTCACTCATACTTTGCTCAAACACATGCCGCCCCCTTGTGGACAGTGGTGTGAATTACACCCTTGGAGAATTCGGCCTTCAGCTTGACCAGCCTCCGGAGATTGGCAACGTGTCCTCACTCTCTGTCACCATATTAACAAATGACAATGCTGAGGGAGTCTTGGAGTTCAGCCCGGGCTACTTCAAGGTCACTGGTTAGTGCACTGATAAACAAATGTGACTATATAACCAGTTTCATCCACTCATGGTTTGATTGTTGCGTTTCAGTCAAGGAAGAAGTTGGCTTTCTTCTGATCCCTGTTTTGAGGAAGGTGGGCTCGTATGGAGTGGTTTCAGCTCAGTATGTTTCCAGAGGGCTGAGTGCTACCGTGATGAGCGACTACATCTTACATAACGGCTCAGTAACCTTTGTAGAAGGACAAAACACCAGCTACATAAATGTCACTATTGTAGATGATCTGGACAGGTGAGACACATTAACAATACATGTCACAAAAGGCATGAACAACTTTAAACTGATCCTATTAATCATGTTTTCAGTGAACCTGCGGAAGTGTTTGAAGTTGTGCTGCTAAGTGCGGCAGGTGGAGCTGTTTTGGGTCCGCAACATGTCGCGAGCATCACCATTGCGAAGAGTGACTCCCCAAGCGGTGTGGTGCGCTTCGTCAATGAGAGCGTCGTCACATTGGCCAACCCGAACTCCACGATGAGAATAAACCTCGTTCTAGAGAGAGCAGGGGGTTTTGTGGGGAATGCTACGGTATGTTAACCTCTTGACCACCTTACCCAAATCAAGCAAAGCAAAAAACATGGCCGTAGAGCGACAAAAACGTGCCGGGAAAGTAACAACACAAAAACACACGACTAAAGAGTGATGAAAAAGCAAAAAAAAAAAAGTGACAAAAATTCGATGAAAGTGACGAAAACAGGACAAAAAAGCAACAACAAAAAAAAGTTATTTAAAAAGACAAGAACACAACAAAAACACTTCCAGAATGAGACAAAAACGTGGCAAAAGAGCAACAAAAACACACAAAAAAAGTGACAAAAACACAACTATACAGTGATAAAAAGGCAACAAAAAATCTACAAGAAAAAGTGCCAAAAACACGTCAAAAACCCTGTAAAAAAAAAAGGCATCTTTCATATGAGGTGTGACACTGGCCTGTGAGCTCCAGTTGAGAAGCTTTTAGATTTGGGTGAAGCCGAACTGGAGATAATGCGCTCGTTAAGGGGGTAAAGTCAAATTTTTATTCATTGTCTGTGTAAGCTCTCAGTCGTACAGGAGCTGTCCATCTTCAATAAAGGTACTTGTGTCTTCTGTACTAAAATGGTAAATGGTCTCAACTTATATAGCACTTTTCCACCTACATTAGGCACTCAAAGCGCTTTACAGCAAGGAACCTCTCACCCATTCATACACCAATGTACGCAGACACCGGACTCAGTAGTTGTCTTCGAACGTTTCGCCTGTCATCCAAGAGGCTTTGTCAGCAAGTGGCAAACCCAGCCACTGGTTCAGATATGTAGATGACACGTGGATCAAAATTAAAGAGAAGGAAGTGGCACCTTTTACAGATCACATCAACGCTGTGGACCCCAGCATTACATTTACTCGGGAGGACGCTAAGGAGAAACAACTTGCCTTTTTAGATTGTGAAGTTATCATTGGGGAAAACGGACAGCTTCAGACAGAGGTTTACAGGAAGGCAACTCATACTGACCACTATTTGATGTTTGACTCAAACCATCCACTCCAGCACAACCTAGGGGTCATCATGATGCTCAGACATAGAGCTAAAAAGGTGCCTACCAGTGCAGAAGGAAAGAAATGTGGTTTATTCTATTCAACGCAAAGAAGAAGAATGCAAAGAACATTATATTGGAGAAACAAAACAAGTTCTACAGAAGAGACTTTATCAACACCGAAGAGAAAGCACAAAGCGTCCCTCAGTCGGCGGTGCACCTCCACCTCAAAGCCTCCAACCACTCCTTTGAGGACGGGGAGGTCAACATTTTAGCTAAAGAAGAACGTTGGTTCGAAAGAGGAGTAAAAGAAGTTATTTTTGTCAGGAAAGAAAATTCATCCATGAACCGGAATGGCGGGCTCAGATTTAATCTTCCGTCACTGTACTCCAATCTCCTTCGGGGGAAACCGACAGAGCACGCCTAGTCCAAGGAGACGGCACCTCAGCTAACAAAAGAACAATAGGCAGGTAATTAGCAGTGATCATCCATGAATAGGACAGATAATGGGCAGTAGACCGATACTGAGGTGAGCAGGTCGTTAGAGACGCTCTACTTCAAAGGCGTTTACCCACAGGTGAGAGTAGCTGGGATTAAAGAGGAGGAGCCGGGCCAACCCCAACTCCTCCTTGTGGTCTTTATCTAAGCTGCAGGCTGAGCGGGGCTTAAGTCCGCTGACGAAGCCTTTTGGATGAGAGGCGAAACGTTCGAAGACTTCAACTACTGAGTACAGAAGATGACTCAAGTACCTTCAATGAAGATTTGTATTCATTGTTTTTGTAATAGACTGCCACACTCTTTCACCCACTGTGTACCAACACTACTGACCGTTCATGGTGATGTTTTTTTTATCGAACAGGTTGCTTGGATGATTCGAGGGCCAAACAGTGACAAGCTCCTTCCTCCCGTCAACACAGATATCAAAGAACCCGTAAATGGGACTTTCTTATTCAGAGGCGGTGAGCAAAGCACATACACGATAGAGCTACTTATCCTTCCCCATGGAGAGGTGGAAGTGGAAGAGATCTTTGTGGTGGAGCTTGTGATTGTGTCTGGAGAGATGGACGTAGACTCTCAAGCTGGAGCTATACATTTAAAGGTATTTCCGCGCTTTTTACAGTGATATTGTAAATGCAAATCAATGGCTGAAGGTGAACCGTTTTGTTGCTTCATAGATTGAGAAATTCGGAGACCCAAATGGTATTGTTCAGTTCACGGAGGATGCCTTACGAGAACGTGTTTACAATGAATCCACAGACGAAGAAGGCCCGGCCAATATTACCCTGATCGTCACACGAAGAGAAGGGGTCATAGGCAATATAACAGTAGGGCAACGGCTTTATTCAATGCCAAATGACAAAAACATGACTTGGTATTCACCTTTATTCACTCTCATTGTTTTACATAGGTTCACTGGCAGATCAAAAGTGATTCTGACACATCTGGCGATTTCATAGCTCTAGCTGGCTCAGTGATTATTGTCGAAGGCCAAAGGGACACGGACATCGTCCTCAGCCTGTTGCCTGATTCGGTGCCTGAGCTGGAGGAACTATACACGGTCCAACTCACCGGTGTGGAAGGCGGCGCTACGTTGGATGCTAACCCATACTTTACCAACACTCGCATAAGGTTGTCCCGATACTTCTTGCACTCATTTAATCTTCATTTTTACACTAATGTTAATATCCTTCGTGATTAGGGTGCGGCCAAATGATGACCCGCATGGCATTTTCACCTTAATCCCGGAGCATCAGTCCATTGTGATAATCGGTTCTGGGGAAGAGGCCAGAAGAGCTTTGATTGTGAATGTGACACGTCTGGCAGGGCTCTTTGGCAATGCCACCGTGGGCTACAGGATCAGAGGAGGGATAGACATTGAACAGATACTACAAGGGCAAGCGGAGGGAAGAGTGTCATTGAGAGATGGAGAGGCCTTCGCTACTATAACTGTGCCGATAAGCAGCCTGGTAAGACTGATAATTAAAAGTCATATATAAAATAACTCTAATATATGCTTTTGTGTTTTGCGCAGGCGTTTTTGCCTTTTGGAGATATTTTTACTGCAGAATTAACTGAAGTCAGGCTCGTAACCCCCACTGTTGGCTCTCCGCCCGTTCTCCATCATGCAGACAGTGTTGCTTTGGTTTTTGTACCAGAGGAAGTTGCCAATTCAGAAGTGAGAATGACGTTTTTTTTTTAACAGTTTCTATATTTCTCTACGACATTTACACTCGAAAAAATTACACTCGCTGACGTTTCATCTTTTCTTCCCAGGTCGGATTTGCTTCAGTTGCTCTTAGAGTTTCAAGTATTGACACGGGGGCATGTGAAGCAACAGTCGTTCGATCGGGGCTGTTTGGGAACATCACAGTCCTGTGGAAATCTGGGTACCCTTCTGGGCTGGCTTCTCCTGGATTCAAAGTCGGAGATACAACTCCAAGCTCAGGTAAGACGGTGATAGTTCTTTACATTGATTTTTCAGTTTATATTTATGCAATGCCTCATTAATGTGACTTTTAAATTGCAGTTGCAGTTCATATTTTCTTTTCTTTTCTTTTTTTTTGCAGGCTTACTGACCTTTGTCCATGGCGAACGAGCAAAGACCATATCTCTGACAGCCGCAGCTGATACAGTGGAAACAGCTGCGTATGCAGTTCATATCACCAATGCTGATGCTTCCAGTAATGTAAAGCTCAGGTAATATTCAGCCATTCAGTGATTCAGCACAAGGAGGCAGCTTAATTTATTATTAAGAGAATCCATTTATATCCGAATAGAGGAGTTAGCAACATAATAGCTCCTCTGGCCCCATGATGATGTTGAGAAATATGATGAATGTATGTATTTGTCGTGCTTGACCACCATTGGGAGGGGAAGGTTTTTTCCGCCTTTTGATGAGACGAAGAAAAATCACTTGTCACCTGTGTCTATCTGTTTCTGTGTGCAGGTCGGGGTTCACTGTGGCAGAGATTGAACCCCTTGGGATTTACCAATTTGCTTCAGATTCTCGTCGAATAGTCATTTCTGAAGACATACAGACCATCACCCTTTATGTCCAAAGACTGTACGGCTCACGTAGCAACAGGACGCACTTGTATTATCAAACTCAGGAGGACAGCGCAACAGCAGGGCAAGACTTCACGCCAGTGTCCAATGGTCATTTGGTCTTCGAATCGTTTCGCCAAACTAACGCCACATTACAGCTTTCCATACTTGACGACTCCCTTTCTGAACCGGACGAGCACTTTAACGTCAACATTACAGGAGTCGACATGCCGTCTGTGGATACGCTTTGGGCTGATGCACCTCCGCGCATTAATCCTCAGCATAGTTTGGCCACAGTCACTATTTTGGCCAGTGACGTGACCGGAGGGGTGCTGAGTATAGGGCCAGAGCAGGTTCAAGTGAAAGAGGACAGAGATGATGAGACGCAGCAGGAGCGCAAGGTGGTCTTGAGGGTGCGAAGGTCTGACAGTGCATCTGGCTCTGTGAAAGTCAGAGTGCAGGCGTATGGAGGTGTGTGCTGTTTTTTTCGCTCAACTGTCTTACTTTGAAATGATGCCAAGAAATAGTGCTTGTCCTTCAAACTTTGTATTTCTACATCAATCCCTCTCTTGAAATCACTACTTTGATAGGCCTAAGATAAAAGATAGAGAGATGGATTTGTTCTGTTGTAGTTACATTACAGGCCCAATTTGAAAAGCCTTTTACCTTAGAAATAATCATAAAAAAAAAAATGACTCTACAACAGTAAATTTGCAACTAAACCATAAGGCCTAGTTGAATAACTATGATGCTTTTATTGTAAATCGACTGATAATCTCAATCCTGTTTTACAAATTGGCCACATGATGCTATTTTTGCTTTATCAACACATCATTATATTTCTTCTATAATCAGACGGAAGTACAGCACCTCTAACCTTTGCTCCGGGACCTGTTGGGACACTTGCCAAAGAGGGAGAGGACTTCCACTTGACGACCACTGAAGTGTCATTTGAAGAGGGTCAGAATGAGACGGAGGCAGTCCTCTTCATACTGGACGATACAGAGCCGGAGGGAGCCGAAGAGTTCTTCATTTATCTCAGTGATCCTGAAGGAGGCGCTCAAATCACAGACCGTCCAGTGCAAGGCTTCAAGGCTTTTGTCAGGATCACCATTCTCGGTAATAATTATGAATGTGTTGTAGTTGCATAGAATAATTGTTTTAACGTAACCAGTAACTATTTCTAATATGCATTCTTTTTTCTGTCTATGGCAGGTAGCGACTACCATAACGGTGTTATTGGCTTTAGCCTTAACTCACTGCAGGGCAAGGTCTTGGATGAAGATTCAGAGAACAGGACAACTCTGCTGTATGTGCAGAGACAAGAAAACAGGTCATTATGCAAACAAAAAAAACAAAAAACGATTCAAATATTTCACAAGATGTTTTTGCAACTATTAACTATTATTTTTTGTGGTTTTAGAGCTTTTGAAGACTTGCAGGTTTTCTGGAGAGCTACTTTTAGCAAAGAATCCTTTACCCTTGTCAAAAATGGGGTCAACCTAACTACGCAGCTGGTGCAGACTTCAGGCACTGCCTTTTGTAAGAAAGGAGAAGTAATATGTGCATTTGTTGTTGAAGTTCAGGATGATGAGGTATAGTTAGTACAGGGGAAGAAAAGCTATGTTTTTATTCAGCATGTTTGCAAACAAAATATGTATTTGTTCCTCTTTAGGAGCCTGAGTTTCAGTCCTGGTTTTTAGTGGAGATTTTTCAAGTTGGAGACGGTGCTACAATTAATGAGACGACTCGATTTACCAATGTTACTTTAGCCGAGAGTGATGATCCACAAGGCACTGTGTTGTTCGCTGTTGGCCATAGACTTCCTATTGCCACAGTGTCCAGAACTCAGCTAATCCTCCAAGTCCTTAGACAAGGCAGCACCTCTTCACCCATGTCTGTTTATTACCGCACAGTGGTAAGTTTGTTTTTCATATTATTTGGTCATTTAATTGTACGATTTTAAGACACATTTTGTGCACCATAATATTAATTTTCTTTGCACACATAGGAGCTCCAAAACGTGGAGATTGTTGGCCAATCATTTATTTCACCTGCTAAAGAAGGGATGGACTTTCCTAAGCAAGAGGGCTTTCTACACTTTGATAAAGACCAATTAGCAGCACCCCTGGAAATTATTTTAACACCTGAAGAAGCCTCTTTGTTAGCCACACCCAAGCGTTTCCAGGTCGAACTCTACAACGCCACTGGTGGGGCCAAAGTTCATCCTAAGTTTGGACTCGCAAATGTGACCTTGGTGTCCAATGATGCAGCGGTGGTTTTGTGGAACTTATTGGACCAGTTACATCAACCTCTGAATCATAATATTCTGGACTATGTGCTGCAACAACTTAACAATGAGGTCACTACCTCTGTGACTCAGGAGCAGATGATTGCTGTGGTGGAAGCATTGGAAAAGGTAAGGGAAATCAAACTACATCAAAATGTGTTTTTAGAAAGATATTGAATGATGAAGGCCATTCATTTGTTGGGTTCTGCTGATTCCACACTTCTAAAGCCAGCTTGTCATTTGAAAAGGTCTGAGCTGTCTCTAAAAATGAGTAATGCTATTGTCAGGCTGATGCTCATCTATATCTTCCATACATGAGAAGACTAAATAATTTTAAAACAACCAACCACCTCATTATGAGTATCAAAAATGCAATTGTTGGAATACAAAAACCCTTTATGCTTTGTCTTCAACCAGGTTCTCACAGAAGCAGAGAGGACACCTTTACGAGAAAGAAGCCAAAATCTGACCTACAGCCTCTTGTGTGCCTTGGCCAACCCCAGCCGATCTGACACCAGAGGCCACAGCTACCTTGCAACAGTGACAGAGAGATTTGCCTTTTCTCTTCTGACACAAAGCCGTTGTGATATGTGAGTGTAGGCATTTTTATTAGTGAGTCTAGAAATGCCTAAATATGGAGGCACAATGTAACAAACTCTTCTCTGTTTTTACAGAGGGGGTACCATCCTGAAGACATGCCCCTTTATTTCCATTTCTGCCTTCCAGTGGTATCCAACTCAGATCAATGGATACAAATTCAGAGGGAATAATACAGATTTCTTCCAACTTCCTGAGTCATTGCTAACAGTGCCACCAGGGGTCACTGTGGACTGTAGCTACCTCAGTCGGATCCAGCTAACTGAGTTCACAACTGACCACTGGTTTCTCACCAATAATACACTTTCAGCACTTACTGGAAAGGTAAAAAATAGAGCCTGTATAACAGGCTCTATAGCCTGTTATACAGGCCTGTTATACAGGCTATAGAGCTGGTGGCAAAAGCAATCCTTTTTTTATTATTTGTTTTACATTTTAAAGCATGCACTTTCTGTTTAGGTTTTTTTGTCTAGCCTTCAAGACAGAATCTCAGGACCTTTAGGTAACGGTATGGAAGTTGTCTATCGTATCCACACCACTGGTGAGCAAGTCCAACCTGGCCAGTCTCTGTGCCTTCTCTGGAACCACACCACTGCTAGGTAATGTCCCACGGTATTTGATATCATGTGGACAAGACACAGCAATGAATCCTGTTGTTGATCTCTGCTTGATAGCTGGTCATCCGACAGCCAGTACTGCAGAGTTGTGATGGAAAGTGGGAACTACGTGGAGTGTGCCTGTTCCCACTTCTCCATATACTCGGCCTATGCAGAGATGGCTTCCCTTGCATCCTACAATGAGGTCTTCTATGCATCTGGATTAATATGTATATCAGGTATTTACCACAGAAATGTTTATTTCATTCTTCCAACTGCTTTTACCTTAAAGCACTCCTCCGACAGGGGTCTCCTAGTCATTCCTAAAGTCAGTACACACACTCACAGCGAGGCGTCGTTCCTGTACTACAGCCCCCGCCTCTGAAACAGCCTGCTGAAGGAGCTCAGGGCCGCAGAGAACATTCATGTCTTTAAGAGCAAGACCCACCTTTTTAGTTTAGCTCTTAAATAATATCTTTTTGATTTAGTCCTATTTATTTACATATTTATATATTTAGATTTATATTCATCTTGATAATTTATGATATTTATTGATATTATGGCATTTATTGGGTGCCTCTGCCACGCATCCTCTGGGCATCCTTGTGTTGGTGCCCTGACAGCTTTATAACAAGATATTGATTGATTGATTGATTGATTGATTGATTGATTGTCTCCGAGTTAATCTAACATAAATGTTTTGCCTCTTGTTCTTAGGCTTTGCCTTGGCTATTATGTCCCAAGCACTGTGCTCCCGTTTCCCTATGTTTGCTGCCAAACTGCTCACACACATGATGGTGAGCTGCCTTGGAACCCAGGTAAAACTTTATTATTTTATCTAAAATACAGTATTTCAATACAAATATAAAAGCTAATTCGTAATTTCTAAAACATTTGGCGTTTTTGCCATTTTGGTCAACATTCATTTACACACGTCGTTATCATCACCGTTAAAATGATTAAATGTGAGTCAATGTAAATTATTTTCAGCACTGTTTAAACTTAAACCCTAAATGTTTAACTTTTGAGTTACCCATTTAACCAATAGTCTTATGTGCAGAAGAATTATGAACAGCTTTATACAGAAAGCAGAAAATGTCTAACCATAATAGTTCACTTTTGGGATGTGGGACTTAACAACACAATAATGCCCCCTTATCCTTTTAAAAATCCAGATGTCATTAAGCAGTGAGTGAGATAGATATGTGGCTGGAGGTTAGTCTCCTCTGACCCAAACATATGTGTGTGTGTGCGCATGTGTGTCTGAGTGCAGGAGCAGTAATTTTCCACTGTTCTTCTTGCGTTGGTTGACAAACATGAGCCCCTACTGAAGCTGCGCGTCGTCGGGGAGTGACCACCTCAAACTGTTTATGGCCCAGACAGAGCCCCTGAACGTAGAAATGTTTTGGATGGAAAATTCCAGTTTAATTCCCTTGTTGTTACTGTATTTCAGCATCATTGATGTTTTTCCTGGAGAGAGTTTAATATTGGTCAATAATTCATTTTATTACTGCAGGTGTGATTATTTTGGAGGTATAAGATTGAAAATCTCTGATTTTAAATCTGACATTTTGTCATCCACTGGAGATTCAGTAGGAAATTGGTAATAACGCAGATATAACTATTTCACCTGTGCATTTGACCCATGCTTTAACCGGTGTGTCAGGGTAAGCTGTTAGGAGCAGTGGGCGATCCGCCTTTAGATCTTGAGTCAGGATCTTCCAATCTGAAGGGTTAGCCTAATGCGCATGGTTGAGTTACAGTGAGATAATTATTGTTGTGGATTTTAGCCTTGCTCATGTCTTAACGTTGACCTAAACTGTCAGGCTCCTGTGACCTGTGAGTTCCCCATGTGTCGTATAGACAACAAGTTGTCATGAAGATGCACCACTGCACTCGAACAATTAAGAATGGCCTTGTGATTTACTTCTTTTTTGTGTGTGTACAAATTCAATGAATGTTCTACAATGTACAACCCAATGAGTAAAAAATATATACTAAATAATTAGGGTGAGTGGGGGATGTACATGTTGTCACAACCTTCAAGTGTCAGCATTTGAATGTACTAACAGTAGTGACTGGGAGAAGAGCCCTATCCATAACACTGCTAGGCAGCCTTACAACATCTAATCAAATCCTAGATAGCAACCAGCACAGCATCCTCCCTCACAGCAAGACAACTGAAAATTGTCTGAGTGGAAATTTACCCAGTGCATATACTAAGTGAACATTGGTCGGGCATGTATGTATGTGTGCAAGTTTTATATAAATATTTGCAGAGCTTTAAATAATGCTTCTTCAGCATTTTCAACTTGTGCACGCCTCTGAGATGATGTGTGCAAGTTTCTGTGTTATTGTGCAGTTGCAAGAGCAAATCTCCTTCACTTACTTTTAAATTGAAATTCTATAGTTTTAGACGTTTTATCAGTGCCTTCAGTAAAAGCTTCTCAGACATGCCTACGGTGTGGGAAAGGAAAACCTAATTACAGCTACAGGATGCAGACATTTATCTACTGTATTATGAACCGTTCCTAAGCAAATGTTTACTACAGTGCTTCCTTATTCCAGTTGTCCTTTCTGATAAAAGCAGATTTCCGGTTTGTTTTGGGCTGGACTCCAGTACTCCAGCTCGCTGCTCAGGACATGCACACTCAACCGCTCCCCATCCTCATCCCCTTCCTTTCTGCTAAAAATGGGGGCATTATAAATTAAAAGTTTGTCTTAGTCTAAACATGCTTTAGACTGATGTGCATTTTCTTTAGCGTAGTAACTGAATTACATAATAGACCTCTATTAGTCAAGCCAGTTTTTAAAATAGTGTACACCATGCTACAGTTACAATGTCCTTGATGAGATGCTGGCTTTCGGCTCCTGTTAGTGCCAAGACAGTGATGGCATGGTCTAAAGTTACATTCAACAGAGGCAGTGGAGAGCAGTGTAGGCCTCTCGGGGACTCGTGTTTCTCTTTTTTGGACGGCCCAACACTTTACGCCACTGTCGCCCTGACGCCAGCGCTCATAATCTGATCTGACCCAGCTCTGCTCAGCCCGCAAGCATCTTTAGTCTGTCCTTGAGACTGATGCAGCAGTAAAGCTTTATACCTTGCTTTCCTTTCTGCAACTTTCAACTTTTCAACTAGTTATAAAAGACATTTCTCTTTGCTTCCGCCTTTGCCTCTCTGTGTTCCAGTGGAAGTGGCTTTGTACACCCGGATTCCGGAGTGACTCATTTGTTTCCCATAAGCCCGTTGGAGATAAACTGAATCGTCCAACTTTAGCAATAACATAAACAATAAATGTTATATATTTGGCCATAGACCAAACTCAGTCACAGCGAGTTCACATTTAGGTGCACTTATTTTCAATAATGTTGCCGCAGTCTTAGGTAAACCTGCTGCATTTGGTTCATGCATGTAATGGTGACCTGAATGCTGCTAACTTTGGCCGTGTGGACTCTGGATTTTAAACTCTTATTTTCGCCAAATGTGGGTTGTGGGCCAAGAACTGCCACCATGAACTTTCCTCTATTTCCATTAAAAGCACAGCAAACAGAAACGGGGTCAGCAGTGGTTTCCCAATATTTCTTTTTACCTATGCTTCCTGTTATCTATGACTTTTCAACCTGATTACATGAGTTACGTTTTTATCATTTTATTCTATTGACTTAGGAATGTTCAAAAGTTCATAGTAACATTCATTAATGACTTGAATTTCAATTCAGTTCAAACAACACCATTATAGTTTTGTAACACTCCAAGCGGCTTGTCACGTATCGGTCTATAGGGGGCACTGTTGCTCCACGACTCGAGCCAAGTTCAACAGATGCGCGTAAAGACCCGGGTAAAGGCTCCTCTGGGCTCAGCTTTATGACTAGAGCTCTGAGAACACTGCTGATTAAGACCGTGAGGCAAAAGAGAGCTTTACTGCGGCACTAAATGCACTTGTTAAAGATTTTCCATTACTTTTATAGATTGAAGAGACATACAAAAGATTTCGAGTTCTCGACCCCCATGATGCCAATATGCAAAGAGCTCAGATTGTGTACTCTCTCCTAGCACATTGATTTCCCCACTGACCTTCAGCCACTTTGCCTCGACAGATAAGTGAGGTGCAAGACAGTGGATTAAGCACAGACTTCTCAAGGCCGATCAGTAAGGCCTATTTTCAGGTTTTTAGTTTTGCTTTGAAACTACCCTCTTCTCAGTGCAGTAGCTCAGGGCAGTGTTAAATAACAGTGGCTGGAGCAGGGTGTGCGTTGTTGAAGGCGCTTCAGTGTAACAGCTGGTTCGAGTGTTTTTTATAGCTGGGCCCATACGCATGAATCTCCGCACCACGTTTTCTGCAGTCAATAGAGTGGCCAGTGTGTCAAGGGGCAGACTGTTGCACTCCAGATGTGGAGGAAGGAAATCCAAGAGGCGTCCTGTTGTGGATGTCAGCAGATGCAGACACGCTTTTGACTCAAGTGTAAATGGGAGAAGTTCTTATTTACAAAACTTATTTTATTTATGTTGGGGGTGGTTGTAGGTGGGGTAAAACCTGTAGAGTTTGGGCTCTAATGTGATTCATTCACATAGGCAAACAAAAAAATATATAGAAAAGAGTTATTTAACAACTTTGTTAGCTGTCGGGTCATTACTGGTAAATACAGATAACGTGTTGTAGTGTCCAATTCTTCTATGTGAACTTTCTTTGACGACACAAGCTTTTTTCAATGGCCAGTCTCCACCCTGATACTGGGAAGACGGCATACGTCACTTTCAAAGCAACAGTTCACAAAGGTAACAAAAACAAAAGACCCATATTTTACAGTAAACCATTAAACAACCTGGTAATTTCAGTGCCACTAATTGAACTCATAACAGTCATTCCCAAGGAGACAGAAACTGCCTTTTCTTGTTTTCTTTAAGAATGTACACACCATTACAGTATTACATTGTGTACTTACGTCAGTAAATGTGTGCAGTTCTGTGCTTGTTTTCACTTTAAATACGTAAAGAGGGAGCGTGTGTTTATGTGCAAACACCTGCCTCAGCAAGTCAGTCTTAGTCCGAGGTTCAACCCAAAACACAGGTAAACTTTAAACAATGTTTTTTATCCAAATATGTTTATTGAATTTTACAGTTAAAATCACTTTGCTCACTCACACCCTTGCTGCATTCACACACGCATACATTTTGTCATGTTTACAACCCTAAACATAAAGATTTTATTTTGATTTTTTTACTGGACGTTCACACACAAGTAACAAGACAACTGTGAAGTGAAAGCAAAATGATACATGATTCTGTTATTTTTCAAAAAATAGAAAGGTGAAAAGTGGGGCGTGCATAAGTATTCATACAGCATGACTTAATACTTTGTGGAACCCCCTTTTTACCGCAATAACAGCAGCTAATCTTCTGGGGTTTGACTCTATAAGGTTTGCACATCTAGAGACTGAGATTTTAGCCCATTCCTCTTTACAAAACAACTCAAGCTCTGTCAAATTAGAAGGAGAGCATTTGTGAACAGCAGTTTTCAGGTCTTTCCACAGATTTTCAATAGCATTTAGGTCAGGACTTTGACTGGGCCATTCTAACACATTAATATGTTTGTTTTTAAACCATTCCATTGTAGATTTAGCTTTGTGTTTAGGGTCATTGTCCTGCTGGAAGGTGAATCTCCGCCCCAGCCTCAATTCTCTTGCTGACTCCAGCAGGTTTTACTCCAAAATGTCTCTGTATTTGGTTCCATCCATCTTCTCAACTATTCTTACAATCTTCCCAGTCCCCGCTGAGGAAAAGCAGCCCCATAGCATGATGCTCCCCCCACCATATGTGACACTGGGGATGGTGCACTCAGGACGATGAGCAGTGTTAGGTTTGCTCCATACATAACGTTTTGCATTTGGGCCAAAAAGTTAAATTTTTGTCTCATCTGACCAAAGCACCTTCTTCCACATGGTAGCTGTGTCCTCTATATGACTTCTAGCAAACTTCAAACGGGATTTCTTATGGCCTCCTTTCAATAATGGCTTTCTTCTTGCCACTCGTCCATGAGGACGTGTCTTGGTAAGTTCTCAGTGGTGCTATACTCTTTCCATTTCCGAATGATGGATTGAACAGTGCTCCGTGAGATGTTCAAATCTTGGGAAATCTTTGTATAACTTAACGCTGCTTTAAACTTCTCCACAGCTTTATCCCTGACCTCTCTGGTGTGCTCCTTGGCCTTCATGATGTTGTTTAGTGACCAATACACTCCGACCATAGCTCTGAGGCCCTCACAGAACAGCTGGAATTATACTGAGAGTAGATTACACACAAGTAGACTCTATTTTATGGTTAGGATAAGGTGTGAACATTCTGCAGTCATTAGGAATGTTATAAAGGCAATTTAATGCACTATGAAAATGCTGTATGAATACTTATGCATGTCGCATAACGTGTAAACGTTCAGTAAAAAAAAATCTAAATAAAATCTTTACGTTTACAGTTGTAAACGTGACAAAATGTGCAAATGTTCAAAGTGTAGTAGTACTTTCGAGAGGCACTGTATCTATCCATCCTGCACTGGCTCAGGATCAGCAGATGATCCAGTCCATAGCAAGATGGATGAGTATTGCTCGGCATCATGGGCTCCCAGGAAGCGATCGCTGGATCACTTCCTGAGGACCCCTCAGCCGGTCACACTGAAAACACAAAATAACTATCAAGAAGTATAACAGTACCAAATATTATTTAAAACCATCATACAGAGACAAATGAGTGTAAAAATATATTTTTTTAAAGTAAAGTGAGAAAAAATTATGTATTATGACAACCCAAACATGATCATATCCCTGTCAGGGACGAGGTTTCTCTGATACTGGGAATATATATATATTATATTGGGAATATTAAATAGCTTTTTAATTTGAGATAGAATTTTGATTGAATTTCACACCACCGCTTGTTGATTTAAGAGACTGGTTTAGTAAAAGGTAGAGATAACAATGATGTGTGAGGTTTAATTAATGGTTGCAGTTCCAATTTCAGCCACAAAGGAGCAGAATTAAGTGATTCATTGTTTGGGAACCCCGTTTTCCAATCGGTCAACAATTTCAGATTTGATGCCCAGTAATAATTCTTGAACATTGGAAGGCCCAGTCCCCCCTCCTTTGTAGATCTGAATAAGTACTTTTTTGATATTCTGAGTTTTTTATATCCCCACACAAAATCTAGAACTAAAGATTTAAGTTTTGGGGAAAAATTGCCAGGAATAAAAATTGGTAGGTTTTGAAAAAGATAAATAAATGTTGGCAGGGTGGTCATTTTGACAGCATTCGCTCTACCTCACATGGAGAGGGGGAAGGTCTTCCAATACTCAATGCACCTTTTAAGTTTCTCAAAGCCTTCAGTAAAGTTCAATTTTAGTAATGATTCATAATTCTTAGCTATTTTCAAACCGAGATAAGATATATAATTTTCTGCGACTTTAATAGGGTTTTGACTGATTTTAACATTTTCCCCCAAAAACACTTTTGGACCAGTTTATTTTATAACCAGATATTCTGCCGAAATTGTCTACATGTTTTAAAAGAAATGGTAATGCAATTTCTGGATCAGTAAGTGTAACAAGTACATCATCTGCATAAAGTGAGATGAGACTCTCCGATGAGCCCAATGAAAATCCTTTAATATTGGGGTTCATTCTTAAACCAATAGCCAGTGGTTCTAGGGCCACATTGAACAGTAAGGGAGAAAGGCAGTCGCCTTGTCTCACTCCACGATGCAATTCAAAGCTGTCTGATACCATATTGTTGGTTATGACATATGATCTCCAAACCCAAATAGTTTGAGAGCATGAAATAGATAAGCCCACTCAATTGAATCAAAATCTTTGTGAGCAACCAGAGTCAAGACGGCTGCCTTTTTGTTTTCTGTCTGAGTACAATAAATACAATAACCTCCGCACATTACCAAAAGAAGGCCTGTTTGGGATGAAACAAAGCTGGTCCGGATGGATCATTTCTGTTATGTGTTTGCTTAATCTTGTTGCAAGTACCTTAGTTAGAACTTTATGGTCTACATTGAGCAGGGAGATAGGCCTATAATTGGCTAGATCTAGTGGATTTTTCCCCTTTTTCGGTATGAAGCCCATATATTATATGGGCTTCATACAACTTGGAACTTGGAAGATTGTTGTTTGACATAGTCATTTAACATTCTAAGTAGTATATGAGACCCTATTTCACTAAAAGCTTGATAGAACTCCGCTCCAAATCCATCCAGACCAGGATTCTTGTTCACGGGGAAAGATCCCAATGCTTTTACAAGTTCTGCTGATATGGACTAAATTGAGGTAGAGTTAATGTAGTAAAAAAAAATCTCTGAGCTCATTAGCCAATGTAGCTGAATTGGATTTATAAAGTCTTTGAAGACATTGTTAAGATCCTGTAAATCTGTACATATTTCCCTTGTTTTTGAGCATATTTTGTGAATAGCAGCTTTGGCTTGATCTCCTTTGAGCTGTCTAGACAGAAGTTTTTGTGGTTTATCCGATATTGTTCTTGTTCTTGTTTATTTTTTAGTTTGGATACTTCCTCGTGAAGAAGAGAGTTATATTTGTTTTTCAGTTTCAGCAACTTATTGTAGTCAGACTGCAAACTTCAGACTTTAAACAATGTTTTGACCTTTAGCCCACACAAAAAATCACAATAGGCTTGATCCTATAATGGCATTGTAATTATGTTATGCATTAGCCATATTATAATGAGCCTCACATATTTTCTTCTTTGGCGTCTTCTGCCCCACTAACTGAGCATTCAGCCCAGTGACCTGCTTCTTGTCAATGGATGTGCCACCTCTCCACATAAACAGCACAACCATTTGAAGCTGACATCGCTGCTCGTGAGGAGAATGTGATCCTCGTTAAAAATAAAACTCACACACAGTCAGAAATATTGAGCTCAATGGCTTAAAATATTATCACTCTAAGAAACATTGCACAGAAGATGTTGCACTTTTGAGGAATTAATGAGTGTCTTGCATTCCTGTTGAAATGATGAGTGTGCGATTGCGAGTGACGAGAGGAACAGCTGCATCTTGAATTGGATTTGTAAAACAATAATTTACTGGTGCAATGATGGCATATCGTTTCTATATATTTTTATATCACAGTGAACAAAGGCTGTGGAGGCTGTGGGCTGAGTCTGGAACAAGCTAGATCAGACCGGAGTTGGAGAGAAGGGGGAGGGCGCAGAGGGGAGTAAGAACAAGGGTGGAGCAGAGGATGGAGGTAGGTGGGGGTAGCAGAACATTGGGGATGAGCACAGAGCTGTGCTGAAGTGATTAGGAGTGTAAATGGATGTAGTGGTAAACAGAGGCTAAGGGCTCATTCATAGAGTGATGTAATGCAGCAGGCAGTCTATTTTTAGCTGCAGCTGGACAGCTGGGTACCCAGCATCAGCACACTCAGCTATTGATCACAACAAGGATAGAAAACACCAGCAGGAAGCAACTGCAGCAAAACTCGTTTGACCGTTTTATCTTCTTCGTGCATAATCGGTAATTGGTGTATTCAGAGTTTGCTTTGCATTGCATTACTGTCCGGTTTTAAGATATAAGACCCACTACTGGCTTTGTGTCCGTTTAATAATAGACCATTATGTAGACGTAAAGCATCATTGCAACTTCACATTATCCACATTTGGTAATTGAAGCAATGAATTGAAAAGGTGACTTTTCTAATCATAGATAATTCTGTCCTATATAAACATATACTTTACCTTGAATACATTTAAAATTGAAGAAGTGCAAGCAAAGTGTGCAAAGTGCGAGCCGAGTTTTTAAAGTTTCTTAAAGGTGCAATATGTTTATATTTGTGCAATTAGCATAGCACCTTTATTTTCCATCACAGTGGCCTCTTTGATGCTCCGGGATCAATTGTTTTGTTGGTTTCTGGTAAGTTTCACTGCTGATGGAACCATCTCTGTGGTGACGCATACATTCCAAAATCCTAAATCCTAAAAATAGTTGATCCTGGAGCATCATATAGGCCACTGTGATACTAACCATGCAGCTGCTGGGTTACTAAAGATCAAATATGCACTCAAATTTACTTTTTTTCCCCCACATAAAAAGTTACTTAAATACACATTTAACCAAACAAGGATCACATGAGCTTGAAGACATTTTAGCCGATGTCTAAACTACAGATGTAGTAGGTTTGATAAAAGATTAATCCTTATGGAGACAGATCATGTCTGTTTATTGAGGGCATTACGTTACCTGAATAAATGTAGTCCTTGCATTTGCTAATTGTGACCATGAAAATTGTGGGTTGCCATTTCATTGCGATTAATGTTAATCTCTCTCAAAACCTAGTTAAATAAGCATATTTGATTATCTGTGCATTATGGGAATGTGATAGATATACCTTATGAATAACATGTCAGTTTTAGAGATCTCTCTTTGTGTAGTGTAAATAACTTGTTATGTGCGTGTGTGATATGTTGCTCTGTCTAGTTCCTGTTTTACCAGAGACTTGAGCATTAAACACACCCAGATCACAGACGGAGCTTGTATTTCGAGTGGTGCTCCTCCCAGCTGTGTCAGTGCGCAGCCTGAGGGTCTAGACTGTTTGACTCCTGGTTACTCAGACAAAGAGAAGGCAGTAGATAGCCGTCTGATCACATCTGGACCTGTCTACAACATCAGGCCAGCACCATAGCCAATGAGCAACATGTTTTTTTAATTGTCCGCCCTTTATAATTAGCATACCCACGTAAAGGATCTCTCAGTATGTTATTAACTGAGCCAACAGGTCTCAAATGTCAGGGTTGATTCCAGCTCTAAACAAATGATGATGAGAAAGTCAGTTTGATCAAATACTTATTATTGAGCTCCTGCTTCTACTAACAGACTTTTGAAAATAGTTATTTAACCTTGAAATCTGCCCTCATGAGTCACAATTCTTTGCTCTCTTCATGCAAGCTCCAAGCCTGGATAGAAAGACTTTAGTTGCTTCAGGGAGGATATCCAGATTAAAAAAGTGATTGATTTAAAGTCAGTGTGTATCAGAATTTTTAGAAAATAAAACATAAACTTGACTTAATCTGTTTCCTACAGATATGGGGTAAACATTTTAGTTGTGTTTTTACATTTTTGTGTTTTGGTTCTTGAGCCAATAGTCAAATCAGGAAGCAGAATGTGTCCAGATCCCATGGATCAAACCAGTGTGCAGTAAATCAAGATTGTCCTCAATTGCAGTCCTAATGACTGCTGCTCATATGGAGATTAAGCAGATAAAGGTAACCCAGAGTTGTGATAGTACTGCCTTTTCTAAATCAGTAATGCACATGCTACATACCTAACCTTTTTTTAAACAAATTACTCCGAGTGCCTTTAGCTGTAAACCTGTCTTTTGTTGCAAGGCAAATAGACCTAAGGGGGAAAAAATAAGATGTACATACAGTTTCCTCAATTCCGGTTAGGACCTGCCGCAGGTGCTTGAGACAAACAACTCCTTTGTAATGCGAGGCATTTTCTTATGTCACTATCTGCCACTGGTTAGTACTTAGTGGTTCAGTGTCGATTGTTGTTTGTCACGGGAGGTGGCTTTTCATCTTCAAATACATTTCCAAACCCACACGCAATCATTACAGGTGTTTCTGTCAAAATTTCAAGTTTCAGTGGTGACTAATTTGTACCAAATGAACACTGCCAGAGTTCTTTTCGGTCTTTAGTCACTCACTGTTTCTAAGCACATACTTTGATATAAAAAATAATCATACATTTTATTCTGGTTAAATATCACGTTTCTAGACAAATATTATTTGAGTCACGCACACACGTCATCTATTTATACTGTGTCAGAAAGTAGTTGTCTTGATTCATGATTCTTTACTGTCAGTGTCTCCTGGTCCATGTGCAGACATACAGGGCCAGATCGTGTGCCTGGCGCACGAGGTGCGCAATCCTCTAGCGAACTGAGATCTTCCGAGTGGCGGAACTGCGCTATTCGCCTCCGCCACTTGCGAGAGGGCGTCACAAGAGGAGGTGACTGCTCTGATGGGAGCACCGCTGACATTCATTCCCTCATTTACATCGCGCTGCCTTGTGTTCTTCCTTAAGCCTTAGGCTCTCACAGGTCAAACTAAAAACGTTATTAACCCCATCGTGAGCTTAACAATGTTTATGTTAAGCTCTTCTGTAAATTATTCCTTTCATTTATTTGATTTAGAAACGTGTAATAACTCGTCAACATAAACAGTACGATGAACACAGAATTGACCATATTCGAATGGGAGAAGTAAATGTTTGTAAACCCCTGAATGAATCAATCAGCTGATGTGTTGACATTAAAGGTTTTCCCTGACATTGTCCAGAGCCTGGGTTTGCATCATCTTCGATTGTATTATGACTCACCTCCTTTCCCTTCGCCCTGACTCCGCTCTTTGGCTCTGGCAGCGGTCCAGCCAGCGGCCCATGTTATGTAACTGTGTTCATCTGCATTGGAACCGTGAACCCTCCTGGCCAATCGAGCAATCGGACATGTTTCAATACTTCTCTCAGTCTTTGTGTGATCTTTTATACCTTTACATCCTAAGTAATCATTCATATGCAAACTGTCCAGATCCTCTTCAAATTGCCATTGTTAAGCTATAGAGCATTGGGATGTAGAGGATATGTGCCGTGTATGTAGGAAACATCATAGGTAGATGGTGATCTAGCATGTTTGCCGCATGGTGATGTAACAGGTCTGCAGAAAGGCTTTGTTTGGAAAAGGAGGGAGCTGTGAATCCTGCTGGTATTACTGTATATCCCTCAATATATGCAATAAAGGCTGTTTTAGCTGCACTGCTGACACAGCATGGACTGTTGTGATATTTCAAGCTCTGTACTATGTCATCTCAGGCTGCAATATACTGTAAAGTAGTCTGAGTAAGCTCTCAGTCGTACAGGAGTTGTCCATCTTCAATGAAGGTACTAGAGTCATCTTCTGTACTCAGTAGTTTAAGTCTCAAATGTTTCGCCTCTCATCCAAAGGGCTTCGTCAGCGGACTAAAGTCCCGCTCAGCCCGCAGCTTAGATAAATACCACGAGGAGGAGTTGGGGTTGGCCCGGCTGTAAAGTAATTATTATCATGGCAGCAATGATAAAGTGATATTCTTCTCACTTAAAAATAATTCTGTATTCCTTTAATGTGCATTTGAGGGTGATCTCTAAGTCCACATCATGGCATTGGAACTAAATAAAGAGCTTGTAATCCTCCAAATCAAACCTAACTTTATTTTTCTTTTTGTTGACTTTTGCCCCCTGCATTTAAAAGCCTTCAACCAGCGCCTTAGGGCACTCTTTCAGATAGTGGGTGACCACAATGCAACGTCCTGGGGCCCATCTCCAGATCTCCAGCTTGGATCTTGGTCAGGATTACGTACCTGAAGGATTAGGGCAGGTTTTCAGATTGGGCTGGTTTGGCCACCCAATAGCATTTGATACTTGCAAAAGCTGTCATCCAGACAGAAGAAGAACATGCAAACTCCTGCTTAACGTTATAGGAATATATATTTGAACTAACTACATATGAAAACTAATCTTTCTCTATTCTTTAATATTTTCAGTTGTGCTTCCTGGTGTCGACTTTCCGTGGCCGGGTGTTTTCAGATGACAGCTGTTCTGCATTGGCACTTTTCACTCATTACTTCTATCTGAGCCAATTCGTTTGGATGCTAATTCAGGTAATACAAGGTTTAAATATGACGTCAAAACATGGTGCACACACTGTTCTCAAAATTTGTTCCGTTTCACTTAACAGTACGCTCAGTCATATATGAGTTTTACATAATGTGCTGAAACCTTTTGCTCCCCGTTTACAGGGGTCAGGAATGAAGGGGCACATGACATGACCCCTGGCCTGTAATCTTCTGAAGCGTTTCTTTCCCTGTAGCGTGAACATGTCAACAAATATGTGCGTGTAGCAGTTCTAATACACTACAAAGGCAAAGTAAGAAAGCTAAGGCCTAATCCATCAAAGCGACAGAAGTTGACTCATTGACCCGTTGAGAACAAGAATGTACTTTCCCGAGACGTGACCGTAGCATAACACTCTTACCCCAGATAAACTCTACGGCTATGTTTTGAGGTAATGGACATCAACAAAAGAAAAGTAGGAGAAGCACAACACCTAGTACCCCCTTCATTCTCTCCACCCTAAAATAAAAGTACTTGTGTGTAACTCTGTGGTAAATACTTTACTTCAGTAATTATTTTTTTTAAAGTTCACAAAGTTTTCTGAATCATTTATTCAAGTAAGGATTAAACAAGGCGCATTACATAGTTAAAACACGGAGTCAGCAGGGAGCGGCGTTCTTTCACATCAGTATATCTTCTCTCAATAGTATCCACTAACCTACTTGGTTTCAATCATGCATTTAACAAACCTTGAAATTAGGCCCTGGTCGTGATCATTTTCTATGTGCTGTTTGTAATCTGGACTTTTTATAGGTGGATTGAAGTAAAATTAGCCTAAACCATAAAGACGCAACGCACATATAGGAGGGGATTTCTACTATATATTAATGTTTACCATGCAAGCTGGACAGATAAAGCCCTGCACCAGAGTTTTAGAAGTCATACCAGAAAAGATGACATGGAATTGCAAACACACAAAGAATGTGCATTCAGTGAAAACAGAAGGTGTTGACATGTATTTAATCAATGCAACAATTATTTGATAATTTAGCCTCTCCACAGTCATGACTTGTGCATATGCTGGGAGTGGGACAGCACCAGCTCGTCTCCATGGTCATCGCCAATCATAAGGTTTAAATACATTAGGCCCTGTTTCAATAACCCACAGCAGAAAAACAGTCTGTGTCTAGCCTATCATTTGGAGCTGTTCTGTTTATATATCAGTGTTTGGTGGCAGGTTAGTTGCCTTTGTAATGTTGCAGCATATAACCTGGAACGTACTGCAGTGAGTCTTTGACTGATGAAATCAAGTACCGGAAGACATTTTAAGCATAGCCATCTTTAATAATATATTTGCTTACCTTAATTTTAAATTGACGCATCACATTTTTTGTAACTGCCTTGGTGTAAAGTCAATTAACACTCAATATTTGCAAAGCCCATTGTTTTGATAATGACCTCCATCTATGTCCTACGTACAACAGCGAGCCTTCTCTACTACTCAGAGATCATCTTTCAGCTAAGTGGTGCATGTGAGAAGGTGCCAACAGCCATCTCCGATCATAAAGACTCTAATCAATAACTGTGGTGGGTGGAGAAGAATGTGTGCTGAGGTTGTTATTTCTGTCAGCGAGATATACATGCTTTTTTTCTAATGCAGTCTCAGCTACATCTTGCTAAATGTTGTATAACCCACAAATTACCGGTACTCACTTAGGACAATTGTATGCTAATCAGTAAGAGGACTCAAGACACAGTAAGGAATGTTTTCACTTGCAAAGCATAATCTCACTATAAAAATTGCCAATTTGTGATGAATTTATGTCTTTAATTTTGGCTCATCTTATTAAACCTGCCTCTACAAAAGCACTGCTGTTCCCGAGCTATGTTGCCAAATTTTCCCATAATGCATTTTGTGTTACTCACAGCGAAGAAGAGTGACTGACACTTGCCCTCAGTGCTGAAAAACTGTGTTTGCTGAAGGTTATCTGAGGCAGAGGGCCTTTAGTGTCGCAGATGATGGACACTGACAAACATCACTGGTTAAATTACAGTACTTTATCACAGCTCACAATACAGAGTAGCTGGGGATAAAAGATGATAAGGTGAAGCTTTAATGGGGTTACATTTGCTGATGAGGACCATGACAAGCCCCGATGTGTCTAAACCACCAACAGGTGTTCAGAGTTACATAACCCTGTCGGCCTTAGTGTATCAAAGGATTACATAGCCACATGTGATGTATGGCTATAGTTGCCACACATATATGACATTGAGAGTGGAAATAACTTAAGTACTTTATTCCAACTTTGACAAAAATGTTTCCTGAAAAGGTGAAAACATGTGTATTATGTCTGTTTTCTCTCCTTTAGGCGGTGAACTTTTGGCAAGTGCTGGTAATGAATGACGAGCACACTGAGCGCAGGTACCTGCTGTACGTCCTGCTGGGGTGGGGCCTTCCTTCTGTTGTGATCATAGTGCTGGTTATTGTGCTGCTGGGCGGCTTCAGCTGGACCATACACGCTGCATATGGACTGGTGCTGGAGGACGTGTGAGTATAGTAACATATAGGTGCTCGTCATATAATTAGAATATCCTGAAAAAGTGCATTCACTTCTGTTCAACTTAAACTGTGAAACTAATAGATAGAGTCATTACATGCAAAGTGAGATATGTATAGCCTTTATTTGTTATAATTTTGGTTATTATGGCTCAGCTTGTAAAAACTCCAAATTAAAAATCTCATAAAATTAGAATATTTTGAAAATGGACTGTAAGCCATAATAATAAAAATTATGACAAATAAAGGCTTGACATATGTCACTTTGCATGTAATGAGTCTATATCATTTATTAGTTGCACAGTTTAAGTTGAATTACAGAAATAAATGAACTTTTTCATGATATTCTAATTATATGACGAGCACCTGTGTAGTATGTTCTGTTTCTAGTCTCAAGTCACCACTTGAAATTTGTATAAACGCCTGAGCATATGACATCATGTCAGGAGATGGGCCGTCCAATCAAATGAATGAACTTAAATGACTTTGTGTGTTTGCGTACGCCCCCACACACAGAAACCCGAGTCTTTGAGTTGAAGGTGGAGGCTAAAGCTCAAACTGTAACTCTCTGTTTAACCAAGCAGAGCTAAAATTAGCTTTCCTACTGCTATATATAACACATGAACCTAAACCTGTTTGACTGTCCTCAGGGCTGCATTCAGTTTAAGTATCATTACGAGTCACGGCACAATAATGGCCACGGACTTTGGTGGAATGGTTATTATGGAAAATGTGTGTGTTACTTAAGTAAGATTTTTAACTTTTGGAAGAAGTCATATTTAAGGTCATACCTCACTTGGTATCAGATCCATTTGTTGCTTTTAACTTCACAAAATTGCTGCAGTTCTCAACATAGACAATAGTATAGAGTATAGAGATTATATAGTGACCCGATCAGTGAGTCACTGTGAACATACTGTATATGGACACATCCACACAGCATTCTAGTCATCTCATCAAACTCCATTAATGGCAGAGTATTTTGACTCCTATATTCTTTTGCTGTTGTTTCTTTATTTTGCTGTTGTTGTTTTTTTAATTACTGTTCTTTATTATTTGCTGTTACCTTGCCATATGTTCCCTCTGATTTGTTTATAATTTGTTAAATGAAATGTTATTGTTTCTACTTTTGGGGTGGGCACTTATAAGCCTTTGGCTTCGGCCCACTCCTTTTGAGCAGATAAACTGCTCAAATAAATAAACTAAACTAAACTCCTTACCCATGAACTATACCTCACCTGAACAAGGTCTTCCAGGATTAATTTGAACTATAAGTACAATAAAACAGAGGTAATGCATGCATCATTCATTCCCTGGGACATTTCCATAGGAGTCTCAAGGCCACAGTGGTTCCACCTTTTGTCCAAAGACGTTCTCTCCACTAGTCTATCACGTTTCCTAAGGGAAGATGATGTAATGATTTATTTTGAATACCTTATGTGTATTATGTCTAGCACAGTTCATATTACTGTAACTCTATCGTGGCTCCCACCGAACCAAAGGCAAGGTTTGTTTTGTGAAACAGTCTCAGTCTGTGCATGTTTACTTTTTCAGCGACAAACATTAACCTCCTTAAACTCTGCAAAATTAGTTTCCCATAAAAATATGGGAACTGAATAACCTGTAGCTTCAGTCAAAAAAGCCTCTCTGAGGACCCTCACAGATTTACAGCGAAGTGGATGGAATATGACTCAAACCCACTTTAGGCTCATGGTTAGGGGGGCAGAAATGTTCATGTTCATTTGTGAAGTGCTTTTCACATGACACAAGTCGCCCAAAGCGCTTCACACAGTGTCGGAGATTTTTTCTTAATTCACTCCACACACGGTGGTGGTAAGCTACGTATGTAGTTTCTAGACTAACAGAAGCGCGACTGCACACATCAGCGCCAACAGTCCCTCTGACCAACACTATTCATTCACGGAGACACATCATTCATCCCTGTTGTACATGTTTTTGGTGGTAGGGGAAACCTACACAGACACAGGGAGAACATGTAAACTCCACACAGAAAGGCCCGGGACCTTTTAGATTAATACATTTGCTATTATGATTATTATTATTGATTTAATATAAATGTATTTACAGATGCTTCATCCCAAACATCTATGCCGCTCTGTGCACTGCTGTCCTGGTGCCGCTCATCTGCCTTGTCACTGTGGTGGTCATATTCATTCACGCATATCAAGTCACGGAGCAGTGGAAGGCCTATGATGACATTTACCGGGGACGCACCAACAGCACAGGTACTGCAAATATTACCACATTGCACACAAGCGTTGACACATGTGATGTGGACTACAATGTACCAACTAAACACTCACGATGAAACAACTTGTGTAATCGTCATGCTTTACAGGCAACACAAAGTGCATATTTGTTTAGCATGAAAAATACCACTTCTTGCCTCATACACAAGGGTCAGAGCAGTTTGATCTTTCAGAGTGTGTTTATACAGCGCAATCATTTATCTGAAGATCGCTTTTATTACTAGTTTAAAGGGTTCATTCTGAGCCTGTGCCAAAGTCCAATGTAAGGTTTTTGTTATTGTATTCAGAATCCACCTTTGAAGATTTTATAGCCAGTCAGATGCATTTTATAAAAACGTGTTTTTTATCTTTGAAATGTATTGACTGCAGATTCCAGTAATTGTTTGTCGCAGATGATTAAGTGTAATATTGACACTGTCCTTCGCTTGTGTGGTTTGCTGAGGGCTGGTCACTCAGGGTATAGGTGCCTGTCTTGGCTGCCCTCACTCTCAGGACAGTGTGAGATATCACAGCTTTTCTGACGTCAGTATTTGCGACAGTGTTTGTTCTGTCAGCAAATTGACACTCTATCCCTAAAACACAGCGGTTCTTTCTTTCCAGGCTTTTACATCCAGAGGGAAATCCTACTGTGTTATTGAAATTACTTTTGGGACGTTTTTTTTAACTCTGGTCAATGTTTTGTAAAATGTGTACTTTTATTGCTCTTGTCTACCCTGACCTCCTGAGATAAACAAACACATGGTAGAGAGTCTTGATTAGAGAAGCAGAGATCAGCACATTTGTGTTTACTGTAATTTATTGTCCATAACTCACTGACCCCAAAGTGAACTTGTTGACTGCTGTCTGTCAAACAGTAATACACGGACTAAGAACAAATAGACCATCTTATGTTTGTAACACATAGGGGTTATTTATATTCATGAATCATTGATCAAAACTGCAAGCCTAATATGTTAAGGATCTCCAGCATATTTGACGTTAAGAAGTTTGTACCTGTTCCCATTTTAAGATGTAAAAGAGGAAAAGGAATCTGAAATAAAGGTAGCTTCTTCAAAATTACTTAATGGTAATGTGTGTAAAACGGGCTCATTTCAGCTCAGCTTATCAAAAAAGGCACTGCCATCACAGCTCAGTCTTGCTTTTATGTGGACATTGCCTGACAAAAATGTTGAGCAATCACCCAACAGCAAGACTCCCGGGACAGCAACTCCACCTGTCCCACCTGTGATAGAACCAGACACAGCCGTAGCAGGAAATGTAATCGTCCCACATTGGCCCAATGCACAGCTACATGATCTTTACAGATTCAACACTTTAAAACTCAGAACCTAATTTGAAGTGCAGGAGTTTTGTTAGCAATCATTCTAATCTATGTACAGTAAATCTAATAAAGGTTTTTGTTATAGTAAATAAATCTAAATTATATGGTGGTCAACATTGAATTTACACACAGTACCTTAACCAAGAGTTTAACCAACCATAGTAATCACTTAAGATACTGTTCAGCTGGCAAAAGTAGAACTTTATCCAAAATAAGCATACCAATGTATTAACATTTTAGATTAAGAACATTTCATCTTTCTCATATAACTTTTCAATGTATGCATTACTTATTTTGATTATGTTCAGCAAACTTAGAGTCATTGAGAACCCACATTGGCTGTGGAAACCTGTGGGAGCTCTTGAATGTCCACGGGTAAGAATGTGCTTACAGAGCTGGAAAAACTAAGAGGGAGGCAGGAGATGAACACAGATGTGCAACGAATGCTGTAATGCAACTGATGGGAGTCGAGCTCAAGCCAAGATATGAAGTTAGCTGCAATTAGCTGTAAATACTTTCTTGAAAAGCGGCTAGGGGTTTAAGACACGCAATAAAATGACTACTATAGAAAGTATTTAAAATGATGTTAAAATTGGGTCCATAGAGAGGCAGCTCATGCACTGGGAAAGCCGCCAGCGCTGGGGAAGTAGCACCTATGTGAAGAGGTTCTGTGCAAAGCTGGGACTTGTGCCCACTGTTTCCATCCTACTTGTGAACTGAACTCTGTCTCCCCAAGCACACCCATAACTGTAACACTGACACTCTCAGATGTGTCTACAAAGCACAAAGCACTCTTCCTAGACCTGTATCGTTAAACTATTAACTATTCTTTTGTAAGCATTGAGGTTAAGTGCGCTTTATGTCCAGCACTGATTGAAATATGAATGAAGTATCCCATTAATCGTTGCTTTCAGTTGCTCTGCTTCTTAAGGCTCTGTTGTTTCTATAATCTAGATCTGAGGAGGTGACATACAGTGACAGATCATGTCTCAATATGCCGTTTTTCTTCAATAATGGATTATGCTTCTTTTCCTCCTCTCTCAATGCAATGATTGATTTGTGTGCTATGTTTTTCTGATTCTTTCAAAACAGCACTGTTAGTAAAGGGTTATTGTCGTCCTCTTCCAAGTGAGGACTCATTTGCAGAACCGCTGTTTGTTTGTCTTCTCATTAGCTGTTCTCACCTTCACATTTACATTAACAGCATTTAAAATATTGTTTCTATTGTCGTAGTTTTGTCAAATAGCCCACAAGAACTACGAAGACTTGACTGTTTATTTGTTTGTTTGTGGATTGATTAATTTGTGAGTAGAGCATAGAACATGACCAAACCCTGTAGCTTGGGCCATACCACACTGACAATTGGTAGCGTCAATCAGTCCTCACAGAAGACCATTTGAAGACGTAGGAGCAGTTCCCAGATGCTACTCACACGAACACCTTCCACCCCCTTGAAGAAAACGATAGCCCTTTAGTAGCATTGGTACACATTAGTAGCGTGATAGTATGGAAATAGCATTATACCAAAAACAGTAATAACGTAGTAATGATGGTAATTGAATGGACACCCGGACAGATACGATATTTATTTTGTGCCATGATTATTCCTAGCCCTAAACACTGCAAATGACCAGGGAAAGTATTATTATTAAAGAAAGTACATCCAAAAAAGAAAAAGTCTAATCTTAGCTCAAGAGCTAATATAGTTGTGCATTGGTCTTTTATGGCGCTTTTCTCGGTGTTTAAAATCGTTGTTTAAAATCATATTTACCTTATGCTCGGTGGTGGTGAGCTGTTTGTGTATTATTATCTTTTAACTACTAAGCCACTGCTCCCCGAGCTGCAAACATCTAAATGCCCATAAAAATGCATAATCATATGGCATGTTTAATTGTGTTGCAGAGGTGCCGCTGGTGCTGCTTCTGTTCCTGCTCATCTCGGTGGTCTGGCTCTGGGCGGGACTTCACATGGCATACCGATACATGTGGATGCTCATCCTCTATGTGATTTTTAACTGTCTGTTGGTAAGTTTTATATCTTAACACTTTGACTTTGTTTCTGTTGTTATTCATGACATTTATATTTCATTGTGTACCAGTCTAATATAAAAACATATATATATATATATATATATATATATATATATATATATATATATATATAATATGTGTGTGTGTATGTATATATATATGTATAAGACCTTACATTTCTTAGTATTACACCCCTTGCATTGAATTCAGTCATAGCGCTGTTTTTGGACATTCATACAAGTTCTGTGGTAAATTCCATTGCTGATGATACATAAGGGTGTAGCCTCTATAGAAGAATATGTAGATTTTTCTATCAATAAAAAGAATGATTGAATAATACCTCAGCATGAAATGTTCATGTTTTGGCAATGGACACTGCACATGCAAACACTCCATTGCCAAACAGTAACCATTGTCAGTGTAGAAAATGCTGAGAGCTACTTGGCAGCCTCTGAACTGTTGTTTGATGTGTCCAGGGCACAGGCCTCGACCTATAGTCCACCCCTGTCCGTCTGACTCCATTAGAGCCCCCGCACACCTGTTGCTGTGCTCTGTACTTTTCTAAATTTAGTGCTTTCTCTTCAGTGTTTCATCCTGACTTTGTGTTGCGGCAGATAAAAGGACGTGCCAAGTTACTTTATTGCCAAACATCTCTTCTGCCGCGCTCGTTACCGTGCTCCCGGACTTCAAAGCCTTACACAACACGCTTTTGGAATAATCAAAGCTGAACTCTTTGTTGAATGTAGTTTTCCAGATGGTGCAGATGCCAGGCGCAATTGTATCTGTTCATTGACCAATCAACTTATTCTTGCCCCTATATTATAAGTAGCCTAAATAAATAGATAATCCAAATATTATTTTTTATCCCTAAAAAATCGAAACCAATTAGAATGAAATGTATACTATTTTAGAATCAGATTGCTACATATTATAATGAAATAATATTAAGAGCAATAGATCAAATGAAATCATAATGTTAATATCTATTTGAAACTTGTCACGTCAAAGCTTAACGGTATCACATTTCTTTGTAGTTTCACATTTCTTGGTAAGTGTTTGGCTTTTGTGGTGTTTCTTGTATAGTACTGAATGAGATGCAATAGCTAATCCTCAAAAATATGTGCCACCCACTTCTCAAAATAACAGCACGGTGTTACATTAACCATCGCTAGTATCCAACAAACAGGTGAAGTCAGCACCAGCAGTGGATGTCGCACATAGCACTTTCCTAACAGAGTTTGTCCAGTGTGTAATGTGGTCATAGCTCTCTGCAGCGCATTCTTGAATCTCTGTAAAATGTGTCTGTTGGCCTACAAAAGCCTGGAGAGAGGTGGAGCTGGTTTCCCACAAATAAGAAGGTTGCCTGTTTTGTTCTTCACACTTCAATTACATTTCCTCCTTACCTGCTTTCCTGTGTATGATTGTTTTTAGTACGGTGCTTTGACTGTTCATGAAAAGAGCGAAGGCAGATTTTTAAGATGAAATGTTCTGCTCCTTTATATTTGAAAACACTCTTTAAAGGCACACTGCATAACATTTTGGATTCTTAAGGACTACTAGCTCGACAAAGAATCCAACGTGTGGATTTGGATGAGGACCTGACCTATTTAAATCTCACATGGAGACGTCCTGCTCCCAGTAAAGTTACAGTCGGGTTTTGTAATTACCTGTACTTTACATGTGTAATTTCTTGTTACCTATATCGACACATGGAACTTGCGGGCTGTAATCTAAAGTGTTACCAAACTATCTGTAATCAAATTAATACTTATGCGGTGTTGCTTTAAGACTATAACATAATGATAAATAATGATAAAATGTAATAGCATCGTAACTAGGGATAACAATGGGATGAAACATTTTGCTTTAGTTACCATCCATCCATTTTCTTCCACTTGTCCGTTGCCGGGTCGTGGGGGCAGCTGTTGGAGTTACCCAAATCACATTGCACCAGCCCTTTGCAGCTGCTTTAGTTACTACCAAGAAAATGCTAACCATGTTTGATGGTCATTTGCAATCTTTAGTTACTTAAAAATCATATTTCCATGAAATAAATTAGAATAGCAGATGCGTTTCCTGTTTTTATACCAGTGCAACTTAATGGTCACATGTATATGGCGTCTTTCTACCTGCTTTAGGCACTCAAAGCACTTTACATAAAGGAACCACTCACACTCCAATGTACACAGACACAAGAGGCAAGGTGGGTGAAGTGTCTTGCCCAAGGACACAACAACAGTGTGCATCTGCAGGATTTGAACCACCGACCCTCTGGTCACAAGACGCTCTACTCTCTGCACCACCATCACCCCAATTATAACAATTATCGATGCAAACAACTGTACCACAAAGTGCTACAGATTTAAATATTATGTGTAGGAAGAGTTAGACACATTCATAATTTTGAACACTTTATTTTCTAAACCTCCAAAAACCGGCTATGGCAGATACTGTGGCTTTGTTACCAACATGACTAAAAGGTTCCTCGCTCATGCTGTGATTTTTCCATTAAGAGATTTTTCCATGTTCGTGTTTTCGTTGTGTGGCACCTCTTGAAACAACACCTGATAATTAGACTTCGTTAACCAGCGGCAGATGTTGTTTTTACCGCCGCTCGTCATCATTATGAACACAGAAAAAATATCACATCGACATTTCGAAAGGGCTTTCCAAGTTTTGATGATGCATTTGATCTATTTTAAGGTCACATTATAATCAATTACCCAATTGCAGCATCCTTCCCTCTCATTATGTACTACTTAGACCTCATTATACAGCGCTATCATTGGCAGCATCACTGGTCTATTCCACCCTACTTCCGTATTCAACTTTGGTGATAAAGATAGAATCTGATTATAACGAAAAAATTACAAGAGAATGCATGTCTATTGGATATGCAGGCAACATGTTTCTGAAGTTACGTACGTAGATGCAGCAGCACTTCAGTTTTCAGTATTATGTAAATGTGCAGTCTAAAATTATTATTTTTACCAGAAAAGCCCAAACTGTTGGGCTCCCTAGTGACTGTATTTTCTGAATGAATGTATAAACGTGTTTCCGTTTGTGAATCGGTACCTTAAATTAACTTAACATTCAACTGTATTGATGTACAAGTTATTTACCTTATTCATTTGTACTACACTGGAGACCCTCTCTATGCTCTTTTTCTATTGTTCTCTTCCGGGCATGACTGATCCTAGCTCCCCTGTGCTTTCCGTCTGTAACTACTGGGCCCCTTGAGTGATCAGGGAACACTTATGTAATAGGCCTTTAGTTGTAAAACCTGTCCCTCCTGCTCCATGGGCCACTAATGATGTGTGCTAATCGGCTCACCACTCTATGGATCTATGCTCATCAATAGCTTTCTTACATGGTCACTGCTTTCAGGCCACACAAAGCAAAAGGCCGTAAATGTATCAACCAAACAATAACATAGGCCTGACAATATAAAGTGAGTTAGCGAGTGAGGGGGTGTGTGCGTAGACGGTGGGGTAAAAGTTTGTGATTGAGAGACCTGTAAATATTCGGAGGGATAGGAGGGTGTGCCAGGCGTATTGTTTTAAATGCTGTAATCTGTAAAACACTTTGTGATACCTTTTGGTATGAAAAGCGCTTTATAAATTAAGTTTAGCTTGTTCATGCTCATAATTTATTTTTTACGTAGTAGAATGGCTACTAGAAGTTGTTTCTTTGGTGTGCGGCATCACTTTCTTAATATTTCCATATATCACATACTCAGAAAAGCACCAGCCACTGCTTTTCAATAATGAATATTAGTTGTACCCGGTGTAACGAGTGTATGCTGTTGAATAGGTTAGAAAACATTTGTAGCAGTTTGTTTAGTTGTTTAGTTACACCTCATTCTCTTTTATTATAACTTTTGTTCAGTTCTTGTTTCATAGTGTGACGTCGAACTCACTTTCTCATTATGTAGCTGTAGATGAAATCATCTGTTATGGATAATGTGAAATACAGAACAGTCCTGTGGTATTTAACGCCTCAGTGTTTTTGGGAAATTCACAGCAAAGTGTTGTTGACTGAGAGGATTTAGTAATGACGCAGAAGTAGAAAAAGCAGGAATACCAGTGTGGTAATGATGTCAACGGGTGAAGTCATTTGTTGTTCTAAAACAAATAAAATGTTGACGTTTCTTTTTCCTGCAGGGCCTTTATGTTCTTGCTGTCTACTTCGTCATGCACAACCAGCTGTGTTGGCCCACTAAAGCCAGTTACACAGTAGAGATGAGCGGCCACGACAGCCCTGACTCTGCTTATCCAGGAGGCCCCGCGTCCATAGGGGGCGACATCAACAAATCAACGCAGAACCTCATCAGCGCCATGGAAGAGGTACAGCAGCTGTTCACCTCTGCACAAACCCTGTTCTAACAGCATTCATGTGTAATGAGTAAACCATAACAAAACATAACCACCATATAGAATATGTTTAGTATGTAAAATAATGGAGTAGGTCTTGCAGACAGCAGCAACTCGCACATTGAGGCCAGGTGAGACATGTTTAGTTTAGTTTATTTGGTATAGGGACAGTGCATGTTAATAACAAGCCAGACCTGATTGTAGCCATGGACCAATTTCCATCCGTCGTCCCCCATGTGCACTCTCACACACTCTCATTTATCCTGGCCTATTGTATATGTTTACATGTAGGGGAAACCGGAGTGCCCGGAGGAAACAGGCAGATACGGGGAGAACATGCAAACTCCACACAGAAAGGTCCCGTCCCTGGTGGGAATCAAACCCGGGACCTGAAGCAGGAGCACTAACCACTGTACTTCCGTGCCGCCACATGTGATTCTTAGCTTTGCAAACAAACGTCTCCTCCAACAAAGTTTATAGTGGCCCCCCTGTCTGTCACAGGCCAGAGGGCTGTCTGTGTTCGCTGCTCACTGCTCTCATAATGCAGGCACTCTTTTGCCGCAGCTGTATCTCAATGTGCTTTGGCCTTAATGTATGATTCGAGTTGGCAAAGTTCACCAATCTGCAAAAACATGTCTTAAAACATGTTATACATTTTTTATGTCTTGTTCAAAGTATGTTCTCTCACCCCTATTTTCTTTTTTGCAGACATGGCCTAGACACCTAGGCTTGTATATTATCTTATTTTCCAGTAATTTCCAGTTCTTCACACATACTTCAGATTCAGAAAAGCATGAATAAACAGGGAACATTGAGAGTATGTGCTGTCAGAATGTCTTTATGTAACGTGTGAATGTGTAAAGAGATGGCCAGGTCGTCACGCCTCTACCGGCTCCTGCATATTACCCTTTCGCTTTGGTCCCATGTTTTAACAGACATACAGCATTATGCTAATAACCCAAAAGTATCCCCTAGAAGGATTGCACTTGTGTGACGGGGAAGACGGGACATAAATGGGCAGGTTCAAGTTTCTCTGGGAACACCACTCAGAGCAATCCACTAATCTTATTTTATTCATGAGAGATCTTCTAGAGATCTTCAGAGTTTCAACTTTACAGATAACAGGTCTGACGCAGAAAATGTCCTATGAGAGGAGCGGATCAGGTTAACAAAAATCAGCCGGGAACAGAATTGGAACATAGCATAACACATGTCTATGTAAGTTCTCAGTCGTACAGGAGTTGTCCATCTTCAATGAAGGTACTTGATTCATCTTCTGTACTTCCTGGAGGAGGAGCCGGGCCTACTAACTCCTCCCCATTGGTCTATATATTCAGCTGCATCCAGAGCAATGGCCGCTGACTGCTCTGCTTTTTGACTACAACACTGGAGGCCGCCATTGCTCCACCTTTGCTGTAGTACCTCCATATGACCGCTATTCCCCCATTGCAATGCATTGGACTTTAGACACGTTAAAAACAACGTTAATGCCTGGTGCCTAATGGTTCAGAAGTGGCTAGAGCTACATATTCCTCCTGTGATTACGCTGGGTTAAAAACAATATGGGGCACCAGGGTTTTTATCGTAGATAAGAATTTTAGAAATCTTGCGTAATTAATGAGGGCCTGTGTTTGATTGACAGGCCGTTTACGTCGCTGCCTGGCCATGGGCGCGATTACAACAAAAATACACGCCCATTACACGCCCCGCGAGGGCCAAGCAGGGCCGGGTCTACAGTCAAGATCCCGCCCTTATGCCCTTTTTAGAAACATGCTTCGTCAGAGCTGGAGAGGAGGAGTCTGTAAATCCGCCATGACTTCCCCCACGAACTTGGTCATTTTGGTGAACGGGGAGGAGTGAGGAGGAGCTGTCTATTCTTTATACAGTCTATGGTCCAGAGTGGGACCTTTGTCGCTGACAAAGCCTTTTGGATGAGAGGCGAAACGTTCGAAGACTTCAACTACTGAGTACAGAAGATGAATCAAGTACCTTCATTGAAGATGGCATAACACATGTGATTTATTCAAATAATCCACTTATGCCACCATCTGAACATGGATGTGAGATGTGAAGTGCCTGGTTGGGCTCGGTACTTCTGTAGGAACTGATAACGTAATAACAGCCAATAACGTAATAACTCTGTAATAACATAATAACAATTAACGAATAACAAATAACGTACAACAGTAATTAGCCAACTAAAAGTATCTAAATAACTGTTTGAGTGAAAAAGTCTGATTTATCTTTTCATAATGATATAATCAAAATATGAATTACGTAATATAAATCTATTGGGCTACCTTCTTGTAGTAGAGTGTATTTGTTTTTTCCATTAGTACTGTATAATGCAAACACTGCAATTTGTTAAAATATATTATTATAATAATTCCTCGTCAATAATTGGAATATGCAGGAGGTATTGTGAGAGCTACAAATGAGTTGGCTCTGCAGCTAACAGTTCAAGCCAGTGATGCGTGGGTTGAACCAAAATAAGCGGGTGCCTGCGGTTACCCGCGGTTACGAGTCATCCAAAAATATTTTTTATGATATTTGTTGGTCGGGTCATTTGAAATAAAGATGCCAATTAAACCTTTGTAATTTATATAGTACAAGACACAGACATGCCGGTCAGGTACAACATTTTCTTAATTTTTGATCTGAGTTGCAGGCGGGTTAGTTGAAAATGAAGGTCGGGTGCTGGTTGTTTATACGTTGACCCGCACATCACTGGTTCAAGCACCATTACCTAAGAATCATGTACCCCAGCTGAAATGTGAACATTCTAATCATTTTCAATGAATGTACCATAACCTTTAAGGGAAGGTGCATTAAACACAGTCATGAAGATCTTTAAGTAAAGTAGAAGTACTGTTGCTTTGAAATATTACTTAAGTGGAAGTAAAAGGTACTACACATTGAAACTATTCTATTGTAAATGTAATTTGGACAATATATTATTTCCCACTTTCAAAACAGGTGCTTAAACTTTTGCTGCAAATTATTTTTGAATGTACTTTTTGTCTACGCAGCTTGTCAAAGTTGTTTTTGATTTAGGGTGAAACCTAAACCCCCTGGCCGCACGTTTACCCCATGAACCTTCATTGACCCTGTGGTTTGGTCTTTGCAGTGCACTCTTTCTGACGCTTGCTCTTCACGGCCCATTAGACTTCTCATTGTTCCAGCAATGAACTGCTTACAGATACAATTATATTCACAAAGGTTATTTGTGTACATACAGTTACTATAAGCTTGAGAGTATGCAGTTGATGTGACAACATGACAGCAGAAGCCAAATGTGTCTCAATTGTTATTTGTTCACAAAATTATGAAGTGCAGGCTCTTTTCCACTGGTAAAACCGCTTTATGATGTCACATGAACGTAGCTTTTATTGTTTGTTATATTTCGTAGATCTAGCTCAAAATTCTGGGTTCAGTCCAAAACTCTCTGCAGGTCTTTGCATTTACATCACTTTCATTCTAAAAAAGAGCCCTGAACAATCCTGGAACAAAACATGTTTTAACTTAAGACACATTTGGCTTTTTTTTTGCCCTGCTGTTGCCATGCCTCGACATCATCTGCATACCCTTTACGGAGCTGCTGAAAGCTTTCACACTTACAATAATCTAATGCTATTATGTGTTACTTGTAGGCCTGTGCTATAAACTGAAATTTAATTGAAATCAATTATCAGGGACCACAGGACGAGCCTGTTCATGGAAAGCATTCACTTTTTTGTTTATGTTGAGGTTTATTTAGACAAGGCCTATCATGCTAAATTGACTTTTTTGAGAGTTTAATGCTTTTATAATATTGTAACTTGAATTTTGCTCCATTCACCCAGTTTCAAGTCATTCTGTTTTCCCCGTTTAATAAGGTCCAATCCAGAACCTTGGCCAGCTCAGGCTCTCAGACTGTCTTTATGATGCCGTTGCGACTGCAGCATGTTTTGTTTTGTGCCGCCTGATTCTCTATTGGATGTTTCAGGTTGCAGCAGACTGGGAGCGTGCCTCTCTTCGGCCTGGCAGTGAGCCCAGCGCTGTGTTCAAGTCCAGCCCAGTGATGGAGACGTATGGATCAGAAGGAGGTTTCATCAACACCAACCTGGTGACTGGAGATGAGGAGTCCCAGGAGTTTGATGACCTCATATTTGCCTTAAAGACCGGTGAGACACGTGTTTGGATATTTCACAATTCTGAAGTTAGAGTGACATAGAGATGTAAAAAAATAGTGACAAGGAATTGAAGAGGGCTGGGTGATAAACATGCAACTCTGCTTAAACAGACTCCCTTCACTCCCCCTATTGAGAATGAGGAGTTGTCGTCACGGCACAGATCCCACAGAAAGTTAGTTTTGCCAGTACAACGCTGTTTTCACCAGCGGGAGGCTTGTCGACGGCCATGTCCTGGACCCAGCCACAGCAGAAAGTCTCGTATCTTTACAAAGACTTGTGGCTTTTAAACTCCAGCATCGTGTAGTAACTTACTCCAAATACAAGGTAGTTTACTATGTCCATGTATGTGCACGGAGGTAAATGGTCCAGGTCTCCGCTGCAGGGAGCTCGTATGGGTCGATGTTTCGGATGTCCGCAAGCTTCTCCAAATACCGCTGTTTTGCCCTTGGTATGAGCTTGTTCCTGTAAGGTCCCTTTTCTTTCACCTTATCACTTTGCATTGCTTTACTTTCTCACTTTTCGTTGTCGTATTCGTAGATCCGTCTCTGTCTCGCCGAAAACGTAAATGCGCAAAATAGAAAGTGCTCTGGAATATGAGGTATGCGTGAAATTCTGTATGTAGAGCAAATAAATCAATACTTGTTTTAATGCTGGACTCTTTTGTTACGGAAGTGTGTTGTAAAGACAGTGCAAGAGCTGCTTTAGTGCTTCTTGTGATGTAGTTTTGCTTTTGAGAAATGATTTTGAGGAATGATTAACTACAATTCACAAGTAATAACCTCCTCTCGACATTGAACAGAGTAAGACCTGAGAGTTATGTATTGCTACCCTTTTTGAATAAACAGTGTTCTAAAAGTAACCTAGCTTCATTATGCCAAAAGCCTGTTAGCGTGCACCGCAGAGCAACAACATAGTCAAATGAAAAGTCCAGTCCGACAGGTGTGTGTTCAGCAGAGTTGGTGGTGATAATAAAAGCGGATTAGCTTGCATGGATCATGTTGCACCAAATGGATGATAAAATACAGCAGGTCCACCCTCCTGCCCTTGTCCTGCCCGCGGTGACAGCAAGAAATCACCTCACGCCATGTAGACGCAACTGTCCTACAAGTAAACAATATCATCTTTTCTCTCCGTGACCTTTTCTTGTCGCCCTCTGAAGGCCTGTTATTTAGATTTTAAATAGCAAGGATGCTGTAGGATCTAATTCACCATAGCAGCATGAATAGAGACTTAAAAAGACTTTGTATTTAACCAGGGACCCCATTTTCAGCGGGGGACGGGCTTTTTATTTATTATTTTTGGATCACATCTGTATTATGAATATATTTTATACTGGCACACAGCAAGAAACTTTTGTTGTTGTTTCATTACCAGCTCCCCTTTGACGCACTGTCATGCAGAGAAGAATAAGGGTGTTGTGCCACTTTTTGAGGGATCCTTTCAGCTCTTTCTCTGGGGGTAGTGCTTTCTAATCAGAAATGACATTTAGGTGAAGACCAAGGTCTATTTTTTGCTGTGTTTACAACATACTCTTGAGTATAAAAATATATTCGCTTTCCAAAAACAAAAAGTAAGGTACTCCTGACTCAGCTTTAAGTCTAAATTTGCAGAAGACTTAAAGAAGGCCACCTGTGGGACACATACCACAGTTTGAGAACCACTGGCCTATGCTGCAGACAAATACTCTCTAGCATGTATTTAACTCATAAGTCAATGTGCTTGATTGTATTCCTTAGTTTGTTTTTGTTCTGTTTTTGTTAAGAAAATGACAGAAATGCCAAGAAAAATGCACGGCTTCCTTTGACATGTAACTTCCCTCTTATGTGCTACATGTTGAGCTGCAGCCATGACCATTCACTAATCTGAGTGACATAGCCATGGAGCCCTTAAAGGGGTCAGTGAGTGGGATCAGTGAGGCTCTTTACGCTTCAGTTTGGTCAACCATTAACGCTTATGGGTTATGTCCTCACATTTTGATGGGACAATTAGCACTTGAGGGCTTATCTGCAACTCTGCAAAACACTGGGCTTCAGGACACATTGTATAAAACTACAACTCACAACAGTAAAAGATTAACTAGAAATAATGATACTAAATACAACAGTTCTGCATCTCCTTGGCAGTTAAATACTACCTTTATTATGAAAACAAAAACAGATGTTTGTTACTGTTACTGTTCCATGCACTTGCTATAACAAAACCCTTCAGTTCATATTAGCTTATGTCACTAGCTCTGCTCAATTTCCCCTCTGAAGTCAAATTGCCCATCTGCAGCTCGTTCCCGCAGCTAATCCGATAGGGTACTGTCCACTAGGGATGGGACGAAATATCGTTTGACGAAATATCGCGATACAAAACGTGACGAAATGCATCGAGTTAAAAAAAAATGGATCGCGAAAAAAAAAAAAAAAAAAAAAAAAATTTTTTTTTTATGTAAAGCAGGGGTGGCCAACACGCTGCTCTCGAGCCGCATGGTAGCCTACACATTCCCCATAAACTGTAATAGTCTTTAAGAATCTTGACCACAAATCCAACCATAGTTCATGTGTTCCCATCTCTACACGCATGAATGTCCGTATCTCCCTCCTTTTCGAGGCGGCGCGTAAAAGGCGCCCGTGCAGCAGCCTCACTCAAAGCGGGATGTAGGTAAACAACAGTCAGGCAGATTGTGGCACTGGGATCAGCTTCTGTGCTTTTCAAGTTTCTGATTAGCCTACTCTTTATTTGATGAAAGTTGGCCTCATATTCACAGAAAAAGATCAAAATTAGGAAATAGAAAAAAGCGGAGCTCTAATGAAGCATATGATGCGAAGCGCGACATCGTAACGCGGAAATACACAAAGTCATTGACGTTTCTGTCACATGAGCTGCAACTGTAACAAATGCAACATAAAACATAACTGCAGACGTCCTCCAGAGGCTCCTGATTAAAGCTTATGAACTTTGTGCAGCCTAAAGTTCGTTCTCTGCACAGTCCAGTCAGGACCAAGCTGCGGGCACTGAGCGCACAGGCCAGGGGCGAACCAGAGGAGGGGGCTCAGTGGGCAGGGCCCCTCACACTAACACACTCCAGCATTAAAAATAAAAAAATATAATTCTATCCCAGTCAGAGCAGAACAGCACAAAATGTCAGTTTATTTAATATACATTTATTTCAATCTTGGTGAGGAGTAAAACTATTACATCTAATACAATTATTAAAACAAAAGAAAAAGGCCAGGCATAAAGTTATACTTTATTGTGATTACATATAACGGTCATATTATATTTAATCACAATAAACTACCGCCCCTGGATCTCGCGAATGATCGGTGCCTTTGTGGCTCTTCACAGGATCAAGGTTGAACATTTCGGCTCTTGGTCTCCGACTAGTTGGCCACCCCTGATGTAAAGCGTCTTTGAGTGTCCAAAAAGCGCTATACAAGTTCGATGTATTATTATTATTATTTGTAAATTAAAAATATATATATATATCCGGGGAATGGTGCAGTGCGTCGTCATGTCAAGTCACAGGAATGATATGTTATTTTTTTTTGAAGAAGAACCAGTCCTGAGATACATTAACCTCGGGTTAGAGCAGCACTAAGGGAGTGTTCTTTTTGTGTTTGGCCTGTTAGGCCTCGTGTTTCCCTGTGTTCAACTGAAACAAAAATAAACAAGTTGTTATTATACAGTAATATTTTTTTCTTTTTTGATATCGTATCGTGACTCTGACATATCGAGGTGCATCGTATCGTGAGTTTAAGTGTATCGTCCCATCCCTACTGTCCACCACTTTCATAATCTATACATTATGAAACACAAGTCAGTGGACGTTGCGTAATATCATCTACTATCCTCAAATGCAATGAGATGTAACCAAGTTCATGTACAATGCTGTTTTGCGGACTTTTAACCGTTCAACGGTCTTAAGTTTACATAATTTTAAACCTATGAATAGGTTGAATTCACATTTCATGATGTACGTCCGTAGACGTTAAACAAACGTTATCTTTGTCCTGTCTAAATCAAATTAACAACAATAATGCTGATTGATTCAGGATCATGAAACATTTTACCCGATGGAAAAAGTTGTTCTTTATATCAGTATCTTTTTTTATTATTATTATTATTATTATTATAATTATTATTGAGATGATCCAATCAGAAAGTGAAGTAAGCCTCTCACTTTTAGTTGCTAGTTCTTATTACTAGAACCAGTTTTCAATAAACATAAAACGTCTCTATTTCACCTCCAAACTTCAAGCACCAGTTTAAGGCAAAGTTAATTCTGAAGCTTCTGAAGCTTGAAACAGGGTTTGACACAAACCTTTGTGTCCATGCAGCTCAAGTCAACATAGGTTTAGTAATCACGCCTCGAATGTCCCTTTCTCTGACAGTGATAATGCCTGAGTTTGTGTAATTTCTCCACTTGTTGACATTAAATAATTGCCTCCACAATAGAAGATGCAAATATTTCACATGGGTATAGGCCCAATACTGCAGTACAGTATTATAATCATAGACCAGGTCAAAACATTTGTGACAGTTAAAAAGCTAATTCTTGCATAGATTTCTTTCCACCTTGTTATTTTACTGTATGTGCTCTTTCTGTATGTAAGACGTCACATCAACACAATCTATTTGATTTTAATTTGAGTGTTTCTTCTCTTATAGGGAGTGGCCTGAACTTGAGTGACAATGAATCGATCCCAGGAAGTCACGACGGCGGAAGTGTCTCCAACTCACAGATAGTTGAACTGAGGCGAATTCCTATCGCTGACACGCACCTGTAACCTGTTCACCTCACTGTTCCTCCCATGAGAGAAACTACTTCAGTATTTTTGTACTCTGCATAATACTTTTGCACTAAAATGTTGTAAAAGGGTTTAAGTGGGCATTACTATAGATGTGTAAAAATGTGTTTGATGTACATTTGAACCTGAATTAATTGTTTTTTAAAGTTTTGTATGTATATTTTGATGTTTTTTAATAGAGCCTAGAAAATACAGTCACAGAAAAGGTACTACTGCTTTGTATTAGGATTGTGTAACATTGTCAATAAATAATTGACTGTATTATAAATTCTGCTTGATCGGCTCTTTCGTATTTCCTATACGACTTTGAGGGGGGTCAGACTTTTATTGTGACATGCGTAACTGACTTTCCTCATAGGTCAAAAGGTCAAGGTCTGATGAAGGATTGCGTCGTGTGGTGTTTAGGTTGGCCCAATTAATCCTCTATGATAAAAAAAATCCCAATTTGAAAGGCTGCAATTAGCAAAACACAAAGACTGCTAACATTTAGGCAGTAGCATCCTTAGTTGACAACAAAATATCCGTTTCCTTGGCGTCTTTTTAATGTTTTTGTTTCTTATACCCTACAGAACTCTCTACAAACATGTTCTGAAATACAAGTTCATTTAAAATTTCACCAGCCCTCTCCGCTGTCTGAAAAGCCCAGAGTCAAGGTGAGGCCTGACAACTCTATGCCTGCCGTAAACACAGTCATTAATTCATAAAATAATGCATCAAATATTTTTACAAGGTTTTTGATTATTCCTTATTAAGACCAAGTTGGTGTGGACGTGTAAGTTTCAATCCTTTACGAGTTTGAACTTCTTGTTATCCACTGTCTGTTTAATCCGATATCATGATTCCGCATTACAGTATTGCCTGTATCTTGCAGAATTTGTTCTTTGCTAACCGTTTGAACTCAGAAAGATGTTTAACACACCTTTGTATTGTAATTAATAGCTACTTATATTACATACGTTTTACTGTACATGATATGGAGTCAGCATACGGTCTTGCATAATCATTTACAAATAGTGTAGTTATTTTTTTACGGACGTTTTACTATTGACCTCTATTTCATAAAGGGGTAACTTTGCAGAACTCAAAAAGCACAGCCAACAATAACATGAATCTACTGTATGTACTTGAATGAGGTGAAGAGTTTTGTTTTTGTGCTGGTTTCTCAGTGTTACATCGATGAAGAGCTGAGTTTATTCAATCCCGACGCTAAAGTTACAGCACCTCCCTTGGTCACACTAGACAAACATGTTTACAAATCTGAATGTCTTAGTCTTGCAGCTCACGCTCAATTCAACCTGAATAGACTCACACAGACTAGCAGTGATTAGGGAGATAATTGACAAGTATTAGTTTTGGCGATCAGACCCCGGCGTTAGACATCGATGTACAAGACGTGTAGTTAAACAGCTTGTAGTTAGGATGTCTTCCCCCGGAGCCTGGACACTGGTGGTGGTGTAGAGATCATCGGAAATGCTCAGTTAGCGCCGAGATGAAAGCGCGGAGATGGGGTGGAGGCGGGTCGCAGCGCAGCTGGGAAGCAAACAGGTACTGATTCCTGACGCTTAAAAGCGAGACCGACAGCGGTGATTGGCTGCTACGGAGGTGCGGCTCTGACGCTGATGTGGAGGTGTGGACCTTTCGGGAGCGATCATTGGCTGAAGTTTGATGATGCTGTGTTCGTCTACCAGGCTGAATTACCGCCTAGGCTTCATTAGGCTCCCTCCCTGTGCGACCTGTGCTCAGAGGGAGCTGTGAGATAAAGCCTCAGTCTTAAAAGCTACAGCTGATTCACCTTCAATCAGTGCTATCTGAAAACACTGCCCTCAATGACATGTGATCACTATGCAATTCAAGCGTTCTACAAAACACCATATCACTGATGCTTGATCAAGTTTTCTTGAAATAAACATTATGATCATTAACAAAGGCACATTTGTTTCTCTCATGACATCTGGGACATATTGGGTCCCAGATGTCATGAAGATATTATTACTGGGAGAATCTACATATGTAACAAAAACAGTCTCAAAGTTCATTGTGTTCTCTGTCAGTGCATATAAACATTTCTTCATAAAAGGTCCAAAGGTGTTGACAACTTAACTTGAGTGTAATGTTGGTCTGCCATAAAAATGTGTGATTTGAATTGTGTGAGTGAGTGGTTGGTGGTGGTTGGAGGGGCCGATGGCGCAGACTGGCTGCCTCGCTTCCGTCAATCTACCCCAGGGCAGCTTTGGCTACCATAGTAGCTTACCACCACCAAGTATGGAGTGAATGAATAATGTAAAACATCTTTGAGTGTCCAGAAAAGTGCTACATAAAAACCGATGCATTATTATTATTACTAAAAATAATCACAGCCAAATACTGATGAGGTACAACATTTGTCAAAAACATATACTATAAAATTAAAAATGGTGTGAGGGAGCGAGGCTTCCCCATAGTGTTCAGCACATGCTAGCTGAAACTTGCTCATGCTAGCAAGTTTGACTGCATTTTTGGAGCCACCTCCGTTGTCTAGAATAGGGTGAAAATAAAAATAGTAAGAAGATAAAATTAAGACAATGTTAAGGCAAACACACGGAAGGAAGAATGACAAGCCTGTGTTCAATAATAACTTAAAGAGGGGCAACAAAGTTTCAATTAAAATCCATAGGAGCCAGGAATTTCCAGAGCCAGCCAACCATTTCCTTATGGTTACAGGAAGAAGTCGGCCATAGTCCATTCTTCATTTTCTTTTTACCATAGAGTTGTATTGGTCCCTGCCTGCTATCTCAGACATTTTAGAACATGAACGCGACTTATTGATATGGGTCAACAGTTGGTGTCAATTGCGGTGAACCTTATATACATAAATAACATTACCAATATATTGTACAGGCATCATAACTGCCTGATCTGTCTTCTGACCACCATCTTTTCCTCAGGAGAATATTGAATTACTCCAAATGCCATAATGTGATTCTCCCAGTGACGTCTGACCAAAGTTTATTGTGGTAACAGCAATCTCTGCAGACAGCGTCATTTTTCACAAATAATAGACTGGGTGTAGTCTGACATATGAGAATGCCACCTAATTTTGTCCTTTTCTCCCTAGCATAATGACAACATCTATGTCTTTGTGTCAGAATGGACTGGGCCTGCAGACTTAAACTCACACGTGGTTTGAGCTTTTATTTGGAAACGCCCTGTGTTCAGTGGGGTGGCCCAGTTCTTCACATTCCCCACTGGCATTGGAGTGCTCTCTGACTCATAGAAATCACACAGGTCCTGTTGATGAACTGGAAACGTAAAATGGATAACTTGACCTTTCCTGGGTACATAGGTGTTTATTTTGGGGCTGTTAAAAGCTACAATTGGCACCAGGCAAGGTCACGGAAAACAAAATCAAGTTTCAAGTTGGGCAAGCTGAGTAGAATGTATCGGTTATTCCCCGAGCAAGAAAAAAAAGATTTTTGTCGCTGAAAGTAATAATGTTTAAGTTCTTTTTGGATTACATCATACGCAAATATAGCATCTAAGAAAAAATATTTGGAAATAGAGTTTAGTGTATTAGCCTAAACAGCAGGACTATAATCAGATGAATAGAGATAGAATATAAGTTTATAATTTGTAAAGCTATTATAAATGTACTGTGCTACATTTTTTTTTTAATGGTCAAAGATGGTCAACTATTTTAGAATAGATTATGAACTCTACTTCCTGGTTTGATAGATCCCGTCACAACCATGATTTAAACATATCGCCCAGACAGGTCACCAAGGTGTGCTTGTGTGAATGGGTGCACCAAAGTTGTTTTCTAAAACTAACATGATCGAATTATGCAGGGCAGAGATAAAATGTGGTTCTCAACATTAAGGGAAATTATATAGAAACCAACAAATATGTTTATTTTCTTTTGCATACTATAGCGACATGAAGGTCAAATGGTGATGATTGGCATTTTACCCGTGTGCACGTTGGTAAAGGAAATGGTTTTGTGTGTTCTTGTTCATGAAACTGAAATTGTTATTTGTTTTTTCGTAAGCGAAGGTAAACAGACATCAGGAAAGGTGTGTACTAATATCTCGTGATGGCTCAGCGTGTGTAAGTACAGTCTGTATGTGTGTATGTGCTGAAAACTGAGCTTCCACGGCAGCCTGACCTATACTGTATATTTAACCTCTGCTGCTCTGACAGGCACATGGCAGTTGTAGGACGACTTGTTTTGATGGTAACTTGAAACTAGGCCCAGTCAATCTTCAGGTCTCTTCTCGGAAACATGTGGATCGGACATTGCAATCGTTCATTACATTGGTTTATTCCATAGAGGAGGAATAAATGAATAGGTTTTGTTCACTTTTAATTTGACCTCTTAACCTAACCAAGCATTTTCTTCAGTTCTACTTTAATCTAAAACCTCACAGCCTACAGGCCTGTGTAACGCCTCATTTTAAAGCTAAGGCCAACAAAACTGATCTATATTGATCTTTTCCCCCACACCACGTTTTTGTCACATTTTTTGCGACATTTTTTGTGTGTTTTCACCACACATTTATGTCACTTTTTCATCCAATTTTTTGTCATCCCTTTTTTGTCTCGTTTTTGTCGCTATTTTGACTTTTTTTTTTTTTTTTTTGGTTAAAGTCGAAACTTGATGGAATGTGCTCGGTTCAAGTGGGGGATAAGAGCTTAAAGATGATTTCTCCTATCTATTTGGAGTAGCACTGCCGCTGCACATCTCAATATCACAATCACGTTCAGTACAATGTTGTTACTACTGAAATAACGTGTTACTTAGTGGTACTGCTGAGGATATGAACATAATAACTACAATCTAACCAAGGGCATTGTATAATAACATCTAAAATAAGTCATGATGATATTGAGCTCCTGGCCGTCCCGAACACTTTATGGTGTAAACGTGACCACTTTCAGAGCAGCCGGAAGCAGCAGTGCAGTGACACAGAGGGGAGGCTTTTTGAGCCAAAGGAAGTTATTCATCACATCACAGTGCATCCTCTGTGCGGACCGGAGCAGACTGGTTTCATCCAGCGGTTCAGCGTCAGCACCCGAAAAGTACAATGTCAAGTATTGTGATGTTCTGAAATGTCAGAGGCAGAGACACTGATGTGCTGAGAGGATGACATAACAACTTTATTTGTGTACTCTGATGCACTTATAAGTCCATCAGAGTAGCAGATTAAAAGAACAAAGCTCACAAAAACATTTGCTACTACTGCTATTATATTTCCTGTAATGTTTATTTGATAACTATTTTATTGAGTAATTTAGATGCAACTCTCATTTTTATTCATTTCTTTTCATTTGACCTTTATTTACTGGATTCAGAATCTGTTTTCCAAGGAAGTCTTGATGTTATCGTACATGTTGTTAGTGGCCGGGGGGAGCTGTAGACACGACGAGAACATAAACTCCACAATGAAAGCCCCCACCTGGCCCGGGATCAAACTTGAGACCTTCTTGCTGTGAGGTGAGATTGCTAACCGCTGTGCCACTGTGCTGGCCAATAAACGTAAGTATTTTTTGCACTTGTCTCCGTTTATCCCCCGATTAAATGGTATCATCATCTGTTGGCTGCCTGGCCTTGATGTAACCCCGCACCCTGACATTGTGTTAATAAGACTTTCACTATATCACTCTTAACATAGTGCCATATTTACCAGGAAGAAGTATTTTCGTTCAGAGAAGAGGTATTTTTTACATGGTCTCTGATTGCTGCCTCTTGTTCTGTGACGCGCAAAAGAACATATTTATTACACATTTCTGACATGCTTCAATCCGGCCGCCTTGCGTTTCCTACTCGCTGTTACAGTAGCCTCTGCGCATAAGTCACACATTCCTGCCTGTGTGCTCAGAGGGGATGAACAGGCCTCTGTTGCACTGCTCACTGCTTCTGGAGGGAAAAGTGTTGCTAAGAAATGACTCAGGAAGATTAAATGAGGATGACCTTTTTTCTTTTTCTTGGATCATTATGATTACTAAGACAACTGGAGCGAACTGGTTTGAGCTGCTCTTGTATTATTCTGTCAGATTCTTAAGTAAAAGTCCAAATACAGGACCAAAAATGTACAAAAATGTATAAAAGTATGCATTGTAAAATGTAGTTTGAATCAAACTAGGTCTAAACGAGTAAACCACTAACTCAGGTCAAAAACAGGAACTAAACCAGGTCTAAAGGAGTAAACCACTACACTAAGTTTAAACTGGGACTAAACCAGTTCATCGTAAAGAGGTACCTTTGAAAATAAAATACTTTTACTTTTTAACCAATTGAAAAATGTAGCAGAGTAGAAAGTACAGATACATGCTATAAATTGTAGTGAAGTAAAAGTAAAAAGTATTCATCATAAGATTTACTTAAGTAAAGTAAAAGTACCTATAAATTTTACTTTTTACTTGTAACTTAGTTACTTTCCACCAATGGTTTGCGGTGTATGGTCAATGTCGGCCCATTTTTCCTCCATCCATCCATCCATTTTCTCCCACTTGTCTGTTGCCGGGTCGTGGGGGCAGCCGCCGGAGCTGCCCAAGTCACATAGCACCAGTCCCCTTTGGCTCCTCCTGCAGGTGGTGGGTCCACGGAAGGACGGCCTCATAGTTCCAAACGGGCCTGTTGGTCTCTCATAGGGGGCCCATTCACTCTCTCATTCATACACCAGTGTACGCAGACACTGGAGGCAAGGAGGGTGAAGTGTCTTGCCCAAGGACACAACGACAATGTGCACCTTCAGGAGGCGGGATTCGAACCCCTGACCTTCCGATCAAGAGACGACCCGCTCTACCATCTGCGCCACTGTCGCCCCATTTTTCCTCTCTTTGGAAATGTATTGTTGTTTATGGGCATCGCTCAGTAGTTTAAGCATTCATTCATGGATGCAAAGTCAGAGGTTTGATCCCAGGTCTGACTGGTGCATTCTGTTCTGGTGTCCTTGAGCAAGACACTTCACTCACCTATATCAATGTGGTGTCTGTCTGCATGCCAGCTGTGGCTATATGTATGAAAGTGGACAGTGAGAAGAATGCAATCATTGATCTCATGAAAGTATTTGGACACTGTAATTATCTAGCTCATATTGACCTGGCCACTAACTCCATAGCTCTTTTCTCCTCTTTTTTTTGGACTGAAAATACAGTAGTGTACAGTGGAGAGGTTCGTCTCTATCTCAAGGACAATGTGGTTCAGTCCCCCGCAATCTTTCTGAGAGGTGTCTGCCTTACATCCCTCCCTGCTATTTCCAACAAAGACCCATATTCAACAGATGAGCCTTTCACCACCTGCAACCCCTACATGCTAAAAACTAATGAATGCACTGGAGAGACGTACTTGAGTATTTATTTGCATATCTGTTTGTGGAAGAGCCAGGCATCCCAGGCATTGATTAACACAGTTTTGATTGCGCTCTGTGTGGACTCAATAGGAGCTTTGCTGAGGGGCAGTGAGTGGACGCACAGATCATTTTGGGGTGCGTCACTTCCTTTTAGTTTGTGTCTCCGAGTCCAACAGGGAAAGGCAGCCCCAAAAAACAAAAGACAAATCATAAATTGAAGTTCTCGTAAAACCACGCTCTCCAAGTGGTTCCCAGGTCCCTCTAAATGTCATGAGAACTGAGCTGCTGGGTCAGATAATGATTGCATGCACAGCTCACACTGTAGATTTGATGAGTAAACAAGGTCAGTTACAGTTTCTCATGCGGCGCTCGTCTGTATGGCCCCAGCCCTTTCACCTGTGAGGAAAGTGGAATGACTGAAAGATAACGAACCGTAGAAACTATTGCAGCCACAGTTGATAGAGTTGACCTTGTTGACCTAAATAAAGTAGGGCATGTCTCCCAAATGAATAAGGTAACAAGTTGGTAACCAACTCAATTGCGTGAGCTGCACTTGGGAGGTCCTTTACCAAGCGTTTGCTCATGTGCGAATCGAGCAGCACGTGCAGAAGTGGATCTGCAGCAGAGACATTAGTGCATTTCTTGCTCACGCAGCACTCTCTCAGAAAAGATTTGGGGCTTACATGCTGTAATACTGGTGTAACATGTCCATAATAAGCTATTTGCTCATTTCCATCTTGCATTCGCTATTTTGCACCTGTCTTAACAAATGACCCGCTTGGAGACTTTGTTTACCTGTTGTTTTTGATTGTACAGTGCAAAGCTGTTATTTGCTTCAGCTGCATGTAGACAAGTGCACCCGTAAAGGGTATATGACAGGGTATGAATAGATTGGGCGAGGGATTAAGATGCATTGCTCAGTTGGATATTTGGCAGCAGCGGTGTGGAATAACATTGTGGCGGGACAGACTTGGAGCGGGCGGCCTGCAGACACTGCACCTGTTGTTTTTCAGGAGCGGGAGACTCTCAGAGGGCAGTGAGATAGGACAGAGTAGGGGGTAGGTCTGTGACTCAGGAGAATTTGAGCCGGGACTGGCCCATGTAATGAGTCAGCCGAGGCTAAAAAAGGAAAGTAAGCCACTTCCAGAAAGATCTGATGAGCTAAAATAAGGCATGAGGTGAAACAGCCTTCCACGGCGTGGCCCAAGGACTAAGGGCTGTGGGCTGCATTGAAAACACATACGGTTTCACTTTGCAACCTGTTACATAGCTGATATTGTATGTTATAAGCCCCAATGCAATGGTCCATTACACAACAGTATGAGAGGTCAAGAGATTTATCTGAGAACTTACAACTTACTTACACCATATGTGCACAGCATATCACATAGGTGTTAACTGATGAACAAACATATTATTAGGCGATATGTTTAGGTTTGCATAAGTTTTGGGTCCATATTATTGTATATTCTGCAGTTGCATTCCATGAGTGACATCAGAAGAAAACTAACCTACAGTACAAATCAAATAACCTGTTGAGTTAATACAGTTGGCCAACTTATTTCTTTAGTTTAGAATAGCTGTCAGAAATAACTAATTTGCCCCATTGTCTCTCAGAATCAGAATTGTTTTATTGGCTATTGTTAGTGAACAGGTTCACAACTAGGATTTTTTTTCGGTTCAATCGTGCAACATGAAACATATAACTTAAAACCAGAAGGCTATAAGGCCGTGCATAAGAAGATTGAATTCAAATATGATAAAGACAACAACAATTTGACATAGAGCAACAGCGTAAGAGTATTCACAGATGTGCAGGTGCATTAAGTGTTAGCAGCAGATCTGAGTGTGGACATGTAAAGTACCACATAGTGCAAATGGCTAGAACAGGTTATGATAAAGAGGGATGGAGGAGGGGAAAAAGCGCTTTTCATACATAATGTAACACAAAGTGCTTTACCGTGCTTAAAAGTAATTAAAATCGTACCCACCAGCAAATATACGTAAATAACAACAACCCCCACCTCCCCCCACCCCACCCGCACTCACAGAGTTGGGTATGTAAGGCTGAGTACAGATGGACCGAAAGAGGAAACACCATCCAAGGAGCCGTCTGCACCAGGAGCAGCCCATCGGCCACAGCCACAGAGCGCCAACACAGGGCGCCCGGAGGAGGTGTAGGAGAGACGTCCAACCTCCATCCAGGCACCCCCAGGAGAGCGCACGGCCACAACCAACCAGCACTATATTAGATAAATTAAAAATAGCTAAAACTCGGCTAAAAATAACAAGATAAAAAACTATGAAACTAAAGAAATAATTGTATAGAACTAAAACAGATAAAGTTAATATAAATAAATATTAGTTAAAAGCTAAGCTAAAAAGGTGGGTCTTGAGCCTACTTTTAAAAACATGAACGTTCTCTGCGGCCCTGAGCTCCTCCGACAGGCCGTTCCAGAGACGAGGGCCGTAATATTGGAAAGACGCCTCGCCGTGAGTCTTTCTGTTGACTTTAGGAATAACTAGGAGACGCCTACCGGAGGAGCGCAGGGACCGCAAAGGCCCATATGGTAAAAGCAGTTCTGAAAGATAAGAAGGACCAAGACCATTAAGACATTTAAAACTATTCGTCCATCAAAACTCGCACCACTCGATTCATCAACGTTTTTTATCCCAGAGCCACAACAATTTTCAGCAATGGACTGAAAACTCACCAAGAGCACTTGAAAACACTTTTAGTGTGTGGATTAGATTTATTTTATTTATTGAGTCCATAACTTGGAAGTGCACTCGTCGCTTGTTGCATATATTTGTGCAATAATAAAGTGTCTAATCTTCAATGAAGTTACTTGATTCATCTTCTGTACTCAGTAGTTGAAGTCCTCGAACGTTTCGCCTCTCATCCAAAAGGCTTCGTCAGCGACAAAGGTCACAATCTGCACGCAGCTGAATATATAGACCAACAGGGAGGAGTTAGGGTTGGCCCGTCTCCTCCCCTCTAATCCCAGCTTCTCTCACCCGTGGGTAAACCCCTTTGAAGTAGAGCGTCTCTAACGATCTGCTCACCTCAGTATCGGTCAGTCATGTCCTATTCATAGATGATCACTGCCCAGTATCTGTCCTATTCATGGATGATCACTGCTAATTACCTGCCTATTGTTCTTTTGTTGGCTGAGGTGCCGTCTCCTTAGACTGGCCGTGCCCTTTCAGTTTCCCCCGAAGGAGATTGGAGTACAGTGACGGAAGATTAAATCTGAGGCCACCATTCCGGTTCATGGCGGGATTTCCTTTCCTGACAAAACTAGCTTCTTTAACTCCTCTTACAGGAAAGACTTTATCAACACCGAAGTTATTCTATTCAATGCAAAGAAGAAGAATGCAAACAACATTATATTGGAGAAACTAAACAAATTTTACAGAAGAGACTTTCTCAACACCAAAGAGAAAGCACAAGCGGCCTCCACCTCAAAGCCTCCAACCACTCCTTTGAGGACGGGGAGGTCAACATTTTAGCTAAAGAAGAACGTTGGTTTGAAAGAGGAGTTAAAGAAGCTATTTTTGTTTTGGAAGATTTAATCTTCCGTCACTGTACTCCAATCTCCTTCGGGGGAAACCGACAGGGCGGGGCCAGTCCAAGGAGACGGCACCTCAGCCAACAAAAGAACAATAGGCAGGTAATTAGCAGTGATCAGCCATGAATAGGACAGATACTGGGTAGTGATCATCTATGAATAGGACAGGACTGACCGATACTGAGGTGAGCAGATCGTTAGAGACGCTCTACTTCAAAGGGGTTTACCCACGGGTGAGAGTAGCTGTGATTAGAGGGGAGGAGCCGGGCCAACCCCAACTCCTCCCCGTTGGTCTATATATTCAGCTGCGTGCAGATTGTGACCTTTGTCGCTGACAAAGCCTTTTGGATGAGAGGCGAAACGTTCGAGGACTTCAACTACTGAGTACAGAAGATGAGTCAAGTACCTTCATTGAAGATGGACAACTCCTGTATGACTGAGACCTTACACAGACAAAGTGTCTAATCTTTTCAATACAGCAGCCCACAGGGTCCTTTGCCACAATTGTCTGTCTGTTAAAGCTACGGGTCAAAATAATCTTGGTGTGTGAGGCAGAGGTGTGAATGCGATGCGTGTGAATCCAATCCTGACATGTGAACATTGCTGACCGTTCAAAATACAAGTGTGCACAGAAGAGATTAAATTCCAGCGGCCACTGCAACATGAAGTTCACTAAAATAATATGGAGAATGAGCTGAAGACATGTGGTATACTTCTATATGCAATTGCTATAACTAGGTGCATTGATCCACTTGATCTCACCAACAATGAAATGTAGGGGGAAAAGATCACAGGTGAGTAACTTTAGGAGGCACAGTGGGCCCTTCGTTTTCCTCAGCTGTCCAGTACAAAATAACGTATTCTTTGCGAGGTCACTGGTCTGCCTCCTCGTGCAGACCTGAAGCTTGTCATCCAGGGTATTTAGCATAACATGAAATAAATGTTTGACCAAAATCTGTGCAGCCGTGGGCTAATGATAACCAAACGGTGGCTTGTGCTGGTCAATTATTGCAGCAACAGACTGAGGTTAAACTGCAATGACCAGCCTAATGTGTTTCAGTCTGTGCTGCTCTTCCAGGGGATGTGCACCAACCTCTGGTAGCCTGCTCCTCAGTGAAACATGCAGAGTCACGGTGGCTGCGAACTTCTGGCCCACTGGGTGCTTCTGGGTAGCAGGATTACCCAGTGAGAGGAAACAGCTGAGGCCTGCGTAGCGTCAGCACTCGCTAATCAACACTGTGCAGTATGGACACGCACGCATGCATGCAAGGCCCACCCCAAAATAATCCCCTCCTCCCTTTATGATCGCACAGGGGTCAGGCATCAACAAAAGGCTGGGCCACAGAAGTCAAAAGGGGCATGGAGAGGACAAAAGCATAACGGAGTGCGGGGTCAAACTTTTGCTGCTAAGTCATCACTGGAGCTGCCTCTTTTTGAGCATTTCTCTGTGTAAGGATGAGCTGTACTGTTATCTTTGGGCCCTTTCCTCCCATGGTCTTCCCACCGCTGCTGGTCCACGTGGCTCAGCAATCGCCACAACTTTCATAAGAGCTTCCACGCATTTTAGCTGACCTCAACCAGAAGCCCATTTTAAAATCCACTGACATGTGCAGCCATCATAGTTGTGTGTCTTCTTCCCCGTCGCTTTCATTCAAGCCAACAGTAAATAAGAATTTGCCTGATCGAATAAAAGCCATTCGCTTGTAACCTATTGCACATTGCCATTTGTCACACTGTCCTACCTATTTAGATTACGTTCCACTTTTTTTTTTTTATTGGTGTCCTGCAAATTGTGCAGACCATTTTGTTTCTAACTTTTATTTTGATATAAAATGTTAAAATATATGTGTTTGGGGGAAATAGAAAAGCCTGTATTTATTATTATCTGTAGGTAGATTCATTACTTTCTAGGGATAATTTGAAATATAGTAAATACATGGATATGGCTGTTTTGTTTTTTAACCCTTTCCGGTGTAATAGGCTACTCAAATCAATCTGCAATATATTGAGTTTAACTTTTTTAAATTCGAGTGAAGGGATTAAGACTGTGTTGTAAGCAGGCCATCCAGCTAACCAAGCCCATGTGTTTAGTTGTAGGTCATCTAGCAGGGTAACCAGTTTAACAGATTAAGTTTTTTGTTTAAGCTTCAAAAAGTTATGCCATTATTGTATTTTGTCCATTACACTTAAGTACACCCTCAAAATATTTTCACCATCAGAACTACATCCAAATCAAATCAAGACTAAACCAGATCTAAATTGCACCGAATTTGATCTAAACCAAAAACATCTGACTTAAGCACACTTCTAAAGCATAAATAACATTGATAAACATTTCAGATGACCCCAAATAGAAGAAAAAGCACAAGTGCTACAACCTCTGCTTTATTATGAAGGTTGTAATCACAAATTAAAGTTTGCAAACTTGTATTGGGGGTGTTCTCGTGAAAGACTAATTAACCAAATAAGAATAATCAAAACAAGAAAACACCAAGATTCAAACAAAATGTTTATTCAAATCAAAGGAAGAACTATACATAGGTTAAATCATTCAGAACGTAGTATATTCATAGAATATCTTAACATTGTCATGACTGACAGATCAAAAAGTTACAAAAAATACAAATGTAGAATGAAGAAAGAAAAAAAAGCCATGATATTGCACTTTTCCCCTAAAATGTTTCAGATGCCCTACCCAAGTTCTTTTGCTCTGAACATTTTAGGTCCTGCCTCTTACAAGTCAGGAGTTTAGCTTAGTTTTGACACTGAACTACTCAAGCAAAGAAACAATGGAACTGACCAGCCTTAAATAATCCATCCATCCATCCATTTTCTCCCACTTGTCCGTTGCCGGGTCGTGGGGGCAGCTGTTGGAGCTGCCCAAGTCACATAGCACCAGCCCCTATGGCTCCTCCTGCAGGTGGTGGGTCCACGGGAGGACAGCCTTAAATAATGTTGAAGCTTATTATTTAGAGTAGCTTTCCCCACAATCAAATTCAAGCAAAGACTTGCAAATGTGAACAATGGTGAAAGAGACTGTTTTCATGCTATTGGTGTTACACCTAAAGGTTTCTCAATGGGGGCGGGTGCTGGTCAACAGCTGCCACCACCTCGACCTGAAGGAGGTTCACAAAGGTCAGAGACCAACTTGGTAATGTTGCTAATCTATAAAGAAAACTATGTGAATGCCCAAGTTACATGGAAAAATAAAAGTTTAACATAAAGAAAAACAAAGAATAGCTTTAGAAAATATCAGAGGCCTGTCCAGAAAGTTTATCATGAAAAACTTGCTTTTCAAGGACCATTTGCCTTTTTCCCTTTTTTGTCCTCATAAATAACAAGCAATATTGCAAATGCAACCAAGAGAACAAACAGATTCTAAATTGTAGGAGGAAAATCCAATGGTCTTTTCTGTATCAAGGCCACATAGATAAGTTCACTTGAAAAATACACACCAGTATGCACGGCTATGAGCAACAGGAGCGTGAAGTTAGTCACCAGTTGGATCTCATTGGAAGCATGCACAAGCAACACATAAACCTGTATGAACTACATGTAAACTAATTTAAGCAAAACAGAAATACATTATACACAAAGCTCACCGTGGTCATCTGTACCCAGCCTTATGTACTTGCTTTTGATTCTGTGTGTGAGTTTGAGTGTAGAGCAAAGGGTAGGGGTGTAGGTGTGTTTGTGTATTGTGACTGTATTATATATATATATATATTGGGAGGGTGGGAGGGGCGCTCTATAAATAAAGATTGATTGATTGAAAGCTGTGTGACTTTAGTGTTACTAAACACTTTGTGGGGTTTTGTTTTACTCCAGACCTTCAACATTAAATGCTAACTTCATTTTATTTATTACTATTTTTTTATTAAAAGTGCTCCATACCCTTTTTCTCTGTCTGATGCAGCTGGTCTTGTGCATTGAATGAGTTAGAAACCAATGTATTACTCATTTCAACATACCACTCTACAAAAAAAAAAAAAGACTACCTTCACCTATAACTTGTTCTGACCAGTCTGACCAGACAGTTTGCATTGTCCCAGCATTTTTTACTGGGCTTAGGGTTGCTTCAGTATTACAGAAGCAGCGTCTTTTTACAGTTAACATTCTGGGTTCAATGGTCTGGTAAAACACTAGTGTGGACGAGATGGGAAAGTGCAGCAGGACAAAAAGGGAATGTGATTCTTTAGACAGCTGCCGATCTTTTCTGCAGGTCTAAATTGAGGACTAAACAGTGCAATTTCCAAGATATTTAGGACATGTTTCTCTTTTTAATCATTTGGCAAAAGAGTCCAAATACATCTAGATAGGTTTCTTGTGTGATTTCGATGTTGCATGCATCTAAATAGTAGCAAGTACGTCCCCCATGTACCACCTTTTACCACAGTTGCATTATAAGTGGAAAAAAAAATGCAACTTTGCAACACCATTAACACGGTTTTAAAGCAACAAAAAATTCAAAAGAAACATTAACATTATCGGCAAAACTATAGGAGGAACCAATATGGAGGCAACATCTTAAAACAAAAAGAATGTGCTCTAATGCTTTGTGTAAGTTTCTTTTGTCCACATCCAATACACCTGTAATGTAGCATTAAACATAATTAATTTAACACCTAGACAAAAATCAGTGCATTGTTCATGTATTTTTCAGTTTTTTTTCTCAATATCAAATCCTGTTCTCTTCGATGATCAAAATGATGAAAATAAAAGTCTGTAAAGTTAGACTTGCAGTCTTGTTTCAGTCGTTACAAGGTTGAGGCCAAACATTAGTGATTTTCATTAACCTTAAAAATAGCCACCTAAGTAACAAATAAAATGTGCAAAACAAAATCCCAAATTATGCAGGAGGCTTACATCTGATGTTGACCATTCCTGAATGCTTTCATTCAGAGTGTGGTGGTTAGACCCCCGTGTCTTTGGAGGTGTGTCCGTATGTGCCATAAGAAACGGGTTAAATCTTAGCAGAACTGTGGGTCTTCCTCTTCATCGACCACAAGGGCTCGTGCTACTTCTGGAGTTGTCAGACTGAATATGTCCAACTGTCAGCAGTTTGACACCAGGGAGCTGACCCCATGACAGCCTTTTCTCTTATAAAAAGGAAACAAGCAGGTTTGTCCATAAAAACCGACTGTTCATGTCCTTTGTGTGTTGGTGCTGCCATAGTGAACTGTACAAAGCTGCCGCTTTGCACAAAGGTTTGTTTCAGTTCCCCATCCCAAAGGGAAAACAGGGTTTAACTCTCAACGTGATGGGCAGCTGTCCCGCCTACGCTCTTCAGTGCGACTGGCATGGTCTGGATTTGGATCAATCTACAGGCAGAGAACATTACAGATGGATTAAACATGTTTGTTTTTTACATACATGTCATTAACTGTAACTTTGTGTCTACCTCAGAGTAAAGAGGAGGAGGCTGAAAGCGAAACCCATGAATGTAGGCAAACAGTGGTCCCTCCAACTCGTCACGGGCAGCTGAGACATCCTGCCTCTGTTCCTCTGATACAATCTCTGCATAGCTTGGAGGGGCTGGAGAGAGAACAAAACCATATGTTACCAAAATACTCTTTGCATAAAGTTAACTGTAAACTACCATTGCAAGAGCTAACATACCTTCAGGTCTTTCGGGCAGCCCCATTCCCAGCCAACTCGTGCTGCACTGGCTACTGACGCTTGAGGTGCGAGAGCCAAATGGGTGTAGTGGGATGGTTCCGATAACAAGGGGCAGGTTTAGGGACAGATTAATCGCTCCAGGTATGTCCACATACACCTAAACACACAACATGTACACGTGAAACCATAGCTCAAGTGTAGGGCTATTCATAATGTTCACATTTATGTAGGTCACTGACACTAGGTGATTATGGAGGCCAGTGCTCTAGCGCTATGGCTGTCAGTTTACAGGGTAAAGTAGTTATAAGCACCCTCAAGACGGGTGTTGGCAGTGATATTCTGGGCTAATGCTCTTAACAGCATGTGGAGAGAACACCTGCTTCAATCTGAGGCCCAGATCTGATCATGTGTGCTGACTCAGTGACATCTATAGAACAGCTCAGCTTGAATCAAACCATTACTATTTAATGGATACAGAATTATGCTAATTGCAGAAACAAACACAAATCTTGACTCACCATCAGAGAATACTCCACTCGGATGATGCTGCAGTCTAGGATGGAGGGCGAGACGGGTGGTATCTTCAGCATCTTGCCATTCCAAGTCTCAGTTTTTCCAGAGGAGAGGGACTCACCACGCAGGTTAGCCACTAGCTGTTTGACCTCCTGCATTTTTCCTTTGGCATAGAAGGTTTGTGTCTGGTAGATGGCTGCCTTGGGCACAACCATGCGTGATGAGCAGTTCTCAATTTCTGCGAAAATCTGGATGGACTCTCCTAGAGGGGTTGGAGTGTGAACGATGATAGTTAATAAGATATCCCGTACAGTATTACAATTTACTTGGTTACACAGTTTTAATATTATTACCTGGTGTATATCCCTTCCGCTCGATTTTGGCACTTAGGGAAATAGGACCTGAGGTGCAGAACCAACAGCAAAGTGTCTTGTCTTTTGTGCCTGCCTGTGGTGACTAAAAACACGATATGGATTAAATTAGGCAGTTTTTTTGGGGGTGAAATTTCAGATTCTTATCTGTGTACAATCGAAAAAATAAAAATTATAATAAAAAACCTTACCAGCAATAAAGGAGTGTTTATGTCGATGTGCTCAAAGACTGTAAATTCCTTCTTTGTCTTCATAGGCAGAAGCCATGGCCTGTGGAGTTCTGCTTTTACCCAGTAGCGCACACTGCCATGCTTTCCTTCGAAGGAGGTAGCCAGAGGTCTGTCGAAATGGCACATACCTGTTACCAAACAAACACTACACAGATGTAACAGTTTGTAACAAACTGCAGATACTTACGTCTGTGGAAGCTCAAAGCTGAATGCATACTCATGTCTTCCTGAATGAATAGTGGTGAGACCTTCTTCAGAATTGTCATCATCTGAAACAGAAGTAGGACAATATTCCAAACACGTGTATACTAGGGATGTCAAGATTAACCGGTTTTACGATTACCATGATTATAAAAGCACGCGGGAGGTTATCAGAATTTTTTTAGAAACCACGGTTTACCGCGGAAATGTTCACGCTGACGTGCGAGCCGCTGCACGCCATAAACAGCGTGTAACCTCACCGGTAGTTAACCCTTTGGCTGACGCAAGGCCGAAGGATGCTCTCCTCCAGTGTTGTATCCACCCAAAAACAATTGAAGTCAGCATAGTGGGACCTCTTTAGGTATCCAAAACATGACCAAGGCATTGTTGCCGATGGACATCCGTTATGTAAACCCTGTCGTCAGGAAGTTGCAGCAAAATGCGCTGATAACGGCTATGCCCAATATGACACAACATCTTGGAGATAATGCTTTGCTGTAAATGTCCAGGTCAAGGTAACGAACTGCATAATTCCCAAAAAAGTTGTCATTTTTTTTTGGTACTTCGGAGTAAGCAGGCCTAAGCTGAGGACATTTTAATGACTCTGTGGTAGCCTCTGCTATCCACTACGCAGCCGTGTGCTAGGCCCCGGGCAGCACAAAGCGGGACAAGAACAGACTGAACAAGCTGGTCAGGAGGGCCAGCTCCGTCCTGGGCTCCCCCCTGGACTCTGTGGAGGAGGTGAGGGACTGGAGGGTATTAGCCAAGCTCACCTCCATCATGGACAAAACCTCCCACCCACTGCACGGGACTGTAGAGGAGCTGAGCAGCTCTTTCAGTGGAAGACTGAGGCACCCTCAGTGCAAGAAGGAGCGCTACCACAGGGCCTTCATCCCCACTGCTGTTAGACTGTAAAGTGCAATAACCTATTTGCAGAACACATGCAATAATCCCTGTATCTGGGATACTTGTACTTATCTGCATCACTTTATCCACCACTTGCACTATGATGTAAACCTGCACCGCTAATACTGACAATAACATGTTTTATTATAGTCTGTTTACTTTATTATTTACTGTTTACACTTTTTGTCCCCTCAAAGTCCTTGATAGTCATTGTATATAAGATACCACTATTTACTATTTAATTGTTGTTTATTATTTCACATTTCCTGCCTATTTGCATACCCTAAGTGAGCTGAATGTAACAAGTAAATTTCTCCATTGTGAGATCAATAAAGGCCATCTCCATCTCTCTCAAATGTTCGGAAATAGCTGCCACAACTGGCTCAGGATGTAAACAAAAAGCTAGAGTGCTCCGCTCTGCTTCAGGGTAACAGAAAGGAAAGTGAAACCAGCACATGTGAAAATCAGCTGTTCAAAAGAGTCTCCTTAGTCATTTTGTAAACGCGTTTCATTCAAATAATTAAACAGCATAACTTTTGAGATCATGAAACCTAGCCTAGCTTGTGGCCTAATAATATATAGTAAAAATAATTATGGTCATTATAAAGTAGTAAAGCTGACATTGTTTTGTATTATTCAATATAGCCCTATTTATTTTAATGCAAAACAATCTTAAAGCATTTTTCATTTTTAGAAACTGTGAATGTTCACAAGTTCAAGTATTAAAAAGCTTTTTAAAGACACAAACTAAAAATATCAGTTCTTTCCTTTCATTTGGTCGATAATCGTGAATAATTGTAAAATCGCAATATTTTCTCTCACAATAATCGTGACTCAAAAAATTTAAATCGTGACACCCCTAGTGAATACCATACCTGGACACAATGATCTACGAAGACTTCTGAAAACCATATCAAAGACACAGGGTGGGGGAAGAAAGAAAGAGAATAGAATTTAGATATTTTTCTAAAAAATATTCCTTATTGTTGTGACCCTAAATTATGCCCCCATTCTTATTAGCACGCATACAAAATGTCTACCTATTGGTAATATATATATATATATATATATATACTATAGAAATGTTTATTGGCTACAGCCTACTTGTGGGCACAAATGTCCCATTTGCGTTTACTTGTCAATAGGCACAGTTCTGCATTGTTGTGTTTCCATCAGACATACATTTGTTTAAATTCAGAATATTGATTATTTCTCCATGATTTTAGAACTGGATGTGCTTCTGCCAGCTCAGCACTCTCCCTCCCCCGTACATTGCCGAGCTGAGTGTGGTAAACAAGTGCTGGGCTGTCACTCAAAGCCAGACTCCAGCAGGAGGAGACTGGCCTAAACCGGCGCGAGCAGCTCCCACAGCCGCTGTGCTCATTACGCATTCACTGTGCGCCGCCAGTGCGCGAACAGCCCTTTTTCTGCAGAGTGCAGGCTTCCTTTTTTTGAGCCTTGCGACTCTCTGTATCTGCATATCTGGTTGCATTTTGGCAACACAATTAAGGGTAGAATGTTAAGATTTGTGTCAGGCCAATAAGCGTTCAAAGAAAAAGAAGAAAAAAAACACGTGTGTGGCTGGCCCGGGCACGTTACAAAAACCCCGACAATGTTGGGCCTATTCTGAGGAGAACGCAGAGACACGAGTCTGTGTTTCACTTGCAATTTTTCATTCTAAAAAGTTGCAGATATGTCTGTCACTCTCTGCAAAAATAGTGATGTCATTGCCCACACATGAGAACCACAGCCAATGAATGCACTTTGGAGGGAGGGTCCTGCCTCCAACTCCGCCTGCATCTGGTCCAGTTTCTGAACAGGATTAAACCGCTTTGAACAATGGGTGGAAACTTAAGCAACGCTACAAAGAAACGAACAGTATAATATGGTTCTATCTTTTCGGTGTACACTATATGCTCCTAGGCCAGCAACCTGTTCTATCAGAAAGCTTAAAGAAATTAATTCAGCGTCCTAAGATAACCTGCCAATCACTGACACCTTGCCAAAAACAAGCACAGATGGATCAACGCTTCACAACAATGCTCTCAACTTATCCTTTCTATTTCACATGCACGTAATGAACCCACTGGCGTCAGTCTTATGAACTGTTGTCATATAATAGTAAATCAAAAAAGGACCAGCATCCTTCAGTTCACAGCAGACAGAGCCTGAATAATTCACTTCATGCAACCACAAATCTCACCTCGTTCGTGTCCAATTAAGATGTCCTTGTGATTTAGATACTTCACTTCTTCTGTGTAGTTCTGCGTGTAGGCAGTGTTGGATCCAGCATTTCTAGATTCAGTCCAACGAACTTTTGCTAATCCTTTTGCGTTGATTTTGAGGGATTTCACACGAATTTCTCCAGTGACTTCAATAATCACTCTCCCTGAGACACTGTCCCCGCTGGAAAAAACGGGGACATTACTGTCATTTAGACAGTCATAGCTTACAGTGAAGCTCTTTACCTTTCCTAGCACCATGGTGGAAAAGAAAAGGCTACACAGACCTAGGAGTAAAAAAGTCTGAAAAATAATCTCATAAAAACAGGGTGCAGTTTAGACACTGATCTCTGCCCTGCAGAGCAGAAGGCACGATCAGTGGTTTCTTTTCGAGTAGTTCATTGAAATGTGTGAAGGCTAAATAACAGCAGTGGATGCTGTTATGGTCCACCTGTCTTCGAGTTGGTCTCCAGTCAAAGACAAGGAAACCCCCGTCGCTCAGTCACTTTAAGCTACTGCCCGTGTGAAAAACAACCTTCAGCGCATGCGCGGCCCCCACTGCCCCCTCCTTCCGCCTTCTGGAACAAGGCTGAGCTGTGGCACTGAGCCAGATGGTGAGTTTGGTCTGTGTTGGAAGTCTGCAAGGAGAGTGTACACTGGCCACATCACCGAGGACACATTCTTTTCCAGCATTTTGCGTTGTTGGCAATTAGCTTAATAATCTTTAGATAAAGGCCCTTTAGCATTAGGCCTACTCTAAATACACTGTAGATAATTCTGCAGGGCTATGCTAGATCTCCTTGACTTTCAGTGAATCATGCATGACCCTATTGTGCCATAACATATGTTCATATTGTTAACAACATGTTTTAATTCACACTAAAGGTTGTATTTTGTTGTGTGATCTTTATTAAATGTTTGTTTCAACATGTCTTATCTATGGCTTTAGCAGAACACCTCGCAGATCTAAAGCGCCACCTGATGGCCATTACCATTGTGGCACCACCACCTGTTGAATGAACCACTTCACAGTAACAAAGTTATGTTGTCGCAAAGCAAGCGATCATCCTTGGGTGAATGGGGCCCTCTACTGTTGTGATGTAGTCAGTGCGTGGTTACGTGAACCGGAAGTTTACGTTTCCGTTCTGAAGTTTCTAATGATCTACAGCCCTACACTGCTCTAACATGAGTTTCTTTATTACTTTGGTTTTCTTGTTTCAGGTGTACGACATAAGTTTGTGCCATAATGTAAATAAGAAGCCTAATATAGTGATGATTATGAGTGATGCATTTGTAAGTACTCTTAATTGTGTTTTAAATTGATAATATTACAAAGTTTCTATGCGTTTAATGAGAGCGCATACTTGGTTTTGAGTTTGAACATGTTAATGGATCTGACACTGGTTTCATGTATCGACAGGATGGAAGATTGACCTTTAATAACAAAGTGGTACAACTGCCATTCATTAATTATGTTCGGGAGCTTGGCATAACCTTCCTGAATGCTTACACCAACTCTCCCATATGCTGCCCTTCAAGAGCAGGTAAAGCACCATCTGGAGAAATATAGTAACTTATTCATTAAGTGTTAAAATGGTTGACGTTTGGTGCCAGCGATGTGGAGTGGCCAGTTTGTACATCGCACTGAGTCATGGAACAACTACAAGTGTCTTGAAACCAATGCAACAACATGGATGGATTTGTTAAAAGAAAATGGTTATACTACTAAAATGATAGGCAAGCTGGACTACACGTCTGGAAGTCACTCTGTCAGGTAAAGTGACATTAGACATGGTTTGTATATTTGAATCAGAATAGTTTGTTTTTTTTACTACGTGAGTATGTTCTCAGTAATCGTGTGGAAGCCTGGACTCGAGATGCTCAGCTTCTTTTGAGTCAAGAGGGCAGACCTGTGACTGATCTAGTGGGAAACATGTCAACTATAGAAATACATATGGGAGACTGGAAAAACACAAATAAGGCAAAGCAATGGATTAGGAATTTGTCCCATGACCAACCGTTTGCACTTTATCTTGGTCTTAACTTACCGCACCCCTATAAAACTGAATCCTTGGGGCCCACAGCTGGGGGCTCTACTTTCCGCACCTCACCATTCTGGTTAAGTAAGGTAAACCATAACCTTTCCCTCTGTTAATTTACAACAGTGTAATTCAATCTAAAATAAACGTATGTACACAGGTGTCTACTGAGCTGATCTCCGTACCAAAATGGATTCCAATGTCAGCTATGCACCCTGTTGATTATTACTCTACTGTCACCAAAAATTGCAGTGGTACTTTTACAGAGGAGGAAATAATAAACATTCGGGCTTTTTATTATGCCATGTGTGCTGAAACCGATGCTATGCTCGGTAAGTATGCAGAAATATTCAAACGCTTCTACACTATAAATTGTGCACTCATTTAAAGAAAACTCTTAAAGGATTTGTTGAAATTGACCAAAGTACAGAACTGTTTTGACAGATATGTCATACTACTTAGAGCAATGTTATACATAAGGTATACACTAACAGTTTGTTTTCCAGGACAGATTATTGCAACTCTAAGAGAGACTGGTTTGCTTAACAACACAGTTGTTATCTTCACTTCGGATCACGGAGAGTTGGCCATGGAGCACCGGCAATTCTACAAAATGTCTATGTTTGAGGGCAGTGCCCATATTTCCCTCCTTTTTATGGGGCCCGGCATCAAATCTGGTCTTCAGGTGGACCAACTTGTGTCATTAGTTGACCTCTATCCTTCTATACTACGTATGAACCACATAATCAAATGAGCATAATGCATCGAAGCAAAAACGAAACAGCTGTACTCTTTTTACAGATATTGCTGACATCCCGGTCCCAACCAATCTTAGTGGTCATTCACTTCTTCCGTTTATGTCCAAGTCCCATTCTTTTCTCAAGCATCGGCACCCAGACTGGATACTAAGTGAGTATCATGGATGTAATGCCAATGCTTCCTCATATATGCTGAGAGCTGGCCACTGGAAGTACATCACATACTCAGACGGTCAACAAACACCACCTCAGCTTTTTGGTGAGTTTGAGTGAGAAACATTTTTGTTTCCACACAGTTGTTTTCCAGTTGGCATGATTTTAATGCTCCTTTACTTTGTAGATTTAACACGGGATCCAGAAGAATTACATGATGTCATTTTAAAATTTCCTGAAGTGAGGGTATATCTGGACAAAGTTTTACGCAGTATTTTAAATTATCCATTGGTTTCTGCCACTGTACATGAATATAATAAAAAATCTTTTACTTCTTGGAGAAATAGCCTTGGAGGGAATTACAGTCAGATCATCGCTAATCTTAGGTGGCATATAGATTGGCAGAAAGATGCAGAAGCAAATGAAAGAGCAATTGATCAGTGGATATATGGATTAAGTTGATGTTTTTATGTTTTTGTGCTCTACATTTGCATATTGCAGTAAAAGTTACACATGCATACTGTTATAAATAAAGTATACATATTTTTACATGTCCAGTATATTTTTGGATTGATAAAGTATTTTATTCTTATTATTATTATGATTATTTCAGTGTATTTTCGTTACTGTTCTTACTATTACTAAGATTTATTATTTTCAATAAAAACAAAACGCACGCAAACATATTTGGTTTCCTTTTTTTTTTCGCCAAATCATCTGTATTTGATTGTACTTCCGGGTCGCATAAGTAGCACCATACAGCAACTTGTAATCAGTGTGGAAGTTTCCATAAAAGTTACCCTGTTATGCTTAAAAGGTAAAGCGAAATTATTTGTTTTTTTAAAGAAGCATTTGCTTTCACAAGCCACTCTTTGTTTTATGTTGAGGCTACAGCTACTTCCCATTCTGCTAAAAACATAGCTAACGTGTTAGCATTTTTAATAAATACGCTTTTAAAATGGCATTATTTGGTGTAAAATAATTGTGAATATAATGGTGAAAGTGCTGTAATAATGTTGAAATATTAACATACTCAAAGATATCAGGGGTAACATACTTAAATGGGTTATTACATATTTATTGTATAGGTAACACCGAGATGTCAACCAAAGAAGTGAAGTCTGCACTGAAGAGTGCCAGAGATGCCATTAAAAACAAAGAGTTTAAAGAAGCACTTAAACACTGCAAGGTAATGAACAAAAAAGAAAATATGTGTTTAAATAAACAACGGTTGAATGTAGCTTATTTTACTACTTGTTTGTTTGTTTGTTAAAGGCCGTTTTGAAAGTTGAGAAAAACAACTATAATGCCTGGGTGTTTATTGGCTTGTCAGCAACTGAACTGGATCAACCAGATCAAGCCCACATGGCCTACAGAAAGGCTGTGGAGCTGGAGCCTGAGCAGCTTTTGGCATGGCAGGTACGATGGGACAATATGTGGATATTTTTTAAACAATAGATTTTAAAATATAGAATGGGGATATATTTTATCTATTTAATTTCTTTTAGATATAGATTTTAGTTGTAATCTCATGAAACACTTGTTTTAGGGCTTAGCTAACCTTTATGAGAAGATCGACCAGTGGGATTTTAAAATGGAGCTTCCCAGTGTCTATGAGAAACTAGTGGAGCTGTATTCAAGGTAATAATTTATAATAATAATTTTATTATTATTAATTGTTCTGAAATATCTATTTATGGGGATTTATTTACAGCTCCGATAGAAACAAATGCTACGAGACCATCAAAAAACTGTCTGAAATGTATGAGTCTGACAAAGAAAACCTAAAGGTACAGGATCATTGCTGTTTAATTGAATACATTGTGTTGAAGGTTTTGTAACATACTGTATATATATTTGAATTTAGCTGGCAAAACTATGGGAACAGTTCATTCACCTTAAGGAGGAGGACGGTATGGAGAGGAAGGAATTACTCCAGCTGTGGCAGCAGATGTCCAAACTACTCACCAAATGTCTTGGTGATGAGTCTGATGATGCAACTCAACTGCATGTAAGTTATATCTGAATTATATCTGAATTCAACTGTATAATATTTGTGAAGTTAGTGAAATTTCTAATGATAAAAACCAAGATTTGTGTCATTAGCTATCTCATGCAGTCATCTTTTATTTCCAGTTAAGAAATGCATTTGAAAAGGCAATGGTTCTTGTGGATCCTATACCAGGGGAGGAACACAAACAAGCCACAGTTGACTTAATTAAATGTCTGTCCAAAGTAAGCACCATACTTTTTTTTATATATTGACTTGGTGAATCCATACTGCATAATCTTTGTTCCAATTTTTTTTTGCTTAGATGCCACAAAGTGCAGCTAAAATGAAAGAGGTGTGTGAGGATATGGTCTCTCTTTACCCTGCTGAAAGTTACCCTCTTGAAGTCCTTTGCTCACATTATGTCACTGCAGGTATTTATTTGAGCCAGGCTGTATTTTAAAGTGCTGTCAGGTTTTACATTTTCATTTTTAAATTTAACAACAACTCTTTCAGGTGTCTTCAGCGATGAAACCATTAGCTGTTTTACTCGACTCCTGGATAAAAATCCGGGTTGTGGATTAGCTCAGTTGGGTTTGGGCACGAAAGCGTTTTATGATGGAAACTTTAAAGATGCCGTTACACATCTTGAACAAGGTTAGTTTGTTCAGAACTTTAGACCAAGATCTGAATTTGGGTTGTTAAGAATTGTTTTTGTCTTTTATTTAGGGCTACAGAAAACTAACTCCAGTCGCGGATGGTTCACCCTGGGTCAAGCTCAGCTTAAAATGCACAGATATTCAGACTCTGTGTCATCTTGTTCTAATGGTAATGCATTTAACTGTATTGAAATGTATGTTTTTGTGGTGACACAATCTAGAAAGTCTTTAAAGTTTTAAAACTGCGAAGAGTAGCATATCATGCTTTTAAAATTGATCATTTTTGGGGTTTAGCATTCAGGAGATTTAAAGAGGCACAGCTCCTCCCTTGATAAAATGTCTTTAAAGCCTTTGTACAGTACACGTCTGTTTAACTTTCACAATCTTTAGGTTTGGCAGCATGTGAGCCTGAACACGAGATGAGGATTAACCTGTTAAGGCTGAAGATAGAGGCCCTAGTAAAATGCAATGATCACAAAGCTGCAGATGAGGCACTAGAGACTTTTTCAAAGGTAAAATCTACCAACCGTTTTAACCGAGCCAGTTATTACCTGTTGTGTTGTTTTTATATCCATTTCTTTATATTCAGGTTGATGATTATGAAGAAGATTCTTTTCTAGTTGCCTTGAAAGGACGAGCCTATCTCAACACAGGGCAGGCTGAGGAAGGTCTGAAGGTAAAAGATTTAATAAAGAATACATATATTGATTGATATCTTGATATTTATATTTGTATTTACATCTTTCAAAGATATCAGAGGATCTGCTAGACGTAAATCCTAATCTTCCAGAAGGATTGGCACTGAGAGGACTGGCCTATCTATTAAAAAAACAGATGGGACCGGCAGAGAAAAGGTAAAAGACAATGATTAGGGCTATTCAGAACATACAAAAATATACTAAAGAATATTATTGTTTTTAGTTTCCTTAAGGCGATCGATCAAAACCCAAATTGCGGAGAATATTATTTCTTTTTGGGGCAACTTTATTGGAACATGGGAGACGAGACCCGTAAAGATCGCAGCAAAGCCCACACTCAGCTACTCAAGGTTAGCGCTACATATTATGGTCTACTGTATATTATGCATACAGTAGATTACTGGCTGAGTGACCATATGAATATTGCACATACATGTGTCAAATGTGTGTGCTGTGTGTGCTGTGCAAAACGATGTTCCTTTGATTTCTTCAACTGTCTGTATATTTCAGGCTGCTAAGGTAGACCCTAATCTGGGTTGTGCTTTCCGTTATCTTGGGCATTATTATCGAGAAGTGGCAAATGATTACAACCGGGCTCGTGGCTGTTACAAGAAAGCCTTTGAATTAAATAATGATGACGCTGAATCTGGCGCTGCCTCAGTTGACCTCTGTATGGAGCAGGAGGATATGGTAAACTGCCATCCACATTAACATAGACTTTGCAAGGTTTGTGTTATTTGTGTAAATGTCTTACTTGAAAATTGCCGTTACAGGACTCGGCTTTAGAAATTCTTCAGTCGGTAACACAGAAGGCGACCCCAGGGTCAGCTAAATGGGCATGGATGAGACGAGGTCTTTATTATCTAAAAGTTGGACAGCACCAGCAAGCTATAGCTGAGTAAGACCTAATGCCTCATACTGTCCCCAAGTATGTTACGTATTAGTATAGCTGTAGTTTGATGCCACTAACATAATTTTTTTTAGTTTACAAGCCGCTCTCAGAGCTGACCCTCTGGACTGGGTGTGCTGGGAGTGCCTCGGAGAAGCTTATTTGAATCGAAGAAGTTTTACCGCAGCTCTTAAAGCATTTACAAAGGCTCAGCAGCTTCATCCCTCGTCCATCTACAGCGTGTACCAGGCTGCCGCCATCAAACAAACCCTTGGCAACTTTAATGAAGCTGCTGCGGAGTACATACATATTACAACACAAGAAGACTATGTTCCAGCTTTAAAAGGTATCCGTTCTTTGCAACTTTCTCATTAGTGATTTTTATATTTTCATAGAGATTTACCTGCTTTTATGTCAATGTGTATAGGCCTGGGTGAGTGTCAGCTCTCTTTGGCAAAAATGCTGCTGGAGGATTGTAGGGACGGAGGCGCAATAGATCTAATTCAGCAAGCAATACATAACCTTTTCAGGTAAGTCTAGGATTCAGTGCACTGTACTTTAAAGCCCATTGTGTTGCCATTACAGAATTGTATTCTTTGCTCTTTTTAGAGCTGTGAAGCTGCGTCCAGACCTTTCGTGTCTGTGGAAGTTGCTTGGAGATGCCTGCAGTGCTGTGAGCACTGTGTCTCCAAAAAGAGCACAGGTTCTAATTCCAGCTTTACTCTGTGGATTTGAACAGAACCAAATACTGAGCCAGTCCCAGGTCATCAAAGTGGGTGAACGGTAGGACGATACCCGGGTTGTTATTTTCCCAAAATACGTTGTAACTACACAGTTAACATCACATATTTTTTGTATGCAGATGCTATGCTCATGCTTTGAAGCTCATGCCAGACGTTTCTAGTCTTTGGTATGACTTAGGTCTGAACTATCATAAACAGGCCAGTTTGTCTTCCTCCACAAACAGGGATGAAGTCTTAGGAAAGGCACAACAGGTGAGTTATTTGATCACACACACAGCACTAATAGCACTAATTTTTTATGCTCTTCCTAGTGTTTGAAGAAAGCTATCATGATGGATAGTGGAAGCTACATCTATTGGAATGCACTTGGCGTGATTTCTGTAAGCAAAGGTACAAAAGTGACTCGTACTTTTCATTTAGACTTACATTTTTTTAGCTGTCTCGTCTTACTATATTATGCGAATACTAACAAGTGGCACGTTTGAATAAATCTCAATTCCAATAGGGCTATGGTTATTCTGAATGCCTTTCCATGTGTTTATTTTCACCGGACAGGCATCGAGGATTTTGCACTGGCTCAACATTGTTTCATTAAATCTATCCAAGCTGAGCAAAATGTATGTATTTACAGAAATTACAAAAATTACACAAATGTTTTGTCTATAATTTATGAAATGTAAGAATTTCTTTAGATGTTGATTTAATTTGTCACAGAACGTTATGGCTTGGACCAACTTGGGTGCCCTCTATTTAAAGAAAGATAACATAGAGGTAGTGTTTTATCAAAAGTAATTAGTTGTATCATGTTTATTATGTTAATTATGTTATACATTATTAATTTATGATTTTATCATTTCAGCTTGCACACGAGGCTTTTAAAATTGCTCAGTCTTTGGAACCACTCTATGTCAGCTGCTGGATTGGACAGGTACTGTAGCATTAGCTTTAGATATTCCACTATCAAGTATTAAGGGATAAGTAAAACTTACGTATTTTATCAAAGATGTGTGGACGGAAGGATTTTGAATACGGAATAGGAGAAGGCCGCAGAGTAATATTGAAAGTGAAATACTGAAGGGGGATGCAAGAGAGGGAAATGGATGGGTGAGATGAGTGGAGGCTCAACAGAAATCCTTTTTCCATAACGTGTTTAATGGCCGCTAGTTTTTCTGGGAGATGTAGTTGAGGCGTGACTCTGCACTTTTTAATATACATAAAATGTAAGATATACAGTTATGTGATCATATTGACATTTTATTTATGTTTCCTGGGTTTTTTGTTTTAGGCAATGATCGCAGAGAAAGTCGGAAGCTATGACACTATGGACCTTTTCAGACACACCACTGAACTCAGCACTCATGTAAGTGACCTTTTGCAACATTCATTATCTGCCATATCCACATTGGAATCTTATGTTTTTCTGTCAGGTGGAGGGAGTGAAAGGCTATGGTCACTGGGTGTGCTCCACACTGCTGGATAAAAGCAACAGAGACTCAGAGTTATATTGCTACAACATTGTTCAGATGAATGCTGTGTCTGCAGCTCAGGTGGCCATGAGTAAATACACAGGTATAGATTGTCTCTGGTTTACTGTCTGGATAAATGTATGTTGCCCAACAATGTAATGATTTCTGTTTCCAAAAGAGCGAGTCCAATCTGATCCTGATGCATTTATAATGCTGGGCTTTTTAAATGAGCACCTCAATCTAAAGAGACAAGCCCTCCTGGCTTATCAAAGGTACAGATTATACGATTAACAGAATCTTTTTTTTAACACATTACAAAGCATTTAAAGAAATAATTTTTCATAGAGCTGCTGAACTTCTTCAGTTAAAGCCTGAAGAAACACAAGCTTTTGCTCTGAGCAACTATGGTCGTGCTTTATGGTACTATTTTGCTGCAGATTTTAATAGCATTTAAAGCATTACTTTAGTGCTGTTGATCTAAACTACACAATTTGTATTTCAGCTCCTTGGGTCAGTGGGAAGAGGCTGTGCATGTCTATAAGTCCACTTCACTGAAGGAGCTCACTGATTTGGCAGGACTTGCTCTGGCTCTCTGTAGAGCTGGCCTCATCCCAGAGAGCATTAATGGTAATTGACATAATCAGTCATGTACTATATGCCACTAAACTGGGTGTAACTTCTTTGTCTGTTTCTGTAGCTTATGAACGTGCTTTAAATGTGGCGCCTACTGAAAAAGAAAAGGCATACATCCTCACAGCTCTGGCGTTGTTGCAGCACCAGCAAGGCAACATAGACTCTGCTAAGACGCTGCTGTTTAAATGGTATTTTGATGATATTTTCATATAGTGTCATTAGTATTTATAGTTGTTCAATAGTGTCAATAATATGTATGTTATCTAACTTTTACCTTGTAAAGCTCACTGTTCAAGGAACCTATCCCAGAGTCCTTGCTGTGTCTTTGTGCCATGGGCTTAGTTCAGAATGACACCACACTGGCAGCCGCTGCTTTAGCTGAGTTACTGAAACAAACGTCGAACTCAGAAACTGTTGTAGAGCAGCGCTGTCTGCTCACATGTGCCCTTTTGGCTTTGCAAGGCAACTTCAGTGCAGTCCAGAGGGAAGTTTCCAGAGCTATACATAGGTATGTTTTACTACATTCAATTTCATCTGCCTTCAAAACACCAAAATGTAATGATTTTATCTTGTAGAAATCCAGGAAATGCAACTCTTTGGGCCTTTCTGTCCAGAACGGTACAACAGTACTCTCCAAAAAAAGCGAATGTTAGTCTGTCCACAACTTCTTTACCCATTTGTTATGCTCAGAATTTTAAATCTCCCTTTCTTGTAATAATAATATTACTGGTGTTAAATTATTTAGGGTGGAGCAATGGCTGGTCATGTGGCCTGTCTTTCCAGTATGACACAAGGAAAGGTACTCGGTCATTATTTTATTGTTACAGTATGTTTTATTTTATTATGTATTTTATACCATACTCTTATACTATATAACATGATATAATCATATTCAATGATTAGACATTGACATTGTATTTCGTGTCTGCAGAGGGCATTGCTTTACAGTGGCGTGAACCAGCTGGCCAACGGGAAAAACTCTGGAGATGACGGTCACAGTAATGCACTGAAAACAATGCAGAGAGCTGTGCTGCTCTGCCCTGGTAACTAACTAAATTGTTTTATTTCCTAGAAACAAGCAGACATCTTTTCTAATCCATGTAGTGTGCATTTGGTTGGATATGGAGATGTTAACTTGATTTAGATCATGCCAATGTGTACTCCTTGTTTTCACCAGATGACCCAGCAGCTTGGGCTGGACTCATGTCTGCCTGTCACACAGAAAACACTACATGTTATCTCACAGGCGCGTCTCCACGCCGCACAGGTTTAGAGCAAATGTTCATGTCAATTGTTTCTGAAAAGGGTTAGTGTATATAATCACTACTGTTGCTAATGGGTTTGTTTTAGTACTTAGGTATCTTGTTTGATGTCATTCAATAGTTCGAAATGTGGAAGACATTGAGCGTCCTTTGGCCCAAATGCTGGAGACCTGGGTTCTACAACAAACCGTCACTGGCCTAATGCTTAGGGGAGAGCTGGAACAGGCAGAAACCCTCTGCTCACAGGTACAATACTTGATGGTACTTATTTTGTATTCTCTGTATGCACATTTATCCATAAAGTAAAATTGTTTCTATCTGCCTTTGTTTTAGGTTCTAAGTGTTTCTCCTGAGCATCCTGCTGTAAAGCTGTCACTGCGACAGGTGCAGTGTCAACGTCTCCTTTTGGCCACTGGAGATACTGCTCTCCCAGATGTAGTGCTTGAGCAACTGAACACTTCTGTGGCAATGAATCCAGCCAATGTCAGTGCATGGCATGTAAGTCTGAAACAAGCAGCATTCACCAGCTGTTTTCTGTGTGTATATCTTGCTGCCTTAATCTTTTACAGAATTGATCCTATATTTTTCCTTTTCAGTGGCTGGCTGAGGTGTATCACAAACAAGGTCTGTTGCTTCAGGCAGTGATGACTTATAAGCAGAGTTTACAGATTGCCTCTCAGCTTGGCCTGCACAGCAGTCAGGTGGCCAGTCTTCTCCGACTTGCTCTGCTAGCCATCAAGCTGTGTATGGTGAGTTAATGGAAGCACACACAGACACGAAAAGAAAAAAATATATACATTTTGCGACAAAGGCTAATAATGAACCTATCCAACTACATTTTCAAGGCAGGAATGCCAGGAAACGACTGGAAAGAGCTTGTACAAGAAGCTACTAGTGAGGCTTTGAAGCTTGGTTCCTCCCCCATTGCACAGCTTTTCCAAGCCCTGCTGCAGTTTACGGTCAAAATGACCGCGAGGTAACCTATGTTTGTATTATAGAATGGATGTTATTTATATTAGTGTTTTGTATTTATTTTCTGTCTCTGCATGTGTTTGCAGGGACACAAGACGCTTATTGGAGAAGCTGGTGTATGTAGCCCACAGTGCTCCTGTTACTGTGGTGCAGGTGGCCAGTTGGTACCTGCTCAGACACCTACACAACAAAAATGATGAGGAACTCATCAAAGTAAGCCGTGCATGTACTTCACTCAAAGTGTTTTTCACCTACAAATAAATGTGTCTTTTAAATTTTGCAGGTACTTCTGGAGCATGCTAAAACAAACAAGGATCACAGATTGTTAGACTTTTATCAACAACTTTCTTCTTGATTACTGTAACATCAGATATGGCACACCATAGTCGCTTTTGCTTATTATGAAATATTACCAACAACATATTTTCTGCCTTACACTTTTGATTTTATAGAATCAATGAAGAAAATGTTTAGTTTCTCAAACGCATTAAACAGTTTTGCCTGTTGATTGTGTTGAGCTTGTGTCTGCATCAGATTTCATGTCTGTTTACGCCATAAGACACTCAGGCTACAAAAGCAGACAATGCAAAGTATAATTATCTGCAACCAGAGGGCGTCAGTGAGAAGGAGAATTGCTTCTCTCCTCTCTGTGCTCCTAACCCTCACTCCCCGTCGCCATTAAAACGTTTTATCTGCAAATTCAGAGTGCCTCAGCCTATCTCCTTCGTGACTTTAGTAACGTATTCCACTGCTTAGTCCAAACAGAGTATTGTATTCTGAATACTTAGAATACTTTCACGTTGATTTTCATAATGTTAATGCATAAATGCGGCATATGATTAAGATGTTTAGGCTATTGTTATATGCCTGTTACCAACTTATTTACCACCAATGTGGAATGCAAAAAAAGCACTTTACAAATGCCCACAGCCCAAAAGGACAGAGTTAAAGTTTTCTCCGGCCATTTTGACCTTTTTAGTCTTCTTAATATTATGATTGTGAAACTGAAATTTAATGAATGAGTACTTTGATGTATTCCTTTAGTATTACTGTATTCAGTAACTGTACCTGAATACAGTTACCCAAAATGAGTATTCTAAATATTCTAAATACATGTATTCAGTTACTACCAACACTAAATATAGCAGTTTTCATAACCAGATCGGTTTCCATGGCATAAACATATGCATTTGTTCTTAATTAAATTCCCACAACTTTACTTTCACGTGTTGTGATGTATGTGATATATGCCTATGACCACTAGGTGGAGTCTGATCCCTGTGTTGTGAATCTGCGTGTATGCATGAGCAGACGAGGAAGTAAATAAACGAGAAACACGAGTTGATACCGACACAGAGCTCCGTGTATTTAATATACATAATATTACATGGTGTCAGAAGTCAAAAATGGAGCAGTTAAAGCCTCCGGGTAGTCTGAGCTTTGAAGGAAATCTGGCGGAAAACTGGCGAACGTGGATTCAGCAGTTTGGACTCTATCTCGTAGCAACAGGCATCGAAGAGAAGTCTGAGAAGGTGAAATGTGCGACATTCCTTCATGTTGCTGGAAGTGAAGCAATAAAGGTATTCAACACGATGGTCTTTGATGAAGATGTGGATGGTTTCGACGGGCTGAAAGAACTGTTTAGAAACTACTGTGAGCCCCGGAAGAATATCACTTATCTGAGACACGTGTTCTTCTCGCGAGTGCAAGGAGCTAATGAGACAATTGATGCCTATGTGACGGATCTGAAGAACAAAGCAAAGGACTGTGAATTTGCACAACTGACAAATGAGCTAATAAAAGACCGTGTAGTCTGTGGCATAACCAATGACACTGTGAGAGCTAGGCTGCTCAGAGAGACGGATTTGGACCTAGCGAAGGCTCTGGATATATGTCGAGCAAGTGAGGTAACGCAAAGTCACATGAAAGCTCTACATGAGGAAGCAGACGTAGCCGTGAACAAGATAAAAGTTTACAAAATTAAGCAGTCAACTAGCAAGCCATGTGAGAAAGATAGAGAAAAGGCAGAATGTAAGAGGTGTGGCTACGTTCACGAGCCAATGAAGTGTCCTGCATATGGAAAAATATGCAACCAGTGCAAATTAAAGAACCACTTCAGTCGCATGTGTAGGTCACATAAACAACCGTTCAAACAGAAGAAAACGGAGAGAAGAGTACATGGAATTGAACAAGAAGAGGATGACGTCATGTTTTTGGGATGTTTAGAGATCAGGCCAAGTGAGCAAACAAGTGCAGAGTTTCAGCTAAATACAGTCTCAAAAATGGATAACGACAGTAACAAGTGGACTCAAGAGCTCAAAATAAACAACAGTGTGCTGACTGTAAAGCTTGATACAGGAGCAGAGTGCAATGTGTTATCAATGAAGGACTTTGAGAAAATCACAAATGAGGATGCAGTGCTAAGTAAGTCAGGATGTAAGCTGGTTACTTACTCGGGTCACATGATAGTGACAAAAGGCAAAACCAAGCTAAAGTGTGACTACAAAGACAAGGAATATGAACTGGAATTCCAGGTTATAGAGAGAAATTCACCTGCTATCCTTGGAAGAGAGTCCTGCACAAAACTAGGACTCATCAGAAGAGTGTACAGTGTGAATAAGAATGACAACACTGACATTTACAGTGAATATGAAGACGTGTTCACTGGTCTAGGATGCGTGCCTGGACAGCACCACATCCAGCTCAACCCGGGCGTCACTCCAGTCATTCACCCACCACGGAAAGTGCCAATAGCACTGAAGGAAAAAATAAAAGCAGAACTGGTTAGGATGGAGGGTCTTGGAGTTATTGTGAAGGAGACTGAGCCCACAGACTGGGTTAACGGCATGGTCACTGTAGTAAAGCCCAACAAACTGAGAATTTGCATCGATCCACAAGACCTCAATAAAGCTATAAAAAGGGAGCATTATCCACTAAGAACAGTTGAGGAGATCATCGCGGAGATGCCAAATGCAAAGGTTTTCTCTGTAGTGGATGCCAATCACGGGTTCTGGCAAGTAAAACTTGATGAGGAAAGTTCCAAGTTATGCACATTTAACACCCCATTTGGACGATACCGCTTTTTGCGACTCCCATTTGGAGTGTCCTCAGCTCCAGAAGTGTTTCAGAAGTGCATTGCACAGAGATTAGAAGGCTTGGAGGGAGTTGTGAACATCGTGGATGATATCTTAGTGTGGGGTGAAGATGAGGAACAACATGACAGGAGGCTGAGAGCACTGATGGACAGAATCAGGAGCATCAACCTGAAGTTAAACAAGGACAAATGCAAGATTAGAAGGAGTGAGGTTACATATGTTGGCCACATTCTGTCTGCAGAGGGTGTTAAACCAGACCAGGAAAAAGTCAGAGCTATACATGAGATGCCCGAGCCACAAGACAAAGCAGGTCTGTTGAGATTCTTAGGGATGCTGCAGTATCTTGCCAAGTTTGTCCCAAGTCTTTCAGATGTGAGTGCGCCACTCCGGAAACTCTTGGAGGGTGATGTGGCATGGCATTGGGAAGCTGAGCAGCAGAAGAGCTTTAAAAGGCTGAAGATGCTTGTGAGTAAAGCTCCGGTGCTCAGGTATTTTGATGTTAAAAAAGATGTAACACTGTCTGTTGACGCAAGTTCTGAAGGTCTAGGAGCCGTGTTAATCCAGGAGGGACAGCCAGTCGCCTATGGATCAAGAGCGCTGACGGACTGTCAGAAGATGTAAAAGAGGTGTCGGGAAGGAGACCCAAACTTGTGACCTCAGATAAGGACTGTAACTAGGACTGATATCAAATTCTTCAATCTCCCCAGGTTGTCCGGTCAGAACAAGGAAACAGGATTCACACTCGTGCCACTCTTTATTGATGCTTGTAATGAATGGGGCTGTACATGAGGTCCACGTTGTTCATGGTTTCTATAAACATAATAAACAGAATAATGAGTAATGACTATAAAGACTAAATGATAACATTAAAGGAAATACTACAATAGGAAATCTAAATATTACTTTCTGTATAAAATAATAAAGAAACACCAAAATGTAGAAATAACATTAAGATAGATATGTCATACATACATTTATCACATTATATATCAGTTATTATAATAAATCTAATAATCAACCCAAACTACAAAAACCTGGATTATAATTATGCTTGGCACAGAAAGGGTTAAATTTGGCTGGATCCTGGCGCAAGGTTGGGATGCATGCGCGTAACGCATGCATTACTACGTGGGTCACGTGGGTAGAGTGAGGCCTGCACATAAGCGATGCGCTCTTCAGAAAAACACGGTGAAAACAGTAAAACACATAACTAAAACGTACGGACAGTGGCAAATACTATGGAAATATGAATAGTTAGCAGATATTAATGATCCGATCACAGTTTAGACAATCTTTGGACTTATTAGGAATTGATGGACAAAAGTGGAAGTACCAAAACTACTACAACCACACCAAAACAATAGACAGGCAATATATGACACAAACTTACATTCTCATGGACACATGAACACATGGGTGAAGGAAAGGAGGTTATTCTACGCCATAACTGGAGGGAAGATTATGCGTCTGTCCCCAAGGAAAGATACCTGTGTACTGACTTGGCAGAAAGTTGGGAAGGGGGAAACCGACTCCTGATTGGTGGGGAGAAGAGTGAGGTGATTGGTGATTGGTTGCTAGGCCGTTGCTGGGCTCTTATATAGATAGCATGGAAATGGGAGGTGAAACTACGATAAACTAACAAATACTTAGCACAAATCAGAACCTTGTTAACAGCCGCCCCAACTTTGGGCAACAAAGTTTAACACAAGTCAATCTGGAACGTCTTGAGGAAGAGCGGGCAGCTTGATGAGCTTAGCGACAGGTCTGGTGTAGGATTTGTCTTTGACCTGTACTTGAGCAGTACGAATCCTACCGTCAACTCCAGGGAAAACAGATGTGACTTTGCCGACAAGCCACAACGCACGTGGGAGCTGCTGATCAACAACAAGAACAACGTCGTCAATACAGATGTTCTCTTGCTCTTGTTGCCACTTGGAGCTGCTCTGGAGTGATGGTAAGTAGTTCCTGATGAAATTGATCCAAAACTGGTCCGCTAAGACCTGGCAATGTCGCCATCTGCGGCGACTGAGGAGCTCTGTACCAGAGTACACAACTTGAGGAGTGGATGGGTCCAGCCGCCCCATCAACAGCATGTTTGGAGTGATTGGATCTGGGTCTGCCACATCGGAAGAGGTGTAACCAAGCGGCTTGGAGTTGATGATGCTCTCCACTTCCGTAAGGATGGTTCCGAGGACCTCCTCAGTGACTGTTTGTGATCCCAGTATGGCATGCAGCGCTGACTTGATGGTGCGGATTTCTCGCTCCCAGGAACCCCCAAAATGAGGTGCACTAGGTGGGTTGAAGCGGAAATGGATTTGCTGGCTGGCGAGATGTGACTGCAGAGCGGGGGCCAGGGAGTTGAAGGCTTCTTGAAGTTCTGAGCTGCCACCTTTGAAGTTTGTGCCCTGATCTGACAGCAATTCGTGAGGCTTTCCCCGCCTAGAAATGAAACGGCGTAGACTCATGAGGAACGAATCAGTGTCCATACTGGCCAGCAGATCTAGGTACACTGCGTGTGTGGTGAGGCATTTGAATATTATTCCCCATCGCTTCTCATTGCGCCTCCCTATCTTAATGAGGAAGGGACCAAAACAGTCCATGCCAGTCGAGTAGAAGGCTGGATGGTGTAACCTTAAACTGGAAGGCGGGAGGTCGGCCATTTTGGGAATGATGGGTTGGCTGCGCCACTTGCGGCACTCTGGACAGTGATGTTGATGCTTGCGAACAGCCTCTCTGCCTCGCAAGATCCAGAATCTCCTGCGCAGCTCAGAGAAGACTCTCTCAGGGCCTGGATGAGCGAGCTTGCTGTCATAATCTGCAATGATCAGCTTTGTGATGGCGTGATGAGGGTCTAGCACAAAGGGATGCAAAGTGTCTGAGCTGAGAGATTCACAGCGTCTTAATCTGCCACCGACGCGGATTAACTGCGTCTCTGAATCATATTCCGGGGCCAAAGTGATCAGCCTACTGCTGGACGGAATTAGCTTTTGGGAGGAGATGAGAGAAAACTCCTCTGGAAAACAGTCGCTTTGCACTTGTCTGATGAGAGAAAGTTCAGCCTGTCTGAAGGACTCAGCTGTGGGTGTAGAGTCAGTGGCCTCCCCGTGACATACTCGAACTGTGGCTTCCAGTAGCTCTTGAAAGCTGTTAAACTTGCTCACGTCAGGCAAAAGTGAATGAGTGGGAGCGGAGATGAAGCCACAGAACTTGACTTTGCGCAGCTCGGCTGAACCATCAGGGCATGTGATGTCTGGACAGGAAGGCCAAGTTGACTCACTGTCGTGAAGGAAGGCAGGTCCGGATCTCCAGCGGCTGTGACTCTGGATCTGTGAGAGGGTCAGTCCACGGGTTATATCGTCAGCAGGATTTTCACCGGAGTGGACATAGCGCCATGAGCTGCTCTCAGTTAATTCTTGGATGTCCGCAACTCTGGTACCGACGAACACCTTGTAGCGGCAGGAAGGGGATAGCAACCAAGCTAGCACCGTGGTGGAGTCGGTCCAGTAGGTGATCGATGAGATGGGGACTGTGAGTTCTCGTTTAAGGACTGCACCAAGCTGGGCTCCGACGTGGGCAGCGCAGAGTTCCAGCCTCGGGATGGACTGCTGGCGGACGGGAGCAACACGGGAGCGGGCCGCCAGGAAGGCCAACTGGACATCACCCTCGGCGCTGACAGTACGCAGGTAGGCGACCGATCCATAGGCCCTCTCTGATGCATCAGAGAAGACGTGGATGCTCTGGGAGACAGCTGGGAGGTCGGTGGCTGAGTGGACATAACAACGATTAATAGTAATGTTAGGAAGTAACGGAAGTTCACTCACCCACGCCTGCCACAGCTGGAGCAGATCCTCGGGAAGTTGAGGATCGTCCCAGTCCCGTTTCTTTCCCCAGAGGTTCTGCACCAGAACTTTGGCCCGAGTGGTGTAGGGAATGAGCAGTCCTAGGGGGTCATATTGTTGGGCTAGGACCCGGTAGATGTTGCGCATTGTGGGCTCAGGTTGCTCTGTGTGGCGGAGGCGATAGGTGAGAGTGTCTGTTCTGCAGTGCCAGTGTAGTCCAAGGGGCCGTTCTGGTGGCTCTGCACCCTCCATTGACAGCCACAGATCTCTGCTTTCAGAGGTGAGTTCAGGTGGCAAGTGACTGATGATGTCTGGAACATTGGTGGCCCATTGACGCAACTCAAAGCCACCCGATTGGAGCAGAGTCTGAATTTTGTGGACGAGCTGCTTTGCTTCTGAGATGGACGAGAAGCTTTGTAAAAGATTGTCCACATAAAAACAGTTCTCGACTGAGTGTCGAGTGTCTTCGTCAGAGCTGCTGTGGTCTGTGACATGCTTTTGGAGGGCAAAGGTCGCGCAGCAAGGACTGCAGGTGGTGCCGAAAGGGAGCACCTGCCACTGGTAGATGTCGGGCTTGTTGCTGCGGTTCATATCCCTCCAGAGGAAGCGGAGGAAGGGCTGATCCTCCAACAGGAGGCGGACCTGATGAAACATGCCCTTAATGTCGCTGCTCACCGCGGTGGGATACTGTCTGAAGCGGAGCAGGACCCCGAGGAGACTAGAGCCTAAGGTTGGCCCTGGAAGGAGATGTTCATTCAAGCTGGTGGTTTGGAAGGTGAATGAGCAATTGAAAACAATGCGGTCCTTGCCATTGTGATGGACCATGTGATGTGGGATGTACCATGATTTTCTGCTCTGCTCTTCGGGTGATGTGAGCTTTCTGATGTAGCCTGAGTCCACCAGTTTCTTGATCTCTTGGCTGTATGATGCAGCTTTGGCTGGGTCTTTGGTGAGACGACTCTCTGTGCCTCGTAGATGACCGAGAACAGCTTCCTTTGGGGCACTGAGAGGAGGAAGACCTTCCTTCCACAGCAGAGGTGTGGCGTATCTCTGTACGTCGTCAATATTAACTCTGACCGTCTTCTCCTCCAGCAGTTTGATGGCCGCATTATCCTGTTTGGATCTGGTGATGAGCTTCTCATTCCGATATGGGAGAATGTCCATCTGCCATAATCTGGACACGTGACTGAGAAGGTCAGCAGAGGAAGTGGTAGTATTGACAAGGAGACACTGGGGGGTAGAGGTTTGGTGCAGTAGGACTTTAGCAGGACCTTGCAGAGTCCAGCCGAGACGAGTCTTCAATGCTGCAGGGCCCCCTGGTGGACCTAGGTGTACAGGCTCAACTGGAGAGAGAAGATGGGGGTAGTCTGACCCAATCAGCAGGAGTGGTTGCGCGTGATTGATTGAATGCAGCGGGAGGCCTCTGAGGTGGCGATATGTTCTCTGCAGGGCCTCGACAGGATGAGAGTGTTTGGAAAGGCCAAGCTCGGCTGCAGTAAAGGCTTTCTGGATGCGAAATCGTTTCTGAGGATGGGCAGATGAGGATATAGAGAATGACACTGACTTTCCTGACACAGTTTTCACATCTTGACGGATGGTTCTAAGCGCCAAGTCTTCACTCTGTCCCTTGAGATGTAGTTCTTGAGCTGCACTGTGAAGCAAGATTGTGCGCTCGGAGCCGTCATCGAGGATGGCATAGGTCTCTAACCTGTGTTTGCCGTTGTGGAGAAGAACTTTGACCATCTTCAGCAATACACAGCTACTCCTGAGGTCTGGATCAAGGTAGTAGCTAGCTGGTTGTCCGGTCTCTGCGGCTGGACAGGCTGATTTGGTTGCGGGAGTGTTGACCTCGTGCAGTATATCAAGGTGAGTCTGATTACACTGCTGACACTTAGCCTTGAGGTAGCATTGAGCAGCGAGGTGATTTCTGCCACATCTCCAGCAGCGCCTCCCTGTTTTGATCCATGACACTCTCTGATCAGTGGATAATTTCTTAAACTCTGAACACTGATTGAAGTAATGTTGGATGTCATCACAAAAGGGGCAATACTTCTTGGGTTTATCAAGTTTGGCGCTGTTGTGAGGTCGACCTTGTGACAAAGGAGTGGGATCAGAGCCGAGCAAAACTGTGGTAGGGCGTGCACTGGACTTCTGCAACTTGGGCTTGGAAACTTTCTGACGTTCGTCTCGTGGAGGTCGAGAATGATATGGTTGATAGTCCTCGTCCTGAACGCGGACCTCGTATTCAAGCCAATTAGCGAAGTGCACCAAGGTTGGTATTGGAGTGCGGATGGGGTCTATGTAGCGCTTGAACTGTGCTCTGAGTTCATGCGGCAACTTGGATTGAAGTCGTGAGGTGTGTGACCCGCAATCCAGCTCAGTCTTGCCCTCCTTACCCAGTTGATCTAACATGCCGACCAGAGCTCTGACTTTGAGGCCGAAGAGGCGAAAACTTCGACTGTCCCCACTTCTGATTGGAGGCTCGGACAGGACTTCGTTGATACGCTGCAGGGCTAGTTTGTGAGGTTGCCCATACATTTCAGTCAGTGAGGCCATTGTCTTTGAGTAGGGAGTTGGACTATTGCAATAAGAGTCTGCAATGAGTAGCGCGTCTTCAAGCTTGAGATGATCAACCAGTATTTGGTATTTGAACCGCTCAGTTGCGTCTCTGGGCAAGAGGTTGTCGAGCGCTATCTTGAGGCGGGCAAATTGACGTGGATCATCCTCTGTGAAACAAGGAACGTCAGGCTTTGGCCCCCTGTATGTCGCCTCCACAGAGGGCGCATTGTGAGTGAGAGTGTACGGCTCCACGTACCCTGGGGTGGACTGAAACCCTACCTCATATGACGGTGTATATGACACCGGAGGCGGTGGCGGCGGCAGCATCATATGAGGCGGAGGAGGTAGAGGCAAGCTCCTGGGTGGAGGTGGTAAAGCGTCAGGCCAGGGCGGAAGATCATCCACTGGTTCTTGAAGATTGCGGTTAGGAGTGGATGTTCTCTCAGGAGGATGATAAGGCGTGTATGTGGCGGCGCTGTCCTCAAACTGAGCTGAATGCCTTTGATCGAGGTGTTGAGGCTGAGGTGCTGATCTCGGGGAGAGAGAATTAAAGAGGCCTTGCATATCTCGCCTGAGCTGGTTATTATCCTCTTTCATTTCCTGTAGAGCTGACATAACTGCTTCGGAGCTGAGGTTCTGAGGCGCAGGGATAACTTGATCTGGATTGATGGCTGGAGCAGGAGGATGAAGAGCTGCTCCCTCGGTGGAGTGGCCATGGAGTGGAAGAGAGGGAAGATGACGTGGTGGGAGATTCACCAGGAAGTCATCGAGGTAGCGAGGCCGACGGACATCACGGTGAGGACGAGTGTGCTCCATTGTAGAGCTGAGGAAACTGAAGATCCGGCTCGAAGGACCATGTAAAAGAGGTGTCGGGAAGGAGACCCAAACTTGTGACCTCAGATAAGGACTGTAACTAGGACTGATATCAAATTCTTCAATCTCCCCAGGTTGTCCGGTCAGAACAAGGAAACAGGATTCACACTCGTGCCACTCTTTATTGATGCTTGTAATGAATGGGGCTGTACATGAGGTCCACGTTGTTCATGGTTTCTATAAACATAATAAACAGAATAATGAGTAATGACTATAAAGACTAAATGATAACATTAAAGGAAATACTACAATAGGAAATCTAAATATTACTTTCTGTATAAAATAATAAAGAAACACCAAAATGTAGAAATAACATTAAGATAGATATGTCATACATACATTTATCACATTATATATCAGTTATTATAATAAATCTAATAATCAACCCAAACTACAAAAACCTGGATTATAATTATGCTTGGCACAGAAAGGGTTAAATTTGGCTGGATCCTGGCGCAAGGTTGGGATGCATGCGCGTAACGCATGCATTACTACGTGGGTCACGTGGGTAGAGTGAGGCCTGCACATAAGCGATGCGCTCTTCAGAAAAACACGGTGAAAACAGTAAAACACATAACTAAAACGTACGGACAGTGGCAAATACTATGGAAATATGAATAGTTAGCAGATATTAATGATCCGATCACAGTTTAGACAATCTTTGGACTTATTAGGAATTGATGGACAAAAGTGGAAGTACCAAAACTACTACAACCACACCAAAACAATAGACAGGCAATATATGACACAAACTTACATTCTCATGGACACATGAACACATGGGTGAAGGAAAGGAGGTTATTCTACGCCATAACTGGAGGGAAGATTATGCGTCTGTCCCCAAGGAAAGATACCTGTGTACTGACTTGGCAGAAAGTTGGGAAGGGGGAAACCGACTCCTGATTGGTGGGGAGAAGAGTGAGGTGATTGGTGATTGGTTGCTAGGCCGTTGCTGGGCTCTTATATAGATAGCATGGAAATGGGAGGTGAAACTACGATAAACTAACAAATACTTAGCACAAATCAGAACCTTGTTAACAGAAGAGGTATGCACAGATTGAAAAAGAACTTTTGGCCATAGTGTACGGGTGTGAGAAATTCAAACAATATGTTTTTGGAAAGACTGCATGTTGAAACTGACCACAAGCCCTTAGAGACTGTGTTTAAAAAATCACTCCAGAAGGCTCCACCAAGACTCCAGAGGATGCTGATGAACCTCCAACCCTATGATCTGAGGGTCAGCTACAAACCTGGTAAGGAACTCTTCATAGCAGACACCCTGAGTCGAGCTTTTCTGAAAGAACACCCAGAGAAACTTCTGGAAGATGAACTACAGATTCATCTGCTAACAGCTCAGCTACCAGTTACAGAAGAAAAACTAAACATGTTCAGAGCACAAACAGCAGCTGATGAGGAACTGCAGCTGGTTATGGACATGGTCCAAACAGGATGGCCATCAGAAATACGACATGTACCAGCAGAGGTGAGGAAATATTGGACGTTCAGAGAGGAACTGTCATGTTCTGATGGTTTACTTTTTAAGAACACACGACTTGTTGTTCCACGTAGCCTCAGAGCAGAGATGTTAACAAGAGTCCATGAATCTCATCTTGGAATAGTGAAGTGTAAGGAAAGAGCAAGAGATGTCATGTTCTGGCCAAACATGGCTAAAGAAATCGAAGATGTTGTGTTAAAGTGTGCTGTTTGTAACACTTTCAGGCGGTGCAACACAAAGGAACCACTTATCTGCCATAACATACCAGAGAGGGCCTGGGCAAAAGTTGGTGTGGATCTATTTCACTATGAGCAGGGTAATTATGTGCTATGTGTAGACTACTACTCCAAGTATCCAGAAGTTGCCAAACTCACTGGGACGATCAGCCAACATGTGATAACAGCCCTAAAATCAATGTTTGCGAGACATGGGATTCCGGATGAGGTCGTCTCAGATAATGGTCCACAATTTGGAAGTGCTGAGTTCAGGACATTTTCAGAGAGCTGGGAATTTGCACACACTACATCTAGTCCTGGATACCCACAATCTAATGGACAGAGTGAGCGAGCAATTCAGACTGTAAAAAACTTACTGAAGAAAGCACATGAGAGCCAGAGTGATCCATACATCGCTTTGTTGGAGTACCGGAACTCTCCTTTAGATGGAGTCAAGCTGTCTCCTGCCCAACTCCTCATGGGTCGAAGACTGAAAACTAGACTGCCAACATCAGCACAGTTACTGAAGCCCCAGCTGTATGATGGAGTGCACCACAGCATCAAGGAGAGACAGCTAAAACAAAAGCAGTATTTTGACCGAGGAGCAAACCAACTTCCACTTCTGGTGGAAGGAGAGAAGGTGAGAGTAAGAACCAAAGACAAGTGGCAGCCAGCAGTAGTCTTGAGAAGACATAACAAACCCAGATCGGTGATAATTCAAACGGAAGATGGGAACACATACAGGAGAAATCGCCGACACCTGCAGAAAACCAGAGAAATGGCTTTTCCACGACGCTCAGAAGATGTGGAGGAGTTTCATTCAGACACTAGTACATCCACAGAGACTAGCATGCCGATGCAAACACCTGTGCCAGAACCAAACAAAGGGACTGGGACACCAACTGTGGACTGTGATGATTCAGTTAAAAGATCAAGGTGTGGCAGGCCAATTATTCTACCAAAACGTTACTCTCAATGAAAATATTTTTTTTTTGTTATTAAATAGAGACTGATCCATTGTAAAAGAAAAGGATTTAAGTTTACTTAATTGTGATTGTTCATAAGGTCACTTAAGATAATTTAAGTTGGTAAATTTAGGTTCAGAGTTTAGGTTATATGCCAATTTACCTCTGATGGGAAACGTAATTTTCAGTTGAAATCAGATGCAGCATGGTTCTGAGGTATAGCATTTTTTTATAGGAAATTCAAAAGTAACACTAGTATTTCCGGATGTTGTTATTTTGAAGATTTGGTTATGGAGCGCAACTTAAGGGGAAAGATGTGATGTATGTGATATATGCCTATGACCACTAGGTGGAGTCTGATCCCTGTGTTGTGAATCTGCGTGTATGCATGAGCAGACGAGGAAGTAAATAAACGAGAAACACGAGTTGATACCATGGATCTATTATAATAACCGACACAGATCTCCGTGTATTTAATATACATAATATTACACGTGTGTCATCTGTGGACTAGTAACAAATATCCAAAACGATTTTGAAAGGGATCAATAGGGGAGTATTTGCGTCTATCTTTAGATCCTTGTGTATGTCATGCCTTTCACAACAAAGGCTTTTGCTTTTATTTTGTAAGGCCAACAGGAAGCGTTCAGTTCTTATTATGCTACTTGACAAACAAGGAACTTTAGAAATATTTAGCGTTGTTTTGGTAAATGATTAAACATTTCCAAGACATGGATAAACAGGACATTTGTGACACGTTCCACAACTGCAGAGAGAGATTCGAGACGGAGAGGCGGCCATTGAAGTAAATTAAATTAGGGCGGCGGACTCAGCGCGGATTTGTTCGCTCCTCCTTTTTTTCGCGGGTAAACAATGTCTACACGCTGTGAAAGTGTCCCGCGAAGGAAAACCAGAAAAGCCAAAAGCGCCCGTATAAAGGGACTCTTATTCTAATGTGACAGCTTTAGGTGGAGGAGCGCATGTGAGCCGTGGCAATGACGGCCCTGTTCTGCGTAAAGACGAACGGGGGGCCCGCAGCCAAATTGGCAAAACTGCGCCGTTACCGTGTGCAGAAAGTTCAGGGACAGAGCAGATGAGCAGCAGTCTGCCGAGTCTCTATTGCATTTAAGTGGCTGAACTTCAACGCGTTTGAGCTCACGGTGTAATATTATTGGCAGACAAGTGTTTTGTGCGTAAGGTGTGAGAGCACCTCTTCTCCTTCCTGCCTGGTACCACCGGCAAATCTTTTAACGGAACGCAGTACCGGACCGTACCGGCTCACTTTCACACTTGTGTGAAGTTAGCCCCCCCATAGTGTCCGATTTGCTTTAAAATGGTGTCATTCGTTTGTGCACGTTTGTGCACACAAAATTAGCGTTTGTGCGCACTTCGTTTTTGAGTTATTGATCATTTATTGGTAATTGATCAGGGATTAAAAACTGTACAAGATAAAAACTTAATTTTTTGATTGTTTTTTGACTTTTTCCATCATCAAAATGTTTCCCTGTTCAGCTGCCATCTTATTTTGTGTGTGATTATTGTCAAAATTAAAAACACTGCTACAGTATCTACAGTCTTTATTTTCCAACTCTTGGACTGTCTGGACTTTTTTTCTTCTAATGTCCACAGAATTCGTTACATGATAGAAGCAGGAAAAACTTCATGAAAGACGTCATGATTATTTCATTGATATGACCTGACAACATTTACAGATGATACAAATTAAATTTCCCTTAAAATAATGACAGCAATTACTTGATGATGCATTATAAACGGGGTGTTTAAGACACAAAAACAATAAACAAAAACATTAAGTTAAATTTTCCATTGGCTATCGTCCTGTTGACCTCTACAGTTTTTTTAGGCTCAAATAGATAGGAAATGACACAAAAACAGAAATTGTAAGGCAGTTTTTTTCTTTGGTTCTCAGAAATATTGAAGCTTGCCAATTTAATTATTTCTTGCAATTCCAAAGTACACATAGAACACTCTTACAAGCTGTGCATATCTTCTGTTTAGCCATAGTTCACCTCACAAACAGGTTTGACAGTGACAGTGTAAAAAATGGCCAATGTAACAATTTGAGTACTTGGTAACCATGGTTACCGTTGGCTCACAGCATTTTCCCACGATAGTTCCATGAAGGTCCCACACCAAAGTTATAGGTGTTTCACAAGTGCCTTTTTAAAAATAATAAAATAGATCAAATTTGTAATTCTAATGGTGTGATTTTGCAACACACGCACGCGCACACACACACACACACACACACGCACACACTCAATGTTGACCATATTTGTGAATGCCTTTTAAAAAAAATTTAAAACACCCCGTTTATAATGCATCATCAAGTAATTGCTGTCATTATTTTAAGGGAAATTTAATTTGTATCATCTGTAACTGTTGTCAGGTCATATCAATGAAATAATCATGACGTCTTTCATGAAGTTTTTCCTGCTTCTATCATGTAACGAATTCTGTGGACATTAGAAGAAAAAAAGTATGAGTCCAGACAGTCCAAGAGTTGGAAAATAAAGACTGTAGATACTGTAGCAATGTTTTTAATTTTGACAATAATCACACACAAAATAAGATGGCAGCTGAACAGGGAAACATTTTGATGATGGAAAAAGTCAAAAAACAATCAAAAAATTAAGTTTTTATCTTGTACAGTTTTTAATCCCTGATCAATTACCAATAAATGATCAATAACTCAAAAACGAAGTGCGCACAAACGCTAATTTTGTGTGCACAAACGTGCACAAACGAAGCACAAACGAATGACACCATTTTAAAGCAAATCGGACACTATGGGGGGCTGATCAATTACCAATAAATGATCAATAACTCAAAAACGAAGTGCGCACAAACGCTAATTTTGCGTGCACAAACGAAGCACAAACGAATGACACCATTTTAAAGCAAATCGGACACTATGGGGGGGCTAACTTCACACAAGTCACTTACACCCCTGGGTGACGCTCAATAAATAAGTAAAATCCGCGGAGACATTGGCTACAATCATACAATTATGTGCAACCGTTTTGTTTATTTTTTGGTTTAAATTAATGGCGATCCAGACCGGTTAGCTTAGTTGGTTAGAGTGTGGTGCTAATAACGTCAAGGTCGCGGGTTCGATCCCCGTACGGGCCAAGTCTTTTGTCAGACTGAAAGTTATTATTATTGTGAAATAAATTAACCTGGCTTGAATACAACCAAAGAGACATTTTGAGGGAGTTACATACTTGCATACGGGTCTGCTTGCACTAGCAGATTTTCAGCACATACAAATCTTTGTTAGCCTATAATAAACAGTCCCTTCAGTTTCACATTATACATTTTAATTTTGAAATTAGTAAATCTGTTCACCCCCAAGTAAGTAACCAAAACTTAGTTTCTCCGTCCCTACAGAATCTTCTCAAATAAAGGCACTGTTGAGTGTATCCATAAAAAAATTATAGAATAGCCTAACCTTTAGTTGTGTCTGTCCATCTTTAGTAAAACATCTTTAGAAAAACAACTATTCAATTTCACAACACTTTCAAACAAGAAAAACAACTCCTAATAGCAGTCACATTTATATAAACATAAAAAAAACTTAACATTTTTTGGTTCTGTATAATGCTTTTGGTATTGAATACAAATAGATTTGTCCAGATTTGGAAAGAGTAGACTCACTAAGCAGTGTGTGCCAATCTTGTCCCAAAATGCAGGCAAATTAGGGCATTTGTTTACAAAACAAAAAACTATTCAAAAACCAGAGTGAATAAACATAAAATCATATCAAAATATTATTACATTCTAATGCAAACTGCCGCTTTTAAAACATAATTAAGAAAATAATCAAAGTAGTTTGTAAAACCAAACAGTCAATAACATCAATTGAATAGGTTTTCATCATTCAGTAAGAAAATCAAAATCATCTACATTAACTGTGTAATAATTGACAATCTTTTAAAGGTTGGATGTTAAAGTGAAGCGAGGCACTGAGGATCTGCAATCAATCCGGCAATTTCATTAAAATACCTTTATCAAAATACCATATGTTGACGGAATGACATTAGCTCAGTGGAAAACTATTTTTTACAAAACATTTTACCCCTTTAAGATCCTTCAGAAGCTGACCCGTCTGTTGTCTTCAGCCCCAAATCAGTGAACGTGTCCAATGTCTATGTACGTATTGTTTTCATATTAAACCATCCTTATCAAAACTGGACGGCATTTGTGAAAAAGAAAATGGGACAAGCTTGACTCCACCTCCACTGTAGAATTTATTCTGAAACTCCACCCTAGACAAAATAAACACGAGTTACCATATATTTAAAGATATAATTGCCAGAGAATGTGCAGTAAACTACGTTGGTGCCATTTACCAGTGCAGCCGTAGAGCATGAAGAAAAGCAGAGAGACCCTCCATCACCAGGAGGATGGACACAGTAAGAACTGCAAAAAGGCCAAACACCGGCACCAAGAACACGACCCCGAGACTCGTGTCCATCTTCAGTCCAACTCTCATCACCATCGCCCACAGGACCTCCGACAGCTCTGTGCAGAAATCACGCAACAATGCATTAAATGAAGGAGAAAACATGGCCGGATTAAGTGACGTGGCAATTTTATGAAGTTGAGATTTTATGTTGTATAACTTGACAAATACATACTAGATTGTTATGAGCAAAATGTTAAATATATTTGTGTTAACTATGCTCTTGTGAAATGGGTGTCACATGTTGCGGTCACTTACGAGCATGTGCCAGGCTCAAAGCCCAGAGTCGTAGGTAGGACGCTGTATTTGAGATGCATCCCAAGCAGTACTCGATTGTGTGGATTGCTTGATGCAGAAACTCATCTGCAAAGTTGAACTAGAAAAAAAAAGCATAATTCAGTTAAATTAAGCGCTTGCACATATAGGTCAGCAATAATCCTGACCTCCTCTGAGTGGTGCTCTGCGCTCATTGAAGCATCACTGTGGCTGCTGCCGTCCTCCATGTCATGAGCCCTCAGAAGGTACAGCTCTTCTTCATCGCTGTCGTGCCGCACACGCTCATACCCCTATAGTAACAGGGAAGAAGCAGAAGTTAGACAAAAACAAATGACCTCAAAAAAATAAAGTATATCCATTGCTTACTCTGTATGCTCCAATGCGACGACTACCTTTTTGGAGCCAATAAAGGTAAAGGGGTTTTCCCAATAATAAAACAGGCACAGAGAGTACAGCAACTAGTAAGAGGAATACCTGCAGTCCATTCTGGGGAAAATAAAGGTTTCAATTTACTGTGTTATACATATATGGCACCAGAGTATTACCATATAAATTGGGGTCATGGCTATTCATAATGGGATGAAGGTGCGTCCCGAAACTACACCAGTCGAGAACTACGGCTATAGTTGCACCAGAAGAATCCAAATGTGTATTTTTGTGTAAGCTCCCAGCCGTTCTATCGTAGTTAAACGTTCTTAAGCCCGCCCTAAAGAGGGTTTATCAGCAACAGCCAATCTTACAGCAGAAGGATTAATATACGTATATAGAGGCTATGCACATGCCTCTATACTGTATATTCAGCCTCAATAGTCCTTCAGCAGAAGTGTTTTTTGTATTACGGATATGACCGCAACTGCTATGTGCAATGTTTATGTGCCATTCCAGTACCTTTTTAACACACTGAGAATCCTTCTTACCTGCCCTGCATAAAGGGGCTCTACGGCATCTCCTTGCATCAGGAACATGTTGATAAAATTGATGAGGATGCTTGGAGCGTGTTTGGAGTCCTTAGCGGAGAAAACTAGCCACTTGTAAACAATCATAAAGACGAGGTATCCAAACAGACACAGCAAGAACAGCAGCTCAGGGAGAAACACCAGGTACAGATTGTACGTCTTCCTGAAGTGTCTGGTTAAAACAAGAAATATTCAATGAAAGCAATACATTAACGCTAAAAAGAATAAAAAATGTATACTTGCATGTGATTAAAAGTGCTAAGGACGACGCCAAAGGTCATGTGTATAACGCCAATAATAACAGACATCTTCATTTTATAAGAGTTCAAAAATGTGAGGCGGTTGGTTGCCAGGTTCCATATCTGTAAAACGAAAGCGTTCACGTACTGTGCTACTCTGGGGTAATAATTATTAAAACCATAAGTACAATACTACATTAGTCATTTTCTTGTTACACTTCACTGTGCTGGGTAAAATAAAATATAATTAAAGAATAATGGTGAATGTTTCTCACTCACAGGATCAATTCCCAAAGGATAGGGTCCAGTGAAAACTCCAGTAACATTTGGATCAAGAGTCAGAGTTGCACTTCGAAGCATATCCTGTCGCCTAACAGAGACACGTGATACATTTGAGTAGCATGTCAACAGCTTCATCTGATATGAAACATTATCAATCCGTCTAATATTGCAATACTCACGTCCAAATCTTAGCTTCAAACATGGCCGACACATTCCACTTGGAGCCAAAAATGTTCAGAGATTTTGAGAAACAGTCATTGTATATGAGGCCAGTGTAGACAGAAAACAAGCCCATCATCAGGATCATGTAACGGCCCTCAAAGAATGTGTTCCAGATCTGCACAGACATATCCATCACTCAGCTAAACATTGGCATTGGGTGTGTAAAACTGTGTTATAGAACATGTTTCCTAAATATTTACTCGCCTCATTTCTTGTATTCTTCAGCTTGCGGTCATTTTCGTAAAACACCATCCAAAAGGCAAATAAAGCCATGATGACGCCATGACCCAGGTCCCCAAACATCACAGCAAACAGGAAAGGAAACGTGATGATTGTGAAGGGAGCTGAAAGAGAACAGCTGTCATTTACAGTGTAGCTCAAAGAACATTTTGACTGTGTACATTATCTCAGGGGTTCCCAAACTTTTTTTGTCTGGGACACCAAAAATTGACATGTAAACAACTCGGGACCCCCATTGTATAAAGTTAGCGCCTTTTATGCTACCTTAGACCAGAAATACATTTTAAAATCAAGGTCATATGTACTTAAACTGTTTATTTTGAATATTTGAATGAATTACACAGATTATATGCGGTTTTACTCTCAGCGATATACTAAAAAACAGTAGTATTTTTCTTTTTATATCATCTTGAAATCATCCGGGGACCCCCTGCCAAGGCTTCGCAACCACCCCACTTTGGGAACCACTGCATTATCTCATCCAGACAAAGCATCTTATCTTTTTCAAGTTTATTGTATTTGTACACGGTACCAGAAAAAATGAACTAAACCAAATAATACAATTTTAGTTTACTTAAGATTTAGAACATGCTTTGAATAGTTAAGGCCTATTCATACTCCAAAAGACTCGCCTTTAAAAAGACGTATAGATATAATAATAATAATAATAATAATAAATCAACTTACAGGGATTGACCTCTCTGTAGTTGCACACGCCATAGGCATCCACAATGTTTTGGAAACCAGAGGTAAACTTGTTAGTCCTTATCAAAGTGGGTGGAGTGTCACTGGTGGGAATTCGATTGACAAAGGAAGGCACAGTAGCTGCACTTTTTCTCTGCAATATTAAAACAAGTGTTGTTTAACACTGGTGAGTTTGTCACTGAGATTTCTTCTAGTGGACTGCATTATCAGACAGTACAGTGGCTATAGCAATTAAAATAATCTTGACAGGAACAGAAAAGTATCCTTACTGAGCCTTCTTCTAGGGCTCTCCTGAGAGCAGGCAAGTCGCTAACAGGGCACCAAACCTCAGCGATAAGACATTTGTTGGTAACATCCAAACTACATTGGTTGAGAACGTAGTAGATAGCTTTCATCTTCTTGATCTGCACAACCCATGTGTAGACAGACTCTGATGCCCTGACAAGGACCTGCTTTAGATATTCTTCTGTTCTGTGGAGAACCTAATAATTAAAAAGAAAAAATCTGATTCATATCGCAATCCATATTTTCACACAAATATTTTGCAACTACTGTATATGCAAGAAGGGAAATAATCTTACAGTATGCAGATCCTGTATGCGAGTTCTGAGTCCTTCCACCACATCGTTCCTCTCCTCATTGTTACTGGGATATGGATACAGATGACAGTGGTAACTGTCAATAAAGCAGAATCAGAAGTTATACTCAAAACTCACTTATGTGAATAACTCAAGTTGGGTTTTTATTTTACCAGTCACAAATTTTCTTCACTTTTTGACCAATTTGGTCACCCCAGTAAGAGATGAGAAACACAACGCTTTTAGTCGGGTCGCCCTATTGAAAACATGTCGATGTCAGTGACAGAACTAAAGAGAGAAGCGTTCAGTCATTTGTGGCATTAAAACAATAGTGTGTGGTTTTAAAATGTCACATGATGTCTTTTACAGACACTTAAACACAATAAATAACCTTGCTGAAAATAGTGCAGTTTTAATGCCTGCCTACATTAAAACTGAACGTGGCCAAAAAGAAAGCACAAAGCAAACATACAGTGTCAGGGTCGTCAAGATACTCGTCCACCTCGGCGTAGCTCAGGATGGTGTAGCCTTTACACACTCTCCACAGCATACGCTCAAAAGCTTCAATCTTTACCCGCTGAATCAGACCTGAGATAAAACTGTGCAAGATAAAATAGGATTAAGTTAAGACTTTTATAAAATGGCAAATTTTTCTTTAACCTTCAAAAGAACTGTCTTACCCAAGTTTAGCTCCAAGTCTCTGCATACTGCTGTAGTCCATCATTGTTTCCTTCTCCAAAAAAGGAAACTCTTCATACTGAACTTGTAAGGGCTCTCGCTAACGGCATAAGTTTTAAGAAAATGACACTGTTAATATTAAAGATTTTAAATAGGCTACAGCTTAAACAACTCGTGTGTAAGTTTTACCTCAGTGGCTCTCTGAACAAAGTTGCGGGAGATGCGCAGCATGTGTGTGTACTCTGTAAGCTCCAACAGATTCTTCTGCAGTTTTTCCTTGTTTCTGGTGACCTCTCCTAACTCCACCTCTAGCCTCTGCAGTTGCTCCTGTGGATGAATGTGCACCGAAAATGTTTAGTTAAGAATTACAGTAAGAAAGATCGATACACTCACGAGTCAGCTGAATTCATTGAATGGTAAGCAATCAACAAACCATTATTGCAATGACATGTTTTGGTAAAGGAGCCACTGGGTTAACATCCTCTTCTGGAAGTGAGATGTCTGCTTTCTTGATTTCTCGTAGCAGATAACCTGTCGAAATAAAAAACACAACATTCAGTGTTTCTGCACAAAGGCATTACTTAGGAAAACACTGCTAAGCAGTACTGTATACCAATCTGTTTATCCAATCAAAGAGGGTTTAACCATCTAAAAGACAGGGCTTTGTTTAACTGAATTACAACCAGCTGAAAGTTCCCATGACTGTAGATTCAGCCAGGTCAGGTCAGAGAGTTGTCTGTGCCTTTTTTATTCTTCCTCCACAGTAAGTCACACACACCACACACAAGGATTCTTCTGTCAAGCAGGAACACTACACAACACACTACAGCAAAGTTCTACTACCTTATCTCTAATGATATTAAAAAAAAGTCACATGTTAAGACTTTGAGCTTACCCAGAATTCTCTCCATCTCTTCACATTTTTTAATCTCATTCACGTGTTTCCTTTGAAATGCATTCACAGTTGGGTGGAGCTAAGACACAGATATGGTTATTTGTTTAGGATAATAGAGTGGAGGTCATACTGGTATCGTGTAGCAGGATCTCACGCAGTCACACAACACGAATGTTTCAGACTCACATCTCTGAATTCCACGAGCCCCAGTTCTCCCAGTTCACTGATGCAGTCGTACGCGGATCCAGACTGGAGAAATAGTTGTGCTAAACACATCTCCTCACTTCGTAGTAGGGAGTTCATGTTGACAGTTTTTGTTGACAATTCCTTCTCCTTCTTCCTTCTCGTTAAAGACGAGTAGTCAAGCTCGTGCCAACAGTGTAGATAGTTTCACATATTCCAATGTTACTGATAAGTTATATGCAACTGGTCTTGCTGACTTCAGAGAGTCATCAGAAGGCTTTTGCTAATGGCTACAAAGCTAATACTGTACGATTGAAGGGAAGCGCGCCGCCCTGCTCCGTTAAACCTATGTGCCTCTAGTTAATACAGACAAAGCAAAAATTATAACAAATCCATTGCGAAAACAGAGTTTAAAAAGTCCTCGTTTATCCACAATACTCCACGTCACTTCACATCACTACGCGACAGAGATCCACACTTCCGGGGTCCTGACGTCTCGTGCAACGTCATCTTATTTTTTTTTTCTGACAAGTTGTACATAAATATTATTATAATATTATAAGCATCATATTAGAACATTATGCGTATGTGGCAGGATCATGGAAAATAGTATAATATGGTCGGAGGTGGGTAGTACTTATTTACATTACTAGTACATGCACTTGAGTAACTTTTTGAAGAAATTTTACTTCTTAGAGTAGTTTTTTCATATGGTACTTTTTGCTTCTATTTGAGTAAAATTATATTGAAGTATCTGTAACAATTGTTACTTTTTCCACTGTGATTAAGTTTTCCTGCCATTTTCTTTGATTTTTCTTTGGAAATATCACAATTTCCAAATGATGTTATGTTTTGTTTCACACAATTTATAGTGTCATTGAAAATAAATCAAACGTTTTCGCTCAAACAGTTACTCAGTACTCACGGTACTCAAGTAACATTTTCCCCAAGGACTTTTTTACTCTTACAAAAGTAATTGTTTGGGTCACTCGTTTTTACTTATACTTGAACAAAATTATTTCAAAGTAATGTTACTCTTACTTGAGTAAATATTTTGGCTACTCTACCCACCTCTGCATATACTGTATACCTAAATGTATCCGTTTTGTTTTTGAGAAATTAAGAATTTATACAACGGCTTACGGTGACGGTGGCGCAGATGGTAGAGCGGGTCGTCTCCTGATCGGAAGGTTGGGGGTTCGAATCCCGCCTCCTGAAGGTGCACATTGTCGTTGTGTCCTTGGGCAAGACACTTCACCCTCCTTGCCTCCAGTGTCTGCGTACACTGGTGTATGAATGAGAGAGTGAATGGGCCCCCTATGAGAGACCAACAGGCCCGTTTGGAACCATGAGGCCGTCCTCCCGTGGACCCACCACCTGCAGAAGGAGCCATAGGGGACTGGTGCAATGTGACTTGGGCAGCTCCAATAGCTGCCCCCACGACCCGGCAACGGACAAGTGGGAGAAAATGGATGGATGGATGGATGGCTTACATTTTACATTTTCCTTTTTATCAATAAAAAACATTTATAAAATGTTTCTTACTTTATTTACAGAGGAATACAAACAAACAAAAAAACAGAAAAGCACGACCAATATCCTATTTCTAAATGTGTTTACTTCAGAGAGCGTTCCAAATCTGTCGAATTTGCTTCCATGGTGTTCCCAGGACAGAAGCAACAATAAAGCAGAAAACCAAAATAAGACCTTTGGCCAGAGCCTGGGAGTAAGACTCACCTGGAAAGGATATAAGAAAACATAAGTATTTATTACAATAACAAGAGGGATTGATGGGGGGTAAAATTACTCCTACCTGTGTAAAACCTGGTGAAAGGGAAGGCGAGCTCAGGCCAACATACATCATTTCTGTTGCAGTCATACTCTGTGAAGTTTATTTGATACCTGGAATTGAAAAAGACGATACAACAATGTAGCATTTGGTGTAATGCAGCAGACTCCAACTTGTAGCTCTCCTTCCCTTTCCACATAGCACCCCAAGACTTAATTTTACAGTGTAATGAGTCAATTTAAACTCAAACAAGCTATGCAATCATTTTTCCAGTCCAATTTGTGGGTATCTTACCAAATGATTATTCTTTTGTCGTTATTTAAACAAAAAAATACTGTAATGTGTATGTGTATGTAAGAGTATTTTGTAATTATTTTCTTTGATGAACACTGAATCAGGCCAAGTGACCTCATAGCTGTATTAAGTGGACAGTGAACAAAAAAAAGCTATAAATCAGTTTCCCACTTTTGTTAATTTGCTAGGCCTATTACTAGAAGTAGTACCTTGTTTTTGGAGGCCCTGTGTTGAGAGGAATATCAATAAAAGTGACAGAGGAGGTGATGGGAAGCATCTGTGTTTCTGTTGCATCCATGCACACTGACGAGTCCCCTCCTCCACACTCTAGTTTCCAAGACAACAGGCCATAGCTGTACAAAATATATAGAATCACTCAGGGAAATTACAATACATGATTCATTTTCAAAAAAATATATACTTAATAGAAATTATTGATAAAACCTTTCCTTTATGCTCACCTGATTTGCACTGATTTGATGCTTTTCTGAGGAATCTCATCCACAAAGCCAGTGACAAGACTCCACACATAAATATGCAGATGTGCTGGGATGTCAGTGCAGGAGGAACTGTTTGAGTGTTCTATTTCACTTGCATTCAGGGTTACATCTAAAAAGTTAAGCCAATATTGGTTTTAATAGTCTTTTTATTAATTATTAAGTAATGATTATAGTTAGCTACATACAGCTTATATTGAGCCAGTCTGCCAGTGAAAGAGCATCAGGACGGCCATTTCTAGCAACCAAAGTGGCTTTAACCAGAGATTCTTGGAGAGAACGCACAGAGTCTCTAAAAGGCAATTAAGTTACACATAAAATGATTTATTTATTCTAGATAATGTATAATAATGATCATTTTAGATAGAAATACCGACCTCAGGAGACTACACTCAGTAAGATTTTGTTGACTGACAGGAAGGAGACATCCAGATGTTGAATTTTCACCAAACAATACAGGCCTCTCATCAGCATTTGAACAACGCCCACTGTTTACTGGAACAAACATCAGATTTTATAAAGTGTAAGCCACGTGTTTGAATTGTGATCTTCCTGCAGCGTTTAAATACCTGGTTTCCACAGATTAATTGGTGCCCTGTGTATTAAGATTGTGTCATTCTCCATTGACGTGTTAAGGATTCCTCCAATTACAGGCCTACCTACCTGATACCCTGTAGTTAAAAAACATGTATTAAAAATATGTGTGTGTAGAATAATTTATCTTTATGTAAATCTAACTTAAGTATATTCTTACCTGGATTTCCTGAATTGGGTTCACTCTTAATATCTCTGCTAAGAAAGCTTGCAGAGTATCTTGAAGTTACTGGCACTTTTAAGAGAAAAGAATAAGTATTAACCCTCTGGGACAAACAGTCGGTGTCATCAAGTTTTTTCACATCTCACCACTGCCATTCAGTGAAATGGTCCCAATTGTGCGGGTTAATGTGATCCCGGTTATGCCATTTCCTTTCCAGTAGAAATTGTAATCCAAGGCCAAGGTGACATTTTTACATTCTGAGCCTTTTATGTGGACGGAAAAAACATCTCAACCATTGACAAGAGACATTTGTTTTATAATAAAAAATATGAATTATTTCGATACCTGATGGGCCAAAATGTCCATTGATTGTAATGAAGTCCCTTAAATCAGTTGCCACTTTGTCAGTTACATCAACCACAGAATCTCCTGCAGATTTTGAGCTTATTACATACAAATATGCAACAGCTACAGTATGTTTGTAGATAGTGAGGAAGCAAAACATACCACCAATGCCATTCTTCACAACAGCCCTTAAATCCTCAAGGATTGACTGTAATGGAGCTTCAGTAGGACATGCCTGCAGTAGGGTTACACACCTGACATCAAAGTTTTCCAAAAAAGCCACCGGAGCATTTGCAACACAGTGTCCATTAAGTGTCTGCGCAAACAAAGCAAAATTAATAAGCAGCATTCTTATTATAATATAACCATTTTCAAACACACCTGTGGAATTGTAAAGTACTGATTATTTACAGTCAAAATGGGATTTCCTTCAATATATCCATTTACTTGTTCTGGTGCTGATAAAACAGTGGTTCCAAATGACATACCAGGCTTTGGGACTCTAGAAAGATTGAAAAACATGTTATTATTAAAAAATAAATTGTCTTTTGACAAGCACACTGTGACTTTTTACATTGTGTTGCCTTGGTAGAAAAGCCCGAGGTAAGGATTGTTTTCAGGTGGGGAGGTGACACACAAGAAAGGAAACCAATCTGGAGAGCTCTGCACGGACTGGACCGAGCACTGATACTCTGGATCAGGAAGCTGTCCACCAAAAGGCCCAAGAAGGCACTGGTTCTTAAAACGCTGCAAATTCTCTGTGGTACAGTCCTGGACAAAGAAACAGAACAACATTATCAGTGCAAAAAAACTGCAAATATATACAGCAAATTGTTCAAATGTACCTCATCACAGCAGCACCTTAAATTACAAACATTGAAAGTGAGGTCACAGGGGCATTCCCCCAATGGCCTGTAGACTTGATTCTGAATTATTGTTTTGTTATCTAAAACAGAAAAAATATAGGAATGTTAGGCAAAAAAAAAAAATTACAAGTGGGATTAAAATGGTTTAACTTCACACATCTTACCAAAACCAGAGTTAGCAGAAACCAGCAGAGCGTAAATCTTGACCTGAATAGTCAGTGAACTTTGTGATGTATTTCCTTCACAGGCAGAGACCTGAAGGGTCTCGAGGACACACAGGGGATTAATGCAACAATCAGAGTTGGTCTCATTTGTGCCACACAAACGCAGACTGTGGTTGAGTCTAAGCCGAACCTGAACAGTTGTCTGACAAAGCATGAATAGATTCACATAAAGTTTAGTTACATTAAAATAACAACAACAAATGGAGAGCATATATTTTTATACCTTTGCAACTTGTTCACTTGTCAGAATCCACTGTGTCGTGCCTGGCATGCATGACGGTGAATCAAAGCTCCCTGTAAAAAAAAGTTATGGGATGTTAATAACATAGTATTAAGGGTCACTATAAACATTTAGGTCTTACCTGTTACATTAGAAGGAGATATTGTTTGTAGGTTCAGTGTCATATTGGATGTGTGTCCATACAACATTACAGTTACAGTTGGCCCACGTGCGTTCACAAAAAAGGGCTGAAAAACTGTGAAACCCAAAAACGTATTAAGTAAAGCTATGTTCAGTGTCAGAGATCATATTAAAAGTTTCCAAAGTAAATTAAATACTATTTCTAAATACTCTTTAGCCAAAGACTCTGTATGTTAGCTTTAGATAGCTCGTGGCTCACTGGGCTGCTACAAGAAAGGAATTACGACTCTTTCATGTCAAACACTTACCTACATTTTGAGTCTCAGACACAGGACTGCATAGCAAAAGAAACAAAATGTGCATTACAATCAAGACCACTGCACTGGCCATTTGGTATCATTCATGTGAGAGTTGACATATTTGTAAACTATGTGAATCGTCTTGGCAACAGCCCGGAAGTGTCCGGGAAATAAAACAGATGAAATAAGAGAGAGCGCCCTCTTCTGGTCGAGGACGACTGCAGTTGTACTTTGATTTGGTTTTCGAACGAACATTGATTGATGATCTTGGCAGGGACAAGATGGCATTAAATGGCGTGTATCTTTTTTATACTGTGTTCCATTTGCTCAGAAATTCTGACACATCTACATTTACATCTCATATAGACTTCAGCCTCTTAGTGGCAGCACTTTGCAACGCCAGTGCTGCTCTTTTCTCAGAACCATAGAAGCAGCTCCGGGTGTGTCACGTGACATCAACACTATTGTGGGTTTGTACATGTGGTATGATGTGGTCTGATGAACATTTAGGATAGGACTTAAAGATGTCGTTTGACGAACTTCTAAAAAGTCTGCAGAAGTGTGTTGTTTCCGGGGAGCAAGAGCAAGATAATGTTTGTCAAGATCTTACCCTTTTTTATGAGAAACTTTCGGAGTCTTCCAGGTACGTGCAAACACAGACCTGTTGTCTCTAACGCATGGCTTACTATGATTCGATTACTCTATAGTTATTATTACCTGTATCAACAGAAGTACAGTGAAGCGATCGAAGGAGCGATGTTTGGAAGAGGCTGTCCAGCTGCTGAAGCGTGTTTCCACGACGCAATTGCTTGGTTTAGAAGAGAGCCTTTTGTTGCTCATTGTCAAAGTTATTATTTCTCTCCAGTTAGAGACTGTCGGCATATCCACAGCTTGTGGTAAAATCGATCAGGTCAGATTATATATATTTTTTTATGTAGTGTAGTTCATATTGCAAAAAATAAGTGAACTGTTGTATTTTGTAGATGTTGCAACAGCTGAAAAATGTGAATCAGCAACTGGTGTACACAGAAATAAAAAACTGCTTGCAGTCAATTATACAAAAAGATGAGGTAGTTACAAACGTTACTATCTACTTGGTTATGAAAGCAATCGCATGTCTCAAATTATACATTTCTTTTTTTCAGTTTTCACTGGATGATCTGCAAACAGGTTGGTACACAAACTATTACAGCCAGATTCCTCTGGTGTGTGTGGATTTGACCTAGGGGCAGTAGTGCTTTAAAGTGGGGGCCTGTTTTGATTTTCACTTGCTTTTTCTGAAGCATGTATGTTCCTGGAAGACAGCGCTGTTGGTCGAGAGGTATGGCAAGACTTCTGTTTGCCTCTAATGCAGAAAGTAGCGGAACAATTTACAGTAATACTTGAAGAAGAACCTTTCAGAGATGGTCCAATCTGCTATGCTGCTGTGAAGGTACAATTGATAAGCACTTTGCACTTCCTCTTAGTTAGAACGTAATACCTAATTTTGTCTTTTTCTTTAGCTGTGCTTGCAGATATTTCAGCTGCTGCCAAATCAAGTGTCTCCTATTGTGTGGACAAAGATGGAAGGGAACCAAGTGGCACAGAACCTCCTACAAGCTCTAGTAGACGTCATATATGGACAGGTTCTGGGAAAGGCTGGCTATATGTCAATGGCTATTAAATAGTTTCACTGTAGAATAAATGTATCAGTCATATTGTATGGTTTGTTTTTTCCATTTTAGTGCTGCAATAGAGACACCTGTCTATTGGCAGGTAACGCAGTGGCCATGCTGCTCAACACCTCACAAAGTCACGCAGCGGGACATGCAGCCTGGCGTCTACTTCAGATCTCACATCAAGGTACCTTATACTTGAATTAAAGTAAAACAGGTTTGATTCATTTTATGGTTTGAGATTTTTTTCCTTTATCTCCCAGAATGTGGAGTTTTAACAGTAGGTAGACTCCAGGTGAGCTGCAGATCCATGATGAAGAAGGGTCTGGCTATTTTGGCCGTCAGCAGAGGAGTCCTGACCTGCTGTCGAGCCCATGTTCTGCTCAGCTTGAACACAGAGGCCCGAGAAGTATTGGTTTATTTACAACATTGCTTTTATTAGTAGCTGAAGTTATAGTTAATTCTGTTTCCCGTTTGTGTCCTTTCAGACGTGTTTACTGGTGAATGGTTTGTTTTCTGTTATATTCAGTTTGTGTGAGGAGAAGCTGGACTGTCATTACTTTGTTTTCGAAGGTCAGTAAGCCATGGAAAATGCCTGATTGAGTTAAATGTTAACACATAATATTTTGTTTCAGTGTTAACTCTTTGGCTGAAGAAAATGAGAGAATGCTTTGCTGATATCAGGGAGGTGACAGGGGCTCGCATTCTGTCTGAAAGCTGCAGCCTACAACAGCAACTTATTCATATCATTTTGACCAATGCTGACAGCCCTGTGAGTCAAACTCAAAACAAAGTTACACTGTTCTTCTATGTCTATTTAACTTTAACTGTAATTGTATTTTCTACAGGTAGAGGGAGTGCCAGAATTGGCCCGTGGTGCCTTTGCTCTGCTGTTGGACCTCTATCAGATGGATTGTGATCTGTCTGGTGCTGCTGAGAAGTCTCTGTATTCTTTGTTACTGCTTAGGATCACCAACTTGCCTTGGGAAAATAAAGCCAAATATTACCAGTTATGTGCACTGCTCCCATATTTGGGTACTGACAAGGTGAGGGGCATATGACACATTGTGGTTCACTTTATTGGCCGTTCTGACTTCTGCTTTTCCATTTCAAAGATATTACTTCATTGCCCTGAGACATCTGATCATCTGCTGAAGTGTTTGAGCACTAATCAGCTCTCCTCTTGTGGATCAGAGCTTTATAAATGTTTGATCCAGCAGCAGAACCGCGAACTCCAAAATCATGAGGAAGCATATCGTGCAGATCAGTGGGCAAACCGCTGGAAACCGCTCCTTCTTGAGGCACTTACATCTGACGTGACCGTTCTACAAAACAACAGCTCGACACACTTGTTACCCAGTACTTTTCGAGTGTTTCCTTCTGCTGTGGAGCCACTGTTGGGTTCACTTGACGCGAGCTACGCAGGTCATCTCTACGCCTGGGCCTGCATTGTGAGCTCATACCGGGCCACAACTGGGCGCTCCCCTTGGACTCTGCAGAGAGGTGCCACCCTCCAGATCCTCCATCTGGCCTTAGAGTCTGCAGATGACAAAGTGCGTCTGGCTGCTTTCAGTCTCCTCTGCTACAGCCCCAAAACCAAAGACTGCCCAACACAAGAGGAACTTCAATTAATGAAGAACTTTATTCCTCAAAACTTAAATTGTGAATCTTCATCCTTTCGCCAACATTTTCAAAGTGGAGTGAGGCGGTTCTTGGTCCGTATCAGAGACTGTTGCTTATCCTTTGTCAAAATCCAAAATGGCAAAAAGAAACAAGATAATGTCAATAAACTGGAGGTCAATGACTTAATGAAGCAGGGAACAGGTGATGCATTTTGTACTTTATGAAGCTCGGCTTCCAAACACAATCATCAAGACTATTCTATAAATGTTTTGTTCTGTAGAGTTTGTTGATTGGTTGGGAGAGCTTCCATACTGCTATCTGGCACCAGGTCATAGCTACCAAAGAAAGAAGACCGTTTTGCTGATGCTCACCACAGTGTTAGAAACATGTACTGACACATGGAGCCCAGACAAAAAGAAAGGACAACCACCAGGTGCATTTGTTTGATTTGATCTGATATACATTTTAGGAGACACTTCACTATTGAAACACTAACTGTAACAAGCTTATTTTCTTTCTTCTTTTGTTCTAGTGAATATGGATTGTCTCATTCATTATGTGAGGCAAAAAGGGCAGTGGGATTTTTTCTGCTGTGCAAAACTACTTGTGCTCATCAGCTGTTTGGAGGATTCAACCAATGAGGTAGTGTAGCTTTACAAATACTTTTTGTATTATTATTTTGAATGGGGAACAAACATAATTTGTTTTCCCTCGCACAGATTCGGGAACTTTCTGCAAATTTGTTGCTGAGATTTTTCCCAAACAGTTTTCCAAAAGATGTTTCCACTGCTTTATTCACACGAGCAAAACGGCTCCTGTGCAGCCCCCGAGTGCAAGAAGCGCAAATGGCAGCACTGATGACAAAGGTTCTCCATCTGATGTAAGTTATACTCATCGCTCTCTGTGTCACTGTGTGTAAATGTTTTGTTGTTTTTACAAAACACACCGATATTTCTAGATCACACAGCACTTTGGCGGACAATGTTGCTCTCAATAATTGTTCTAACAATCTAGAAATAGACTTTGTGAGATTTTTATTAAAAGAATTGGAGGAACATTATTGTACAGCCAAGTCTGACATGATGCTCGCTGCAAGAACAAAGCCTTTACATGGTGAGACATGGCAAAGTTGAACCTAAAATCTTTTGCAGCTCACAAAGACGTTGAATTGCATTAAAATGTTGATGTTTTAGGGATCTTGACTGCTCTTCAGAAGTGTTTTTTTGACTCACCCAGTCACATGTGTGACAAACTTGACAGTAGCCTGACCAGTGCTACCTTAGACCTTTTAGAAAAAATGTCTCATCTTCTTCTGGGTGTATTGTACGGAGACCAAGAGGGCGGTGCAAATGACCAAGGTAAAAGATAAATTATTACTATTTTGTTCATATATATATATATATATATATATATTTGTGTATATAAAAAATATTTTGGTTTTGTGTTTGTTTATATGTTTTGTAGATCTAGCGCCTTCTTTATGTGATATGGGGAATGCAATCACTAGTTTAATTGGCCAGGCCTCAGGTGGTGGTCATGTCGATTCGGAGGAGTGTGTTTTGTTGTCAGAGGATCACAACCTCGTTCTCACCTGTTGCTGGGTCTCCCTCAAGGTACAACATTTTACCTCTGTGATATACTGTGTATGTGCTCCTGACTGCACGTTTTGTGTTCATAGGAAACTGGAATATTTTTGGGTTCTCTGGTGGAGTATGTTCTGAGTCAGCGTGAGGTCTCTAACCAGCTTTTTACGAAAACAGATCTGAAAAGAGCATCAAGAGTCTTCTGGAATATTCTGCTAAAATGCCGTCAGTGGGTGAGTTAAACAAAGTGAAGAAGCTTTTACATTAATGGCTGTTTACATAAACAATGTTTTACTACACCAGGGGGCAGTAGAGGGTTGCTGTATTGGCTTTACAAAGTTTTGTGCTTCTCTGTTGAGGAGTAATGATCCAGAACTAAAGGAAATCCCAGCAGACATGTTAAGACAAGTGGGTATCACTGTGTGCTGCTTATTTTGAGTGTACATTTTTAATGGGAGGCCTGTTGTTCACAAACAGGTACTGCAGGTGATAGCGTCTCCCAGGTCCACGTCAGTGACGCGGCGTGCTGCAGGCTTACCCATGCTCATTCTCTGCGTGCTCTCAGCAGAGGAGGCCAGCAAGGGCCGGCCTCTTTTAGCCCACAGTGTAGTGTTTTTACTGGACACAGCCAAAGCTCCTCTGCCTGAGAGTTGGGACGAGACCCTAGACCTCCCACAGGTTGAACTACAATGTTTTATCCAGATTATATTTGCGTCTCGATTAGAGCTAGTAACTACTTACTGCCTCTTACAGGTGTGTGCGGTTCACACTTTGCAAGCCCTGGTGCGTGGCACAGCACTGGGGTCTGCAATCCTTCAGTTTGCTCCAACTGTGGCCATCCTTTCACTGACTCTGTTGAGTTCTTCCTGCTGGGCCATGAGAAACGCTGCTCTACAGCTCTACAGTAGGGAACATAAATATGAATATATTATATGTGATTGTGCTATTAATATGATGAGACACATTTATAACTCATCCTTTAGGCTCGCTCTGCTCTCGAATGCTTGGCCACTGTCCCAGCGGTGAAGACGACAAGAGTGCCCAAAATGGGATGTCTTCAACTGCTTTCTTTTGCCACTACAGTGCACTACAGCCATTTCTCATGGCAGAACTGAAAGAAGCGACACATGTTTTGCAGAATCAAACTAATGAAGCTCGGCTTCACCTCAAGCCTTCTCTCTTCCCGATCCTCACTCTGTTAGCACAACTCCACCCTGGGGTTCAAGACGCAACCCAGTAAGATTTTATGAATAGTATGGGAGGACCATGGCTTTGTGCAATCAGTTTGATGAAATATAATTTGTTGTTTTTACTTTGCAGATCTCGGTCAGACTTTTTACCTAATTTACTTCAGCTTTCTGCCAGTCCTGTTTACAATGTCAGAATAATGGCATCCAGGGCTTTGGTAGCAATAATACCCACCTCTGAAATTATGAATATCCTTCTCACACTGGTGGGACAACTCCCGAGCTCAAAACAGAGATATTGTCACAACTGGCTACATGGACACCTCCTGCAGATCAAAGCTCTGCTCGGCAGAGCCCTTTGCACTCACAGGTGAGTTATGGTATTCTTTTATTCACATTGTAATGTATGTGTTTTTCAAAGCCTCTGATTTTTGTAGGCCAATAACGGAGATGTACGATGTAGTAAATAAATTGGAGGCGTCACTCTGGTTGGCAACAGAAGCGGAGCACTGCCCCCTACTGAAAATGGTTTATGTTGAAGTGGTACAAAACATAAAAAGATATTGCTCAGAACCTTTCCTCTCAAAACTTATGAAAATACTAACGGAAGAACTCCAAAAACCTCAACCTCAAGAGATTCAGGTAAACTACACACGTATGCAAATATAAAGTATAACTTTTTCTCTAAATACTCTTTACTGCTACATTGACAGATTGGCCTCTCCTCCTTTCATCAAAGAGCAGTTCATTTTCTATGCACAGAGCGCCTTTGGGCAGCTCACATTTGGGAGCAGTTTTGTACTTTGAGCCCTGACATGAAGCTCATTCTGGTGAAGTGGACGGTGGATGGGTGTGGCTTACAACAAAACAAAGAGCTGATCCACAGGGTGTTACAGGTGTGTCTTCATCTACTTAGTTTCAGCACCGAAGCAAACGACAATTTCAAAACTAGTTCTGCCACTTCGACAATCACACCCGTCCCAGAGCACAATGTGTGGAACAAGAGACCGGTTTCAGAATCATGCTAACACAGATTCATATTACTGCATCCATCTTCTTTTAACAAAAGAGACTACCAGATTTCTCGTACTCAATGCCTAGAAATTGTACATTTGATTGTTTGAATTTGCTTCAGGAAAACCTGCGGGATGCCTTATGGAGCCGTTGTGCAGAATACCGCCATATGTACCTTTCTGCGCTTGTAAAGCTAGCGACTGCAGCTGATCCTCGTTTGCCACAACCACCACTAAAAAACACTTTGGAAGAACCTACTTTGGTTGAATGTTTGGAGTTGCTGCTTGAGGATGTGGAGGCCCAAAGGGGTGGGTCTGAGTTCCTGTCTCAGGCCTTGTGTGCAGTTAGTTTACTTTTGCTTCACAGGTGAGAGTTTAGCTGATTTCAAATACATTTAATGAGATTACAAGTAAACACGGTATTATTGTGCGTACATAGTTCTAGCTTCTCCACTTTAGAGCGGTGGTGTCAAGTGTTGGAGAGCCACTGTTTACCAAATGCGCCTGAAGTGCTCCGAATGGCTTGTGCCGATGCTTTGATTTTGGCTGGAGCCTCCTTTCTGAACCACAGCTCAAGCCAAGAAAATTCAGCCCTAATGATCAGGTACTGAAACGCCACAGAGGAAGCACTTAGACACATGAAAACCTTATTCAAGGGTTATTAACACAATATTGATTTATACAGCATTACTTTATAAGGCCATGAAACAATGTATACAATGTTAATATATTTAGCTGACCTTCATGACTCTTTGATTCTTAATGATTCTTGAACGACTATGGTATAACCGTAAATTGTTGGTAAATGGAGGAAAAAAATTCTCTGAAGAGATTGCAAGAGCCCACAATAATACAGATTTATAGATGCTCAAAGGTTAAGTTGATTAAGTTCTGAACTTTTATTTAAATTCCACATCCATAAACTAAACTTCATCAGGTCTTGACCATAGCTTAATGGTTCTTTCTTGTTGTTATATAAAGTGTGCAGCTAATATAATTCTGTCTGACGATTTGCAGGTTGGTCAACACTGGCCTTTACTTACTGCAAGACCAAAGTGTGGCCGTCAGAATGAAAGCAGCGTATTTTGCCACGATGCTAAAGCACTGTGATGGTGCTGCACGGGGGAGCATCTATGTCATGCAGGTGAACAAGGCCCTCCCTTTCCTCTTGGATCAGCTACTGGACCGGTGCTGGGACTCTCGCACTGTTGATCTCCTACTCTCTCACCTGCCTCAGTCTGACCTCATAACTGTGCAGAGAAATGCCTTGCAAAATAAGTGTGTGCCCAACCTTATTTAGTAACCCTTGCGGAAACAAAGAAAATATTTGCCTAAGTGTTTTCCCCTCTGATTCAGGTGTGTCACTCTGTACGAGCCAGACGAGGCCAATGTGTTTGCAGAGCCCTCGGTGATGTGCGCTCATGTGCTGCCGTATTTGCTGCAGGCGGCTGATGAACACCGTCAGTCCCCCTGTTTGGCTCAACGCCTGAACGCCTGGGCAAAGGAGAGCGGTCCACAAGTGCTGGACGACCTCAGAGTTTGCAAAGACCTCTCGTCAGGTAATAGTATAAAGTTCTATAAACCTATCGCCCCAAGGTCAGCCGCCTTGGTTCTGCTTTTATTGTTTCTCAAATTCTTAGTTGCAGTTTTAAAGAGTATAACAATTATCATCAATTTTATACAGCTATTGTTCTGTTGTTGACGTAGAGTGGGTTCAGCAAGGACACTCTAATCATTTGTTGTTATGGTGAAGTCTGGAAAAAAAAAATATTCTTAGCAAATTCCCACTCAGGCTTTTATACCTTTCTGTATCTTTGGCAATGGATTGACCAAAACTTTCATGAATGTTAAAAAACAGCACAACAATAAATTGCGAGCCATAGAACGGGTCTGCAGCTATTGTACTGCTACATAATTTAGGAAATGTTTGTGTAAGTTTTAGTTCTTGGATGTGTTTTCTATCGTAGAGAAAAGTTTTCAAGTTGATATCTGTACTCTAGTTTTAAGGTTACAAATGTTTCACCGCTCATCCCACAAAACTTCCTGGATGAGAGGCGTAAGGTCCGCAATAATTAAGGAAAGTAATGAAGAAATTTGAACCCATTGTGCATCAAGTCTTGAAGAATCTTCCACTTGTACTGGAGATAACTTGTATCCCATATATTTTTTTAAAAACTTATATTTTTCTGTAGGTGAAATGCAGACATGGCTGACCATCCTGGCAGACCCCCACTTTCACAGTGCACTTTGTGGCATGTTGGCCCGGGCTGCCCTCCTAATGCGGCTTACGAAAGCATCTCCTGGACTTCCAGTCATCTGTGACCCCTGCGCTCTGCAGCAGACGGTAAATGCTGTTTGCGCTGTATTGAGAGAGAATGGGGTCCACTTCCCTTCCGCTCTCTCAAATGCCGTGGCAGGGGAGCTGTCAGGGTGAGGCAACTCCCAGGGTCAAAGCCATGCTGCTGTGCAGGCCTGGGATTACATGTGGATACACATGGGAACTACATGGGCATGAATGGGCAGTATTCCTGCTGATTCTGCAGTGCTTGAGCATTTGGACGCCTCACTCACTGGTTATGTAAGCAGTCAGTAAGTGGAGCTACTCTGAATAACATGCTCCATAGAAAAATCAACTATACAAATAAGACTTTAATGGCTGGATTGGTTTTCTGGTTGGGTTCAGAAACTTTCAGACCTATTTTAATTATTTTCAAATTATTATGTAGCACGACGTCTGGTAATGGGTTTAGCCTGAAACGTTGCATTCGGTGCTAAGCAAATAAAAGCTACCTGGTTGTGCCTATCTTTTTTCCACTTTCAGCTCATTTGTTTTGGATCCATATCAACCTTCTGGATATGCGTGTCTTTTGATTTTTATGATAAATTCCATTCATTTCCTCTGATACACAAACGTGTAGCTTTTAAATAAGTGTGGATTCATGTGAACATGAAGTAGAAATCAGAAGAATCCAGTTTTATATGGTGATGTAATCCCCAAGCTTCATGGAAAATTGGCCCCTGAGTGCCCAGTAGGGAAATATCGTGTGTGTTTTAATGCTCCATTAGAGGCCTTCTGTCTGGATAAGTGTCCATTTTCCACCTCCACATGTGGCTAGAGATGATGTGTGTAATACAATAAAGAACCGGTCGATTTTTATTATTCTCTTTCATTTTTATTTGAGCCACAAAAACGTGAATAGTCTCACACCATTACATCATAGCAAGTTCAACCTTTTTAGAGAGTGTCAAACTGAGAGACAACTTGTATATACTATATAATACACCAACTACTGAGGTGCCTCTTACAGCCTCAAAACCGTGATCATCTTTCTCTGGCGTTACTCATTCAAATGCATCTCAAATGACATATTTGTATATCAGATGACGCTCGCTCTGGTTTCCCTAATGGGCTGTACCTTTTAAATCGATGTGACGAGAGAAATATTGTTTTGTAGCTAATAAATTGATTTCTGTCCCAGTTTTGGTTTGATGACAATGAGGCTCCCAAAGTAAATGTAAATAAAGGTTTGCACTTTGTTCTAAATTTAAAGACAAAAGTCCATCTGACAGTCCGACCCCTGACTCCAGAACAATGACATATTGGTGCTGTATTTATAAACAAAAAACACGTTTGCCTGTAATGCAGTGGTTTTCAACCTGAGGAGGTTGCCAGATCATGTAGATACAATAATATATAAATTATTATTTTCTGTTTTTTTTAAGAATTATATAGTCTAAATGTCCCAATTAACTGTTATAATGGGGGTCGTGGCTACAAAAAGGCTGAGAACATCTGCTGCAATGTATTAATTTGATTGGATTTTTGTATCATTGTAACAATTTCTATTATAAAGGCAAGGCAATTTTGACGTATCCTTATCTTAATTCACTCCCTTCTGATTCACTGTGTCCAATTGTAAAAGTTGGGAAATCCTTTGTGAGCACGGGCAGGTGCTGAATGTAATGTGTCTTCTAGGTCAGTGGTTCCCAAGCTCAAAATCACTCAACCAACAACATTGAAAATCTGTGTCCAATATACTGGATACTGTATTTTCATATTTGGCTTAATTTTAATTAAAATGCTGTTTTCAATCAACAATACATCCAATTCAAAATCAGAAATGTAAAATCTGAAAATCATCTTGCAACCCCCACTTTGGAAACCACTGTTGTGGGTAACACCATAAAAACAGGCGACCTGATTAGTACAGTATGTAACTACTGTATGTTGTTCACTCAACACCTCATCACCATCACTTACAAGTCTTTATTTATTTATTTATTTTTTATACACATGTGAAGGAAGAGTATTATTCATGTTACATCGTGTATAATAAACATGTATTTTTTTATTTATTTTTTTCACCCGTTCCCTCCATCCAACCCACCCCCCACCCCCATACCACACGTCTCGAAAAACAACATACAAAAAGACATCTAAATAAACAAATATAACACGTCAACAGCAAACGCAACCAGCAATAACAAAATCTCAAGGGCCTCGTTTTCAATCTCCTGTATGTAACAAAATAGGTATAGAAAGAAAAATCATGTGAAGTCTGGCTGGGGTAAATTTGGGAAGCATTTGAAAAAATGTTGGAAGTAAGTGGGGCAGATTGCGGTAAAAGTTTTAAGGGGGAGAAGAAGAAAAAAAAAAGAAAACAAATTGATTAAAAAAAAGAATAAAGAAATAAATAAAAATAACAGACATAGAACCTTTCAAATGGGGTACATGATCCTCAGATTCCCCCAAGAAGGTCTAAAAAGGGTGTCCACGTGTTATTGAAAATGTCCTGTCTTTGCCTTATAGGGGCTCCAAAAAGTAGTGGATATTAATTGTCTATGATGCTTATAAGAATTAAGTGGATCAAGAACAACATATTTAATGTGCCCCATTTGTCTTTATTTACAAAGTGTTTCACATTTTGGGCTCGGCTTTAGGACCCGGAGGTGCCTCAAAGTGCTGCACCCAGTCGCCTCCTCCCACTGAAGGCTGTTGACGAAGAAAGCGGAGTCCTGCCCTCGACAATAACAAGTGAAAAGAGCAGAGTGACTTATGGCTTCACCACAGGGTCTCTGTCCTTTTCCTCGCATTTCGGGCGTATGTTAGTACTTTCTTTCTCTTCCAACACTTGCACTGGACCTTCAAAATGCTCTCCTCCTTGCACTTTGTTTGCATAAGCGTGTTTTTTGTGGCCAGCGTGTTCAGCCAGGAGACAAAAGGTAATGCCTGATGTATTTGTTATTTCTCCACAAAATCGCCATGATAGCTCAATGCATCGATCTACTGCTTGCTTTTGGTTTACTCTGTGGTTCGTTTTTCGCGTGCCATCTCAGACTGTGTGAGATCCAATGGAGTGGATTACAGAGGGAATCAACAGAGCACCTCCTCGGGTCTCACTTGTGTGAATTGGAAAAACTCTTCAAGAGACTATGATGTAGAGGCCTATCCTGATTCGCAAACTGGTAAGTATTACATAATTCTTTTCCCTCTGTTGCTGTCTTTGCATTGTTCATTATCTAGGTCTACTGTTCCTGCTACTGTTTATTTAGTCAGTGGCACTTTTCAGCATCTTATCAGCTGTATACAAATTGATACAGACTATAAAGTAATCTTAAGTGCAATAAATGATCTCGTAGTTATTTATGACTGATTGTTTTTTTGTTTTTTTTGAGCAGCTTACATTTTCCAAATTTACAAAATACACATTAAACAGTCACAGATGCTCAAAAGGAGTAGGCTGAAGCAAGAGGCTTATGAGCGCCTACCCCACATTCAACATAATACACATTTACATTTCACAGTAATACGTCCACACACAATTATGTGTGTGGACGTATTACTGTGAAATGTTTATGGATTACATTTATGCAATTGCATACATCAAAATGAGGATAATGATCAACCAAAACAATGCATTTATTATTATTATTAGTTTCATTATTATTACATTTTCGTTATCATCATGGATATCACTAATATACTATTATAATATTATACAGGCATATTTAATATTCATGGAATGGAATCTTATTTGCTAAACACAAAGAGCTTGATAAATCATTGTCATTACTATCGCCACTACGATATTTTTTATGTACAAGTGTTTATTGTTTATTTTTTGCCCTATATAGTGTGGTGCGTTAAAAAGCCAGGGTGTGACAATTTATTGTCAATATTATTCCATCAGGTTGATTGATGCCAGTGAAGTTGACCTATTGCTTCTAAAGCCGTATTGGCTGTCACTAAATAGTTTGTATTTGTCTGTAAAACTATCTAAGCTAGCAGCAAAACGTTTTTCCAGGATTTTTGAAACCTGAGATATAATAGAAATTGGTCTATAGTCGGTAAACTGATGGGCATCACCACCTTTATGAATGGGAATAACCTTTGCAACTTTCAAGAGAGTAGGAAATTCTCCCAGTTGAAGAGATAGATTACATTTATGTGTTAGTGGTGAAATTATGTTAATGATTACAGTTTTTCTCTCTGTTTTTGGTATACATATGAAAGCCCTGAAGCTCAAAATGTCCAGGTTTTTCATGATCTATCCAAGTTTTCGAAATAGCAATGACTTTAAATTTTACATTAAGATAACAAATATATTACTTTATGTTCTCAAAAATTGGCATATAAGCTACGACTGTTGAAATGAATTATTGACATATATGTGCATCAGTATAATATTTACATGTATGACCAATGTCATTGTAGAAATGGGTATCTGGGTCAACATCATTTAAGATATGTGTGGGTTTAAAGTCATCAATTGAAAAGATCCCTAGATCTGATGCTTGAAATTCTTGCATCTTCAGAATCTGATGAGGATGAGTCAGTGTGGACACAACATTTTGTGTTAGTGTCAATACCATACCATTTTAGTTGTACTTGTCCAATTCACATCCTTCTCTGATCCGAAGGACTTTAGCTTGCTCAGGTGACCCGTTTAGTTTAATGAACACCCTGCAGTTGGATGTCCATGTTGATTGACTCTTTCCTTGTTTCCTGAGCGCTCTGGCTGCCTGGCAACGTCTGCATTTCTCTTTGTTAAGTGCTCGTTTATGTAAACGTTAGTGCCTTTTGAGTTATCTCCCCTGCTTGAGAAGCGCAATCTTTTGTTTTCTGCTTGAAAACCTCAGTATGATTGCTGGCTTTACTTGCTTGTCTTTGCGAGGCAAAGGGTGGCAGGCCTCTATGTCCTTGCCGTCTAGTGTGTTCATATGTTCATAGTAAACAGTTGTCTAAGGTGATTTATTTGTTTGTGTTTGCTCCATAGGTGTTGAAGATCACAATCACTGTCGAAATCCAGATTTGGCAAAGGGGCCTTGGTGCTACATTACTGGGCCCGATGGAGTAATTCAGAGGGCGTTCTGCAGCATTGAGGCATGCCAAGGTACAAATAATAAACTAAAGTCACCTGATGTTATCTATTTGCATCTTAAATAGTAATGTTTGTTTTTAAGACGCTTATTCTAGTCAGTTCCCAACCTTAGTAAGTATTGCAAAGAGTTGTTTTGCTGCAACATGGCAAATCCAAGCAACCCTTTGTTCACAAAATGCCTTGAATTATTCTGGATTTCCTGTTCTAAAAGTATATTAGGTCAGTCGTTCAAGTTCTTCTCCAACTCCGCACAAGTAAAGGCACAAAAACAATGTCTGCAGTCACATGTGAGTTTGGAAGCAAGCAGTTGGCCACACCCCAAACATGCTGTAATTGGCCCAGAGGAACAGTCTTCCCATAGATACAGCAGTTCGTTGGCTGCTTTTATGTTTGGCTTCATGCCCTTTAACATAGTTTTGAGTGGTTGTTTACGAACTCATCTTGTCATGATGGAAAAAGAGTGACTGCCTCTTCCGAAATGTATATTGCACATGTTACAAATCACATGCTCCTCTCTTTCACTGAGCTCTAAGTAAGGCTAGTAAGAGCGCAAGAGCAACCTCAGAACCTTCTCTCTGCAGTGGACTCAGTGCATCAGTGCTAATGTTTTTGAGCTGAGTGAAACGGAAAACTACATGGGCCAAGCCAAAGCACTCAAGAGGCGAGGCAAATCAAAGTGTCTTTGATGCGCTTGACTACGATAAGTACATTTAGGTGTCAGTGAGGAAATGTAATTGCGTGAAATTTATCTTTTTTCTGTCTCCGGGTATATAAGCTCCCATTGGCTAACTGATTGGCAGACCAGTAACAGTATGGGATTTTTCCTAATTGTTATGACTATGTGAAAGATGTTTGTGAAGAGTTGTGAAAAGTTTGTGAAAGGTTTATCCAATTCAAGGTCAGTTTATTGACAACTTACATTCAGCCTTGCAAGAAAAGATACACGCAGTACATAAAGTACAAAAAGACAAGAAGACCTACTATTAACAATTTAAAAATAGATTCCAAATTGCTCACACACATTTTTATTTTTCATGCTGTACCACCCCCATTTCCTGAAAATTATGAATATGTGACTATCATTGTGTCTAGACCAAAGTACAGCTGCTGCAGAAGAGGCTGGTTCCCCTCGCCCGAAAACCACTCCTTCCACTGGAAAGATGGACCCCGCTCAGGGAGCAGGGGGTGAGGCACCGTCTGTGATGGGGGTGAGCCAGAGAGTCCGGAAAGGGCCCCAAAAGAAGAAAGATCTGGGCACTCTGGGTAAGTGTCATTGCTCACACCCCCAACACCCACACTCACTCAATCAATCAATTGTTTTGTATTTCCCATTATCACAACAGGAGTTGCCTCACAGGATCCACAATTGCTTGGACACTAAAGCACTATTTGTGTGTGTTCACTGTGGAAGTCTTTTGTGACGGTGTCTTTAACCCTGTTTGTCTCCTCAGGCTATGTGCTAGGCATCCTCATGATGGCTATTATAATTATCCTTGGTGCTGGCATCATTGTGGGCTACTTCTACAAACGGTGAGAAATGGTTTAAAAATATACTTTTAACATTATCAGTTTTATTCTGTATGTTCAGCCTTGTATCTTGTATTGCAACAGGATGTTAAATATCAGATGCAATAGATTTAAGACTATTCACAAATTAGAACAGCAACACATTGTAACATGTTTTGGATTTACAAAGCACAGCAAGAGTTTGCAGGACAAAAGAGGAGTGTTGAGATAGATTTTACTGGTAGGTCTGCTCATTGTACACAGTGATGTAAACAACAAAATGTTGGCTCCAGAACAGTTAAACTGGGAGGCCCAGTTCGCTTTGGCACAGCACATAATGCTCCCTAGATTTCTCTGCAGCTTTCTGTTTCCACTTTTAGGTGATGATCAAGAATGAGGAGTTGCTATTCACTTCTATTCTATTACTATTGTTTTGTTTTACATTTGCAATTAGGACTATAATGGTCAAAATGACCCTCATAATTACCCCTCTGAAGCTAGGAAAATGTAATGCCAGTACAATGCTGTGTCTTATTGTACAATGTGCATCTGTGCAGGGCCCGAGACCTGAAGAAACAGCATGAGCAGCGGGCATATGAGCGTGAGATGCAGAGGATCAGCCTGCCTCTCTCTGCCTTCTCTAACCCCACCTGTGAGCTTGTGGATGAAAACACTATAGTGATTACTGCAGAGCAAGAGACCACCCCGGTCCAGGACGGGGTGGAGGGTGGGGATCCACTCATGGGTCCAGCTGGTACCCCCGGAGCGTGAAGAAGACGATGCATGTGAGGGATATAAATGCAATTTAGTGGACCAAGACACTCCCACATTCTGGTCTCCTTTCTGTGAATGGAGATGTGGCATTCCAAGACAAACAAATGCTGTGCATCTCTGTCCTCTGTTGGCATAATTGAGTTGCAGTGGACAGCAGTGAAGACAACTCCTAAATCATCATTATCACAAGTTCTCTGTAATCCAGTGTCTGACTGTGAAGTCAATGTTTTTAAAACAGGTTTGTTGGTGGTTTGTTCTTGGTAAAAACACAGCTTTTTGTTACTGTGTATCGTTTGAATGGGCTCTCTTTAAGTGGGGTCACAATATGACGATGTAAACAAGGGACATAACGGCTCTGTGTCCAAATTAGTCCCTCTCTGAGATGAAAGAGGGAAGCGAGTGGTCAAAAGTGAAGGCAAGGCTTTGCCTTTCATTTGAAACTGCCTTAGCATGATTCCTCTGAATGTATTTGTATTTTGTTACACCTCTTTGGGCCAGTGTTACTGATGGTCACGGCTACAGAAAGATATCAGGCCCTGTTCTTTCACAGGTTAAGGAGTGACAGGAAATACAGTGTGCTCTCAGGAAGTGAGAGACAATAGTTAGTCCTCAGGACAAAGCACTGTGTCTGCAGTGCGTGCTGGAAAAACCTGGTGCCTACATTGAGTTATGCACTTGAGGATAGAGCCATAAATGAACTAGAAGATTATTGTGGTTATTGGTTAAAAACAAAAGCACATAGGGTTGGTCATTTCTGTATCTAAAACATGTAAATGCATGACACCTAAAAGAGCACCTTTATTCTTACACTCCAAGTTATTTTGTACTTTCACTGGTAATGTTTGACTACTCTGCTCTATCATTTAGTGTGCTAACTAGAACTTCAGTTTTATTTTTCACAAGTTTGTATATTGCAGGTTTTTACTGCTGAGACTGAAATAAAATAATCTCTGGCTAATAATCTTCTTTTCTTTTGTTCTGGTGAAGTGTGAACTAATATACAGACATTGGGAACACGACAAATTAAAAAAAAGCTTTTGTGAAAAGCTTTCCTTTTTTAAATCAGTGATATCACAGAATACATTTGCGAATTTTATTGGAGAAATATTACAGTGTTATAGTGGTCACAACAGGCTCAGTACCTTGCTCCACTTGTTAAAGGTAAACAGACTTTTGACGAAATGTCTACAAAACTACAGACTTGAATAACAAAATATCAAAATTAACCTGAATATTTACAAATTTATACAAAATGTGGTCCATCTGTACAAACTTGACGTTTTGGCAGCTCAACAAAGCATCTTATTTCATTTTCAAACGTGAACCATTTGACCTGAAAACAAAGGCATACAAAATAAATGTATACGCCGATGTCCAAATTTTAATGATAGTGATTATGTTTCGGCATTAGCCTTCATCAGATCTTTCTAAGAAGAAAAAAAGAAAGATCTGATGAAGGCTAAAGCCGAAACGTAATTACTATCCTTAACATTTGGACATCGGCTTATGAGTGTGCGATGTTTTTTATTTATGAAGATTTTCCCCTACATCTGCACCTCAGAGACTACTTCTGGTGTGCGTTGCTTCTCTTTTCTCATACAAAATCAATTTGACAAAAATGTTGAAACGACAGTACTAAGAACCGTCTCAAATGTAACTTGGTGGTCCCTAGATGATGAACTTTGCCACTTTAGCTTTTTGAAGCAAAGCCATTCACAGTTTATGTACTGCTACTACCGTTTTGTTTTGCTACTATTGAGTGCTGCTCTCCCCTTTCCAGCCCTGACCTGCCAATCAGCCCTGGCATTAGACAACTTTGTTTTTGTTTCAAAAGGCTCCATTTCTGAGTCTAGACGGCTTTTGTGCATTCCACACACAGCAAGCAATTCAAAGCAAGAAACTACTGTCACATGGGGACTCATAAAACCCCAACAAAGGCCTCATACAGTTAACATCATTTGAGTGGAGCAAAGAGCACAAAAAGGGGTTAATAATGATCTGTAAACATCAATATATTGGTCCACCGAGGTAAAACAAGATATGGCACTTCTACTTGAAATGTGTGCTGCCCATGGGGTCCACTCCAGTTTCCATTGCAGTACACGGGCACCGTCAGGGGGGTTGGTCCAGCATTTTCAGTTATCCAGTTTTTAAAATGGCTCAAGCCTCTTCTTTACCGCATGATAGAGCAAAGGTTCATAAAGTCACAGGTTGCACAAGAGAAACCTCCACTAAGTGCAAGTGTCTGCCATAGAGTCTGTGGAGTCGCCGGGACAAGCTGCAGTGGGCGTTAAAGGCTGACTTGTACTTGTTGAAGTGTTCTCTTCGGGCCAAAGCAGTGGACTGAGACTCTGCTGCAGTTCCTCCACTTCTGCAGGAAGGGGGATTCCAAGCTCCAGGTTTAAGGAGAGCGCTACAAACCAGTCCTCCAACTTCTGGAAAGGTGGTCTAAGCAGGAGAAAAAGAGTACTGATAAAATCGTGGCAATGAAATGGTGTTGGCAATGTTATGACATTACGAAGGACACAATATAAATACAATCTTTTATAAACATTAGACTGTAGCATTTTAGCCTAAAATTGTTTAGAGGGATCATAAAACAATGAAGAAATTACTATTACTACTATATTTCAGTTGTCAAATCAGGCCCGACAGAGCTCTTAATAGCAGCTTTTTAAAGCAGTTTCTATCCAGTCTTTGGTCAAATCTTGATTAACATTCTCCCAATTTAAGTTAATGAATTCGTCTACACACCAGAAGCTAATAAGCTGAAAAATAAGAAAGTGAAGTGTTCGTCCAAGGTTACAATTAATAAAATAACAATCATACATGCATCAGAGAAATGTAGAAGTAAAATAGTGTATCTTTTTTCATCACAGGGTGAAAGGGCATAGCGGGGAGAGACATTCAGCAAAAGTTCAGAGCCAGGACTCAAACCCATGAAGCTGACCCTATACCTCCCATAGGCTAGTGACTTGGCTGTCAGGGTCGTTTTTATTGTTTTGTTAATTTGTTCTTTTAAATTTATCTAACGCAATGTATTTTAATGTTGAATATAGAGTTAATTAATTTAACTTTAAAGATATATTGACAGCATGCCTATCCTTACCGGCTGTCTGGTCTGAGGTCACAGCAGGCCACCGCCAGTGGAAAGAAAGATGGAGGACTGTCCTCAGGAAGAAACTTCTCAACAAACTTCACAACATTGAGCCCAAAATCCATAGTCCTGGGGAGACACTCTGGGTCCGCATAGACTTTTCCAATAATCTGTAACAAAACCAGCAGATAATGCTCAGTATCTGATTATTGCACTACAAAGGCCATTGCTTTAACGTATGACTAAGTTTTGATTTTATTATCCAAATTTGTATTGAGTAAAGTTAGACAACATAAATGCAAATACAAAAAGCGTTGCAAACCTCAGAGAGAACAATTCCATAAGAGAAAATGTCCACCTTTTCATCATAGCGTTTGCCTAAAAATATATTTAAAAAAACATAATTATGTTCATCTTTTTACAGTATCTTCCCAGTATGAATAAAGATAAATACATAAAAAGAACGCACCATTGAGCATCTCTGGGGCCATCCAATACGGATTACCTACAACCGTGTATCTCTTTTTTCTGTCGATGCGTCGAAACACCCTTTTCTTATTGGAGGATTTTTCTGGCAGAGGTTTGACCTTTTCCTCAACAACAAGTCGAGAGAGTCCAAAATCAGCGACTACCACCGTGTTGTCCTGTTTAAAAGAAACGGTTTATTATTGCAAGGAAATACAGGTCAGTGATGATAAGGGAAAAGGTTGCGGACCAGTTTGACCAGGCAGTTGTGGGAGTTGAGGTCTCGGTGTATGATGTTCATGGAATGTAAGTAAGTCTGAAATGCACAAAATGCTACAGAATTAACTTGTGCAAATCAAACAAATGGACGGTGCATGGACGCAATTTTCAACTCACCATCCCAGAGGCAATGCTCCTCGCAAAACTCACTCTTTGCTCCCAAGGGAATGGGTCCTGACGAAACAAAACCGAACAACAATGGATTAACGATTTTTTTTATACCTCTTTTAACCCCGCCTTAACCGAGCACATTTTTTCCAGTTCAGTATTACCCAAATCTAAAAGCTTCTTGACTGGGGAGTAACAGTGTAATGCCTCATTTGAAAGCTAAGACCTACAAAATTGATCGTTACTTTTTTGTCACATCTTTGAAGCGTTTTTGATGTGTTTTTGTCTCTTATTGTCACTTTATTGTCATGTTTTATGTCACTTTTTGTGGCGTTTTCATCCTCAATTTTTTCAAGAAGCTTTTAGATTTGGGTAAAACCAAACTGGAGAAAATGTGCTCGTTTCAGTTGGGGGTTAACCACAATCAAATGTTTGAGTGACTTAAGTTTGTAACCCCCTAAACCAAACTATTTTACCCAAGTCTAAATCTTGCGCATATGGTGAGAGACTTTTGGAAGACGCCTGTGGAAAAATGAGCATGCAACCCGTTTAAGGTATCACCTGGAAACACTTTGCGCCGCTTTTCTGTTTCCACTCTCCGCCTGTGACCAGCTGACACACACACCATCCCACTATAAAACTGAGCCATGTGTCTTTAGGTTTACCCCAGGTCAGCGCCCCTCTGCAGCTCTGACCTTTTTAACCCCCCCACAGTCCAACGATTGCCTGCGCGCCGCTGTGAGCAAAGGGCGGAAAGCAGTAAAGCAGTTCAACTCACCGTATCTCTGATGAAATCCTTCAGCGTTCCTCCCTCAATAAACTCGGTTATCAAATTCAGCTTTTTGTCTTTGTACAAGACGCCAATAAACCTCAAGACATGTGGGTGATCCAGACTCCGCATTACTTTGACCTAAAACACCAGGGAAATATTAAAAAAATGCAGACTTTTATTTCAAGACGGGTTTTTAGTGGGACCTAAAAATAGCCAAAGTCTTATGTTTCCAATTGTAAGTGTAATGAATCTCTGCCTTCTGCCCTCAGTTACAGGCACTTACCTCTTTGAGAAAGGTTTTCTGTGTTTCCTCATCGCAGCGGATCAACTGCTTCATCACCATCACCTCACCAGTGGCTTTATGTGTCACCTGAAAAGAGACAAATGCCCGTGTTGTAGATAATATGAAGCAACAACAAAAAAAGCACAACAAAGGCATGGAATATAAATATCACAAGCGTTCAACCTTGATGGCCTGTCCGAAAAAGCCTCTTCCTAAGACTTCGCCGTGAATGAGGTCGCAGGGTCTGAAGATGCGATGGGAGCAGCTACTGGGAGACCGTAATGACTCAGAGCGGCCAATGTCTCGTGAAATGAAAGGCTGGTCATTGGGGGAGCTTAAGCCCGGAGATTTACACGTGCTGTTGCTCCGTCTGGAAAATAAAATCAATTATGTGAATAAAAAAAAAAAAAAAAATGCAAACACTCTATTTGTTCTTATTACTTTATTCCTAAAGACTCTCTTTTAGGATCAGACTGGGACATAATAAAACAGAAAACACCCAAACCCACTGGGACAAACATTGTATGTGAATTTCACCTTAAAGACCTCCTCTTGAGAGTCCCATCGTCCACCACATCCGCTCTCTCCAGGACGGCACCTGAGGGCGAGGACAGGCGCATTCGAGACGTGGCCGGCACCTCCAGGCGGCTCTGCGGGGACCCCAGTCTGAGGCGGTCCAAGCGATGTCGGACCGGATCATACTCGATCAGCAACTGCAGCGTGTGACTCGTGCAGTGTATAAGATCATCCACCTTGGGAAACGAGAGTGAACTCCAATTTAAATTTTGTCAGATGAGAAAGCAATGAGTTACAGCTGATAAAAAGAACAGATTTCATAGGCCAGTATACTGTGCGGGTTTACTTTTTCCCTCCATCACAATCATAACACACATTTCCATTTGAAAGATGTAGAGAACAGTAAAATATGGACTAAAAGCACTTGAGTTTGTTTGTCCAATAAATTACAAGCTTTCGAATAGAACAGACTCATTCAAGAAATACAATCAAAAGGGAGGGGACTCTAGTGAGAGAAGCGATCAGTTCACAGAGAGGTAATTAGGTAAGGGTGAGGTTTGGAGAATAAACATCTAGGTCAGGGGTGGCCAACTGGTCAGAGGCCAAGAGCCGAAATGTTCAACCTTGATCCTGTGAAGAGCCACAAAGGCACCGACCATTCGCGAAATCCGAGTGCGGTAGTTTAATATGATTAAATGTAATGAAACTGTTATATTTAATCATGATAAACAATAACTTTATGCCTGGCCCTTTTCTTTTCTTTTCAATAATTGTGGTAGTTTTACTCCTCACCTAGATTGAAATAAATGTATATTAAATAAACTGACATTTTCTGCTATTCTGTTCTGACTGGGACAACATTTGATCTATTTATTAACAATATTATTATTTCGAATAGTTTTTGTTGTTGCTTGTTTTTTTGTTTTTTTTCAATGCTGGTGTATATTTGTGTGTGGGGCCCTGCCCACTGAGCCCCCTCCTCTGATTCGCCCCTGGCCTTTGCGCTCGGTGCCTGCAGCCTGGTCCTGACTGGACTGTGCAGAGAGAGAAGTTCATAAACTTTAATCAGGAGCCTCTGGAGGACGTCTGAGATTATGTTTAAGTTGCATTTGTTACAGTTACAACATGTGACAGAAAAGTCAATGACTTTGCGTATTTCCGCGTTACGATGTCGCGCTTCGCATCATATGCTTCATTAGAGCTCCGCTTTTTCCATTTACTAATTTTGATCTTTTTCTGTGAATATGAGGCCAACTTTCATCAAATAAAGAGTAGGCTAATCAGAAACTTGAAACGCACGGAAGCTGATCCCAGTGCCACGATCTGCCTGACTGTTGTTTAACCACATCCCGCTTTGAGTGAGGCTGGACGGGCACCTTTTACACGCCGCCTCGAAAAGGAGAGACAGACTTTCATTCATGTGTGTAGAGATGGGAAACTGGGTCTGTAGGACTATGGTTGGATTTTTGGTCAAGATTCTTAAAGACTGTTACAGTTTATGGGCAACATGTACCAATTCTTTTGCAAAAAGCCGCATTGTATTAAACATAATCCAATCATGCAAAGAGCCGCACTCTGATTGGCCAAGGGCCGCATGCGGCCCGAGAGCCGCGGGTTGGCCACCCCTGATCTAGGTGGCGTCCAGATACATACCAGCCGATCCCAAATCACAATGACAGGAATGCCAAAAATTACAATGTTTACTTTGAAAACCGCACTGAATTAAATATACACATATATTAAAAGTTCACATTAAAATAGCCAAATACCTCTTCCTCCATGAGAGTTCCCACAGGGAGCCCATTGATCTCAAGGATCCGGTCTCCAACGTGGATGGCATTCCTCACCTCTGGGCTAATCAGCATACCTCTGACCCTGGGTAATGGAAGAAGACGACGAGCAGACTTTTATCAAGACTGAACAGCACTGAAAACATTTACATAGTTGTTACCGTTTACATCCATACAGTATAATGAGGGTCTTATCCTCTATTATCCTTTATTAACTAGATATTAGCATCATCATTATTTTTTAGGCAGAGCTGGGCAAACAGTTAAAGCCAGTAAACACACCCCTAAGACCAACATAGTCCCCATATTTTTAATTAAACTGAAGGAACAAATATGTCTATATTGCATTGCAGTACATGTAGTTTATTGTGGTTTGTTTGAATCTGTCTCCTGGTTCATTATTATCCAAAACTGTATCATTGTGAACATGCAAAAAGTCTGTCATCAGAGTAACCTGTACTGTACAATAGGGCTGGGACGATACACTTTTGTCACAAACTGATACTGATCACGATACTCAGGGACCGAGACGTATTGCGATACAGTAAGTAATGTGTAAATAGAAAACAGTTGTGTGTCCAAACGTTATAAACCAAATGCAAGTGTTAAAAAGTTGCATTAACGCAACAAAATGCAAAAAGCAATATTCTGTACTCAGTAGTTGAAACAGAAGATGAATCAAGTACCTTCATTGAAGATGGACAACTCCTGTACGACTGAGAACTTACACAGACAATATTTTGATGAGTTCATCCTTTCAACTTCAATTCATCATTTTAACATATTACATAAAAGTATTGAAAGTATTGATACTTTGATGAAGTATCAACACTTGGAATTGCAGCAAAAGGTTTTGCGATCTATTGCACAATGATATTTTGTGCCAGCCCTACAGTATATTCAGCCTCATGTACAGACTTGCTCTTGTGATTCTCACACAGAATGATGTCACCCTCATCAGGTGCCACTTACTCTTTGACTAGGACACTGGCTGATCCGCTCCCGTCCCGATGCACAGACACAGAGAAGCCCCTCTTTCCGTTGGCAGCAGAAGGCATGGAGATCAGGGTCACTGTGTGGGGCAGCGAGTCTAGGATGGAGTCGTGCGAACGCTTTTCCAACATTGGAGTTAGGATGACCTGCTTGTAACACTTTCCACTGTAAGGAACATACATGCACGTTAACATCATGCGGAGGTGCAAATAAAACCGCTGATCCACTTTTTAAAGAAAGTAGCAACAATGCAACATGCATTAGATCAGCACAATATATTCTTATGTATTGTTTATCTATTTATTAATGGAATGCCCCTGGAAATGTAGCATCTAATTTTTTGAGAGGGTCCATACAAACAATTAACATAACACAGAACAGGCACAAACAGGAGTGTGCTCGCTTTTTACAGGCAACAAACAAAATACAAACATAAGCAACAACAAGACAATTACTTGACACAATGCTAAAAAAAAAACACAGACAAAACACACAGAAATGCTCCATCGTCCACCCACCTCCCATAGATCCAGTGTAAACTTTGCAAAATTCTGTCTTGATTCTGTCCCAGTTTGTTTAATGCTGGATTTTGACATAGTTTACACATTAACCATCTCGCGCTGTGCAGGTTCAGCAGATACTACTCTACACAGCAGCTATTGACGTAAAGGTAAAGGAACATTCCTGACTTACCAGTATAGCTTGGACCGCTCCACTAAAGCATAGGTGTCCCGGTCTTCAATGACCACCTTGCAGCTCAGGCAGACGAAACACTCGGGGTGATATTTGTGTTCTCCGGCCACCTGACACAGAACACAAGCACAATGTGAAGCTCAGAGTGTTGTTCTGTGCTGATAACGTGTTCAGATGGGAAAAGAGTAACACTGCGTGAGACTCTGGCTCCTCCTCCTCGTGACACAGCCCTAAAACCAACAGCAACACCTGCTTCTCGCTCACTGTCTGGAATCTGCATGACCTCATCCCCACCACCGCGGGACCCTGCCGCTCCCTGAGGTTCACACTCGCCTTCAATCGTAAATGGATCTCCAGGTACAAATCAAAAACTAGTATCTTATCTAGATATTGCAAAGATATCTGTACTTTTCAGACTTTGCTAAATAAATTAGTTTATAGTCTAATTTATTAGACTTAGTCAAGATTAGTTTTAGAAAGGTTTTGAACAATTGAAAGAGTAGAGTGACTAAATGTAGGGGAAAATTCCTTTTCATTCTGTAAAAGGTGAAATATATAAAGCCTAAAAGACACCATGGTATCAAAATCGGTATCAAGTATTGTGTATTTTCTTCAACATTAATATTCTTAGTACAATTAATTAATTAGATTATTTTATCTATGAATGAAATACAAGAACATTGTGCCATTATATCAATTTGTCCAAAGTCTGCTTTTGAATAGAATATGGTGTTCTTACACTGCACAGTAACAACAAAATATATGAAATCATCAGTGTTTAGAAACATGATATCCGTGTGTAATACATAAATGGTTTACACCAATGCTGTGAGTCACTCAAGACGGATAAAGCTGCTGCCAACAAAGTCACAGTGACACCTCAGAGTAACATCATATCTGTAATCCAGGAGCCACTGCCTTAGGTTCAATAGTCACGCTGAAACATACACAAGAAAGTGTGAGAGACTAGATCAGAACAACATTCATCAGGAGCACCAGGAATAGCACTTCTTGTCAACGCAGTCCTTTAGGTTTCCCACTGAATGAACAGATAACTACAAATGAATAAAAACAATGATGTGCTGGACTGGAATGCCTAATGAGCACGACCCTCCTCAGCTGATGGACCACAATGATCCTTTCTCGCTGCAGACTGCGGTTCTAATAAAGTAGTGCCAAAAAACACTTGGCCGCTACTCCATGAAGCAAGATGCCAATACTAAATAGAAGAGCCCATTAAATCTGCTGCTCGGTGGCAAAAACAACACAAGAATGTTCTTGGGTTTCTCTAACAAGTTCAGAGAAACAATCTTGGGCTGTGACCAGGGAGTGCTGCCGTCATCAAACTAGTAAACACATGTCACAATGTGGATTATAAGTAATGGGCCCTGGGCGAATTGTCACTGTGGTATGACATCATCTCTACGTACTAGTACAACATAATTTATAGGGCTGGGTGCCAGTAAAAGTTACCAGGATGGCACTAGGAAAACAAATGTTCAGACGCTACTGGACCTGAATAAATTTGGTATAAATTGGTAACAAAAATGTTTTTTCCTCAAGATGCCTAAGAGAGAACTAAAGAAAGTTGATGATAAAATAACTACTGACTATGCTCAAAGACATAGTTTTTTGGCAAGATTTATAAACATGATTTAATTGTATTGTTCTAGTTAATGTTATCGTTTTGTTATTACTCATTTTACATAAGATACCTCTATTTACTATTTAACTGTTTCCTGTCTATTTTGCACACCCTAAGTGTTTCTTGAGAGCCGAATGTAACAAGTGAATTTCTCCATTGTGAGATCAATAAAGGATTATCTTATCTTATATTTAATAAGGTAGCATAGCGACTGGTACTGGTATCGTTAATCAAGTACTATTAAAGTAATCAGTGTAAATTTGCTCGTACATTTACAGGTGTTAGGTGGCGTAAATGTCTTCTCTTTCTTTAATCAAATCTTTTCAGCATTTGTATGGCAAAAACAGAGAGCATACTGTCATCAGCCATGGCGTGACTTTAGCAGAAGGACTCACCATCGCGGGTCCAGTCATAAGCAGCGAACAGCCATGACACAACTCTCCGAACTTCTCCCAGTAATGTTTCTGACAGTACAGCTTCCCATCCTTCTCATAGTACCAGTTCGTCAGGTGATCGCAGCACACAGAACATCTGCAAAAAAAAAAAAGGAGTGGTGAAGGAGTTTTAGCAGCAGTTTATAAATGCACTTCTACAGGTTTTAAAACAGGGATTTCCAATTCTTACTTAAGTTAGTCGCATGAAAAATGTCTTGATGACTCGACAATATAGAAACTTAATTCAGAGTCCACTTAATACTTTACTATATTTACCAAAATGTTTACAGATTGCGTTTGTATTCACTACTCATTAATGAATTGGTCACAAAGAGAAAATCAATCTATAAATGTGGCTTGATACATAAAAGTCGTTTAACCCAAAAAGTAAATACAATTTGACTCAAGCTGAATTAGAGCTGGAGACCTTTACTGGAGGCTCCCGAACCACACTGAGACCCCTGTGTCACAACATACAATAAAAGAAGAAGAAGAAGATCTTTATTTATATAGCGCCTTTCACAGACATGGTCACAAAGCGCTTTACATGAGAGCATTTTACATGCTAAAAGACGCACAATAACCCACCACACATAAGCCAAAAGGAAATGATGTATTAAAACATAGGTATTTGCAATCAATCAATCTAATCTGAACATCTTGTGGATGTTACATTGCTTGGAAGGTAAGAACTGTAAAGGACAATGAATACCTGTAGATCTTGCATGCAAGTGTTTCTAGAATTGTGAAAATATTTAATTGATTGTCACAGGAGAGGTTTTGTATTGTTTGTTTATTAAATTGAAGATATCCCGCTTACTATCCAATAGCTCATACTATCCAATTGACAGGAGGACAATAGAAAAGTTGTAGATAAACCGTACAGAAGCTTGAGGATTTCCTAGTTATCGAACATACATTCTGTGTTTTATTGGCATGTGAAACTAAATGTTCAACACGCAGCATACCGAGGTTGCCAGATACAGAGTTCCCAGGTAACACAAAACATTCAAATAACTTTAGCCTGTGGTTCTCCGAGGGTTGGTTAGTAACCAAAAATACAAACGTTCTGTAGAGGTTGCCGCATCCCCTGTATACAACGTTCCCTGGTGGTTTTATTTTGGTTATTACGAACAAACTAAAAAAATAACCTTCTGGAGCACTTAGTCAACTAATGTCTCTCATTCACGTCAAACCTCCGATCTGTAGTCAGAGGCACAATTAAATAATATGTATTCTAAAAAAGTACAGTATAAATAAAATACAGAATTAACTCTGTTGAGCTGATATATGCAAATCTTAAAGACAAAAGTGCGAGAAAGTCTACGTGCGCAGTTTATTTTTGCTAGAACACATGTACAGATGTATTTTTCTTTTCTTTTTCAGTAATAATACACCAAAAATAAGGGGTTTTCCTCAATAGCTTTTAAGGCTTTTCACCTAGTGACCCCAAACCACTTTAGGATAGTTGTACCAAGTCTGGGCTACTGGGCTCAGGCCTTAAATAGACTCTTTATGATCCTGGATTGGCTAAAATTTGCATCATGACTTCTGCCAACTTAAAGGACCTGTATCATGCTATTTTAAGCCATTCCAAAGTAAAGTATAGGCCTTTATATGATATATTGTACCTCTACCACTACGGAGCACTCATTTTTGTGATAAATATTAGTATTTTCTGGAGGTATTTTTCCAACCCGGAAGACAAAACGCTTGGATTCAGTTAACTCCGCCCCCTCTCGCCGCTCATACAACTTTAGCAGTAGTAGAAATATATATATCACAGCAAAAAGTGAAGTTATTTCATGATGCTGTTATAAGGAGTTAACATGTGCAACACAGCTTCATGGCTAAATGGCTAACACACACACGCTAACATGCATTTTGATCGACTCACCTCTCTGATGTTTCCAGTATGGGATTTGCGCTGGTTATAAAAGTTAATCCACTTTGATTCTGGCCAAGGTTCACCAAGCATCCATCAGCGACAGGCTCAGACAAACACTATTGTGGCTGATAGTCGCTGAATCCCGGAGGGAAATGCCAACTTCTATGGCCTCTTCTTTAGGACGGTTGAATAAAGTCCAGTCCTCGCAGCCAAACGCGGTTTTCTCCGTGACATTATCGTGAGGTAAGAAAAAAGAACAGGTGTCCAGACTCCAGAGTAGGTTAGAAAAAGCTCCCTCTTCACAACTTTCGGTGCAACATGACATGACCATCTGTTCAGACCGTTCGGACGCTCAGGAGGAGCGTTTGTTTTCGGTACAGGGGCAGCGCAGCGTCAGGCACTTCCTTTTTTTTGTTTTTTTTTTTTCTTTTTTTTTTTTATTTATTTTTTCTTACGACAGAAATAATGAAAACAATTGTTTTACAAATAAAAATCATGCCGTAAGGCATTAGATTACAGACGTCGAGCACTTCCGTTCCGCTGTGACGACACAACTGAACATGCCAGTCGTTTACCAGGAGAGGGCGGATCAGCTGCTCAGAGCGCAGGATTCAGGAGGATTACTGAGAACTGCGTGAATGAATCCAAAAACCACTCTGGGGGTGTTTTTGATAAGGAAATAGCATAACAACATGGTTAAAAGCTCCAAAAAGTCGATTTTGCATGATATAGGACCTTTAAGGCGTTTGTCCTAGTGACACCAAACCACTTTAGGGCACCACTGGGGTGTAACCCGCAAAGGAGGAAGAAGGGAACCTGACCGCCCCAACGGGGAAGGCGTGGGACTGTGAAGCCTCCATGCGTGGTGGAGGGCCAGACGCTGGTGGTGATTCACGGCAACGCACGGCCCACGGTGAACGGAGCGGTGCGGCTGAGATTTGCAACACTACAAGGAAGAGGCGCGATACCAGCGCGGCAAGAAGCCTGAGGAGACCTGGTACCTTGCGGTGGTGGATCGTGCAGCCCGAGGAGCAGACGCGGTATCAGCGCGAAGGCGGAGAGGAGCACCTCGACGAGCGAACGCGGTATGAGCGCGGCGGTGGGGAGCACCGCGTTCAGATCCAGGATCATCACTGGAGGCGAAACGCAGCAGGAAACTCAGCATTGGGTAAATTCTTGCAGATCTGAGTCCGAAATGTATTGTCAACCCAATGCTTTTGTACTGAAAGATGCATCCGACAAGATTCTATTTTATGCACAATGAACCACACTGTAAATAGTTGCACTGTAAAAATGTTCACAAAAAACGCAAAAGAAAAACATGGTGACGGGTCACATAGGAGCTCAAGAAGTGTTAGCTCAGTTTGCCTTGAAGCACAAGCTGACATGGCAGCACTTTTGGTGCGAGCTTCCCATCTTGAGATGATGCATGAACTGGATGAACAACTAGAGACTTTCAGGATAAAGGAGATGTTACAGCTAAAACACAAATTGTAGCAGCTGAAGAGAAACTTGCTATATTGAAATCCAACAAACCCAAGCGCAAGTCCTCACATAAAGCTGCTTGTGAAAAAGAATTTGAACTGAATGAAACCTCTCCAAAAGGAACAGTCTTTACCATCTTGGGCTGTGGTCATTTTTGACTCTTTACCAGACCCACCAATTAACTAATTGTCATTACATTGTGAACATTCACTGGGAGGGACCAGAGATCTATGTCCCAGTGGTTCTGTGTGATCAAACAGGGGCCGGTATGTGTTACACCGAGTCAGACATCACTTACGATGCTACAGAGGAAGCCTCTCCTACAGACTCTAGTTTAGAGCTATCGGTGGACAGTCAAGAGAACATGTCTCCTCAAACTGAGACCGAGGAGAGCATGCTGGACTTGTCCCTACTGACTAATGAGCCTGTGATTGTGAATTTTGACTAAGGAAAATGATGCACCAAGTAAAAATGTAATCTCTGTATCAGTTCATTGTGGTGTGTGATTAGTTAGATTAGTAGCACTAATCGAACCCGTTTGTGTGACCAGGTGAGCCAGGTGGACTCAAACAGTTTTTGACCGTGTTGTGTAGATGTCAAAATAAAAGGATTCTTCATTTTACACAAGAGTATTGGGCTCTTTTTACGCGCGCTAAACACCTTTTTACTCTTCCAGCCAAAGTAGCCAGTGGTACAGGGCCACTGGCCGCTACAAATAGTGACCTATATACTGTATCATATCAATAGACAATGGTCACGATAGCATTATATCTCAAACATTTTTCCGAGGTCAGAGTAAGAAAGGCTCCAGTCTAGATAGTCGTGTATAAACAGAGGCACAGTACAGAAGTGTAGAGGAGATAAAATTAAACTTATTGTCAGTTGTTGTTCTTGGCAAATTAGTTCAATATTAATAAGGCATGTAGCAAACACACTTTATGAAAATGGCTCAATAAAAATAATAGCAAGTCAAGTTGTCTTAACCTGCCACGTTCTTACCCCCAGTGGTTAGAGCTCTTGCCTCACAGCAAGAAGGTTGCGGGTTCAATCCTCGGACCGTGCGGGTGTAGCAGGATTATTATTTTTTTAAGTGAACATCCTCAAAACGTTATAGTGAATCCCTTTTATTATTGTTATTATCCGTTTTTGGTAATTTTTTAATGTAATTTTGGTATTTTATTTTTACAAGTGTTATTACTGAGTAATATAGTTCCTTTAGTGCCTGTTGCGCAGGGACCATAATTGGTGCGACACACCTCTGTCCCTCATTGAGATGAGCAACCTGCGTGCTGGGAGCTGTGCCACTGTGTGTCCTCTGATTGTGTCTCCTGTTGCTGTTTTTAAAGGTTTGTTAAAGGTTTTAGAGAAAAATATATAAATTCTGGTACTGCAAATTTTTATGCTGTATTTTATTTTTGTTATATTTCCAAAACTGTAAATCCAAATTAGCCAATTAGTACAATAACCAAATTATTTAATTAGAACATTTCGAGTATTGTGCAAAATTATATACATTTTATGTTGAATATTGTATACTTTATGTTAATTCATTGAGATGAGCAACCTGCGTGCTGGGAGCTGTGCCACTGTGTGTCCTCTGATTGTGTCTCCTGTTGCTGTTTTTAAAGGACCTGGCATTAAAAGAGCAGTACCCAGAGTCTGGCCTCCCGTGTCTCTGTGTGACCATCCAAAACACGCTACACGGGCCTTTCTGTGTGGAATTGGCATGTGCGATTCTGACCATTAGCCTGGCTCAACATCTGGAGATGGGTCCCTGGTTGCTGATCTTGACAGGCTGCCCCAGCGGCATCGGAGGATGGGTCTAATGCAGAGGACAAATTTCCCTACGGGGACAATAAAGTATACCTAAACCTTAACCTGCGCCTGTTTGTTCCGATCTCAGAAGCAGGATGGGAGGCCGTGTGGGAAGACCCTGTGAAAGCGTGAGAGTGAGTGTATGATGCTCATTGAAGCTGAGAAGCTGATGGCACAGATCGACTGCCTCGCTTCCTTCAGTATGTCCCAGAGCTGCTGTGACTACACAGGTATCTTACCACCACCATGTATGGAATGAATGAATAATGCTTGAAATTGTAAAGTGACGTTTGAGCATTTGGATAAGCATGATTTACTATTGTATGATTATTTTCACTGAAGTAAATGAACTAAACATGTTTTAGCCAAAAAATCAGGCAACTCAAGGAATGGGTCTCTGTGGGCTTTCTGATTGGAAAATTGGAAATGCATTGGGCTTAAGAACAACTTTACATCATTAATCAACATACTAAAGCAACATCTGTAGACTCATTTTTTATTTGAAGAAGTTTACTTCATATTTTCGGCACATTTCCTTCACAACATGTAAATCTTACTTTCCTCATCAGTCACAGCAGCATGGGCCAAGATGGAAAGTCTCAGTTATCTCAGTATCAATATCGCAGAGCAAATACCAAAACATCTCATCTGATAAAAGGCTAAGGAGCACAAAGTGCAGGGTTTCATTTGGCATGTAAAATATACCAGCTGGTATCCAGGTGTAGCAAACAAAACAATCAGTCCATCAACCCACCTACTTCACAAAAAAGGGCATTCCTCCACAGAAACCAACTTATAATGAGCAATTTATGTCCGTGATTGGACAATTTCTATTCAAGATCAATGTGATGTAATAGCCTTTTAAAGACACCTGACTTTCTCCATCCTCAAAACTATACAGTAAGTGTATGGTTCTGTATTTAACACAATATAATGCTAAAGTAAACATTTGTCATTTCCTAACATTGACATTCTTGCAGCAGTCTAATCTTTGTCGTAATAGATATTGTCTGGGAAAAAACATTAGTGGCCTTTAAGAAGGCGGTTTTTGACCTTTCATGAGACCTTATACTTTTATAATGAAAGTTTAAAATACTGTTTCTGAAATGGGCGAGTACAGACTGTCACAAAGATTGTGACAAACCTTTATATAATAGGAAAGTGAGTGACAGCTGACTGAGACTTCTGTCCACCACGGTCACTCAGCAAGAAATCATAAACCATTTTCATTTTTAATCAAGTTGTAGTATGTCAATGAAGAAGTTGAATTGTGTCTGTAGGTGCGTGAAGAAAGAACCAAAGCACACATCTACATGCTGGTCTCTCAAATCGCTATTATTATGTAATTTATTGCACTCGGTGTCTGGGACAGCGGGTGCACGCCTCTGATTCGCTGTGTAGGAATGTAGCCCACTGCGGTTGTACCTATGGCCTCTTGACTCTTGAGCAGTGCCAGGTTTACTGGAACATGCTCAACGTCACACAACAGGAATGTTATCCCAAAATGAGACATGAGAGTGGCAACATGTGGACAATAGACAATAGGATCTGCACAGGGGGTATCCAATCACAAAGGTTTATTTTGGTTTAGCCTTTTCCTTTTCAGGCCGAGTGATTGCACTGATAAGGCTAAAGAGGAAGAATTTTACTTAAGAAAAAACAGTTGTATACCTTTTGAAAAAAGAAATTTGCAAAGAAACTGAAATATCAACAAAATGGTACAGCCTTTTGTAGCCTTGTCTCGGTAGAAATCCAGGTTTTACCATTGGATTAATGTTGGTACACTGGGATCATTTCCCCTAACTTTCACTGTTTACCATGTCTTAGCAGATGCTCGTTTTAATGTAAAAGTCTCCATTTAAGCTGGTGAGAATATATGTAACATGAATTCAGCGTAGCAATTTCACAGCACAATCATCCGGGGGACAATTTGTATCATATGAAAATAAATGATTGCAATATCATGTATTAGCGTGACAGTTTTAGGGCCCCAAATCTGATATGTAGATGAGAGAATGCTACATGAGTAAAAAAAAAAAATGCATAAATGGCTCTGCTGCTGATCCAATTTAGCATGTGCTACTCACTTTGCACATGAGCAAACACTTGGTAAGTACTTCTCTGCGACTGTCAAAACTACTAATACTACATGTAAAAAAAAAAACACAAATGGTACATCATGATTTTCTAAGAGACTAGATCATGGTTTTGACTATTCCACAATTCTTGTACCTTGGAAAGTTTATTTGTATTACTTTGATGTACACATCGCTGTGATTAGTTAAGTCAATCACTCTGAGCGGCGGATCAATATGAGCTGTGGGTGGGGAAAATTCGACGGCATGTGCCAAAGCTGTATAAAACAGAAACCACAACGTACTGTGACAATATCTTCAAATTGGGAGATTGTCCCAGAATTCGATCATATCACAATTCAATGATATCGTCATACTGCCCACCCCATTTGCTTTTTTTTTTATTTAACTGCATTGCTTCTTAAATGCATGCATACTCAACAAAAATATAAATGTCCCATGTCAAATATTGATGCCACATAAAGTTTTGTTTTGTTCATACAGTTTTGTACTTGTACAAAATGTATACTTCTCTTGATTTGCGCCCCATTGTTGGAGTTCATGTCTGCCAGTGAACATTTTGTCAGTGATGCTGTGATTCCACTAAGTATATGGGTCTGAGACATTTAGATGCTGCTCAAACGGAATGAGCAGTACTTTAACACTCCTTATACTGGAGTATAAAGAGTTACGCCACCCCCAAAATGTAATTTCTTTGTCAAAAGTTGCCATGCCTCAAAAAGCGTCATGTCATGCAGGCACATACCATTGGCATGCTGGACATAAGAACGTCTACCACCTTCCCACATGACTATTCCCAAACTGATAAGAAAAGGAAAAGATCCGCACAACTGAGGTTCGCTCACCGATTTATTGTTCACCGAAGGTGGTGGTAGACGTTTCGGGTCTAGCCCTTCATCAGATAACATATTCCCAAACTGATAAAAGATTAAGGTATCGTTTATTAATCCCCAGGGATTCATTCTCTGCATTTGACCCATCCTCAATGCTGCTGGGAAAACCCGTAGGAGCAGAGGGCAGCCGCAGTAGGCAGGCACCAGTGAACCCATTTCGAAGTGTAGAGTCAGACTAATGATCAGAAACAGGAGGATTCACCTATGGTACATGTTTTAATGGTAGGAATTTCCAGAAGAAACCAACGCAGACACAGGGAGAACATGCAAACTCTACACAGTTCCCGGGACTGTCTAGCTGTGAAGCACACGCACTAATCGCTGCGCTACCATGCCACCTTTTTTTCATGTCACAAAGGAGGGCTCATATGTAACAAAATGAAGGAAAAAAACATTTAATATCTCAGCCAATCTGGGTTGGCACCTGGGGTGGGGTAGTAGTAATCCCCCTCTAGCTCAGCAACCTGAACGCCACTGTTTTTCAGATGCCAATAGAAATAAAATAATTTGGTTCGCTTCACAACCCTAAAGGAAATAATAACTCTGATGTGTGGCATGTGGAATTTAAAGCTTTGTTAGTATATTGTATATGTTTCATTCCATTTGGGATAATAATGCTATGATGCTGCATGCAAAAATGTATGGGAGTGTTCAAACTGCACACAGGAGGAGCTCACTTTGGACTAATGCTGCTGTGTCAGAAAATTAGCTTCTAAAGTAATATGGTGTGAGGGTTATGTAAGGTCACTTCATTGTTTGGCTCTGGCTACTGTCAATGCACACTACATAAAACCCACTCTTAAGCCTTGCTCTGCATTCCAGAGTCTAGTCTACTTATTAATTAATTTTCCACCACTTATCTTGGCAGGGAGTAGCCCACCTCAGACCCATAGAATCTCGATAATAATTATGAAACTCACTGCCAGTCTGAAACAAATGTGTTTGGCAAGTTCTTTCACTGTAGAGTCTATTGTGTTTGCCAATATTGTTAAACAAAAAGTGGCGGTCGTCATGTTCATTGGAGCAGCCACCCCCAAATTGGAGGAGAGCAGCAGATCCCAAGAAAACAATCACAGAATTTGATCACATTACAATTCAATGATATATAGTCACATTGAAAATGAGTCAGTTGGGAATCACAATTAGCCTAACAGTTGTATAGGTCTTGTGTTTCCTGACAGGATATACAACAAGTCGAGAGAATCACTAAGCAAGGCTAGGGCAAAGTCCTACACAAAAAAACTGTAAATTTTCACTGACTACCCGAGTTCCCCTCATGCACTAGTGCAGTGTTTTTCAACCTTTGAGCCAAGGCACATTTTTTTCATTGCAAAAATCACGAGGCACACCAACAGCAGAAAATGTAAAAATGAAACTCTGTAGCCTATATTCACAATATAAAGTCGTTCTCATCAAAGTGTCTGGGACAATGTATAGTCTCGCTAGCCCCAATGCCACTGTCACCGCCACCTGCCGTATCCATGAATCACTAATTCTCTTGTCTCCAAGAAATGAGCTACCTGCACCCACTTACTGATATGGAGGAGTATTACATAGTTACACTGCACAGAGACTTAACGGCACATTATATGTGGATAATAATTAATTTACTTTCCCAAAAATGTTTTAGACCAACCAGGTGAAATTGGATAATTTCCCAAGGCACACCAGACAATATCGGCACAGTGGTTGAAAAACACTGCACTAGTAAAGGCTAAAGATGACATGGTTTGACTTCTACACAACAGAATGACCAAATGTATGTTTCAAACTGAAGCTTCTCGGGCTAGTTTGACAAACAAAAGGACCCTTCTGGAATGACAGTCAACATTTGACCAAAGAATATGACGATGTTCACATACAAGAGATGAATCTAAATGCAATTCAATCGTGTTAAAAATAAGTGGAAGCCTTACTGGAAGCAGGCGTTGTGCCAGGTATCTTGAAGTACTTTCATGTGAAAAGAGTCCTGGATTCTCTCCCCACAACCAGCGCAGAAGCAACCAGGAGTACCTAGAGTAAATTAACACGTTAAAATGAACGTATTGATGTAATGTAGAGTAGACACAAGTATCTCCAGAAAGATAAACTGCAGTACGAGAACGCTCCACGAATACGCAACTGTCTTCGTGGGCGTCTTTGTGACCGTTTTTCTTAATAAGACAATAACACATAGGCTAACAAATAATAAGGCTAAAAGGACTATCGGACCAGATGGGCTTTACCTTTTGCTTCCTCCATGTACCCTGAGTATGGGTCTGGTTGGTAATTAGGACGTACGATGATTTTCCATAGACTTCCAAATCAGGGACTTCGGTGTTGTGCGCCGCGCTGTCCCGCCTCCGATAGTCCAGGACAAAATGAACTTACTTAGGACGGCTGACGGGAAAGAAAACACAATTCTCCTCCAGTTTCCCTTGAAAAAAAAAATTCTAACTCCGCCTGAACAGACTGCTTTCTTACCGCTGGCAGCACAACTGACGTAATGCCGTCTCCGCATTCCTGCTGGTCTGAACAGGGAGCGGAAGGACTCCCGCTGCAACCTGCACCTGGACCGGGTGCCTCTGCGCGTAACGGCGCCGCCATCTGGTGGCTGCGGGAAGTATTACAGACAAAAAGTGCTACAGTAGCCTGTCTGTCGAAGAATAATTGATCGACTCAAGCTGCTGATGCAGACTGGCTTAAGTCTTAAACTGTCAGTTCCATGATTTACAGTTCCATAAATGACTCACATTTTAGCCAAACACAATAAATATCTCATAACAGGCAAATGTGGAGGTCATTTTGTGGAACATGCTGTATCAATCATCAATATATATCAAGCTAGTTGAGCTTGGGTGGTACGTCATGGGCCCTCACGTAAGATCTGCTTGGGGCCACATGGGTTGAGAAACATCTATGGTCAACCCATAGTCAGCCCTAGAATGGAACTTAGACAACTCGGCCAGGCAGTATGCGTCATGAAAGTCTATATATAACCTATGGATATTTTAAAAGTAAAAGTGATCATTGTTATATACAGTAGGGAATGCAAATTGTCTAAGTGTACGTCATTTTCATTCAAAACAAAACCCTATCATTAAACTGCGTGGCCAAATCAGCTTGTATGACATCATGCCTTTCAAACTAATTTTGCCTTCTACTACGTAACGTTATGACACCTGGATATTCTATATTACATAGCCAAGGACAGCCCGAGTTAGGTTCAGTAGGAATAGAGGGCCATTTGATGGTCCGGAGAGACAAAACCTGCCCGTATGCAGTAAATAGGCAAAGAAATGGCTTTAGTAATTGCGTCTAAAGCAGACGTTGTAGCAGACGTTTTATTTTGAAGAGCTCAGCTCTTCAGTTCATACAGTGGTCGTAGCCACAGCGGCAGCGAAGACTTCTGACGCTTCTATAACAATGTAGTCAGCCTTCACTCCGCACACAGCCGGCAGGACGGGAGTTGGGACAACTCTGTGTACAATCAACCTTTGCGGACTGCGCTCACTGTAGATTGGTGCGTGGCCCTGACCCACATGTGCGCTGTATTTTCATTTCAGTCAGATCTGTGCCTTACTCGATTGAATCCAGGAAGTGTAATACATGTGAAATCCCTGATTTGTTGTCTATTTTTTCTCAACAGGGATATTCATCCTTGGCCTAAGCTTTGACGTGATGGATGTTGAAGGTGAGGGAGGTTATGCCCTGGTACCCACTGATGGTAAAGCGGTGATGGAGCTCCCAACCAGTGACTCCAAGGAGCAGAGACCCACATGGGGCCGGCGCCTGGAGTTCATCCTAGCCTCAGTCGGGTACGCAGTGGGGCTGGGAAACGTCTGGAGGTTTCCTTACCTGTGCTACAGCAGCGGAGGAGGTAAGACGCATGTTTACAGCTTATGATTTGCTAGACCCATGTGCCGTTATTTTATGATAAGGAGAAATGTCCCGTTCGACGCAATATTACAAGCTCATGATACCGAATATGCCTTAGAAAAATAAATAAATCAGTAACCTCCTCCTTAGCAACATGCCAAATTTTGCATAGTATGTCCAGGCACCTCCTGAGTAATTGCTGTAGCTTTTTGAGGGTACAGCCACTACATTTAGGTTATGTACCATGATCTCAGATCTCATGACTCAGCAAATCTACCAGCGTAGCCAGAGGAAACAGAGTAAAGCATGGCTAAAGTGAAGGCATTACAAATGAGCCTACTACACTTACACTATTAAAGAGTTCATAATATAGCATACTAAAATTACTATTAAGCTTTAGACTGATATAAAACATAATCTATGTAATGATTTAATGATAGGCTCCTTAAGAGCCTAAACTGATGTCATGAGGTGGTATCTTTCTTTACCAGGAAAGGGCTCTTCCATGTTTTTAAAGTTCAGAAGCATCCAGTTTAAATAAGCCTCTAGCTGTGTTTACCACTCTTATACACAATCTGGCCACAAAAGCAAAATTGAACCTTGAAGAAATGTCCTCAACTCAATCAGCCCAGTTGAGTTGACTCTATATTTGAAATCCTTGACTGTGACGTAAACATCTTGGCACTCAACGTTAGGCTGCATTACCGCTACCTACAATGCTATCTATCCCTTTTACTACATTTATTTACACTGTACCAAATAATCCTGTTTCTTCTAAAAACACCAGTAAATTCTTAAATCCATTCTCTACATTGTTTAAAACACTGTTTAACTGGAAAGACTCGCCCCTGCTTTCTCAGCCATCGTTTCAACTTCTCTCTGTTATAATTATGCTCGTCACAATGGAAGATAACATGTTATACCGGATCCACCTCTTCCCCACACTCACTTAGACCTGAAGGATGCTTTCGCAATAAGTGCAAAGTACTATTAATCAATGAATGCTCCAATCTTCTCCTAGCAATAACAATTTGTTCTTTTCTACTCATTTATAACACTTTCAATGTCTTCTTTTAAACCTGGTAAAAATGTCTCCCCCTGCACTCCTGTTCCCAACACCTCTGCCATTTAGAATAGATTTGAGTTTTGAGGAGCCTTCTCCTCAGACTTAAAACTTCCTCCTGCTTCAGTGCCGCTTTACCAAATTTTCTGCAATCTCATTTCCCTCCACATCTTTATGAGAAGGAACCATATATATAATCCTTAAAGATAGATAAATACCTGTTCAGCCCCATTCATAGAAAAGTTCCTGAGTCATCGGTGAAACTTACAGGGCCGCTCAGACTCCTCCTACGGGGTGGTATTACAGCAATGTAAGCTCCCCGCCATAAGGACCATAGAGAGGCGTGTTCCTCGCCCATTGGCAGGAACCCACATGAATCTGATACAATCTGATCTGTCAAGTCTATATGACATCTCATAAATTTCACATATAGCCCGTACCGCCTTTGCTATGCCCGATCCCGTCAGATCTCGGAAGCTAAGCAGGGAAGGACCTGGTCGGTACTTGAATGGGAGACCGTTTGGGAACGCCAGGAAGCCTGGGGTGAATGTAGGGAGTGAGTGTTTGGTGTTGAATGAATAATGACTACAGTGTAGCACTTTGAGAAACTTTGTAAACAGGCTTGTAAAGCGCAGTACAAGTTTATGGCATTATATAACAAATCTGGCTGGCTTTGGGATGAAAAGGCAGGAATAGAAGACAACGCTGCTAAGGAATCAGAACAGATAAGAACTTCCTCCAACCATTCTCCTCTATGCAATGGGGAGCCATTAATAGCGCCATCAGTTTTTTAGTTTAGTTTAGTTTATTTGTTTATTTGAGCAATACACATTCTGCTCAAAAGGAGTGGGCTGAAGCAAAAAGCTTATGAGCCCCCACCCCCAAGTGCAATAAATAAAAAAAGAACATTTCAAAACATTTCAAGCAGCTACATTCGTACAGACCAACTTACAAACTTACAACAACAAAAATATATGAACTGTTTATATAATTAATTGGAACAACGCACAGCTACAACAACAATCTAATTTCATATACGATGTCTAATACAAAGCAAGTCAAAAAATGTGTTCCTTAATATATTGCTTGCAGATTTTTACCCGTGAATACCGAGTTACTTTTATGGAATAAAGGTACATTAATAGTTATAATCTGAGATCTTGATACTTTCCAGTTGTCATTACCATTCTCAGTATAATTTTAATTTGGGTTTAATTATCATCATCATTATTATATATTTATTTAATTGAGTTATATGTGAAGTATGATGAAAGCCCTGCATAGTGTGGTGCATTAAAAAGCCAGAGAGTTTCACTGTGTATACTGCTAGATAATAAGATGTTCTTTGCTTTTTTAATATTATATTCAACTTTGGAATTGCAAAGGCAAAACCTGTTCCCTGACTCGGGCTCATTTGATCCATCTGTATAAACAACAGTAGAGGATGCATATACTTTGTAGTCTGTCATAAACTATCTCTACTAAATCACTCCTAAGTAAAGGTACTTTTCTGCTCATGTATATAAAGATCCATGTCTACAGCGGGCAAACATCAAAAAGGGGCCATGGCACAGCCACAGCAAAATTGTATTCCTGAAATGTCATTATTCGAGCCATTGTATTTGCTAACCGAGCAAACATAAACATTCCTGCATTATGCCTTTTTGTTTCTATGATAAACAGCCTTCAAATATGTTGCTATGGCAACAGTCCTGCCTATGCCTCTAACGGACGTTTGTGACCACAGTAATGTGGACTTCATTAGTTTTACCTGTTTTCTCTGCATAAAAAATTATAAAGGCTATTATATTTATTCATAAACATAAAATACCCTTCTTTATATGCAGAAAAATATTACATTAAAATAAATGTCGTTATATTTGTATAAAGTGGAAGGAAAAATTTAGTACACCCTTTGGAATTTCTAAAAATTTCTGCCTAAATTTGTCAAAAAATATGGTCTGATCTTTATTAAAATCACAAGAATGAGTAAACAGTGTCTGCTTAAACAAATACCGCCTAAACAATTATATGTTCTCATACACCGTTGGGTTCCATAGCTGGTTGACCCTCCTTTGGCAGCAATAACTTCAACCAGACGTTTCCTGTAGTTGCAGATTAGATGTGCACAACGATCAGAATGATGCCCTTTTATGTTTGTGTGTGTGTGTGCGATGTGGGCCCTTTGAGCCCCTGCCCCTCTGCAGCTCTCTGCAGAGGGGCAACAGACAGAGGCCATCTGTCTGTTGGACAGATGGCCTCAAATCTTTCTGAAAATTATCTTGATAAACTTGTGAGTTCATTTTTCCATTGAAGATGGCACATTGTCCACCCCCACACCATGATCCTGCCTGAACCATACACAGTGAGGATATGGTGTTGATGTTGGTGTGCTTTTCCATTTTTCCTCCACACATGACGTTGTGTGTTCCTCCCAAACAATTCAACTTTGGTTTTATCAGTCGACAACATATTTTGCTAGTAGTGCTGTGGAGCATCCAAGTGCTCTTTCGCAAACTTCAAATGTGCGGAAATGTTTTTTTTTTGACAGCAATGGCTTCCTCTGTGGTGTTCAATGTTTTACATATTGTAGATGTGTCAACAGAAAAAAAATTAAACATAGTCTTTTTAACAGGAACGCTGCTTTTCCCTGCAGTCTGAATGATAAATATAAAATAATATCTTTATTTTTGTTAGTTTGTGGCAGTTTTTCTGTCAGTGGTTCCCCTGTAATGCCCCAGCCACTGTATACTCGGATTCGCCCCTACTCAAAGTAGAGAACTGGGCTCTGTACGGATGCGTAATATCGCTATTTAATGCTGTAACCTTTGTGAGAATGGAAAAAAGACAAAAAAAGAGAAGAAAAAAAAAAAAAAAAAAAAAAACAGTAAAACTGTGTGAGAACGCCATAAAACACAGAGAAGACCCTAAGATTTCTGTTGATTAATCCAGCTCTTACCGCGTCATAGGTCTGGAGGTGGCCTGTCTGCGTTGTAGCTAAAGTCCATTGTTTCGAAGGCCAAACTATACCCGGGTTTAGGCGGGTAATTTGGCCTGTTACAACGGGGCCCAGAGCGGAGTTCACACAGACACGGGGAAGGAGAATGTAGCGTCAGATGAAGCAAAAATAGATTAAAATCTGTAGGGTTTGGGCTGAGACCGAGTCCTGTTGTTTAGGTGTTACTAAACAGCATCAGTCTGTTACAAGTTATAGACACTTGTTGAAAAGTACAAATGTTACCATTATATTTTAGAGGATAACAGGCAGGCTGAGTGCCAGCAGGAGCCACAGTATATTTTGAAACTTGCTTAATTTAATAAAAATGTTTTCTTTGGAAAAATGACAATGTGTCTTTTTTGATAGAGTTTATCGAAAGCACATTCATTCCTTGCTTTTCCCCAACACACAGCAAAGTCAGTCATCGATAAGAGAATCGATAAAGAATCGAATCGATATGTAAAATTATTGATGGTATTGATATGAATAAAATGTATTTTACACCTTTATTGTGTTATTACATTTTCTTTGTTGTGCTTGTCCTAGTCTGTCTAATTATTCCTTTTGCATTGATGCAGGAGCCTTCATGATTCCATATCTAATAATGGTATGCGTGTGTGGCCTTCCTCTGCTCTTCATGGAGTTCACACTTGGGCAGTACACCCGCTTAGGACCTGTCCACGCTTTTGCCAAAATTTGTCCGCTTTTAAAAGGTAAGTTTGGTCTGAGAGCCATATGCATAGAGAACTGGGCAATGTGTATAAATCCACATAAAATATGAAAGTTCAATTTTAACATTACAGGCAAGTCGAAAAGCAATGGTTAAAACAGAGAACAACAAATAGTACTGTACTGTGTAAGTGTGTGCAGGACAGAATCTAGTTTAATCTTGTGCACAGAGACATAATTGTCTTGTGGACAGCGACATAATGCACCTTTAGAGCAACAAGATTTAAAACCTCACTTTCTTACATCTTGGATCACCGCTTGTATTTTTGCAATCGCAGTGGAATGAAACGGATGCTATCTGCAAACTTAATGCATTTGTCAAACTGTAATTATTTTCTGTTATATAAATTAGCTAAATGAAATGGGTTCAATTTGTAATTTTAACTAAAAGAAAATGTATCCAAATGTACCTCTTTTTTCATGTATTAAGCTAATTAATCCATATGAGGATGGATGGGGACTTGTCAAATTGTATTTTGTTAGTAGTAGGGCATGTCCCAATATCACATTATTGTGTATTAAAGTGTATTTTTATATATATTTTGTATATTATTTATACACATTATTATACATATGTTTAAATAAAGATAAAAACAAAAAACAAGACCCCAGCCATCGTAAGAAAGCTATTTTTGGAAATTGCAAACTGTCTTTCTCATTCTGATGTAAAGATTCTCTCCAAAGTGTTTCTTATCTTTTCAAAGACAGAGATTCTCTACCCGGTCAAAACATCCTCCCATTGATTTATCGCTCATTTCTTCCTGGTTTATGCTCAGTGCTAAACAAGGGCCAAAAGCAGGTAGTTTTCCTCTGTTTTTTGAATGATTCACTTGTGATCTCACTGTGACCCTCAGTGGCACAGTCATGTAAATCTGTCACTATTTAACAGCATGTTGTCATTGATCAATCAAAATCGTACTGCCTGTGTAACTGCATGATCTACTTAGGGCTGAGGAACACTGGATGTAGATGTGAAGAGGTGGAACAAGTCAACACGCACGATTTACATAACTTATTTGATCTCGGAGGACGTTTTGTCTCTGTTGATACACAATCTGTTGGATCGTGGCATTCTAGAACAACTCCCATGCAAACAACCACTGCTTCAAAACACTGGAAAAAAACAGCCTGGCAATGCTTCAGTGACAGGCAGATAAGCGTTCATAATGGATTTAGCATTGTTAGTCCATCTAATCTTCATCATGAGGGATCATCATTGTACAGTGTCTTCTCAGATTCACATTTTCTGACAGCAAAGAGCTCTTTGGTAAAAAACGATATCTCCTGTATGATTTTTCTCAAAGCCATTTTGGATATTTGATACTGTACTCTACAGATCCCAGTTTTTATTAAAGTTGTGTGTGAATTTGATTAAGATCATGTGGCTTTATATTTTCATGGCACTGGATCAGATCTTCGAATGAAAACCACGGCTATATGAAGAGAAATTTACAAGCATACATCGGGTTTTTCCAACGATCTGTTTTTGCAATAGAACTCTTTAAATGTCATGATCAAAATGAGTGAATTCGAGAAGGTAGAACATGTCAGTATCCGTGTCAGTGACTTGAGAAACCATCAACAAATGGTTCAGACAGATAGTATTTGACACATTATTATTATTTTTCAATCTTGGGGACTTGATTTGACTGATGACTGGGGGGTTCCGGTCAAGGACCTCTAATAAACAAGCTTTGGAAAGTAACGTTTAAAAAGTAGCAAACTAAAGTGCAAAACCTGATTTTATGTTATTTTTGTATTATTATGTATCCTTATTTAATAGGGCAGCGCAGGGTGAAAGGGAGTAAGTGGGGGAGAGACATTCAGCAAATTGTTAGAGCTGAGACTGGGGCAACTACAACTCTATGGGAAATGGTACTTGAGTAAAAAGCATTAATTTATTCCTTCAGCTGAAATCTATTTTTGACGTCATTATCTAGACCCATATTAGCAAAAGTTATTCATTTTTGATTCGATATTTTTAAGCCCATTTGTTTAAAATTTTCAAAAAAGAGAATTCAAAGGAAAATCAAGATAAATCATCGTAAAGGTTTTTTTTTGCTCAGTCCTAGCCCTGACTGGACTTGAACAATGACGACTTGACTTCAACCCTGGATCCAGCCTTGTAGTGAAGCTACAAGCTGCCGAAATGGATAGGCACGAGACTCACACCTGCAGCTGAAACCTGACCCTGTAATGGAACGGGTGTGAAACGGCAGAATCTTTTATGAAGCATCTGTTCTCTTCCCCCTGCCCCCGTTGACCAGATAACAGGAGGCAGCTCTTGGGAATGTGTTTCAAGTTCTCTACAAAAGCATACTTTCTTGTTCTCTGTGTTTTAAATGAATAAATTCCAGGCTTTCATGACTGACACTGACATGTCGCGATAAGACACCTGCTCCCCTGTCTTGTTCTGTACCTAATTTTGTGTCATTTCTCGGCAGGTGTTGGTCTGGCCACTGTTGTTATCTCCTTTGTGTTTTCCACCTACTACAATGTGCTCATGAGTTGGGCGTTATATTACCTGTTCAATTCGTTCCGGTCCACTCTTCCATGGCGATCTTGCAACGACACCTGGAATGTAGTCCAAAACTGTTCGAGTGGTTTCCCTGGCAATGCGACCCACCTGCAGTCCGCCAGCCAGCAGTTTTTTGAGTGAGTCTTTACAACAATATGATCACGTGCTTGGTCGGTCATGATGCCAAAACTGAGTACCCTATGTTTCCCATCGCAGCAATAAACTTCTTGAAAAAACGGACGGCATTGAAGATTCTGGTGGGCTTCGCTGGGAGCTGCTGGGCTGTCTTGTCGCTGCCTGGGTCATAGTCTATTTATGCATATTCAAAGGAGTAAAATCCACCGGCAAGGTCAGATGTTATTCCTAAATATGCAAGATAACAAGAACTTAAAAGAATGCTCCTATTCATTCATTCTTTACCAGGATCCCCATTAGCTGTGTGTTAGCAGGGTGGCCTAAAAGAATGTTTTGTTTTGGCCACAACTACTACTAAACATATTGTAATGGTTTCTTTTTCTGTTCGTGTGTCACTCAGGTAGTGTATTTCACTGCTGTGTTTCCATACTTCATCCTGTTCGCCCTGCTCATCAATAATGTGCAGCTTCCAGGAGCTGTCAATGGCATCTTGTACTTCGTGACCCCTGTGTGGAGTGAACTGTTCCAAATTAAGGTGAGGTTCATCGAGATTGCAAATAATCTCATAACGGTAATGTAAGTTGTCAAGACGGAAATCGGCATTTACTATGTGGCAAGTGTGCAACTTGGCTCATGCTGGTTCCACATTTTTTCAACGTCTGGTATGTTGTGTTTTGGCAGGTTTACCGCAGCCATTGTTCAATCCTAGTTTAGATCTGATATGTAGTTCTGTAGACCTAATGATGTTCGGAAGGACACGTATTTCCCTAGGTGGTACTTGGTGTGAAAAGTTTGAGAATTGCTGAACTCCAACATAAAAGCGCTGGAATTTACTCTTATGTTGACATGGTATTTCTTTTTTCATTTTGACAGGTTTGGGTAAATGCAGCGGCTCAAGTGTTTAACTCTGTTGGAATTGGATTTGGCTCAATGGTTTCAATGTCCAGTTACAACAAGTTCAACAACAACGTCCTCAGGTAACATTTTAACTTCTTTGGGATTTATCTGCTTGGCTGTAAAAAAGGAATTTGTATCACACACATTATCCAGCATCATCACGCTATGGGCAAAAAATGCTATGTGCAAAAAAACATTGCTTCTTGTTTGTGCATGTAGCTTCTCGCTCTTGAGCATTTACTTTCACAAGGGTATTTCTTAAGCTTCCTTACCATGATGCACATGTCTTCTTTGGTCTTTGCCAGTGACAAAAAATGTTGCTTATTTGGGAAAGTAATATTTATTTTGGGTCTTATCCATAGTTCATCGTGATATAATATACCTTCTTTTCCCAGGGATGCCTTCATTGTAACAATGACAAACTCTTTCACAAGCATCTTGGCTGGATTTGTGATCTTTTCTGCCATTGGCTACATGGCACACATCCATAACCTCCCAGTGGAAAACATAGCCACAGACGGTGAGTAAAACACAGTACAGTTGCAGCTACTAACTAACTAAATCTTTATGTAGAGTCTGTCAGAATATGAACATGATCCCCGCGGTACTATTACATTTCCGTTGCACTCTCCATTCATCCTTGTTTATTTAGTCTCTGTTTCAAACTTGACAAAAATGTTTGGCTTCCAGGCATGCACACCAGGCTACAATACAACAACAGAAGTGAAAATCAATTATGCATCACTCAGGCGCATTGTTCACAAAGGCGCACATAAGCCCATGCTGACCAGCTTTGTCTCCAGTATCTTCTGGTGTCATTTATTATTTAACGACTACAACACCTAACCAGTCATTGTCTGTATTTGTCACGCGTGAAATATGATCTGACTATCGTGTGGCCATTGTCATGAAAATAATAAAACGGAATTGTAATGAAAAGGAGAATGCAGTGTGAAGATGCAAGTGTTAAAATATTGCAGCCTGTTCAATATTTTTTCTTCCTTTTTTTTTTTATATATATATTTAGGCCCTGGTTTAGTTTTTGTGGTGTATCCTGAAGTCATCTCCACCATGCCACTCTTCCAGCTTTGGGCGCCTCTCTTCTTCATTATGCTCCTGTGTCTAGGCCTCGACAGCCAGGTGAACTTGATGTTTTAATAATGACTCTTGTTTTCAACAATAGAGCCTCTTTCATCTAAGTTTAGTTTTCATTTTATTCCTTTAAAGGTGCACAATGCAACTTTTTAAGTAAAATAAAATAAAAATCTTCATATTTGTTCATATTTGACCTTTTAGTGACTCAGTGGCATTATGAGTGCAGCCTGGCACGTTCCCTCACAGTGGCCTTTATAATGCTCCAAGATCAACGATTCTGGAGCCAGACTGCACTAATAATGCCACTGAGTCACTAATAGGTCTAAAGTCACACAAAAAAAAAATATATATATATATATATATATATATATATATAAAAGCATCAAATGTAATGATTTTTTCCAAAATCAAGGCCTTAAATGTAATTAAAAAGCATTAAATTAGATTCAAACTGGCATTAAATCAATCTCTACATTGCACAACAATTTTTACTGTTTAAGTTAATCGGAAATACCAAAATGACGGTCTAAAACATATTTAGTTGAATGAAATTTACCAAATTCTTTTGCTCAAAAGATTACTGTTTTGTCCAATTATCTTTCCTGTATTTGATGAAGTGTTTGCAAATCTCATGAAATGAAATATGCGGCAAATTCTTTTTCTGTGTTTTTGGCATTCAAATATAGTATTTGAGCTTTAAAAATTGCATTAAAAAGCATTAAATTCGACTTATAAGAAGCCTGTATAAACCCTGTAAGCGATTCCTGGACTGCTCTTTTGCAATGATCCCACACTTTTCTTTGATGTTCTTCTAGTTTGCTACAGTTGAAGTCGCCATAACCTTCTTAAAGGATGAATTTGGGACCAAAATTTTGCAGTTTTTAAAGCGAGAGGAGCTTCTGACTTTGGTTGTGTGCCTGCTCTGCTTTTTACTGGGGCTTCCTCATATCACAAAGGTCCGGTATATTATTCCAAAACTCATACTAATCCTATTCATAATGGTGTCACTCATTATTGTCATGTGTCGGATCACAGGGAGGCATCTATGTATTTCAGCTCATGGACCATTACACGGCGGTGGTTTCACTCATGTTTCTTGCCTTTGCTGAAGTTGTGGCCGTCTGCTGGGTCTTCGGTAAATTTTATGAATGTCTTGATTTTCAGTTCTTTCTGTAGTTCATCAATAATTTAATTTATGTGACGATAGGAACCCCACGGCTCTCTCTAATGGTCAAGAGAATGCTTGGGAGGTCTCCAAACATCTACTTCCGTGTATGCTGGCTTGTTCTCTGTCCTGTGTTGGTCCTGGTAAGACTTTACTGTCGCTGCCTGAATACAATCAATATCAGCGCTGCTTCATTGCTACGTGAGTAATGCCATTTGACTGCCTCTCCACAGTGTATCCTGGTGGCCAGTATTGTCCAGTACACGCCGGTGCGTTATGGGAAATACAAATACCCGTCCTGGGCTGAAGGTGTGGGCTGGGGAGTCTCTCTGGTGTCAATCATCTGGATCCCACTGGGCGCCATTCATGAGTTATACATCAACAAGGGATCTCTATACGATGTAAGCACCATACCGCACTGCGCTCAGATACAATGGGTTCACAAAGTTTTCAGACCTCTCTTATATTGGAATTAGATACCTTTGTTTCCTGTTAACAGAAAAAGATTACGAAGAAAAGCTAAAAGTTCATACAGATATAAGCATGAAAAGATCCTAAAGAACCACTCATTTCATCGGGCCTCATTCACGACCGTTCTCAACACCTTCTTAAGCACAAATGTGTTCTTAAGGCCTTCTTAGGAAGGTTTTTGGCATTCACAAAACTTGTTCTTAGCTGAAAACGTTCAGCTGTCAGAACAAATCCTAGGTCTGGAGGACCCTTACGCACAGAGAAATCTCCAGTTCTGTTCACAATCTGCTCCCGATGGGACCCAACATTCTGAGTCATATATATCTGTACATATTAAATCATGTGTTAATTAATTCCAGAATGTAAATATAATTATAATACATTTCAGATGCCTTTGTACAGAAATAAGTTGATAATAACACTTTTATTAATGGCAAGTAATGTACCAATGTATTACTGCTAACATTTTTGAATGCCGTCGTTCACAAATAATGTAGCACTAAATGCGCTCTATTTATGTTGTTTGATAAAGACGAACATGTGTCTCGACTCTGCCCCAAGGCATGCGCTTTACTTGTGGTTATGAGTTGGGATTCACCAAACTCAGAACACATGTGCGAAGGATTTTCCCTACTTAAAGGGACTATACGGAGTTTAAAAATGTTAAAATTAAGTATTTTTTCTCCCCCCACATGTTCCAGCAATGTCCTAATGTATAGATTGAGCCCAGGCCTACTCACCACAACTGCCTCTAAAATCCTGCACTGTCCCCCTAATTCGGCTCCAAATTGCCGTCATGCACGAGCTTAATATAGAACCTGAGGTGGCAGTAGTGAGTGTAAAATGACCAAGTTGCATCTATTCCCAATCTGGCGCAGTTTCCTGACACTGTCTTCATAAGAACGGATTGTAAGAACAAGGCCCAATGTTCTCAGTTTTTGAGTATTTATCAAATGTGGGACTGTTGTAAAATCTATTTATTGCCCATAGTATTATGCCCAATTAGACAAGCATTCCACAATCCAATCTGTTTTGTGTTTGTTGTTGTTAAGAACAATTTTTTCACCCAACAGAGACTCAAATCAGCCGTGACCCCAACTCTAGACCTGGACGTTGACAACTCTCCAGATACACAAAGTCATCAACAGAAGGGTACTTTAAATTCCTCCCTGTGATGCTTTTTGCACTGAAAACGGTTTAATTCAACAATATTTAATAGCTCATGCTTTAACTCAAGTGCACATTTCCATAATTACTGTTATTGTCAATCTACAGCCAAAGATTGTAGGCACTGATGTTTTGTCTATTCATTGTATCTTTTGACTACAACAGACCAAACGAAGCTACATTTGTCACCTGCAATATTTATACATCTTTTAAATAACTATTATTACGACTTTTACATTAACCATTATCAATCATGAAAGAAACTGCAACTGAAACCAATACGTTTATAGGATTTTTAAAACTATTTATTTTTGTATTTTGTATATTTGAAACATCTTTTTTTGTATATGCAAGCATCTAGGTGGCTCTTATCCTCGGGTCTCAATGCACATCTCAGCAATTTTAGAAAATACATTTTCTGCCTATTGAGATTCACTACGGTGCCTTTGATCTACTGCTGTCAAACTCAGTGAAGAGTAATGACCAAAACTGTCATGAATAGAGTACATTTTTATCCTGTTACACGTGTTCCCGTTACAGAATACTTTTTTTGTTATTTATCTTTTAGAGAAGTAGAGCAAAGTCAGGTTTTGCAAAAGTGTCCTTTCAGTTGAGAAATATTAACCTTTGTTCCGCTTAATGCACACAACAGCCAGGTATGTGTTCAACCTTTTAATGCTGTTCATTAAAGTTCTAGTTTTACTGGAGAAGGTGGAGACTCTGGATGCCTCAGGCAGGAAACATTTATTTATCATTGCTGGTAAACACGGTAAACACTCATGGTAGTTGAATTGAATGTTTCAATTGGACTGCTCATACAGTAGGGATTTTATCAAGGATGTAACACAAAATTGTGAACACTAGGTACAAAGCATCTTGGTGAGCCCTGGCTTTTTGAGGAACACTCCCTGCACTGAGCTTTGGGTAGAACTGGGTCACCTTTGAGTTTTATTTGTCAAAGAGACGTTTATTTGCAAGTCTAAACAAGGGCACAATTGGAGGTCTCCTGGGGAAAATTCCCAAACATTCGACATAAAGAAACGGTGTGCCTTCATATAGTTTAATTTAAATAGGCATTCACTGTGCTCTTTTTTGTCATTCAGTTTTTAGTAAACTTTTATGTATCTGGGCAATAAAATAATCTTTACATGCATTGATTGATGTCGAATGTTATTTTGAGTGGATGTAATTATTTCGGGGTAAATTTTATATAATCCAGATCCGCTTTATTTATATAGCACATTTTATGTAGCCCTTTTGATAAACATAGTCAGTGCTGCGCATGTTTATTTAAGACAATAACAATGAGTTTTTCAAAGTGCCACACCAGTCATTATTCATTCACGCCATACTCGTTGGTGGTAAGCTACTGTTGTAGCCACAGCCGCCTCTGAGGTATACTGATGTAAGAGAGACTGCCAATCTGTGCTTTCAGCTTCTCCGACCACCACCAACTGCAAACTATCATTCATTGTAGCGTATTGTACATGTTTTTAGAGGGTAGGGGAAACCAAAAGAAACTGGAGGAAACCTACGCTGACATACTACAAACTGGCCAGGAATCAAACCAGGGACCTTCTAGCTGTGAAACATGAGCACGAACCGTTCCAGTTGATTTCCAATAATCAACTGGAAAAATGTATAGATAAGCATAGCTTACTATCAGAGTGTCAGTATGGTTTTAGGGCTAAGCGTTCCACAGCTTTGGCACTTATTGATACAGTTGAACAAATATCATCTTCTTTTGATCAAAAACTTAATGCAATCAGAATATTTGTGGATTTAAGCAAAGCCTTTGAAACTATAGATCACACAACTCTACTCAGAAAGTTAGAACACTACGGTATCAGGGGTATAGCCTTTCAATTGGTGAAGAGCTATCTGACTGTAAGAATAGGAGAATATAGATTGTTGGGGCTGGTAACCAACAAAACACAATAGTTAATGCAGGAAAGCAAGACGAGACAGATCATCGTTTACTGGCCAGGAGAGACAGACAGAGATGAAGGCCCAGCTCCAACCTCGCGTTTGCTCTCCTGGTGCCCCACATGGCCTCTTTATTCAGTTTCACGCCCCTAGTATACAATTTATTGCTTGGGTCTAAGGGAAGGGGGGTCACACCACATACCAAAGCAGTAGATAACAATTTACGAGCACACAGTGTTTACATATTGTGATCCATTATTCTCGTCCTTAACACAGTCCCAGTTACGGTCACACACGGCTGCTCTGCCCTGGTCCAAGGGCAGGGGGTCATATACCAGAGCAGCATAGCACTGTTTCAGTTTATACTCAAAATCTGTAACTCAAAGCAAAAGCGTTAATAACATCTTTCCAGTAAACAGATTATGAAGTGTAGAAGAAAGCAAAATATAGAGAATAGCAATATGTATCCAACATAGATCTAGATGTTTAAATGTCAGTTGTGGAGTACCACAGGGTTCTGTACATTTTCTATTTTATATATTAATTATTTGTACCGGGTGTCATCAACATTAAAACCCATATTGTTTGTCATTGTATCATTCGCTCGGACCTGCAAAAATTAATTCAAGATGTAACTACAGAATTTATCAAAATAAGAATGTGTTTCAATTTAAATAAATTATCCATGAACATGAATAAAACAAAATGTATGTATTTTGGAAACAGAGCGAATAATGCAGAAATTACTATATCAATGGATGGCACAAATATAACACAAGTGAATGGAATTAGATTATTGGGGGTCATTTTAAAAGACTTCAATTGGGTACCATCAAGTTTGTCCAAATTATAGAAGTAACACTGCTTGCTCTGTTGTCATTGCTATACAGTGCCTTGCGAAAGTAATAATACACCTTGAACTTTTGCACATTTTGTCATGTTTACAACCATAAACGTAAAGATTTTATTTTGAATTGTTTTACTGAAAGTTCACACACGAGTAACAGACAACTGTGAAGTGAAAGCAAAATGATACACGATTCTGTTATTTTTCAAAAAATAGAAAAGTGAAAAGTGGGGTGTGCACAAGTATTCATACAGCATGACTTAATACTTTGTGGAACCCCCTCTTGCTGCAATAACAGCAGCAAGTCTTTTGGGGTTTGACTCTATAAGGTTTGCACATCTAGAGACTGACATTTTAGCCCATTCCTCTTTACAAAAAACTCAAGCTCTGTCAAATCAAAAGGGGAGCAGCAGTTTTCAGGTCTTTCCGCAGATTTTCAATAGGATTTAGGTCATGGTAGTTGTGTCCTCCATATGACTTCTAGCAAACTTCAAACAGGATTTCTTATGGCCTCCTTTCAATAATGGCTTTCTTCTTGCCACTCGTCCACGAAGGCCAGATTTGTGTAGAGTACGACTTATAGTTGTCCCATGTACAGATTCCCCCAGCTCAGCGGCAGGACGTCGCAGCTCCTCCAGAGTTATCTTGGGGCACTTGGTTGCATTTCTTACCAGTGCTCTCCTTGTTTGGTCTGTTAGTTTAGGTGGACGGCCGTGTCTTGGTAAGTTCGCAGTGGTGCTATACTCTTTCCATTTCCGAATGATGGATTGAACAGTGCTCCGTGAGATGTTCAAATCTTGGAAAATCTTTGTATACCTTAACGCTGCATTAAACTTCTCCGCAGCTTTATCCCTGACCTCTCTGGTGAGCTCCTTGGCCTTCATGATGTTGTTTAGTGACCAATACACTCTGACCATAGCTCTGAGGCCCTCACAGAACAGCTGTAATTATACTGAGAGTAGATTACGCACACGTGGCCTAAGTCCAGGCTGTAAACATGGTTATTTACTGCCGCCTATGACACTTGGTTGTATTTGATCCAATTTTAATATATAATTTTAATATATACATATTTGTATTTTAATATTTTTTTGAATTGTATCGATTGATCTGGTTATTGCTTTTTACTGTGTTTTTCTGTGTTGCTGTGAGGCACATTGAGTTGCATGAAATGTGCTGGATAAATACATTGGCCTTGCCTTGCCTTGGCTAGGGGTCCTCTCCTCTCGACGGGCACATAAAGCCTCGTCTTCTTAACACATCACACAGTATAGGAGGTACACATCATCTACGAAGTCAACTAGTCAGGACAACTGGGTGGGGACTTGTTGATTGAGGGCTACCACCCACTCTTAACACGCCACTATACACTCTGGCTTTTTAACGCACCATACTAGATAGGGCATACCATTTGGGCATGTCATTATCTGAATAATGATAATAAATAGTGGATAGTAATGACAACAAGGAAGTGGCAAGATGACAGAATATAATGTCCAATGGGCCTATATAATATGAAATCGGATATTCATTCATTGATAATGAAAAGAAGGATAATTGTTATGATCAATAACAATAACTATGAATTATTATTTCTCACATGCTGTGAAAATGATGTGAAAAGCATCTTAAACCTCTTTGTTTGCCAGTGCTGCAAATTATACGCTAAGTCTGCTGATTGTATGTTGACAATTATAACTACATTAGGATAAACGTTAACTCACAAACATTTACACGTTTACAGTTGTGTTTTGAAACTGATACAGAATACTCAGGAAGGATTGCTTATCTGATGTAAATGTAAAAGTAATGTCCAACATGAAATGCATGTAATTTACATGAACAAAGGGTAGGCACTTATAAGCTCCTTGCCTCAATCTACTCCTTTTGAGCTTCCATAAACTGTATGATCATTACATTTTGGAGAAAGAGAGAAACAATTACTAATTATTCAGTTAACTCAAAACAATTAAGAAAAAAAGCAATAAATAACCAAAACAATAACTTGACGAAAATAATCAAACAACAATACAAAAAAAAAAATAGAAATAGTCTATATGAGTCTAAACAGTCTATAATAAAAACAATAAATGAGATAACCACAATAAAGCAAGATAACAGATACACGATAAAATACAACATCATATGGCCTGTAGGAGGCAGCACTGTACCGTTACTTTTCCCCCCCAACTGTTAAAAGTGATCAGTTGCAGTAATTTATTACACATTTTATTTTCAGATTATTATTTTTTTAATTTTGACATATTTTCAATTTTAGGTAGTATTTACATGAATGGTGTTATTGTTTTATGTGACTTTTTTGATAGGGGTTGGAATACAGCAACATCAGGCTCCAGGGCAGAATCCGGCCCTTGACTGTATCCAGTATCCTCTAGCCCCAAAATGATTTTGAAAAGTTCACTAACAACTGTCAGAATAATCTTTTAAGACATCCAGACCCCTATATAGGCTATATAGTAATGGTCTAAACGTATATAGTGCTTTTCCACCTACATTAGGCACTCAAACCCCCGATCTTCTGACCATGAGACGATCCGCTCTACCATCTGTGCCGCAGTCATCATTGCTTCCCAATCTTGAGGGCAGGCCTTTCCAGGGGGGCACCCGGGATTACATTGGGGGCCAGAGCTTTGTCGCGTCAGAGGCTTAAATCATAAGTGATAGAGTCTGTGCACATTTATGATGATATGTTAAAAATCATAAAATATGGCGGAGACAAAATTACAGGTGCATAAAACACAATATTTTTTGGAAATTATTGGCAATTATTTTTATGTTTTGATACATTTGTAGGAAAAAAGGTCTATATGATGTGCATGGCCTAGTAAAAAAAAATTCTGGTCTTGACTATGTAGGCTAAAAGATAATCCTGGCTTATCCCTACAATAAACCAATTAAATCTTGTTAATTTTAAAATATTGCAGGCTATTTGTAATGCGTATTCCCTTCAAAATACCCCAGGCCTTAGGGATATGTTATTGCTAAGTCCATCAATGGTACTGAACTTGACCCGATTCCACAAAAACTTTAGTGAGCATTTCGATTCGGCAAGTGAGAAAATGTAAATGAAATAATTGAAAAGGCTCCCAAGTTAATTAGAGCGATTGGTTGCAATGGTCTATATGAGAATCAATAGCCTCTTCCTGCTTCCCTCGCAGCACCACAGATTGTTGTTGGCACTAAATTAGCATAGGGATTGAATCAATAGTTATAGACTGGGCAGCTCCAGGGACTGTATGAGCATGAGAGTGTACAGGCCTTCAGAGAAAGCAGTCCATGTGTAGTTTATGTAAAAATATTTCCAAGTGCCAGCCCGTATGACTTTAATCTTTTCAGTTACAACAAATCAAATCCAGATAGCATAACAGCATACTGCATTTTGCATTTGCTTTCTTCCCCTCTGTTGTTTGTCTTGTTATTAAACTGGCTGTTGTGGGAAACATGGGAACATTATAATGTGAGTTGATGTGGCTGTGTGTGGGAATGATTAAACGAGAGGGAAAACAGATTAGATATGATTGCATGGTTCTGCTGGTCACCTGGTTGTGGCGTGGGAGTAAGCTAAAGATATCTGCTCAAATTATGTAGGTGGGTTTGTCTTACTCATTTAGCCAAAGACAAACAAATGAAAATAAATTAGATATTCTATTATTGCTCGATAACAAAGTAGGCCTATGTAATTTATGGGGCATTTTAACTACTGCCAGTTACTGAAATATATATATAGGCTTACTGTACAGGTTATTGCTGTTTTCATTTTGATTGACTTTACAAATATTTGAACACAAGTATTCCTTCCATGGTTTAGTAGAATGACATATTGGCCTATGTTTATTATGGATAACTTTAGTAGATATGATATTAGGCAAATGTTGGATCCCTAAACAAATGGGAGGCCAAACAATCTAGCCATGTGTTTTTTATGCTCTCTTTTTTTGTGTCATTTTACCAAAAAATATCATGTTGCATACACACATAATGCTAATTTTGTGCGCATTTGTTTTCTCTTTTGAGCCATCAAAGTGCTACTACGCCTTCCTGTCTAGCTCCTCGTGCAGGTGGGAACTTTTGATGTAGGATCTCACAGCACAGCACACGCTGCTGTGAAATTGCTTCTTTCTTCTTTCGTTTTTGCTCATTTAGAAGTTTCTGCCGTGTTTTCAAGCTGTTTGGAAGGTGCATACTAAGAAGTACAAAGCTTCAGTTTATGTCAGCATAGCGTCCAATCCAAGCATGCAGCTCTTTATGAAGGCTGGGAGTTATTACATTATATTTTATAGAACACACCTGCACCTTGTTTATTACTGTTTATGTATAATGTTTTAGCTTGATTTAGTGTTAATCCTAAGTTCTAAATATAGCACTTTTGTACCTATATATTAGGCTCTCAAGGCATGAAATCCTTTATGAACTAATCATCAGATCATTTTTAGCTGTACGTTTATACAGCGTTTGGTCCTTGCCACCATTAGTTTCTTCCGCACAAGAATTTATCATGATCATGATAAATTAATCATTAATGAGTTCATTGCCTGAATTAACCGTGTTAATTCATGAGTATTTCATCATGAAGCATCATGAACTCACATCAATTCATAATGGATTCATTCATAAATTATGAATTCATGCATGAATTCATTTACCCTTATTATAAAGTGTTACCCATGTTCTTATATGCACTCATACGTTCACGTTGCTACACAGAAACTACACAGCAGAAACTACTCATTAGATGTTATATTTTTGATTGATTTGATTTATTTTCATTATTGTGTCTTGCACATAAGTAAGAAAGCCCTCATGGGTTCCAAAATGCTTTCCAAAAATAAACAGATATTGACTGAAACATTTTTATGTGCTTGGCCAATGATACATCATCCTCCTTCCACTGAACCAAATTACAAAAGTTGTTCTCCATTTGCCATTTCTGTTGCAAGTTCACCATCTAGCCATGCACACGTGGGGCCAACAAAGAGGACACAGGCTTAGTATATGGCCCTATATGAAATCAAACCATAGAATATTGCTCTGGTTCTGTCTGAAGATGTCCACACTCTGGGCCATCTTTGTGGTTAGTTTAAGTGTGTGGCCTTATTTCCCTATACATAGAAGAAGAAACTGTCCCACTATAGAAGGGAGCCTGAAGCAGAGTGGCAGACCGCCAAGAAGCCAAGGATTCTTTACAAATCTATTCCAAGTATACACAGATATAAAATCAATCACAGTTTCTTTTTGCACAATACATAAATATTCTCAGCATTATCATTTATTTGTTGAGACTGCATCGTATGACAGATATTCTCACTGCGGTGCCCACTTCACACAACAGCAGAAAATAGGAAAACATTGAACTCTGGACTAAAAAAGTATGTTGTCATCCGGATGCCAGCGTTCACTTCTCTAAAAATAAAAGTGCATTTTGGACAGTGAGGCATTGATCTGTATCAATTTGTTCTTGTGAATAAAAAAGCTGAGTGAAATAAGAGGCTTTCCGCTTGAGGTCATGTGAAATTATTGACAGTGACATTGAAGACTGAAGTGGGGCAATTCTCCCGGGCACTTTCAGAATGAAGACCACGGCTTCAGTTTCATATAAAGAAATTCATGTAAGTCCTCATTATTATCATTGCAACGTGCTTAATTCGCAGCATGTAGTTTGATTGGTTTAATTGATTGAACAGTCACCATAGAAAAATGTGTCTGCATTTGACCCATCCTTAAATTCTGCTGGAACAACCTTTCATGAGCAGCACCCGGGGACCCATTTCCAGATATGTCTATTGGTCTGTACTATCACCCTGTGCTGCCGGGTCAAAGAGAGCCTACTGACACAAAATGCTTTTGATAAAAAGAGAGACATGCTCATAGCACACTAGAGGTAGGTTTGGTGACCTGTGTTATAGAATAATTTCCCTGATAATAGTTATAGCAAACATAAAAAACAAAGCCATAATCTTACTAGCTTAAGTGAATGACAGTGATTAGAGAGCTGAGATCATTGTGGGTCTGTACAATGCATAATTATAGTGACTGGGGTTCTGGCTATGTTGTTTGATACCATTTCCCCAAGACGCAGGCGCCAATTATCAAATTTTATGCATTAGTGGCTACAGAAATCCTTTTACACTTCACAGTGGCCATGAATCTTAGAATTTTAGGGTTTGATATGGGGAAAAGGACGTTCCTGCTGTCTTTTGGGAACCCCAGTGATGTGAATAGCAGATGCCCAAACCTTGATGTGGAATCTTTTTTTTTAATTTTTAGTTTACTATACCCAAAAGGCAATGAGGAAAAGCATTTAGATTTGAATCAAGTGCAAAAGGGAGATCAACCCGTTTAGGTGATAAATATTCAGCATATAATCAAAACACATATTCAAAGATTCAAATACAGACAAAAAGATGACACTAAAGGATTTTGGATTCCATTTGTGTTCAACATTTTATTAAATAATCAGAGAGTCCAGCTGTTGTTAAGTGCATATCTGTTAGCGGATACGAAAAGTAATCCAGATAGAATGGAGCAAGTGTTGCTTTCTGTTTTGTACAATGCATTGCAAACCACAAATACAGTTCTGCATATAGGTCATGGGTGACAGTGACTGCTGCACAGCAAATGTGTGTAGAATAACGCAGTGACAGAAAGATGTAAGCAAAAACAATCGAGCAGTGACATTGACTGACTCACATGATAATATAGTAATGAATTTAGTTAATTTATTTAGTGGATTCTGGAAGAATAAGGAATACTCTGTATCTGCTGTGAATCATTATTAGATTACCTTTGTGAATACTTTATTTGCAAATATTTATTTTTAATATATGTCTTTGGTTGATCTGTTGACTCGTTCTGGATATTTCTTTGCACAAAAGAACTGAACCATGAAGATAATCACACTACTGGCACTCTTGGATGAGTTTGATCCTTTAGTTTATGTGCTCATGTGCAGTTGTGGTGCTGTAGTATGCAAGCTCAAGGCAAATTTCCACTCAGGGACTTTAAATACCACTGCAACAACATGGCCAGTGTAGTAGCACTAAAATGAGTCTGATAAATAAAAAGAGGCTGAGTGCCAATATTTGTTATGGCTGCCGTTCAGCAGGGCATTTTTATGTTGACAGGATGTGAGTTTGGTTGATATGAATAGGCTGGCTTCTAAACAAGTTTTTAAATTCGTTTTGCATGATATGAAAAATAACTTCAAAATTCAATGGCATGAATATTGTGACGATATTGTTGCACTATTTTTCTAAACCAACATTTTAAGCAAAAGCAACTCAGGACCAAAGGAATGGCTAAAATGAAACTGAATTGGGGAAAAGTGTTTCACATTTTTTCCCCAATTGTTCTGGTTTAAGGTAGCAAAAACTGACAAACCTCTGTCAAATGTAAGAACTCAGTGATTTTGTGAAATATTGTGACTTCTTGCGATATGGATATTTTGTCACCTAATATTGCAGCCTGTGTTCCTGTCACTAAGCAACTGAAGTCTTTCACAGACACTTGCCCCACAGGGGGCAAAACCAGGTATTCTGATTTACAAATAGCACTCGGTGTGCACCCAAACATTTTGCCCAGGATGCAATTATTAATTTGTAAAGGTCAGTAGCTCACTTTATTGAGTGTGTTATTTCAGTGCATAAAATCAATGAGCACTTTTCCACATGTCGTTAGTGTTCTGTACTGCACATCATACAAGTGCTGTTGATCTGTGACCAAATGAAAGGGCTTCAACGCTGAGTGAGTTGGACAGCTCTGATTTGTCCCTTGGTGTTTGTCTGTGGAACAAATGATTATCAACTGAATGACATGCGAAAGAGCACAACTTCATTTACCAAAGAAAACGAGAAAGCAAAACTGAATCGTTGTGTTCAATTGAGCTTTTGTGGGTTAGCACCAACATGGTTTTATTTTTATTTATTGTGCAAAGTTTTGTAGGATGACTGTAATGCTTTCAATATGCATTAAAAAAAAGCAGTTTGCTATCGTGATCCATATGAATGTGTTTCTTCAGCAAAATCTGTTCAACTTGAACAGTGGTGTTGTGGACATGAAAAATAAGAAGTACAAGTGTAATTGGCTGTGTATACAGTATCAGTGTTGTTTGTGATGAGTAAAGTTTTACCTGCACCTCTCTGTTACATGTGGGATGAGGACTATAGAGGAAGCACGTAAACCTTCTCTCAGAGTGCTGAGCTATTGAATTACATCAAAACCACTTACAGTTTACAGCTCCCACAAGGCTGCACTTCTGTTGTTCGTCCTATGGCAAAGTACCATTTTGTACATGTTTGTATTATTTTATTTTATTTTTACATTTTAAGCTGTGCAACACTTTTGTCTGCAGCAGGACTACCAGCAACATCACGAGACAAAACTGGCAGGAGAATAAGCAAGCAAAAGCAGCCGACAGAAAGTCTGACTCTATAGTAAACATCACCTTTAAAGATGTACCAAGCAGGTGGGCCTCACTTCCGATCTGTGCGGCATCCATGACTACATCCAAAACTAAATGTGACCCTCCCTCACAAAGAATGTCCCTGAAATCCTAAGGCAGGTGGTGCTTAAGGGGTTGCAATGTTTTGTAGAAGCTTTTTGAGTTGCCCTTTAATGAGGCGCCCATTGGAAAGACCATGAAAGTCTTTCTGTACCATTGGGTAACAGGAGGAGGCTGTCCCTGTTTCCACTGCAGCAGTGCACATCGCCATGTCAGGTGTAAAAACTTGTCATTTGCTTCATCAGCACCAAGGACAGCCTCTCCACTGACAGCCCAAAGAAAAACCGGGTCCATTGAAAAAAGATGACTTTGTTAGTGAGCTTCAGGGGAAAAAACAGCAACTACTGTGTCTATCTAATCCCCTGTTACTGTAACTTGTATTATCCATCTACCCCTTTACTGTTGGCTGCTGGAAATGTAGCCTTTACATTTGTGTATTTCAATGCTTGATGTCTTATTGAGTTTCAGACTGTTCCATTCTCTTTAAAATGATCTGTGTTGTCTGGACTCTACAGAAACAAATTGAACTGAAGTGAATTGTGGCTGATACTATTACTGATGGACAAATCACAGTTTTAATGGCCAATATTTATTTGAGGCCTGAACAGGAGGGTCATGGAAGATTACTTGACTCTTATTTATCCAAGCATGCTCCGTAAGAGCAAAGGTTTTGATCTTGTTATTGTACACTGGGATTTTCCCTCATCTCCTACGCACCTGCCTCAAGTAATTGATGTGCGAAGTTTTCTCTTCCGATCTTGTTACAATGAAATAGAAGCTCTATTTTTGAGTAGATTATTTATGGAACGAGTATAATTTAGATATTTCAATAAAGCTTTCTCTCTCTGCAAAACTCTGACCACATTGTTAGGCTCCTGGTCATAATGAAAAGATGCACAGGCAGCAGAAATCTCTCCCTGCTGCATGTAGTGCATTGTCGAGTCATCAGAGGGGAGTAATTTGGGGTGACAACGCTCTGGGCGACGATGCAAACAATCAACTGAATCATCGGCAGCATTTGAGGCTGGTGCACATGATCACTTGATGATAGAGGACAAGGACCTGAGCTCGTAATAAAGGTTATTGAGCAAAAGTTAATCATCAGGTTTGAGTCTGTCCTTGACCTTAACTGTTGGTATGTGTTTGCAGTTGCTCGTCAATTATAGCGAAACGGATAATCAAATTGGAAAATGGGGAATAAGGGGAATATGGTATTAAACAAATAAACCAAACAAATATGTCTTGTTTTGCCACAAGGCTTCATGGGAAGTTCATGTTTGTGACACCGTTGTTTATGTGGGCGTTGAATGAACCTCTTTGTTATTATCGACTGTGGGATTACAACAATGTGCTGTTGGAAAACTGACCCCATTGCTTCATGACAAACACCTCATCTACAACAGCCATGGTTTTTGGTTCAGTTTGACTATATGACAAAACCTCACATCTATTAACCCTATGTGGGCTGATGGCTGTGATATAGCTCGCGCATAATTATGGCTTAAGTGGGGTTGATCTAAAATGATTTTATGTGTACTCATCCTCGTGTCACGTGTCTACTCAGGCGTGCTTTGCGCCTCTGCTGAGTGCTTGTCTCTTTAAGTACAGCAGGCAGTGCTGTTGGTCTTCTCATATCAAAGCCGAGCCGGAGCTTCTCCTCACCTCGCACAGAGCGGACAGACTGGACAGGGCAGCCTTGCCCCACTCCGCATCATGACGCGGTGACCGCTGTTTCCTGCAGAAGAGCCAGCGGTGCCATCTGTGCGCGCCGTGTCACAGCATAGCCGCCTGCTCCAGAGAGGATGGCTAATTCAACTGTTGTTGGCCTGCGGTGGACGCATAACTAACCACACGCGACATGTTGAGAGTTTTGTGTGAGTGAATCATCGCGGACGTGAATATCACACCAGCTCGTACCGTCAGAGATGACTGTCATCGGCCACTCGTCCCGGGAACAGCACCATTGACCATCGCGACTTGGGTAAATGACTACATTCGCGGGAACACTCATATGCAGCAATTTATTGCTCGATGCTCTTGGAAAAATTACGTGTGAGCTCATTCAGTGATTGATAAAACCTTGCTTTTCTAATTAAATCATACACTTGGTGATGTTATAGAGGCGTCAGATGCAGGCTGTAGACCTAGCCTATGTGTATAATGTCTGTGGACTGCTGTTGTGCATGATTCATTTGACATAGTCGGTCCATTCATATTCTCAGCTGGCTCCAACAACACAGGCCACTTTCCTCCAAGCTGTGATGTTTGACTTTCATTAAAGCCCTCACGCTAATTTTGAACCTGAGCTGCTAATTCACAGAGCCTGAGTTGTTTTCTGTCTCCTCCTCAGCTCTAGTTTACACGCCTCTGCACAACACCATTCATTATAGCCCCTGGATGAATGCAAATTCAGCATGATTTGATGCTTCTGTTTCTTTGCCTCAGAGCAAGGTGCTGCACTGACTGTTTAGTTTGGTGATAAAGTGCAGACTGATGATCCAGTCATCCAGATGACTTCATGGTGACAGGTTTAGACTGAAGTCAATGCAGTTTGAAAGGTTGCCATTTCTTGTGTTTCATTAAATTCAAAGAAGGCTCCTGTTCTGAAAGAGTCTAGGTTCTTTTAGTGATTAATGTTGTGGATAATGTGTATAAAGCACTGAATGGTGCAGCTTCTCCTCTGTTGAGTTCAGTTTGCTCAAAAGGTGTTTTTCTGTCCTATTATTCTGTAATGTTAATCTGAGTGAACATCATAGTCACATGAAAGCCATACATTCGCATAGCTTTGAATATGGTTGAAATGAGACCTCCCTACGGCACAAAAGATAAGGCGCCAGAGAAAATATGCCAAGTGCTTCTTTATATTTGTACCCTTTACACAATGCAGCGCTGACGCTGCTGTTGGATTACAGGCACTCTTCACCTTAGTCTATGGGATTATCAGTTATAGTGTGAAAGTAAGGTCTACACTAATGATTAAGAATCCCATTAATGTTTTTGCTACTACTACTACTACCACCTATCCTGTTATCACTATGATTTTTGGAATGTCAATAGACTAAAGACTTTTTTAGTCTATTGACATACTCTAAGTATTTTAAAATCTTGCTTGTCATGGTAGTGGTAGTTCGGTTTATTTTCCCTGCTATCAGGTGTCTGCAGATCTCAGAGTGTTAGGGGGCAGAGTGCCAGAGATGGGAAGTACTGGTGACGGTGGGCTGGTCGTCCGCACAGAGGCTTTGAATTCCTCCAGAGCTTATCGCTTCATCCTCTTGGTGACCTCTCACGGACAGACCGGCCTTGGATCGGCTCCAAAGTTCACTCCTGAAAAGCACGACACCTGTTTATTTGACCCTTCACAACGGAAGCCTACAGTTCAGATTTGATTAGAGGAAGCTTTTTACAATACATTATACTACAAATCTTATACACGAAATATGCTTTACTTCTACTCGAGTGAGTTTACTTTCAACACTCTGAAGTAACAGTATTTCATTATTTGAATGCTTACACTTATCCCCAGTGAGCTTCCAGTAGCTTCTTCTTGGTAAAACAGGGCCAAGAAAGCCATTTAAAAATAGCTTGAAGATATTTTATAATTTCTTGCACGTTGCATAGTTGAATAAGTTGCATTCTTGGAAGATAAGAGTATTTGGGATCATTATGACATGGCTGCATAGAACCAAAGAAGGGACTAAATCTCCAGATTTGCAGCTTATGGGCAGATGATTAACAAGGCCAGACATTTTCCACCAAGAAGGATCTAGTTAATCATGACATTTACTGTTGCTCTAAGAGCAAACTCAAAAACCTGGTCTTTTTTTTAACATTCCTCTACAGTTTAGTGACTCGTAAGCTGTGTTAAAAAATGTGTTTTTGACTGGTTGAATATTTTTGAAGTGGGATCTGGCTCAAGATCCAGACAGCCACACAAACACTCGCTGAGGGATTGGATTATTGCTGAGCTAATTTAAGACATCTTGGGGTTACACGTCCTATTATATTTGTCCATCTGCTAACACTGAACAGTAAAACATGTATCTGTGCCTGTCAAAGAGGTGTGTCTGGGTGACACCAGTCTGTCAAAGGGGTGACACCAGAATCGTTCTCTGCCGAGATACAGCGCTTGTTCTCTTGATTTTAGTGTGACCTACATTTAAGTTGCATTTTTTAAATAAAGTATTTTAAAACATCTAGCATGCCATGGTATAGTTGAATCCAATAGACAATAGATATCGATAGCCTCGCTTAAAGTGAATGGTAACTGTTGTTAACCTTGTCCTGGTGACCTAGAGACCTATCTTGCGGTAATTGCTCACCTTGAGAGGTAAACCCCGGTGTCCTGTCACAATGTGATCTGTTCTTCACAAAAAGCCCTTTGTCTGAGTTCAACTGCCTCGCTGTGTTTCCTTGTACCTGCTGTACCACAGACTGGCACTGCACCACTGTTTCAACACTTCAGTCTGTAGATTCCACTTTTATAGTTACTGAGCAAGCACAGCAAACATCCATTTTAGCTAAACTGTCCGAAATTTGTGGATATTTTGAGAATATACTGAAGAATGCACTCCCAACAAAACTATCTCCATTTATTCCGACTCAATATTTCTCTAAATTTTCATCGTTTGAGACTGCAATTGCCATTCTGTCAGTGCACCCCAGGGGCAATTGCGACATCACTAACCACCAGTTAGTGAATGAATGATTAGCCTTGTGCAGTGTGATTTGTATTTGTGAAAAAACATACAAATCAGATTCTCTGAGCTAATGGGAGCATGGCTTCCATATTTAGCTGTTGTGCAACATCTTTCGAGAGGTCAGGTCAGGTGTGTAAGCTGGTGGTCAGTGTCAGCAGTCACATCTGAGTGCTTGGTTTTAATTAGTCGCACTTGCTTGAGAAATGTACTATGTTGCAGTGAATGAAAGTGCCTTGTTGAAACTGTAATATCATTGGTTACTATTCAGTGTTCAATATGCAGTATATTCTAACATTGCCAAAACACTATGCTTTTGTTTATGTCCTGTGGGAGATTTGTCATTATGGGCTAAATGTAGCTCATTCTCATACATGCGATAATTACATCTACTGGGATTCCCCACTGACAGATGTGTCAAATTGCCCGTGCCTAATGTGTATATTCTCAAAGTGAACCCTGTTATTTCTCACATCTTGTTCTATTAATTTACAGCATGGCCAACATCAAACAGGAGCACTGTTTTCAGCCCCAAGTCTATCCGCTCCTTTTGCACCGATCTGGCATTTAGTTAGGGATATGCACTTGAGCTCCTCGGCGCTGCTAATATGCTCCATCTGTCCTGGATGGCTGTGATGGTGTGAGCTTTCAGGGAAGCGCGCTTGGCTGGTCTGTGGACTCTCTCCCAGGTTGAGATGAGAGCGGGGTGACTCAGCAAATCCCAGCAAGTTGAGCACCATCTATGTCAAAAGTGCTGTTATATTGGTTTTTATATTCGATTGTTTTTTTCTTTTTTCATTTAGCCTCTGCAGGTGACAAGTTTATTTTTTGTTGGAAAGTCGCTGTAAAGTAAAGCGTTGGCCTCTCGGCTTTATTGAACAGGAGCTACTTGGGGGACATTCTGCACATTTCCATCCTCCTGACGCTGAAGCCGGCACAGCATGTGTGCTATGACTAACCCCTTAGGTACCTGAGGGGTTACCCAAGTAGTAAGTCTGTCTTCTTACTACTTACTTTTTACCTCTGTGTTCTTTATGACAGCCCCAAGCTTCAATAAAACGGTAGTCAAGAATGATAATAGGCTTAAATAGTCAGGTTCACTATGTGATTTCGCCAGATTTTTGTGGAGAGTATCAAAACTATACTTTTTGAAAACTTTATGAAATGAGCAAACAGAAAAACAATGTTTCCATTTGCTCTTATATCTAAAATAAATAAATAAAAGTGCGATAACAGTCATAACATTTACAGGTGCTCGTCATATAATTGGAATATCATGAAAAAGTGCATTCACTTCTGTTATTCAACTTAAACTGTGAAACTAATTATAGACTCATTACATGCAAAGTGATATATGTATAGCCTTTATTCGTTATAATTTGGATTATTATGGCTCAGCTTGTAAAAACCCCAAATTAAATTTTTTATAAAATTAGAATATTTTTTAAAATAGACTGTATGCCATAATCATCGAAATTATAACAAATAAAGGCTTGACATATGTCACTTTGCATATTATATATTAGTTTTCACATTTGAAGTTGAATTACAGAAATAAATGAACTTTTTCATGATATTCTAATTATATGACGAGCACCTGTATATGGGCAGTAAAAAAGAAAATTCCACTTCGTCGCTCGAATCAAAAAAATCAATGAAACCCTTGTCATGTCTTTAATGGAGTTGCCATAGCAATGAGCAGAACTCTCCATTTACTCTAATGGGAAAAATTGTAAAATAATTTTTACCAAATGACGAGGGCAAATGGAAACATTGTTTTTCTCATTGCTTATACCATAAGGTTTCCAAAAATATATAGTTTTATTACACAACAGTGGAAATCTCAACATAGTGAATCGGACTTAGGTGGATGATTTGAATAGATTTTATTTACTAGATAGTATTTTTTCAAAATACTATCTAGAGCTGAAAAAATACTATCTAGAGCTGATTATTACGGCAACGTATTGCATTCATTTGAAGAAAAAAAAAAGTTTCTGTTTTCATTAGAATACAAAAAAGTTTGTTTTCACAACAATAGTTAATGTTTCTATGAGAAAAGTTCAGTTTTTATGAGCAAAATAAATCCTGTTTTTTTTTTTAGAAAAGTTTCTGTTTTTATTACTAAACCAAGGAGGTGACATGAGTGAGGAAGGGTCATTATGTCGGGTGTGCGCCTGTGTGGTGAAGTTAGATGGACATTCAGATAGCCTGTTCAACATTACGTTGACTGAATCCGACACTACTCACGGCTTTAATTGGTCAAAAACTAGTCTAACCTTCGAACAAGCACAGCACAGGCCAGGGTAATGGTCTAGTGTGAGCCGGTAGAGAGAGATGCTTGAGACGGCTTGCGCTTAGTACTTGCTGGCGGTGTACCGTAATGGCTTTCCGGTCTATTAAGGGACCGCCAACAAGTGCCTATACTAAACTCGATGGAAAACAATGTGTCATTTTTCTTCAATAGCTTCATGGGCATTTTACCCAGTGGCCCCATATTGGTACTCCTTCTCGGCATTGGGTCTAGGGACTTGTCATTCTGCTTACAAGATTTTACAGTGTTTTATAAACAATTTTACATATACCATTTTTTTTCCTGAGTACCTTTTTAGGGCATTTAACCCACTGCACTTTAGAATATTGGGACGCCTTATGGGCTACTTGGAAAAGAGCTAGTACTAATTGTAAAGTGATTTGAGGTCACTGGGTAAAATACCCATAAAGCAAAAAAAAAAAATGACACATTGTTTTTCCATCGAGTTTATTATAGTCATTTTGTTGACGGTCCCTTAATAGAGTGGAAAGTGCCAGCACCACTAGCATGGACTAAGCACAAGCCGTCTGTCAAGCATCTCTCCCCGCCGAGTCACGGTAGAGCATTACTCTGTGCTGTGCTTGTTCAAAGGGTAGTTTTTGATCAACTAAAGCCGTGAGCAGTGTTTCTCGGGTTCAGTCAACATAATGTTGGATATCTGAATAGGCTATCTGAATGTCCATCTAACTTCACCACACAGACGCACACCGACATAATGACCCTCATGTCACCTCCTGGATTTAGTAATCTTGGTCATAAAAACAGAAACTTTACTCGTAAAAACAGGATTTATTTTGCTCGTAAAAACAGAACTTGTCTCGTAAAAACACAAACTATTCTTGCGATAACAGAAACTAAATTCTTTCAAATGAATGCAATACGTTGCCGTAGATTACACCAAGGCAGAGTGAAAGAAGCAATAACTTTTTTTTTTTTAACAATAAGCTGAACTGATTTGCTGAGATATTTAAAATTGCATGCGAGGAAGGCATGGGTGTGTAATTGTTATAAAATAGGGTCAGTGAAATCGGCTCCATGTTTCACTAACTAATCCAAAACAAGAGAAGCATTTAAATTGTTGACAGTGCCTTAGGATGGTGATGTGAGCCCTCTTTTATTTAGGTTGGGAAGGTTATTTTGCTGTATCACTGAAAGTAAATGCTTCCAATACCTGGTCTTGGCTCTTCCGAGAAACAGGAAATCTTACCTCCATATATATATATATATATATAATATGGGGAAACAATTACAAATCCAATACTCATTCTATTTTTCTACTCCAAAAAAAGGCAATAAGAATCATCACTAAAGCAGATTTCTATGCACCAACAATCCCCATTTTTGTAGAGCTAAATCTATTGAAAATCCATGATCTTGTTGATCTAAATATAGTAATAGTGTACAAAGCACATAATAATCTTCTCCCTCCAAACATCCAGCAGCTTTTTGAACACAGGGAAAGTCCGTATAACCTCCGAGGAACTGCCATATTCAAAAAAGCAAAAGCTAAAAAGAATAAAAAAAGTCGATGTATTTCTGTAAGAGGTGTTAATCTGTGGAACGATTTGGAAGACCATTTAAAACAGTCTAAAACAGTCAAAGCCTTCAAAAAGTTGTCTTCTATCATTCAAAAATATATGAGTTAAGGATGAACAAAGTAAGAAACTAGTGAAAAGACTTTAATAGATCCATAATGAATGAATTTAAATGATGACATGATTTAGTCAAAATAAATTAATGTAAAACAAAATGTATATTTACATATATATTGGAGTGTTGAAATTTATGTTAAAATCAATTCTAAATACATGCTTATTTCTCTTCTGTTTGACACTTGATATTGTTTACTATTAATGTAGTGTTTGTTTTCTCGTGGAAGTCTGTAAATTGGGTTAGGCACAATAAGTTTTTACTTCAGCCTAAACCCTTTCGGTCGTGTTGAGCACGAAATATTGAGATGCTTGTTTTATGTTTAAAAGAATGAAAATGAAAATGACCGAATAAACTACTACTACTATTTGATTTCTATTTAATCACGCAAATCGGGTCACTGCCCAAAAGAGAGACCGACTGTCATTATTGTACGGAAACACTGATGCAATATTCCAGGCGAGCTTTATTGACGAGTTCTCACACACAGCCGAGAAGTCATTTGCGTTCAACATCCTCTTAAAGACTCTTGCGATACCGCTTCAGTTTTTTTTTTTTTCTTCTTGAAGAAACACGCTTGAGTCTGTGCTGTAGATCGAGAAGAAAAATGAAAAGGTTGCAACACTAAAAAGACCTTTGTTGCTCCATCCCTGTATCTCTGTGGACATAAACACAAGCTCACATCCGGAGCCTTTTCCAGCGTCTTTGTGCTTCTGAAAATGTTGTGCTGTGTTGCATCAGAGGAAATCACCCGGCTGCATACGCGGGTTATATTTTATTCATCTCAGAGCCGGAGCTGAGGTTTTGCTGCTCAAGTCTAAACAGGCTGCTGTCCCCCAACATGTCCCTGTTTCTGCCTTTTTCTTTTTTTATTTTTTTTATTTTGAGTCTTATGATTGGAGACTCGGGCAAGACTTCCCCCGCTTTGCCTGTGTGAGAGGGGCTGATGGCGCAGATTGGTAGCTCGCTTCCGTCAGTCTAACCCAGGGCAGCTTTGGTTATTTAATATCATTCATTCATTTGAGCAACATAAGACAAAACATAAGACTTTTTAGATGCATATAAAACATCGCTTGACAAACCTTCAGAGTATACTCTTCCTGCAAACACCACATGCATGCGTTTATGCTTGTACATTATTATCAATGTGTTCTGGTCATACAATCAACAGGGAAAAGGCAAACACAATTCGAAGTCATACAAATAGAAGTCGTATAAATAGCAAAGCACATATCTTACTTTTCGTTTATGATGTCCTGTAAGCATTTATCGTTTTATAGGGGTGTTGAAAAATATCGATCCGCCGATTATATCGCAATATTACATCGCGCGATTCTCGTATCGATACAAAATGCGCCCGTATCGATATTTAAACATCTATTTTGGGGGAAATATTCATTGCAGTGTCTCTCTTTGGTCCTGCACTTTTACTTCCGCCTGCTAGATGGCAGCGAACCACGCAGCCCCCTTGATTAACACTAGAATCTAGTGAGAAACACCGGAAGAGCTATGAAATGCTCCGGGGCTCTTTTAAAACTCTACATTTGGCCTCACTTTGGCATTTACAGCAAAGACAGAGACCTGGATTATTACGAGAGCCACCAGCTTTATACATATGTTGCTGAGTGTGTTGCAGCTGCGTTCGGAGAGGATTTATCTTCGTAGCATTTTATTACGAAATTAAACGAAGCCGAGGGGAAAGTAAACGCAGCATGCTCATGTCAAACCCGTGTCTCACCACTGCAGTACTACAACACAAGTTTAAAAAGAGTCTGCTGTATTTAGTTTCCCCTCGGCTTCGTTTGTGTGCTACTGCTAACAAAAAGATTTCAAAGAGATGAGCGCTATAGTCACGGTGATGCCCGTGTTGTCATTATGTCCCTGATCTACGAGTGACACCCGTTGTGGAGCAGATAAGATTTTAAATGCCCCCCCTGAGTTATTGTATATTTTAATGGATGAAACCCATAAAAGTTATTATTGATCGCTAAGGACTCCCAACTATAGAAATACTAGAAAACGTGCATCCCCAGTAATTGGTTTCATTACGAGGTTTACAAGAAATCTGTTTTCCGTTCAAAGTAACATAACCATACAACACACAGTCACAAGCACATTAGTGAAACGCATTTATATCATAAGATAGATCAAAATGTATTTGATACAAATCTAATGAAGGTGGACTTGTTTATTGAATAGTTGTTTCCAAAGTAGTAAAAAAATAATCACAATAATCGTCTAATTCTTCAATATCGGGATATATTGTATCGTATCGGGATACGTATCGTATCGCCCGAGACTAGGCGATACACACCCCTAATCGTTTATATCCGTACACAAATAAATACACCACACAATACTGAAGATCTATACAAATAGCAAAGCGCATATCTTTTTCTGTTTACAATCGTACAAAATATAGTAGTAGCTTACCATCCACCCATTATGAAGTGAATGAATAATACGGTGGAGCACTGTGAGAACCTTGTCACCTCAAGCTTGTAAGTTGCAATATACTGTAAGTGTAGGCCATCCTCTAACGATATGAGGGATCTCCTGTTTAAAGCCTACTGCGCATTTGCACCTATGACCTTCACACAGTAGCCTCCTGTTTCTTGTGCATGTTAAAGGTTATTCCCATCTAATTGAACGCACTTTGTCATTCTTCAGTATTTGAATATTTATCCTGGCCAGCCCATCCTTTCCTATCCTGACCTTTAATGGAGTCTGCAGACATTTAGTTAGGATTACGATTGGGTTCGGGCTCTGCGTGTAGCCTCTTGAAGCTGAATAAGGAATTTTAGGCCACCAGTGTGACACAGTATTGCAAGTTAAAGCAAATTGAAGATTACTGCTAAAACAATTGTACTTTTACCCCACTGTATTTTCTGACACATACTTGTAGGTTTATTGCGTATAAAGTATCATATACCATATATCACAATCAATAATGTAATATCGGCTCTCTAAAAATTAGGTAATGGATTCATTGACAGGAAGTCCTTCTGCTGTTTCTCAACCTTTTAAAGACTGATTTGCGTGACCGTGATCAGATTTACGGTTCACTTAACATTTGGCATGCTCAAACGCACCCAGCCCTGGCCCTGCTTACTGGCCCGTTTGCAGCAAGCCACACAAACCCCTAAATAGCTTGTATAGGCGTCATACGGGCCCTGGCTGTCATTGTTATATGCAAGTAAAGCTGTAGATCTGCTGATATATGGATTTGCCGTGTGTAGGTGGACAAAGCAGGATGGATTGCAGATCGCTCTGTAAAAGTGTGGCTGTGTAATATGCATGATTATATAAGGTTTTATTTCATCCCCCATACATTCACACGTATTCCTTATGCAGTCAAGCATTAAAATCGATCACAACAACTTATTTCCTGCCACCAATGTTTAATACAATGTACAATACCATGGGAGGGCTTTAAATGACCTATTAATATGAAACCAGGGATGCAAAGCACATTATCCTGTTACCCTTCACATTTACATTATTTTATCCTGTTATAACTGTGCTGCAAAGTAAAATCCGACTAAAACAAAAAATCTACACTTTTTGTCAGATAGGTTTTTGTAATTGGCTCCTAAATAGCTCCCCCGTGCACCAAGCTGAGACTGCAGTGTCTGTTAGAGCGACATGTGGCGCAGAGGGACCTATGGACCAATGCTGTCAATCTTTCAGCAAACTCAGCTATTTGATTTAGCTTCAACTTAAACCCTAGTCATTGACAACTACACTAGAGAATACTGTACAGTAGAGTTATATCTGCCGCAGCAAACACCAAACTGCAACATACACATATAATGGGACGGTTGTGTTAATGTTTCTCTTTTAGAATTGCTCAAATTTGTCAATGAGCCTTTAAAGGACTAGATGAAAGTTGTAATTTTTTTTTACCACTACTACTACTACTACTACTGCCACCTCCAGGGCTTACGCGTACCGGCAGTCTACAGTGGGGGGGAAAAAGTATTTAGTCAACAATTGTCCAAGTTCTCCTACTTAAAAATATGAGAGAGGCCTATAATGTTCATCATAGGTATACCTCAACTATGAGAGACAAAATGAAGGGAAAAAATCCAGAAAATCACATTGGCTGATTTTTTTTTAATGAATTCATTTGCAACTTATGGTGGAAAATAAGTATTTGGTCACTTACATACAAGCCAGATTTCTGGCTCACACAGACCTGTAACTTCTTCTTTAAGAGGCTCTTCTGTCCTCTACTCGTTACCTGTATTAATGGCCCCTGTTTGAACTTGTTATCAGTATAAAAGACACCTGTCCACAACCTCAAACAGTCACACTCCAAACTCCACTATGGTCAAGACCAAAGAGCTGTTGAAGGACACCAGAAACTAAATTGTAGACCTGCACCAGGCTGGGAGGACTGAATCTGCAATTGGTAAGCAGCTTGGTGTGAAGAAATCAACTGTGGAAGCAATTATTGGAAAATGGAAGACATACAAGACCACTGATAATCTCCCTCAATCTGGGGCTCCATCTCACCCCGTGGGGTCAAAATTATCACAAGAACGGTGAGCAAAAATCCCAGAACTACACGGGGGGACCTAGTGAATGACCTGCAGAGAGCTGGGACCAAAGTAACAAAGGCTACCGTCAGTAACACACCACGCCGCCAGGGACTCAATTCCTGCAGTGCCAGACGTGTCCCCCTGCTTAAGCCAGTACATGTCCCGGCCCGTCTGAAGTTTGCTAGAGAGCATCTGGATGATCCAGAAGAGGACTGGGAGAATGTCATATGGTCAGATGAAACTTTTTGGTAAAAACTCAACTCGTCGTGTTTGGAGGAGACCTAATGCTCTAAAAGAACACCATACCTACTGTGAAGCATGGGGGTGGAAACATCACGCTTTGGGGCTGTTTTTCTGCAAAGGGACCAGGACGACTGATCCGTGTAAAGGAAAGAATGAATGGGGCCATGTATCATGAGATTTTGAGTGAAAACCTCCTCCCATCAGCAAGGGCATTGAACATGAAACGTGGCTGGGTCTTTCAGCATGACAATGATCCCAAACACACCGCCCGGGCAACGAAGGAGTGACTTCGTAAGAAGCATTTCAAGGTCCCGGAGTGGCCTAGCCAGTTTCCAGATCTCAACCCCATAGAAAAGGGAGGGAGGGAGGGAGTTGAAAGTCCGCGTTGCCCAGCGCCTGCCCCAAAACATCACTGCTCTAGAGGAGATCTGCATGGAGGAATGGGCCAAAACACCAGCAACAGTGTGTGAAAACCTTGTGAAGACTTACAGAAAACGTTTGACCTCTGTCATTGCCAACAAAGGGTATACAAGTATTGAGATGAACTTTTGTTATTGACCAAATACTTATTTTCTACCATAATTTGCAAATACATTCATTAAAAATCAGATAATGTGATTTTTTAGGGGCGACGGTGGCACAGATGGTAGAGCGGGTCGTCTCATGATTGGAAGGTCTGGGGTTTGAATCCCGCCTCCTGAAGGTGCACATTGTCGTTGTGTCCTTGGGCAAGACACTTCACCCTCCTTGCCTCTAGTGTCTGCGTACACTGGTGTGTGAATGAGAGTGTGAATGGGTGAAGCCCCTATGAGAGACCAACAGGCCCGTTTGAAGCCGTGGTGCTGTCCTTCTGTGGGCCCACCACCTGCAGGAGGAGCCATAGGGGACTGGTGCTATGTGATTTGGGCAGCTCCAACAGCTGCCCCCACGACCCGGCAGTGGACAAGTGGAAGAAAATGGATGGATGGATAATGTGATTTTTCTGAAAATTATAGGCCTCTCTCATCTTAAGTGGGAGAAGTATTTGGTCAGCCAACACAATTGTTGGCTGACTAAATACTTCTCCCCCCCCCCCCCCACTGCATATGTTAAGCACGCGCATGACAATGGAGATTTGAGTGACAGTGCAGGCTTTTAGTGTCAGTGGTGGTGAATAGGTCTGGACTCATTTTCATCAGAGATCTGATTCAGCCCTATGTCCCCTCTCGTTCTCTGAGGTCTGCAGATCAAAATCTCTTGATGGTTCCTCGCACTCGCTATCGAACCAGAGGAGACTGATCCTTCCAGGCTGTCGCACCTAGACTCTGGAACGATCTCCCGCTCTCTCTGCGATCACTTGACTCTGTTGATACATTTAAATCCCAACTCAAAACGTTCTTGTTCAGTCGAGCGTTTTGAAAGTACGGTTTTATGGGCTGATATGACTGTCTCCACTGTTGTTTGATTTGTGTAATTTTTTCCTGTGTTTTTAATCATTGCTTGTTTTTGATGTGAAGCACTTTGTGACCTTCTGTCTGAGAAAGGTGCTATATAAATAAACTTTGCTTGCTTGCATTTTACACAATTGGAAAATAATTAAAAAAAAATATTATTTACAGAATAAAATAAGACAAACTTTAAAAAAAAATGTAAATTCCGTCTTGTACCTTTTTTTTTAATTCTTAAATTTCTTCACATACCTTTCCATGACAATGAAGTCAGATTTGTTGAGTTTTTGCTTCTCAGTTTCTGCGGAAAGTGGATATGCCATAAGAGACTTTTGTCTTTCAAATGAGCTCCCTCTGAAGAATAAATCAGGATAATAGATGATGCATTTTTTTAAATCAGAGGTGCATATCTGCATTGGCCTGAGAGAAACAGTGGTTGGCCACTTTCAATAGTGCAACTTTAAAGATGAAAGGTTTTCTGCATGCAGAAATTAATTGCTCGAAACACAACTTAAGTAAATTTTTGATGAGGGAACAACATTGTAACATGGCAAAAAGCTTATGTACTGTAGAATATGTTGAAACACAGGTTTTAGAACAAGCTTTGTATTCAGTAAACCTCTTTTCCATGTCTTTCTAGGAAATATCAAGTGACTCGATTAATGTCTCACTAGTCGTCTGGGTTGTTCTGCTCCAACAGTTTGTTCTAATTCAGTGCTGATTACCTGCAGTTACACACAGGCATTTCCTCCTTCCTCTGCTTCCCTCAGTTCACACTGTTTTATGCCTAAACCATTTGCATTACCCTTAACATTGGAAGCATAGAATAAGACAAGACTGATCACTAGAATGGGGAGGGGTGGATAGCGGCTCTTTCTGGGCACTGGCAGCTCCTATGACGAGATCTCAGATGCATGTCTATCGTTTAGAAGAATATTACAGGGGATAAAGCTGAAAGGATTTTCTTTTTTTCTTGGATATCCATCTTGTGGTTTGAGAATATTTAACATCAATGTTTAGAAGCAGGAACATAAGAAAATATATCCTTTAACACTAACCTGTCAAATGAGATCTGTCGGTAAAGACCTGTCCTCACTTATCTAAATGATCTCATGCTTTGTGCCTATTATTTGTTAATTCCCTCTCATTTGGTACCTGTCACTCGCTCGGGCCGTGTTCCCAGGAAATATTCATAATCATAAGTCACTCCGTTACACTATTGTGGCCTAACGCTATGTGCCCCAGAGAAGAAGAAGATTACATTATTTATAGCCCCTTTTAATTTATCTCTTCCTCTTCAGAATAAAAGGTCAGCATTGAGCTTGATGGGCTGTGACGTATTATCTGGATTACAATGGGCTTTTCCCCTCCTGAACTCTGTTTTTAAGCTCCATGTGTAGTGCCTCAAACTCGTCCTCTGATTGGTCGGTTTAGCTCTTCATAATTACCAGATCCATAGAAGCAGCAGAAGCACGTAAGAGCGGTGATTGTTTCATGACACTATTGCCATGATGATAATAATAATAATAATAATAATAATAATAATAATAATAATCTGCACAGACCCTCAACCCATGTCGGTTAGGCTCCTCTCTCTGGATGGGTAAATGGGTTTCCACATTTAGTGCGGCAGAAGGACGGAGAACCTGCTCATGAATATTACACCGGGGTTAAGCGTGTGTGTGATACAAGGATTTCTAAACTGAAATAGCACGGCTTCTGAGCAGAGGCGTATTACCTCATGGAGCAATTTTATATAAACCTTTTTTTTTTTTGAGTGATATGTTTTTGAAATATTCTTAGTAAAACGTTTTGCCACCCATGTCTGCGTACACTGGTGTATAATGAGAGTGGGAATACGTGAGGATTCCTTGATGATAAGTAGTTTGCATGCCTAATGTAGGTAAAAAAGCGCTTTATAACATTCATCCATTATTTTGGTCACTATGGTTTATTTCTACTCCAGTAAAAGACCTATTTTGACCTGTAACTCAAAAATTTCCTCCATACTTTATAGGAACAGACCATTGTGTTTGCATACTGAGACATGCTCTTACCTGGGCTTAGACGAGTTGATGCGTACCTGTCCGTTTTTTGTGCGTGCGCTCAGTCACGCAAAAAGACCAAAGATGTTGTGAGCATTTAGCCTCTCCTCCTCTCCTCTCTATGGGGTGAAATGGGGGTAAGGTTGGAAGCGACCAAGCTCTTCCACGTTTTCCCTATTTAAATACGGTGACGTGAGTAATTACACGATCCAAGTATAGTTACACAAAATGACACATGTCGATTTCTAAGCGGATAAAAAGAGGTACTATATTGTAAGGCGTAATAACGCCATAGGAGCACTTCGACGTCTGCGCAGTGATATCTTCACTCCTAAAGTGAACATATTACTTTAGTAATATATAATATGCTTTGTTTGTGGCTCGGGGTTTTGTCTTAGGGGTGAACTAATTTTTGTCTCAGTTCGTTCACTGGTCTGTGGTATACTGGTATTCTGTGACCCCAGCTACATAGGGCAAGGAGACTCCCTTTCTTCTGGGCTCTGTAGTCTGTCTGTCCTGTTCTTTAGGTCTTCTTTCCCTCTGTTTTTTAGTGAAGGACCATTTGGGATAGATTTAAGAGATATTTTTTATTTCATGATGTTAAAAAAACACATTTGTGCCATTAAATTGTGCTGACAAACAAAAAGAAAACTCTACTTTGTTTGTGAATATGGCCTGTTTCTCTGTGTGTACACCAGAAACAGATTATGGTGATGTAACCTCAAGGCAGTGCACTAGGTCCTGCCTGGGGCCTTTTCTCAAGTGTCCCGCTGAGGGTTGAAGCTGTGATAATTCCCATAATGCAACACTGCCATCTGACCTGATTTAAACGCTGTCAAACTTGTCAGGGCTGTTATTTACTGTGTGGGTCTCAATTTTTACGAGTCTGCGTTTTTTTTTTTTTTGTTTTTTTTTCTGGAGCACCTACTCGCTGAGCTTTGGAATAAAAACAATATTTTCTCCCTTTATCCCAAACATCCAGGGACGGCTGTTTTTCACAGACAAAGGCACGGCTCCAGTGACTAATGCAGAGGCAGCTGGAGCGGACGGTGTTTTAATTCACATGACTGACCGTCGTAAGAGGAAGGCCCGACTGCAGTACATACGTTGGGGTAGTTTTGTGCTGCCGAGAGGAGAATGAGGAAAACTGCTCTGGCACTAAGACTCTGTTGTTATTGGAAGCAGCTCTGTCCATTCACCGGAGCACAAAGACCACACACTTGTACGGCGGCTCATGTCTGTCGAGTAAGAGGAGTTTGGCATCCGATCACTTTATTTGAGCTGTGCCTTTTGTACAAGCAAACTGCAGTGAACAAAAACAGTCCCCATGCTTACTTCTGACACATCACACAGCACATTTATTTAGACAATTTCTTCTCTGCTGCAAGCTTTTCATTTTTCGATTTCCTTTTGTGTTATGGGAAAATAATGTCTTGACTACTTCCAAATGCTTCAGTGAATTAAAACAAGCCCAAATATTCACTGTGCACATTTTTAAACCGCTCCAGGAGCATTCATATCTGACAGAAGATTGAAATAATAAATGCTGGCTAAACTATCACAAGAATCATGCTTTTCATGTTAGTTCTAAAGGCTAGTGTTGGCAGGTTTTATACATGAACTGAGGATATTTTGTTGTTTACAGAGGATTTTTGTTTTAACATAATGGCCATTAATGACTGCTTTACTAATTATGACCATTCAATTTGAGATTTTTAGTCAATTGCGATTAAAATTGCAGCTATATAATCCAATTAAAATCTAAAAACATTGCACTTTTGTGGACTAGGACTAACTTATGTTGCCATTTGTCGAACCCCTACTACTATAAAACATGATTTGATTTAGAAAGGCAGGGGTGTCCAAACGTTTTGCATCGTGGGTCGCAAAGCAAAATGTATACGCCTCTGAAGATGTGCACCGATTCAACGATGTAGTATACACTGTATTATAGCATAACAGATAAGGTGGATAATTCACCCACTGCTCAGCGAGCTTTGAAGTCATCCCCTGCTGTTAATGTTGTATTTATTCTTTTACACACCTTTTCTATGGCTCCTTTGGCCGATAGTAACTGCTGAGAAAACCCACAAACAATGTCATGTGAAACAGTGGGAGGACATCAGGCCTGATTTACTTGAGCAGCATGGGATTTGCATTGGGGATTTTGAGGTTTGGCAGATACAGTGCAAGCGCCTCACCCAAAAACAACTCATTTTAGCTACAAAAGTTTGAGGGAATAAAAATAGACAACACATGCTCAAAGAGCTACTCAGGATTGGGCTTGTAGTGCGCTGTTGGCGATGAGGGCTTGACCTGGGGGAACTGACATCTCCATCTCCAACTAGCCTGTAACTAGTCTCCAGGCCGGTGAGCTTGGCCCTTAAGGCTGCACAATCAAATCGGTATCTGAAATATGAGTTTAGCCATTCATATTCCAGTCTTTTTTTCAAATGTTAAAGTGGTACTAAGTAACGTATTTACCTTTTTAATAAATCCTTTTCGTAGTACCTCTGGGGGTAATACAAGTATTAATGGGATGATTGGCGGGTCTGGCGTCTCTGGCCAGAAAACCACGCTTGCAACTTGCCTGCCTCCGGGTCGGAGCCACCAATACACCCTAATCACGAAGAAGAAGCTAACGGGCAAAGCTAACTGTGGGCTAGCGACACTTTGGCAGTATTTACAGCCAAGTTTGACCGGAAAAAAATATCTCCCTTGTGTAATTTAGTTGTGGCACAATGTACAATATCCCTCTCTCCCTTTGTCTTTTCAACATGCAGTGACGCTTATGGCCTGTAGGGGCATGCGTTACTGAGTTCTGCTTTAATTCTCCTACATGTATGAATTACAAGTGAACTCAATCTTGATATTACAAAACACATTTGCAAACGTGTCCGAATAATTATTTTACTAAAATTCTTCCTCCCCACTAGTTGGATTTTCATTCCATCCCACTATAAAGATCCCTGCCGTGAGCGGAGTTGTCCACCAGTCCTTAAAGATTGGTCAAATGCAGAGAAAGTAAAGTATTCCTTCCCTTTGCAAATGTTGTCAACACATTTTTCTGTGTGTGTTTGCTGGACAATTATTTATGGAAACTCGCTAATTTCAAAGGTGTCCATGGTGTCCTTGTGGAGCGCTTGCGGGCAGAGGGTGCATTTAGAGTCCAGATGAAGAGTGTCTTTGTGTGTAGATGTGGTGGCATGATCGTTCAGGGATCTTCCCAGACTCGGGGAGGGCCACGGGGGGCTCAGGTGACTCTTAAATTTACCCCGCCCGATCTGTCTCAGGGCAAACAGGGCGAGTGTCCCATCAAACCCTCTAAGTTTCACCCGACCCCCAAGAGTGTAGCGTTACAGCTTTTGATTGGAGCTCACGTCCGAACAGAGCGGCCATTGAGTGAGGGATTCTGTCTGTCCTGAAATTCTCACAGTTGTCTTCACATGATAATTACTTAAGAGAAAGATTAGGAGCTATTGATATTAATTGTTATTAGTACAAAGGCCTCATCTTGTTCCTCTATATACACATCTATATGTAATGATCAAATTGTGTAAAAGAACATTAAAATAAAAATCTGACTAAAACATGATTGAAATGGCCATTTTCCAAAGTAGTTAAATCGCTTTATTAAATCTTACATTGTACCCTAAAATGTTGTTTAACCAAACCCTCTCTCCCTCTGTGCTCCCTGCTGGTGTGCATCTCTGTTCCCACCTGGAGCACAGCTTACTTAGGTGCACGCTCGCTGACTATTTTCGCTCTTCTCCACAGATGGTGACTACGCCCCTCTCTGTTCCGGTCGGTGCCGGTGAATAGGTCCCGCACAAAGCCCTCTGTGCACTTCGGGAAGGAAGACGCTCTTGAGAGGCTGAGCGGTGAAAGTTTCACCCTGCTGTGTCCCGAAGACAGAAGTGAAAGCAATAGCGATCTTGTTTCACCCAAAGGTGCTCCACTTACATGCTGTGCACCCATACAGGCTCAGGGCTACACTGGGGGCACTCTCTAGGATGGACCAGAGCGCAGGAGGTTCAGTCATGTAATGGGCCCACCTCATGAGAACGGGACAGAGCCATGCTTGGATACGGTGTCGTGTCCCCCTTCTTTTCTTGATTTGAGTCCCCCCCCCATTGGGACAGTGTGATTCTCGGGAGCCACGATGGTCAAACCTCTTCTCAAAATACAGCGTTACCTGTGTCGAAAACCGGTGCGCTTCTTCTCGCTCATCCTGCTGTATCTAACAGCGGGCAGCCTGGTCTTCCTCCACTCGGGCATCATATGGGACGGTCCCGGCGGTGCTAGGAGTGATGGAAGGGGGGACTCTGTAGTCGCTGCGGAAATGGCGGGCAGGACCCCCCTGTCGCACGTCCGCGGGTTGGGGCTCATGAGCAGGGTGTTTAAAGAGAGCCGAAAGCCCGGGGGTCGCCGGTTCGGTCCTCCCTGGAAGAAGACTGCACAAGCGGAGGCGGACGGGAGGCACCACACCCGCAGCTGGAACCGGGCACTCGCGGGACGCAACGCTAAAGACGTGGAAGACGAGAGAGGTCAGTTCTACACCCGAGCACTTATGTTGCATGGTAAACTAAAACATGCACAATAGGCGAGTCCACCAGCTTGGTAGTCCAGGCCTCTTAACTCGGCTAAAGATCTGAAAATGGCTCCCTAGGCTTCTTTCAATTCATAAGTTATTGAAAACTTGGTGCGTAGAACTAAAACTATTTGCTTGTGGGTTTGAGTCGGCCAATTTAACAATTTTCTTTCAATCCCCTCATGCCACAATGTACTATGCAATTGAGCCCACTGAGGATAGAGACAGATGTGAAACAAACTACGCCAGTCCACTTCATTACATGCATAAATCATAATAGGCATATCCAAAATATGAAAAGTACATAGGCAACGACTGTAACTTGTTGACATATATTGCCTTTTGATTAATAGCTCATTTTGATTAAGGACAGAGGCAATAACATGCAACAGCTTGGGAATTATGCTCTATTAATTAAAAACAGATGGATTTGCAACTGTGTACAATTCAGATGAGCTCTTGCAGTGAGAATTGCAAACACGCCACTGAACTGGGGGAAGTCGACCGTATCAACAGTATATTCATTATAATTTGATGAACCCCAATATGCTTCACTGTTTTGTGGCCTGAATTCATGTTAATAGTTAAAGTGCATTCATTATGAGGCCTTCTCTGGTTGGGGACATGGAGGACAATAGCTGTCAAATTAAACCAGATTTCTTTTCTTCTTTGACTAGTGGATTGAAATGTATTTTGCCGTTCTTCTTATTTTAAAGCCTCTTTATAGTTTATGCTCATAAATTAATTCCTGTGACATTAACAAAATCAGGGATGAGTTTGGACCACAACTAAACAAAAAATGTACACGCTCCCTTTCTCCATGATTGTACCTGTATATCAAGAGGGTCCTATAATTGCATGTAATAATGACATGCACGCAAAATTGGTGACATTCAAACTCGGCTGAGTGTAAATGAGAGTTGATGAGTGCGATTAAGTCCTCCTCGCGCTGTGTTTGCTTTGACATCAGTGCCACATGTTCACCCACATCACTGCTCAGGCAATAACAGGATTTAGACGTCATAAAGCCAAAGTGTAATCCCTTCACAAATGTTTACATGTGACAGACAACATTTTGAAAACATTGACAGGGAGATCAGATGCTGGAGCGAATGTACTGACTTATAGCTGAAACCCGAGTCAAGCAGCCGTATCGTTTACTCGTGTGGGCTCCTCTGTCCCTGCCCTGCACTGATCAAGTATCAGTTATTAAGATTAAGGGTAACTTTTCTAGATTACTTTCTGGTCTGCTGGATTAGTAGACTACTATGAGAAAAGAATAGGTTTGTGCCGCACGATATCCTAGTAGGATGCAGGCTGCAACGCACATATGCCAGGCAAGACACTTGCAGTAAGTTAACTTTTACTTTATGGATCGTAGGGAAATTCGTTCTCTGCATTTGACCCGCTGGGGCGACCTGTAGGAGCAGTGAGCAGCCAGCGTGGGCCGGCGATCCAGATGTGAAGCCAGGCTGATGGTCAGAATCACCTGGCTGGAGGATTCACCTATTGTACATGTTTTTAGTGGTAGGGGAAACCGGGGCACCTTGAGGAAACCTATGCAGAAACAGGGAGAACGTGTGGACTCAAAAACGCCCCGCCCAGGTGGGAATCAAACCCGGGACCTTCTAGCTGTGAAGCACGAGCACTAACCGCTGCACCACCACAAATGAAGTGTGTGAGTGAGTGATTGGTGGTGGTCAGAGTCTCGCTCCCGTCATTCTACCCCAGGGCAGCTGTGGCTTTAGAAGTAGCTTACCACCCCCGAGGATGAAAAGAATGAAAGGTTTTGTGCTTCATGAAACTAGTTACACAGGCATGTAAAAAACTATACAAGTGTGAATATTTTTTATCTGATTTAGATTCCAGCAGCTCCATAATAAAATCGAAAGATTTATAGTGGTTCTGAACACACAGCATTACTTTTTTTTACTATTATTTCTTGGAGAGTCTATATTTCACAGTGATTCACAACCATTATTGGGCGATCGCTGACTGTCGCAAGTCTTTACATAATCAACTGTGGTCCCACCTCACAAACAAATGTCGCAGATTTGATAATAGCACTGGTAGTACTAATACTACAGTAAAAACAGGGGAAGCAATGGCAAACTGTCTTTATATCATTACTGGAGTACATGCGCATCACAGCTTTTGTGACCAACTGTCCATGAGAGTGGTCTTAATCCAAGCATGTATTAGCAGGACAAAATGGTCTTAATCCTAGATACCAAGTGAAATTATTAGAGTAATGAAATACAGTGGTTTCCAGCATTGGTTTTGAAACACAGAGCCATTAATCCCGTTCACGGTCGGGTCGTGTTTATAAAGCAGACTGAAGCTCGGCATTATCAGATGCAGCCAAGGTCTCACGGTATGCCTCCCACCGTTCTCTTTCCAAAAACACTATAACCTCCCCGGACTGCAGCGAAACATAATGACGGATTGATTTATAGCCAAAAAAGTACAAATCAAAGAACTAATTTTCCTCAATACGCCACGGACCAGCTTATGTTTGGGCTAAGAGATGCTATCCCCTTTTTGGTTTCTGTTTTTCTCCCAAGCCGCTGTCTTAAAGTAAATCTTATTCGATGGCACTAGTCCAGCAAAGATAAGAGTCAAATTGTGGGAACAAAGCAACACGAGACACATAAGAAAAGGGATTTACTGCACTGTTGGGCTGCACAATACTAGCAAACTCTTAAAAGCGCCATAAAACCCCCATTTATATAGTGTGAGAAACATGTATGTTAGAAAAAAAGACTAGATTTACCCCTTTTTCCATTCTCCTAAGTATTCTCTTGCCCTGTAGTTTACTCCTGGTTTAGAGTTACTAAAGTAATTGCAATCAAAGAGCGCAGTTCTTTTCTGCTAACACAAAACAATATATCACCTCTTAATGATGTCTAAAGCCCGTTAATCATATAGTTTAGACCTAAAAAATGTTTAGAAATACCTGCACTGTAAATTCCAATAAGTTGTAAACCTGATGCATAATTTTTTAAGCCCCAGGTTAAGCCATGATTACTAGTAATGCTAGTATGATTAAGAGGGATTTCCCAGTGTTCATTACTTATGATAGAAGTTCTGATTACTATACATGCAAGTACAGGCAACTGGGATTTCCTAGTACTGATTACTTTTGTTACTTAAATATGGCCTTAACCTGTACTATTATTCTTGGTAATGGTTACTGGAATATTCCTGTTCCCTGTTTTTGTTATTCCCATATATTAAGTTTTACAAATTTAGTCCGAGATATAAATATTGTAAAAAAGCAAAACAAAGTATAGTTATAAAGTCAATTTATTAAACATTGAACATTTACATTTTTAGGTGCAATTAATGATAGAACATCCAGGGCTTAAAGTATTTAAGCCAGGGGCCGTAACGCCGGCTTGAGGGCAGGCAAAATGTATTTATCAGGCTGCAAATTACAGACGGAGGCACTTAAATCTGACTTGAATAACACACCGGTCTCTTTTACCTACCTGTCACCACTATTGCCACCCGCTGGAGAACTCAACTGTTATATATTTTGTCCCGATTTTCTGCGCATTTGTGAAAGAAAAAAAATCGCCTTTCCCCAACTTCTTACGGTCCCTGAATGCATCTCACGCGCATCCGCGCTCTTGCGTGGTTCCTTTGAAACCACAACAACGGCCACGCGGCTACAGGAGGCGAGGCAAGTTTATTTGTAGAGCACAATTCATACACAAGGCAATTCAAAGTGCTTCACAGTTGCATAAAATTACAAGAAAACAGATAAAAATCAATCAATAAAACATCAACATAAAAATGTATCAATTACATTAAAAGGCAAGAGTGCAGATAAAATACTTTCAGTTTTCATATGCTCGGGTAAAAATTAACTATTCTCTGAGTGACAGGAAGCCAGTGCAGAGACCTGAGCACTGGACTAATATGGTCGTATTTCCTGGTTCTTGTCAGGACTCGAGCAGCAGCGTTCTGGATGTACTGCAGCTCTAACAGCTCGTTTAGAAAGGCCAGTGAGCAGCCGTTACAGTAGTCTAACCTGCTGGAGACAAATGCATGGATAAGTCTCTCAAAGTCTGGTTTTGACACTATTCCTCTGATCTTAGTTTTTCAGATGATAAAAAGCTGATGATGTTGTTGCTTTAATGTGGCTGTTTAAGTTCAGGTCCATGATTACTCCTAGATTTCTAACCTGATTTTTTGGTTTTAAAGAGAGAGACTCAAGGTGACTGATAACACTTTGTCTTTGTGTCTGTGGGCCAAAACAATTATCTCAGTTTTGTTTGAGTTTAGTTGGAGAAAGTTGTTTTGCATCCACAAACTGATCTGTTCGATGCAGTGACAGAGAGTATCTACAGGCCCCTGTTCACCTGCCGTCAGTGACACGTAGATCTGAGTGTCATCTGCGTAGTTGTGGTACGACACATTGTTGTTGTTTATTAGCTGACCCAAAGGAAGCATGTACAAGTTGAATAAGAGGGGTCCCAAGATTGACCCCTGGGGGACTCCACAGGGGTCAATAAACATGACAAAATGTGCAAAAGTTCAAGGTGTATTAGTACTTTTCAGAAGCACTGTAGGACCTTTAAAGTACCGATAATAGTATCGTTTAAGTACCGGATCGATAAGGTTGAAAAAAACATTCACAAATGTTATTTCACATCCAATTTAAGGCCAATTTGTCTGAATGTAACGATAAGTGCAGCTTACCTTCGGCCTGGATGCTAAACAGATTTCTGTAAAACAAAAATTACAATTGGTAAGCAAACTACAGCCAAATACACATGACTTTAAAATGTTATGACAAGTAGGATACACTACATCATATAAAAATCAGGACTAATAGTTCAAGACTAAACAGTTCTGTACTAATACTAAAGTCCAAACCATACGTAAATATTTTTGAGGTGAGTCCTGTCTCACCTCAGTGTGTGTATCTCCAGTCTCATCAGGTCTTTCCACAGCTGCACTCCTCAGTCTGACACTGGACACACACAAACCATTTAAAAGATTATTTTACTAAAGGACATGTTGCTTACAAACTACTACTAATAATAAAGTGCAGTCTTACCTTGAGCCTTGATGCTGAGTCAGTCTCTAAATCTTTACTGCAGTCACTGTCTGGGATAAAAGAAAAACTTGAATTATTTCCAGTAGTCTTGGACATTGATTTAATGTTGGGAGTTAATTGGTGAGTGCAAACTGAAAAATGTAATATGCTAATTTATGATCGTGCTGCACTTGCACATTTGAAATAATGAGTATTACCTTAATAGGGCCACAAAGCTAATATGTAAAAGCTGCACTGTTGGCGTTGTGTCTTCACTATGTGCATCACGCTGGGATTAAAGAGACAAAAACATGCTGCTAAGCCATTATACACTGTGCACCTTTTTTCATAATAATTGGCCTCCCATTTTTCACTGCAAATCTCCCGGTCTGGAGGACTATATTTAAGTTTAATCTTGAGACAAAATTAGCTTGACCTTTGCAGGCTCCTATAGCTTCTTCCAAGTAAAAGCATTCTGTTGATAATCACACTGATTTTCACAGCAGGTGCCACAAATTGACTATGACTCACTTGGGGTCCTTAATGGTTCAGAGTATATACCACTGTGCGGTCACCAAATTAAATAACAAATGTGTTATACGGTAGAGCTAGAGTGTTGTTGTTGTACTTTTCAAATATAAAAAAAGATTGGAAATAGTAACAATGTATCAAACTTTTAAAGCAATCACAAACTTGCCTTATGTCGATAACTGAGAAATAAAACAGGAAAGGTCCTGTTTTCTGTTGTTTCTGCTCGATGATACACTGAGGGCTGGTGAACACTTCTCTTTTGAATTCAAAACAGTTCAGAGTAATCTGATTGGATTATTCTGTACATGTGACAAATGACCTGAACCAATCCCGGGAAACATAAGTTATAGCTTAGTTTAGTCAGTTACGGTTACGGGACAGTCAAGTTTCCGTTACAGAGGGGCAGTAGAGGACACTGTTAGTGAGAGTTACTAAACCCATGTACTGGATAAAGAGAAAAGAAAGTACAGCCAATGTTAAGCCTATATTATTCAATACTTGCAAATCCTAGTAAATGTGACAGAATCTTATAATGGATACTTTAGGAAGAGTGTGAGCTTAACAGAACTACAAATAATCATTACTGGCATCATGTAGAGTTAGTAAATACTAGCAAAGCCCTGTTTTTGGAACAGAAACATTTTGCTATAAAATGGAAAAGAAATGTATCACAATTTTCTCTTGAAAATGTGCTTCTTACATTCTATAGAGGGTAAATGCAGAAGATTTATGGTCCCCAAGTAATTATTACACTTAATTTCATGAAATTACCGCAATTAATAGAATTTACATTGTGTGATCTGTGCAGCTTTTTTCCTGCAAAAGGATTCATGTCCCAACACCGAGAACTTGCAGAATATCTCTCCCCCTTTCACCCTGTACTGCCCTAACCAATAAAGTGGGGGCGACGGTGGCGCAGATGGTAGAGCGGGTCGTCTCATGATCGGAAGGTCAGGGGTTCGAATCCCGCCTCCTGAAGGTGCATGCTGTCGTTGTGTCCTTGGGCAAGACACTTCACCCACCTTGCCTCCAGTGTCTGCGTACATTGGTGTATGAATGGGTGAGAGGTTCCTTGCTGTAAAGCGCTTTGAGTGCCTGTAGGTGGAAAAGCGCTATATAAGTTGAGACCATTTACCATTTACCAAAGTGTACTGTCCACACAAAAAAAAGGTATTAGTTTTGAATTAGCTGTTTATATTTGAGCCTCTATCCCAGTATTCTCTCTGACATATTGGACGGCACTCCGCCTGAATAACACATTTATTTTAAAATCATTCATCCCTGGTTTTACTCAACAGGCTCGTATTGCATTGAACATCTTTGGGCCGGTTCTTTGCCATTAGTTTACTGCATACAACATATACTGTTCACTCTTGATACTGAAAATCAGCATTTCCGTGCATCATGAAGCAGATGATTCTCCGGTGCAGCGGTAGTTAGGAAGCTTAGCGCAGCTCCGAATGTCCCCCTTTATACAATGACAATTAAAGTGATGCAGGGGAACTCGATGCTCTGCACATAAAGCTATTAACCGAAGCCCCCGGGGATAATGACAGTGCACAGATGGCCAGAGGTTTGTTCAGCTGAAAGGCAGGTTGAGCTCGCATCATAACAGAGAGTCTATTGTTTTATAGAGAGAGGGTGGACAGGCGTGAAATATACTAGAAGATGCCTGTAAACTGTTGTATTGCCTAATTTATGGTTAATATTGTGAATTTTTGTAGAGTTTTCATAAACAATTTAGATTTTTAATCACAATGCATGCAAATTTAGTATTATAATGAATCTAAAAGGAAACTAAAGTGATCTGCTGCTTCTGAATGTTTCAACTTCACTATGATTGGTTAACCTCATACCCACCACCTGAACCGAGCACAGTTTCTCCAGTTCGGCATTACCCAAATCTAAAAGCGTCTCGACTCTTTTGTCACGTGGTCGCTGAGTTTTTCTCACATTCTTGAAGCGTTTTTGTAACTTAAAAAAAAAAAAGAATCGTTTTAAAGTTTTTGTCCGTTTTTTTTTGTTTTTTGTCGGGTTTTTGTCACTTTTTGTAGCTTTTTCATTGCTTATTTATCATATTTTTGCCCCGTTTTTTATGTAACTTTTTAAGTTTTTGTCACTTTTGTGTTGCCTTTCTGTCGTTTTTTGGTTGCGTTTTTGTCTTTTTTTATTTAATTTTTTTGCTTTTTCACTCTTTTTTTTATGTTATGTTTTCGGACACATTTTTGTCGCAATTTTAATATTTTTTTCTTTTTAAGCCAAACCGGAGACAGGTTCAGGCAGGGGTTATGAGGTTAAATCTGTCACTCACTCAGAGCATGATGACCAGTAGTAGTGACTTTATTTAATCACATTCATTTCCAGTTGAAAGGACCTGATGCCTGAAGACAAACTTGTGGACTAAAAACCTAACAAAACTCTAAGGTTTCAGATGTGTGTATTTTCTGTTTAACCATAGAGTTAAACGCCCATTGAAATGATGACATCAAATAGTAGAAGTGAATGAGCTTCTGAAGCTGCAGCTGTGTGTGCTGCGTGTGAACTGTATGAAGGACACTTCTCACTCTCCCTGAACCACCCCTCCCTCTTGTGGAAAATGCAGAAAGACGCCTGCCACTTCTGGAGCACGCCACTAGAAGGGGATGTGTGTCCTCATAAATAAATGAGTGCTGTGTGCCCCAGTTTGCGCTTGGGCTCTGCTGAAACGCATTAACTTTATATTGTTTTTAAAGGAAATGGAAACTACTACAGATTCTCACGAGACATTTTACTGTAATAAGCCTGATTCTTTTGGGAGAGATTTTTTTTTATTTTTTAAACCAAATTGAAATGTATTTGCGGCTCCAGTGAACATTTTACTTAGAAATTTCACATTGCTCTGGTGTAGTTATAGATACAGACTCCTGAAATATGTCTCTCGTGCCGTTTTATTACCACAAGGAAGGCATAATGTATGGGGGGAAAAGCAATAACTTTTTAACCTCTTACCCCCCGCATTAACCGAGTGCGTTTTCTTCAGTTTGGCCTTAACCAAATCTAAAAGCTTCTTGACTGGAGCTTACTGACTATAAGCCAGTGTAACGCCTCATTTGAAAGCTTAGACCTACAAAACTTTTTAGTTGCATTGTCACCGCATTTTTGTCGTGTTTTTTTTATGCTTTTTAGTCGTGTTTTTGTTGCTCTTTTTGTTTTGCATCACTTCTTTGGTTGTATTTTCATCCTCGTTTTGAAACTTTGTTCAAGAAGCTTTTACATTTAGGTAATGCCGGACTGGAGAAAATGCTTGATTCAGGTTGGGCTAAAGAGGTTTTAATCAGTCTATTGCAAGAACCATATTCAACAGCGTGCGTTTCATCAAACAAACATTTTAAACAATTTACCCATCCAATTGCGCCAAAACAGTCATGACCAAAACTAAACTTTTGGGTTTGATCTTTTTTTTTTTTTCTGACTGTGTTTGCAGAAGAATGTGCAAATCTCAGTCAGATGGAAGACCCCAGTCATTTGGATATTTATTGTGGCTCCTTGCGATATGTTGCACTGATTCCTGTGGTTTCCAATGTTTGAAAAGCACGAGATATCGACTGTCACTGTATCCACCGTCTCTTTCAGCGAAGTACGTCGGCTGTTACATCGACAACACGCAGAGGAGAGTGCTGCGAGGAGTTTCCTTTTTCGACTACAGAAAAATGACTGTGTTCCGTTGCCAGGACAACTGCGCAGAAAGGTACAATAAGATTTATTCATCACTTCTCTGTCTCCTGTCACACATCTTTAAAATGCTTCCTGTCAGGGTTTGAAGTCCAAGTTACAGCTCGTATTTCTGCAGACAGTTCACATCAGAAGGACTCATGAACGCTGTTATTGCAAGGCTCTCCGCTGGAAATCTTAATTTTATCTCCGTAACAAATTAAGTGTCATTGCAGTCACATAATAAAGATATGACCGTCCCTGAGACATTTGGAATATTATCCCACAGCTTTTATCTCAGATGAGGCCGCGTACATCATGCATTTCATGGTCCCGGGCAGAAAAATGGGGTCTCTAGGTCTAGAAGATAAGATTGTCCTCCCACGTTAACTGAGTGCATTTTCTACAGTTTGGCTTTACCCAAATCTAAGAGGTTACCGCCTACAGGCCAATGTAACGCCTCATTTTTTCCTTGCTTTGTTACTCTGTTGATGTTTTTATCTCCTCCTTTTTCATCAAATGTTTCCACTTTTTTGTTGCTTTTTGTGGCGTTTTTGTTGTTATTTTTCACTCTTTCATGTTGCATTTTCATCCTCGTTTTCTTTTTGTCTTCGCCACTATCTTGACAATCGTTTTTTCAAGAAAGTTTTGATTCGGGTAATGTCAAACTGGATAAAATGTGCTTGGTTCAGGTAGGGGTCACGAGGTTAAGGAAACAAAGTTGTAGATTGTAGACATTGTGTGTGAAGTGTCATGTTACTGTATTTTCATCTTCATGCAGTGATTATTTATAGTTATTTAATGTGAATACTATTTCCTTCACTAACCACGCTTCCTGGTAATCAATTTATATTGGGTTATAGTGTTAGACCCCCTCCTGTGCCTCTGACATCCCTCACTTTGTAAACCATTGCAACATTCCTAAAATATACAATTCTAATGTAAAATCATGCACTTTCTATAACATAGGTTGGATAAAAATGCGTTCATACTTAGCAGCTCTAACACATCGTTAATGCTTATCCGGCTAATCTTGATTTTCATTTCCCCCCCATTTTTTGGTCATAAAGAAACACCACTGTATCTGCCGACCTCTAATGTACAGTATCTCAAGCATTCCTTTTGCCCTTTTGTAGTCATTTCGTTCACGTTTTTCATTCCTGCCTCTCGCTCTCTCCGCACCTTCATCGTACTCCTCTCTGTGGAATCGCTCTCTCCCCTTCTCTAAATTACACACATCTGTCCCTCTATTCAGCAGCAGGTTGATAAAAGACAAACAAATAGGAAGCATCAGCAGGTTGCAGGAAATACAGGGCAGTTATAGATTGATCGCTTGAGGGATTTGCTTTGTGTATGATTGTATTGGCCATCATTTTGCATTTGCCTAATAGTGAAGATGCATTTATTAATTTCTGTTTAACTATATTTTAGCCATTCCCAAAGTCCTGAGCCTCCTTATCAATTACAGAAGAACTAATAGCAAAGACTCTTCTGATTTAAGGTAGTACACTTTAGCAAATACCTGTACATTTCCTTTCAAACATTGGAGTCACATGTTTGGTGCATTTCCCGGACACCACTCTGGGAACCACTAGCCTATATAATCTTATATTGGGAATTCAGGAACTTAACTGTATTTGTTTTTAGTGTTTGGTAAAACCAGAGCACTCATACAGGTGGCACTCCTGACCTTTTTGTTATGAGGCAAGAGTTCCAACTTCTGCTTCACCTTCCTCTTTCAGTATCTGTTCTGTTATTGTTTTAGTTTTCATTTCATGAATTCACAAGTGAAACTCGGAAAATTAGAATGTCGTGCAAAAGATCATTTATTACTGCAATTCAACTTAAAATGTGAAACTAATATTATACAGTGCGCATTGGCCCTGAGATGAACCTTAATTAAGATGTTCTGTTTTTGCAGAGGTTACATGTATGCAGGCCTCGAATTTGGCGCAGAGTGTTATTGTGGTCACAAGATACAAGGAGCCAATGTCTCTGAGATCGAATGCAACATGGAATGTAAGGGTGAGAAGAGCAGCCTTTGTGGAGGGGCCAACCGTCTGTCCATCTACAGACTGGAGCTGAGCCAAGAATCGGCGCGGCGCTGTGAGTCTCGCACTGCGCACTCCCCCGCGGCCAGACGCACAGCAGGAGAGCAGGCTACAGCATGTGATCACATAATAAGGCATCTCCGACATACTGGAATGCTAAATTTACATATATCACATGCAGAAAAAACACTGTCCTGTATCTCTGAATTTAAGTTTTCAAAAGGCAGCACAGCAAGAGCTCAGAAGGTCCAGTCTTTGGGATTGTTAATTGCTAGGTAACTAAAAGTGTAATAACATGGCCATTAAGGTAATTACACACTGGACACACACTAGAGATGCTCTGATCCATTGCTTCCGATACCGATACTGGGGGTTTGAGTATCTGACGATATCTGATATTAACTGATACCAAGCGATTTTCTTATGATTTTGAGTGATTTTGATGATGAGTGAAAAAAGTGAGATCAATTGTAAGATCAATAAAGTCTTATCTTTTCCTGCAAACAAGATGTTACATATCAATAAAATCTATTAAAAAAAATACTGGGAAAACATTACACAAGGATCACTGCAATAAGGATATTATCCTTGGGTATAAGCTCTTAAGTTGCAACATAACAACTTGCATAAAGTGATCTGATTATTTGAACTTGTGCCTTACAAATGTGTTTGATCAGTTATTCTTTCACAGCATTGTAGAAACTTAAATACAAACGCTTGGCCAGTCCAGCAGTAGATATTTATTTTATGAGCTGACTGACCAATCATGATTTCTGTCCCAGCTTTGATTCGTTGACGTTAGCATTAGCATACGGTGTGATTAAGATACGTTTGAGGAAGTTAAAACTAACTCCGTAATTCTCTAGATTCTGAGCTTCAAAATTACATACAGCAAGCCCGTATTCACTTAGACAAGTTCAGTATCGGATATTTGGAATCGATACCGATATGGTATCGGTGCATCCCTAACACACGCTTAATTTATTTTATGGTACTTTAATCAAAGCCTTATCCAATCACATGCAAAGATGGTGAATTACTAAGAAATGTGGTCCAATTCTCTTGGTAATTGGCTCTTGTGAAAGAGATTGTAAATCTCAATGAGTTTTTACCCGGTTAAATAAAAGAATAAATAATACAGAGCTGCAAAATGGATTCTCCCCGATATCCTTAGTCACCATTCTATTACCGTATCATTAATACTGTGCTGTTAAACAAAGCGCTATCCCGTAACCGTAATGTTTGGCATAATGTTGTTTTGTCCTTGGGGAAAGCGACCTTATCTGCAAACGTGTGATTGAACGGCTGATGGAAAACTCTCCCACATTGCAACTGTTTTGACAAACCTGCTCGCTTTCATTGGAAACAATCTTTTTTATTTCTACTTTCAATACCTACTTTTTTCATCAGCTGCAAACTTAACCTCTGAGGCTCTTCTGCAACACGTGAATCACTGTATAGGAAACACAGGTTTCATGTTGGGATAACATTTGTGGTTTTGCTTTTTACTGCTTAAGTTCTGTGATTTTCTTTTTTTTTTGCGAATGTAGCAGCGATGTGAAGGAATCCCGTGGGGGGTTGGAAAATATCAAAGATGCAGACCTTATGCTTAATCCAAGTATAAGGTCATAAATAAATAAAACATAAGCTAAATGCAACGCACATGCTTCTGTCAGTGGGGCCACTAAAGGTGAGGGCATAGCATTTAATAGGGCCTAGACTATTAGCATATTTTATTTAGCTAAAGCTGTCAGAGTGAAAAGCTTTAAGTGATTTCTGATTCAATAATTTAAACCTATGGGTATGGCAATTTACGGTTTCACTCCACCTTTTCTCCTTTTTTATTTCAGCTTACTCTAGCCTTTAACAAAATATGCATCTGGTTAAATAATCAATTTTTTATATAGCCCCCTACCTCCAGGATGCAGTTACAATGACTGCATTGCGCACACATAATGCTTAACATACATGTATTTTATTATAATCAAGCATGCAATGCCGTGCCCATTCCACTCTTGTGACTTATTCATCTGAGAGGAACAAGAACAAAAGGTCAAGGGGCATCATAACAGAGCAGTGCTGTAAGCTGGGTTAGGGCTTCACTATTGCTCCCAAAGGGAGCCTGGGTCATTAGAGAGAGGTCAAAGCCCCCACATAAGCAGAAAATTCTGTGTTTTTCTTTCTGACCGGCTCCTATGTCCTGTGTTTAGACGGCAGCGCCATTTTCAAGGGTTGTTTCCACCGGCCAGACAATGTCACCCTGGCCCTACCGTTCAGCGCCGTCATCCAAAACATGTCTGTGGAGAAGTGTGTGGACATGTGCACAGAGAGGGTAAGAGAAATCAAAAGTCTGTCAGAATCATTTTCCATCCATCTTCTTCCACTTGTCCGTTGCCGGGTCGTGGGGGCAGCTGTTGGAGCTGCCCAAATCACATTGCACCAGCCCCTATGGCTCCTCCTGCAGGTGGTGGGTCCACAGAAGGACGGCCTCATGGTTCTAACCGGGCCTGTTGGTCTCTCAGACGGGGCTTCTGAAGAATCATTTTCTTCATCAGGAAATGCATTACAACACTCAAAGCAAATCATTAAGACTTGGTTTTGCCTTCTTCGTGCTCTAACTATATGGCTTATTTTACCAACAGAAAACCATTTTAGTGTCAGATTTCTGCTCAACACATTGAAAATATTCATAGTAAAAATTGGAAAACCTTCCAAACATTGTATATCACAATATTAAACCAATCCTTAAATGTCTTTTAGGAGAAGACTCTGGCTGTACTGGCAGGAGATCGCTGTCACTGTGGGTTCCCCACTCCTCTCTTTGCTCTCCACGACATGGAGGAGGAAGACCTGTGTGTCCACCGCTGCGAGGGCGAGGAGTTCGAAAGCTGTGGGAATGACCAGTACTTTGTGGTTTATCAGACACAGGTGCAAGGTAAAGAATAAAGGCACAGGTTATTGAGGTCCTGATTTTATTACAACATTGAACATCTCTAGTTAAAAAGCAGCATTTTTACCTACAATGCATCATCAAACATTTAAGTGCATATTGTTAACACTTGACTTGAACTCCATTAGCCACATATGTGTGATAAACAGGAGGCACTCAGAACCCATCGGGGTGTAAACAAGAGTTTGCTGAGCTTTTGAAAATTAGTGCAAACAACACAAGTTTATGTGTCACTTCCTTTTCCCATATGGTTTAGCGTGACTGTGTTGGTAAACATTATGGTGTCTTGTTTTTGTGTAAGATGAACAAATGTACGTTTGTCACATGCACGTATGCATGGTTCAGCATGTAGTGAAAGTCTTCTTTTCTTAACATGGTTACAGACAAAGCAATGCAAAAAAAAGACAAAAATACATTGATGTATTTTCAGATAATCGCTGCATGGACCGACACTTTCTGCCCACTCGCTCTAAGCAGCTGATAGCGTTGACCAGTTTCCCTGGAGCTGGCAACACTTGGGCACGCCACCTGATCGAGCTCGCTACAGGCTTCTATACCGGCAGCTACTACTTCGATGGGTCACTATATAATAAAGGTAATGCTGCATTCAAAACACATACGTAGGTTCCTGAACTAGAATGTGTCAGGAAAAAATATGGAGGGCCCATCACAATAACTAAACAATTCTTGTATGTCTGTATTAATATAAGGCCTCCTCCTTGCTGGTGTGGTACAGCAAATACGTCAATATGAAATAAAATCCTAAGTGTCACACAGATAGTTTGATAGGCTTTGAACTTGATAATGCAAAGGGCCTATCCAGTCAGTGCTTTGTGTGACTGTGGGCTGTTTGCAGGATTCAAAGGCGAGCGGGACCATTGGAGAAGTGGGCGGACGATCTGCATTAAGACTCACGAGAGCGGCAAGAACGAGATCGAAGCCTTTGACGCTGCAATCCTCATGATCCGCAGTCCCTACAAGGCCCTCATGGCGGAGTTCAACCGCAAGTACGGTGGCCACATCGGATTTGCCTCCCGCGCCCACTGGAAAGGAAATGGTGAGACACAGAGGATACTTGGCAGTGGTGCCTTTTATGATTTTTAATAATAATAATTGGTTTTATATAGCACTTTTCTGGACACTCAAAGACACTTTACATTGCATTATTCGTTCACTCCATACTTGGTGGTGGTAAGCTACTATTGTAGCCACAGCTGCCCTAGGGTAGACTGACGGAAGCGAACAGTCTGCGGCATCGGCCCCTCCAACCACCACCAACCGCTCACTCACTCACTCCATTCGCCCAGGCTTCCTGGTGTTCCCAAACAGTCTTGTTCAGGGAAGTCCTGGCCCCAAAGGGGAAACAATTGTACATGCTTTTAGTGGTAGGGGAAATCTGAGTGCCCGGAGGAAACCTACAGAGACACGGGGAGGACATGCAAATTCCACACAGCAAGGCCCCGTCCAGGTGGGATTCGGACCCGGGACCTTCTAGCGGTGAAGCACAAGGGCTAACCGCTGCGCTACCAAGCCGCTTAAAATATCCACATTGGCACTGTATTGTACCAACGGGACGGTCCCTCCTAAAAGCAGGAGCGTCAGGGGCCAGTAAATAAGCACAGTAAATCATTTCTCCGATATAATGAAAATTCTATGAGAGGAAAAGCTGGAGATGAAGATGCTGAGTAACCCGGATGGATAAGATCAGGAATTCGTTAGCGTAAGTGGCTCATGTTTTTCGGAAAGCTGGAATGGTTTGTTCATGTGCAGAGAATAGTAACAGTATGACTCACAAGGGGCACAGCCAAAAGAAGAAGGAGGATATGAGAGAGTAGCTCTACAGTATATACAGGTACAGCTAGTATCCGTTGATCATTTGATTATGTTGATTCTTCTGTTGTGGAAATTTGCCCCGATTTCAAAATCTGGTTGGTAGAAATGATGCAGAGCTCTGCCCACTTCTGTTTTTGTGGCTTCATTGCTGTATGTCTTTCAATCATAAATGAGAAGTGAAACCGTTCCCCAACCTTACCATGCGTCACTCTGGTCTGTCTGATCATGAGCCAGGTGCTGTGTCACAGAGCTGGAGATTCTTCCTCAGATTCTGAGGGTTATAAAATAAATAACAGCACAGTTATGAATGGAAGAGAGTGAGTCATTGTGTATTTTGTAACACTTTATCTCATAGGAACTGAAGTGTTCTTTTTTTAGATTAGCAAAATTGTAACTAAAGGCTAAATATAGCAAACCTTATACAGTATAATATCTACATAAGATGCTACACCTGCTAAAGTTTTCTGGCCAAGCTCTGACATTACAAACATGTCAAGAATCTGTTAAAAGTTTGGGATCACATTCGGCCGACTGGAGACGCCTTGGGTTGTATTGGACGCAACCACGTCCCTAAATCAATCGTGTGAACCTTTGGTAAGAACGCATCTTACTTTGACCGACTGGTTGTCCCAAAACCCCAAATAACTTTTTTTAAACTTTTGTATTTGATTTAATTCATCTGCAAACTGAAGCTAGAAGAAGAAGAAGATCTTTATTTATATAGCGCCTTTCACAGACATGGTCACAAAGCGCTTTACATGAGAGCATTACACACACACTGTAATCTACTTGTTGGAAAAAAAATCAGTTTAACAAATTAGCGAAATTGTAAATGTATGTTATGTGAGCAAGTCGCAACAAACCAAAGCAATGAAAAAAAACACAAAAACAAAGAGTAACAAAAGAGCCTTTTGTCACTATCGATTAAAAGCTACATCTAACACAGTGATCAATTACTTCAGCAGACTATTTTTCATTTTAAAATCTCCATTGAGTTATTATTATGAAATGTGCCACTAAACTCACAATACCTAGCGGCTTTAACAGACCCGAGCTGGACCAGGTGTGCGGGTTGTCACGGTTACTGTTTTGGTGTTAATACGGCGTGAGGCCTCTCTGTCTCTGACCCTCTCAAAGCTTTAATCGATCCTGGGGCGGGTGCGTTGCCGAGCCAGCAGTCGTCCCTGTGAAAACATCAGCACATTTTTGCCCCGCTGTTCCCAGTGAACGTAGAATGTTTGTGGGAAATCATAACGCTATGACAACTGAGCTCTGCGTGATTGATGCCTGATACGAGACAAAAGCTTTAGTTAAAGTCGACATGTTCTCATTCAGGGGCCCGCCTGTACTTACACACGGGCCTGTCTATCCGAGGAGGAATCCAGTTTTGCTGGTACATTAGCACTAAATAAAGTTATCATAATGTAAAGTCCGAAACTCCGTCTAACCAGATCTATCACATTTAGAAATACATTGGCATTCCTTACGTTACACATCACATTGCAAACAACTACTAATCATGTATTTGCTGAACATAATCAAAACTCTATACACAAAGGAATTTATCAAAAAAAGGTCCATATGCTTTATTTTTGTGATAGCATTTTATTTTCTATCATGTGCCTTTGTTTTATTTAATTCTCGCAATATATCCCTGTGTTTGCGTCTTGTGACCACAAATCTGCAAACTCGGCAGCTTTTAGCTTCTCTATTTGAAAAGTGCAGTGGTATAGCAGCTTTCTCTGGCTCTGGTTGTTATTATCTATTATTATTATCCCTCACAAAAGGCTAAAGAAAAAACACCACAAAAATTAAAGCGTGTTCACATCAGGCAAACTATAGCCATTCCAATAATAGGGCAAAAAAAAAATAAGTTTTTATTATTTTTTTGCTTACTACCGTAATTACCCTCACTATTTTCCACTATGTAAAGACACAATCACCTTCGCTGTTAAAGTAATCTCCTATTGTGTTGCTTCTCTCTCAGAGTGGCCGGAGTTCGTGAAGAACTACGCCCCTTGGTGGGCATCGCACACATTGGACTGGTTGCAGCATGGGCGTCGTGTACATGTGGTTCACTTTGAGGAGCTGAAGAGGGACCTGTTTGCCCAGCTCAAGGCCATGGTACAGTTTCTGGGGCTGGCGGTGTCTGAGGAGCGGCTACTCTGTGTGGAGGGGCAGAAAGATGGCAACTTCAAGCGCTCCGGACTCCGCAAACTGGAGTATGACCCTTATACAGCAGAGATGAGAGCGCACATTGACGAACTCATACGAACTGTGGACGGGGCGCTGAAGAAAATGAACATGTCGGGGGTTCCTGCCGAGTACAGGCCCAGATGATACACTTGATACCCGTGTTTAATGCTTTAATGTATACGTTAATGTGTTTTAGGGCGTGACACTACAGGTACATGGGACACAACTTTATTAGAGATAGGTAGGATGATTTCAGTGTTTTTAAAAGCAAGATCTGGATCTGGAATGACTGTTCCCTTTTGTACTTACTTTTCCCTGTGCACAAAAGTAAACACAAGTTGACAAAATATAATTTAAGACTATATCAATTAGACACTTTCTTTAGTTCAGTTTTAGAGCAGAGGCTATGGGAGACGAGACTGTAAAGGGAAAAAATGACCTTGTAGTGTCTTGCCATCATAGTGTCATATTCCTTTCTTTATACTTGTATGTTTTGGGACATCTTAATGCTTTTATTTCCTTTACGATGAAAGGCACTTCCTTGTGCACATGTGCAATGTGGCCATGTGCCTTATTTGAACAAGGTACAGCAGACACACGTTTAAGTCCTGCAGAAATATAGCCGTTTTAAAATTCATTTGAACCAAACCATTTTGTATTTCATCAAATCCAAATGAGTTTTTCACATTAAAAATAAAAGGCTTGAATTATATTCACACTATACGAAATTTGCACAAAATAATGCATCTTTTCCATTAAATAAGTGGTGTGGCCCCGCACGATAGTCCTGACGGTATTCACAGATTAAACATTTTAGCTGCTATTGTTTTAAAAGCCTTTTAATGAGATTTTGACCAACATGCAATAAATAATATGGGCATCTGTGCCATGCCTGTGATGATACTGTGTATTTGTGTGAACTCTTGAATTCGTCATGTTCAGCACTACAGTCCTCAAAGCACCAACGTAAGCATTTGTCTCAATGCTGCTGATGAGTTGGACATTAGTTCTCACAAACTGGACTCATTCAGATTTCTGTGAAACTGAACAGTCTACCGTATTTAATTTATAACAACATAATGATTTATTATTAACAGAGATTTACTGTTGAGTAGACGAGTGATAATATCCTTTTATTCTGTTGTAAATCCCTTTGAATTAGATAAATCAAATTTAATTATGATATGATAATGTGAATAATACCTTTGCAAAACTGACTTCCATTTTCGGTATAAAGCTACTATGAATAATTATATTTTTATAGTGTGCACTGACAGTTCTTTATATTGCAAAATGCAGACAAAGAGTTTATATTTTTTGGACATGCTTTAAAACTTTATTGGCTAAATATTATACGGATGCACTGGCATGTTTTAACACCAAGTGCCACACCTGAATGTATTTTATATGGAATGAATGTACTGTGAAGACCTAATAAAAGATGACATTATGTTGTGTGTCCTATGAGTATGTAATGGTTACAATCGTCACCTAAGTTGCCTCTTAAGCCAACCGAATCATGTTCAACAAAATACTGTAAACTTTACCCCAATCTAGGGAGCTACTGAGAATTTTCAAGGAATCTATGACAGAATTGTAGCAGATTTGATTCGGTGAACTTTCTTACCATGCAAAATCATCATGCATTTTAGTAATTGAAATTGATATTTTGGCACAATTACATTTCTCATAAATGTTACCGTTATCACCACCAACAGATTATTGGAAGAGACTTCTCTACATAGTTCATTAAACAACAAAAAAGTTTCCAAAGTGCAGCACATAAGATCATAAAAACAGAACAAATGCAACACAAATGAGCTCCACCACTAAATGAGAACATTAAATAGAAATAAAACAATAAAATAAATAATACTGTGCATTTAAGCATTTGTATCAATGTCATGAACTTAAAGTCTATTTAGCATTTCTGTGAAAGTGACCCTGTATCTTGAGAAGAGCTGAGATGCTACAAATACTGTATATCAGAAAAAGAATGAGTTTGAACCTCAACTAATATTTCAATTAAGTAGATTTCTATTTCATTGTTACAAAAAATAAAATCAGGTATTGGGTCTTTAAGACAAGACTTAAAAAAAACAGACGTCAGAGTGCGCGGTGGAGTGAAAATTTGTATGAGATCTATGATGTTTATGATGGGCCAGTCTGTTCTAAGCTTTAAAAATCACAACATTTTAAGCCTTGGATGCACAACCTACACTCTTCCACGAGAGGGGTCAAAAATGACCCCAATCAAAATCACTGCGTTTTGCAATAAACTGGGTTGTCCATCCATCCATTTACTTCCGCTTTATCCGGGGCCGGGTCGCGGGGGCAGCAGTCTCAGCAGAGATGCCCAGACTTCCCGATTCACGCACACCTCCTCCAGCTGTTCTGGGGGGACCCCGAGGCGACACCAGGCCAGCTCGGAGACATAGTCCCACCAGCGTGTCCTGGGCCTTCCACGAGGCCTCCTCCCAGTGGGACATGCCTGGAGCACCTCCCAAGGGAGGCGACCAGGAGGCATCCGGAACAGATGCCCTAGCCACCTCAGCTGGCTCCTTTCGACGTGAAGGAGCAGCGACTCTACTCCGAGCTCCTCCCGGGTAACTGAGCTCCTCACCCGATCTCGAAGGGTGCGCCCAGCCACCCTGCGAAGGAAACTCATTTCAGCCGCTTGTATCCCCAGTGTCAAATATGGTGGGGGAGCATCACGCTATGGGGCTGCTTTTCCTCAGCGGGGACTGGGAAGATTGTAAGAATAGTTGGGAAGATGGATGGAGCCAAATACAGAGACATTTTGGAGGAAAACCTGCTGGAGTCAGCAAGAGAATTGAGGCTGGGGCGGAGATTCACCTTCCAGCAGGACAATGACCCTAAACACAAAGCTAAATCTACAATGGAATGTTTAAAAAAATAAAAAACAAACTATGAATGTGTTAGAATGGCCCAGTCAGAGTCCTGACCTAAATCCTATTGAAAATCTGTGGAAAGACCTGAAAACTGCTGTTCACAAACGCTCTCCTTCTAATTTGACAGAGCTTGAGTTGTTTTGTGAAGAGGAATGAGCTAAAATGTCAGTCTCTAGATGTGCAAACCTTGTAGTCATACCCCAAAAGACTTGCTGCTGTTATTGAATACTTGTGCACACCCCACTTTTCACTTTTCTATTTTTTGAAAAACAGAATCATGTATCATTTTGCTTTCACTTCACAGTTGTCTGTTACTTGTGTGTGAACTTCCAGTAACAAATTCAAAATAAAATCTTTACGTTTAGGGTTGTAAACATGACAAAATGTGCAAAAGTTCAAGGTGTATTAGTACTTTCGCAAGGCACTGTATCTATGGTGTTACCTACCTAAATACAATAGGACTGTTGGCTAACAACGAAGTAGGCCAATCTGATCACACATTTGATCACACATTATAATCTGTTATTGAAAAATAAGTTATTAAATGGAGGTAATATTTACATGTATGGTGCTGTGTAAAAATGACCTGGGTGATGAGACTGCTGACATCAGATGTGTAAGTGGGACAGTATTTGTGCATTGAGTTGCCTTGTGTACGAAATACGCGGTATAAATAAAGTTGCCTTGCCTTGCCTGTTAAAAGTCAAAGTTGCATCAGATGTGAGAGATGATGTCAGATGTGTAAGTGTCAGAGTTGCTAAGAATTAAAAGTTCATTAAAAGGTAATTTTTGACCCCACTTGTGAAAGAATGGGGTAGGCCTAGTGATACAAAAAAATGCAATTTTTTTAAATTAATGAAAAAATAAATAGAAATGCAAATGGCCTCATGTCACAAACCTTTTTTTTTTTTGAGGAATACCTGGAACATGAATTATTATATATTATATTACAACTTTTCATTTTAAAGATTTTGAAGAATAACCCGTGGGGTCATTTTTGACATTTTTGGCATCTAAGGGTTAAAATCACCTCAAAGATTCAAAGTGAACCAATGCAAGGAGGACGCAGGGATTGGAGTTATATTGTCATGTTTTTTTGCCCCCTGTTAAAAGTCGTGCTGCAGTGTTCTGGACTAACTGCAAAGGAGAGACTGCTTTATGGCTGATGCCCAGAGCATCACGGTAGGCCAGACGACTTAAAATAAAAGCATGCACAACTTGCTTAAAAAGGTAAAGATTTTTTTTTAAAAGAGAGATTTTACTTTGGTTAAAAGACTGTGATAAAACACTATTTGCCCAATTTAAAATCGCTGTCTATAGTGGTGCCAAGGCTGGTGACTGCGGGATGCAAATACTTTGAGAGATCAACAGTATGTGAAGGTTGGTCCAAACACCATAATTTTCCTTTTATAAAATTCTGGTGCGGACGGCCCCTCAGATGTTTCCTCATTCAGTTATCTGTTCTCAGCCTTACGTCCATTATTTTAGTCTATTATTAAATCTGTGTGGCTGTATGTGAGTGAGGGGTGTGTGCATGTGTGCGTGCAGTGTTACAACGCGTTTTTACTATATTGTACTTGCAGAGGCGGGTAGTACTCAGTTACATTTCTCACTTTTTGAAATTGTACTTTATAGAGTAGTTTTATCATACGGTACATTTTGCTTCTGCTTGAATAAAATTATAATAAAAAAGACATGTGGCCCACCACATGTCTTTTAGACCCAGTCCCAACCCCATTTTTTTTTTTAAATGATATGGATCTTAGAGACGATGAGGAATTGCTCTCTTCAAATGGGGGTCTGCCCTACTGCCTTTAAAGGGACTATATGGAGTTAAAAAATGTTATTATGCATTTTCCTCCCCCTACATGGTGCAGCCACGTCCTAATGTGTAGAATGAGCCCAGACCTATTCACCACACTCTTTATTTGCTTTTTAATCATTCTATTATTTTATTTTTTTGCCACATGTCTTGGATGTGATTTTATTCTCTTCTTTTAAGTGAACCAAGACTTTTTATTCATGTTATGCCTTTTTACAACTTCTCTAACAAACCAGCCACGACAATCTTGTCAACATGGTTGAGGGGGTAACGCAAACCCATTAGTGAAAGCTGTCGGATGTATCAACAAGAAATTTGCCTATTACGGGACAAGATTTTTGCCTTAGAGACGGAAAAAGGACTTAATGCACGCTCCGTGTGGAACCTGGTAAGAAGACTGGAAAAACTGATACTTGCAAACTAAAGCTAAAGGATACTGTAACGTTCCCAAACCTTAACAGACAACTTGGTGCTAGGCCAAAGCAAAGACAACATGCTAGTACAAATGGACCTGGAATAAAGTTAAACAGATTTTCACCTCTCTCTCAGAAGAGGAGTATAACGAACAGAGAAAGTCGGAGAGAAACAGAAAACAAGAAGTCAAACCAAAGATGGAGAGAAAAACTGTGCCAAGTGTCATGGCCAGAGATATCCTGGTGCTTGGAGACGGAGCCATATCTAATATAAACATGGAGAGAATTGTTACCAGCAGCCATCCGAGTGTCACAGTTTCCGACATCATAGACGTTCTAAACAAGGAAATTACAAATAACCCTGGGATTAATAAACTTGTTCTACATGTTGGTGATGTAGACATAAGAAACAGAGTCTGAAGCCCTGAAATGTCTGGATAAAGAGGCAATACAAAATTTCATCTGTGGACCTATCCCAAACATCGACGGGAGAATAAACAAATTCTCCCGGCTGTTTCAGTTGAATACAATATCTGTGAGTCAAGAGGACTGTATTTCATAGAGAACTTTCATCTTTTCTGGCAACACGACGATCTGTTTAAAGGAAATGGCCCACATTTGAGCAGAGGTGGAGTGAGACGACTGACGGTAAATCTCCTCCACGCTCAAATCAGAGGAGGCCTGAGCAACAAGAAATAGCAGAGAGGAGCATGAGAAGAGCTCCTGGCTCGCCAGCAAAGGCTTTGCCTGCATCCCCAATAAAAGATTCAGTCGCAGCTGCATCATCTACACCTCCAGTTATGGACTAAGCCACAGTTAAGGGTTCAGCCACAGCCGCACCATCCGCATCTTCGGAAAACATTTCAACCATAGCAGCAGCACCACCTGCATCTGCATCTCCGGGGAAAAACTCAGCTTCAGCACCACCCGCATCTATACTAAATGATTCAGCCGAAGGAGAACTTTTATCAACTCCACCACAGGCCTTGACCCCGACTGCTACATCTACACCCTCCAGAGATTTTTCTGAATCATTTCCATCTCTGAAGTCACCTATGGGATTTCCCAACCATTTTTTAAACCTGGATAAAACAAGGAATTAAATTGTCAGACTGTCCAATCAAATAACTCCATATCCAGTGATTCCATCCACTTAAGCGCCAGCTTGTTACCACAACTTGTTCAGTTAGTTAACATCTCACTTAAGACTGGAGCATTTCCAAAGGCCTTGAAAACGGCAGTCATTAAGCCTCTTCTAAAGAACAATACATTACATATGTTTAAAAAAAAAATCCTTAAGTAAATCTATTGTATTTTTCATTTCAAAAGGCATGTCATGTACTTTTAAATGTATTAATGAAGATTTAACTACATCACATGGGGTTTTTGATGCCATGGTACTGAACAACTACCGGCCCATATCAAACCTACCATTCTTACGAAGAGTCCTAGAGAAAGTAATATATCAACAGCTCACTTACTTTCTCCTGTCTAACAATGTGTTTAATACTTCCCAGTCAGGATTTAGGCCCCACCACAGCACTGAGACAGCTCTAGTCAAGGGGACAAATGATATCCGTATGAACACCAACGCAGCTAAGGTCTACGTTTTAGTTCTGCTGGACCTGAGCGCTGCCTTTGACACAGTGGACCACGGGAGGTTAGAAAACTGGGGGGGAATGACTGGTACTGCTCTAAACTGATACAAGTCCTATCTCAAGGACAGGACTAACTTTGTCAAAATTGCAACTGTGTCTCAGACAAAATTGCCATGACCTGTGGAGTCCCCCAGGGGTCAATCTTGGGACCTCCCTCTTATTCAACTTGTACATGCTTCCATTGGCTCAGCTAATAAACAGCAACAATGTGTCGTACCACAACTACTCACATGACACTCAGATCTACGTGTCACTGACGGCTGGTGAACATGGGCCTATAGATACACTCGGTCACCCCAACCAACAGATCAGTCTGTGGATGCAAAACAACTTTCTCCAACTAAACTCAGACAAAACTGAGATAATAGTTTTTGGCCCACAGACACAAAGACAAAGTGTTGTCAGTCACCTTGAGTCTCTCTCTCTCTCTCTCTCTCTCTCTCTAAAACCCAAAAATCAGGTTAAAAATCTAGGAGTAATCATGGACTCAGACCTGAACTTAAACAGCCACATCAAAGCAATCACATCAGCTTTTTACCATCTGAAAAAAATCGCTAAGATCAGAGGAATAGTGTCAAAACCAGACTTAGAGAGACTCATCCATGCACTTACACAACTTTTAACTGCTGGGCTGTCTGTACGTACAGTGCCTTGCGAAAGTATTCGGCCCCCTTGAACTTTGACCTTTTGCCACATTTCAGGCTTCAAACATAAAGATATAAAACTGTATTTTTTTGTGAAGATCCAACAACAAGTGGGACACAATCATGAAATAAAACGAAATGTATTGGATATTTCAAACATTTTTAACAAATAAACAACAGAAAAATTATTCAGCCCCTTTACTTTCAGTGCAGCAAACTCTCTCCAGAAGTTCAGCGAGGATCTCTGAATGATCCAATGTTGACCTAAATGACTAATGATGATAAATAGAATCCACCTGTGTGTAAACAAGTCTCCGTATAAATGCAGCTGCTCTGTGATTGTCTCAGAGGTCAGTTTAAAGCGCAGAGAGCATCATGAAGAACAAGGAACACACCAGGCAGGTCCGAGATACTGTTGTGGAGAAGTTTAAAGCCGGATTTGGATACAAAAAGATTTCCCAAGCTTTAAACATCCCAAGGAGCACTGTGCAAGTGATAATATTGAAATGGAAGGAGTATCAGACCACTGCAAATCTACAAAGACCCGGCCGTCCCTCTAAACTTTCAGCTCATACAAGGAGAAAACTGATCAGAGATGCTGCCAAGAGGCCCATGATCACTTTGGATGAACTGCAGAAATGTACAGCTGAGATGGGAGACTCTGTCCATAGGACAACAATCAGTCGTATACTGCACAACTCTGGCCTTTATGGAAGAGTGGCAAGAAGAAAGCCATTTCTTAAAGATATCCATAAAAAGTGTTGTTTAAAGTTTGCCACAAGCCACCTGGGAGACACACCAAACATGTGGAAGAAGGTGCTCTGGTCAGATGGAACCAAAATCAAACTTTTTGGCAACAATGCAAAACGTTATGTTTGGCGTAAAAGCAACACAGCTCATCACCCTGAACACACCATCCCCACTGTCAAACATGGTGGTGGCAGCATCATGGTTTGGGCCTGCTTTTCTTCAGCTGGGACAGGGAAGATGGTTAAAATTGATGGGAAGATGGATGGAGCCAAATACAGGACCATTCTGGAAGAAAACCTGATGGAGTCTGCAAAAGACCTGAGACTGGGACGGAGATTTGTCTTCCAACAAGACAATGATCCAAAACATAAAGCAAAATCTACAATAGAGTGGTTCACAAATAAACATATCCAGGTGTTAGAATGGCCAAGTCAAAGTCCAGACCTGAATCCAATCGAGAATCTGTGGAAAGAACTGAAAACTGCTGTTCACAAACGCTGTCCATCCAACTTCACTGAGCTCGAGCTGTTTTGCAAGGAGGAATGGGCAAATATTTCAGTCTCTCAATGTGCAAAACTGATAGAGACATACCCCAAGCGACTTACAGCAGTAATCGCAGCAAAAGGTGGCGCTACAAAGTATTAACTTAAGGGGGCTGAATAATTTTGCACGCCCAATTTCCTCAGTTGTTTATTTGTTTTTTAAAATATTTGTAATATCCAATAAATTGGATATTACAAATATTTTCACTTCATGATTGTGTCCCACTTGTTGTTGGTTCTTCACAAAAAATTACAGTTTTATATCTTTATGTTTGAAGCCTGAAATGTGGCAAAGGGTTTAAAAGTTCAAGGGGGCCGAATACTTTCGCAAGGCGCTGAATATGTAACTATACACAAAGCACCCCCACGCTAACTGTTATGTACAAGAACTGGCAGACCCACAAATGCAGAAACGAAGGTTATTTTAATACACAAACACGTAAGCGGATGGGAGTGAGGGATGAGGGATCCTGGGCGGCAAGGCAGGTAAGTGGAGAAGGGTACTGGGTGGATGATCCAGACGGAGACACAGGCAGAGGACAGATGGCAGTGGTACAGGAACTGACTCCAACAGCTGAACAAAACACAGAACAAAGCAAGTTAGTGTATGGCATCAAAAAAGGTCTTGCCGAATGGTTCAAAAAGCCTGATCGACGATCACCGGATGGATGACGGAACAATCTGGCAGAGGAGTGGCGGTCTGGTGGCCTTTTCTACAGGGTTGATTGCATGATGAGATACAGGTGTGGAGCACAGCAGGTGAGTAACGAGGGAACCGCCCAGGAACCGACAAATAAGGTAAACACACAAGGGGAGGGGGAGATGGAGAGAGAAGGGAGTGGCAGGACAGGACCACAACACAAACATATACAACAAGCATCACAACGCACCTCTATGCAAGACGGCGCTCAATGACATAGAAATACAGTGTCTTGCGAAAGTACTAATACACCTTGAACTTTTGCACATTTGTGATGTTTACAACCCTAAACGTAAAGATTTTATTTTGAATTTTTTACTGAAAGTTCACACACGAGTAACAGGCAACTGTGAAGTGAAAGCAAAATGATCCATGATTCTCTCCCCGTTAGCTTTTTCAGTGTCAAAATTGTCCAGTTTAATTTGCAGCATGGACAATTTAAGAGCATCATCTTCACTAAGGTCTAAGTTATTAAAGGAATTTATTTTGGAAATTATTTGGACCTGAAGTTCTTTCCTCATTCGAACAATTGCTTTACCCTCTTCTAGGGATGTCACGGTTACCGGTGTAGCGGTAAACCCGCGGTAAAAATGTTGATGGTAATAATTACAGTCTTGTTTTTGTAAAACTATATTATGTCGGTGGATACGTCAAAGCTGAGGAACCCGTTTCCACGCCCTGCACTCTGAAGTCTGGGTATATTTTGGGTATTTTAAGAAAGCCGAAGGACAGTCTATAGAAGACAGTTTTGCAGAACGTGCAGGAAAAAAAAGTGTCTCTAAAGGCAGCAATACTACGAACCTGATGACAGCCAATTTTTTTTTTGTATACTTTATTGTCCCCGCAGGGAAATTTGTCCTCTGCATTTAACCCATCCTTCGATGCCACTGAGACAGTCTGTACGGAGCAGTGGTCAACAGCAGTGTCACACCCGGGGACCCATCTCCATGATGTGGAGCCAGGCTGATGGTCTGAATCATCTGGCTGGAGGTTTCACCTATTGCACATGTTTTTAGTGGTAGGGGAAACCCTACCCCATATTTATTTTTATTGTAGTTTAATTTTCTATCACCGCACAAATTATATATTGGTTTCAGAACTGTGTGATGTGTTTTGAGCTGAGAACATTTGGTGAGATGCTGTGAACAAAACATGTAGATAGGTACAAGCAAATCAGCTTCAGTGATAATCTTTATCTTTCTTTTAGCCTTCTGCAGATTAATTTGACACAGATATTTTACACCAGAGGCAGCAGTTTCAGTCATTATTTGAGCCTGCCTAAGAGTAATACACTCAAATTCTATTGAAATGTTAAAGCTCTTGTCCATGTTTTTGAGGTTTTTCATTGTTCTGTCATAAAAAAGAATATAAGGTTATATTTTGTTTCATTGATGCCAGCGGGTTTTATGAGGTAGAGCTCCTGTGCTTTCACTTGATATTTCTAACATTCAAAAGGTCTACATTTCAATGCTTTTTTTTTTATATCACTGTCTTCTGCATTTCTACTGATATTCAATCAACATAATGGGAACTTAGCGAATATGCAGGTCATTTGGAATGGCAGCACTCAATCCACTTCAATGTCTCTGATCTTGTAATATCTAGTTTGAAAAAGGCATCTTTCCATCTCTGGAAATGCACAAGGATTTAACATGGGGACATGCAGTATATGCATTTCCATAGAGGATTTTGTGCCGCAGTCCCCGGAAAGATTGCTGCAGTGTGTATTGCGATTGATTATTTATAAGCCTGGGCTTTATTGGAAATCTAATGCCACCGGTAATCGCATCCTTGCGTTGAAAGGTGTTTAGCTGAGAGGCATTTAAACGGGTCACACAGGCAATACTATAGCCTATTGTGGACTTTACTGCAGAAGTCACCGAAAAATTAAGGTCATATGTATATAAAAAAAATTGTAAATTGTCTGTGCCTCTGCAGCTGTTCGGACTCAATCAAGTAGCATTTACACCCCAATTAACAATCACCCATAGTAGGATGACAGTGTTGTTCATTTCCCTTATGTCATTGTCTTTGCTTCGTTGGAAACATCTGCAGTAAATATGCTCATTTATTCCAGTGCACTTACTGCCTAAGAGATTTCTTTGTTCAAGATTTTCTCTTCATCTGATCAACTTGAAACTGATGCATCACGAAAGAATGAAAAGAAAGTAGCAATCCGAGATTTAGCAAGGGGGGAAGTCCAGCTTTGTTCTATGAAAAACCTGGCCAGTATTTTCATGAGAAGCATATTGACCCAGAGAAACGGCACATTTAGATGAATACACAACATGAATCGAAAAATGTACTCAGTCTTGACCACAAGTGTCATAGAAATTTGCTTAGATTGTGACTAAGACGAGTTGCAAACAGTGACACATGTAACGAATGACCTCAGATAAGATGCAGAAGTGAAAGCAGTTGAGAAAGCCTTGGTCAGCTGCTCAGGAGCTGATGCAGTTGAAAGATAAAGACTCGGAAGACACTGCTGACACTCTTGACTGGACAGCCCTGAAGGTAACCCACTGAAAAGACTCTTTTGGTTTTGCTTGATTTATTGCCTACTTGATTGCATCTATGCTTACACCTTCAAATTACCTAAAACAATTGCATTGAAATCATTATGTGAAAAAGACAAAATATTATTAAATGTTTTTTATTTATTTTGTGCAGAATAGGGGTAAAGAGTTTCAAATTAATTCTTTTTTAGACTATCACAGATTTAATACAGTTGGATGTATCACTGTTTTGCTGCCTACTTGTCAAACATGTCACACAGTCTAAATTTGATAATTCTCTCAACTTTTCTTTTAATTATTTCCCAGTGGACAACATGGATATCGAGGGGTACCAGTATGACTATGATGATAATTACAACTACACCTATACCGAAGACCCAGATATAGATCAACAGCCGGTCCACAAGCACCAGTCGACCTGCTTCAGTGAGGTCATCTGTGTGTCTCTGCTCATTGTAAACCTGGTGATTTTTGTTCTGGGCTTCTTTGGAAATGCGGTGGTGATTTGGATTGCGGGCTTTAGGATGAAAAGGACAGTGAACACCACATGGTACCTCAGCCTGGCCATCTCTGACTTCATCTTCTGCGCTTGTCTGCCACTGAGCATGACCCACATGGTAATGGATAACTGGATATTTGGCCTGTTTCTGTGCAAAGTGACATCATGTGTAATGTTTGTCAATATGTTCAGCAGTATCTTCCTGTTAGTGGTCATCAGTGTGGACCGCTGTGTGTCCGTGATGTTCCCAGTTTGGGCCCAGAATCACCGCTCAATCAAAATGGCCTCTGTTGTAGTTGGGATGGCTTGGGTTTTGGCCATTGCTCTCAGTGTCCCTTCAGCTATATACCGTCAAGTGGTCACTCATTTTGGAAAGACCTCTTGCTTCAACTCCTATCCCTCTGGCGGTCACCAGATAATAGCACTCACACGGTTTCTTGCGGGATTCATGGCTCCTTTTCTTTTCATCATTGTGTGCTATTCTGTCATAATCTTTAAACTGCGAAATAATAAGATGACCAAATCGACCAAACCATTTAAAGTCATGACCGCATTAGTAGCTGCATTTTTCATCTGCTGGATGCCCTACCATGTCTTTGTCCTGTTGGAGGTGAACCATCTCACTCTGAGCCACCATGTGTTAGTCAATGGACTCAAATTTGGCACTGTGATGGCAGCTGCAAACAGTTTTCTCAACCCAGTGCTGTACGTGTTCATGGGCAATGATTTTAGGCAGACCTTCAAGAGCTCACTGCTGAGGAAGATGGAGAACGCCATGGGCGAAGAGCCTCGCACCATTAGCCGATACTTGTCCCGCTCCAGCTCCATGGACACCAGGGCCTCCACACACATATAGGGAGAGTGGCACTGCGCTGTGTATGTAAATAAGTCCCTGAAATGTAATATATGTTATTGAACTCTTAAACATGTTTATTGGGCATTAGTGTAGCAAAATGTGCAATACTTGCAAATGTGATTAATGTATCAGAGGTTTCATAATAAATATTATTTCTACAGTCAATTACAATCAAACAGAATCTGTAAAAAACAAAACAAACAAACATGTGTCCTCAAATAGATGGTTAAATAGCTTATAGCTAACATTATACAGAGCATCGCATTGAACTCATAACAGTTTCAACCTTTACAACTGCTCTGAGATGGAAGACAATAAATGCCTAATTTTTGTGCAATATGGATTAATTTGTTTCCTCTGTAATGTCTCTAAGAGTCTTTGAGGATATGTTGTAATTATAAAACTGACCTTTAAAACAGTTTAACGGGCAAAACTATGTAAACTGTGTTTGATTGTGTAATTTTAAAAATTAAAGAAGGAAACACAACAGGAACAAGAGTCTGGTGATTCTACTGTGTTGAAATGTAAATGTGTATGTAAAGGAAATAACCACAACAATTCATTCAATACTTGTTTGTTTAGTTAATACAAATATTTTTAGGTTTGCAGTAGCGAAGGAAGGAAACTCATGATGCGAATGAGTTTACTTTGTAGGGAGGCTGGGCGCTGTTAGAAAATTCTGTATTTGATATTAACATGAAAGTATTAAGTTGACTGTTTCATCTGTGTAAATGCAAGACTATTGAACTTAAAAAGTATGTTCTTGTCCAGATGTGACCTTTGGGGGAAAAACATGACCTGTATGTGTATCAATAACAGGGATAAGTAACTGATGGGTTACGAGAGAAAATAACTCCTATCTTGGGAGGAAGGGAGAAGTGATCTCCTGACCTCTGCCCCCCTCTGTCCTGGGAAGTCTTAATTTGTGCCATGTGGTGTAAGGCATGTGGACGTGTGTGAAGTTCAATATAAACCAGGGGAAGACTGAGAATCGAGGAAAGAGGCATTAGACAAGCGTGGGTCAGTCAGTATCCACGTCCTCTTTCCCCTGGCCAGAGAATAAACTCTTGTCTGAAACTTGTGTTTTAATCTGTTTAATATTTCTGTGGCAGAAATAACAGAGCGTCATCAGAGCCGTTTTTGGTAAACAAATAAAATTCCCTAACAGGCGCACCCTTCGAGATCGGGTGAGGAGCTCAGTTGCACAGGGGGAGCTCGGAGTAGAGTCACTGCACGTCAAAAGGAGCCAGCTGAGGTGGCTCGGGCATCTCTTTCAGATGCCTCCTGGTCGCCTCCCTCGGGAGGTGTTCCAGGCTTGTCCTATTGGGAGGAGGCCTTGTGGAAGGCCCAGGACACTAGGGATGAACGATATGGACAAAATTTCATATCTTGATATTCATGCCAGATATCTCGATATCGATACGATACGATACGATAACTATGGGTTAGGTGAAAACTAAGCATTTTTCGGACAAATTAAATCATAATACAAAAGAGTGCAGTTTTATTGATAAAAATCTATATTGTTTATATCTTGCTTTTTCAATTGTAATATTTTGAATGTTCATATCTCGATATCAATACGATAACGATATATCTTTCAGCCCTATAGGACATGCTTGTATTAGTATGTCTCTGAGCTGGCCTGGTGTCGCCCCCCAGAACAGCTGGAGGAGGTCTGCGAGGATCGGGAAGTCTGGGCATCTCTGCTCAGACTTCTGCCTCCGCAACTCGGCCCTGGATAAAGCGGAAGAAAATGGATGGTTTCAATAGCACAGGCAGTTCCCTGTTAACCACCCCATAACCACCCCATCTAATAATAGGTTCCCTGTAAACCATACCACACACCAGACAAATAACAGAACAAAAAATCTATCAATCAATAATTCAAACAAACTTTATTTTTAAAGTGCCATTTATGGACCCCATGGCATGGACACAGGATGCCTTGTTTTAGCCCTGGACTTGGTTTAGCCCTGGTCTAGTTCAGGTGAAAAAAGAAAAATAAAGAAAAAAAGAAAAAGAACATACAGATTTATTTCTCATTTTGATTGACCTTGGTTTTTTATTTCATGTTGGCATTTAATATTACAAACAAATGCACACACACATATATATATTTTTCCTCCAAGCTTAGGTCCTCGGGTGTATATATATATATATATATATATATATATATATATATATTCAAAATTGTTTTATTTGTCAAACCATTTGACTGATTTGAAATGATATTTCTCTCATCCTTGATGGTGGAGCGGGGGGTGGGGGAAGAGGGGTGGGAGGGATGGCAGGGAGTTCAGCTTTCCGATGGCCCTGTGTACGAAACTGTTTTTCAGTCGACTCAACCTGGCCCATAGATTTCGCAGTCTCCTCCCAGAAGGCATTACTCTGAAGAGACTGTGTGATGGGTGCGTAGGGTCCCTGGTGATTCTGACGGCTTTGCGGGTGAGACGGGTGGAGTACATGTCCTTAATGGAGGGGAGAGGAGCTCCACAGATCTTCTCCGCTGCTCTCACGATGCGCTGGAGGCTCCTTCGGCAGGAGGCAGTGCTGGCGCCGTGCCACACAGTGATGGAGCTGGTCAGGATGCTCTCTATAGTCCCTCTGTAGAAGTTGCACATAACAGAGGCTGGGACTCTAGCTCTTCTTAACTTGCGGAGAAAGTAGAGACACTGATTACTTTTCTTGACTAGAGATGTAGTGTGCATGGTCCAGGAAAGGTTCTCTGTGATGTGCACACCCAGGAACTTAGTGCTGGTCACCCTCTCCACTGCAGCACCATTGATTGTTAGAGGAACACGCTGGACTCTACGAAAGTCCACAACAATCTCTTTTGTCTTCTCCACATTTAGAGAGAGGTTGTTCTGTGTGCACCACATGGCCAGACTGCTCACCTCACTCCTGTATTTTGACTCGTCTCTGTTGTTCATGAGACCCACCACTGTTGTGTCGTCTGCCAACTTGATGAAGAGGTTTGAGTCGTACTTTGGAGCGCAGTCATGGGTCAGCAGAGTAAACAGGAGGGGGCTCAGCACACAGCCTTGGGGAGCTCCCGTGTTCAGTGTGATGGTTCTGGAGGACTTTCCGCCGACACGTACAGCCTGTGGTCTCCCCGTCAGAAAGTCCAGCAGCCAGTTGCACAGTGATGTGTTGATCCCCAGGTGGAGCAGTTTGTGTATTAGCTGCTGTGGGATTATAGTGTTGAATGCTGAGCTAAAGTCTAAAAACAGCATTCTAACGTAAGAGTCCTTTGTTTCAAGGTGAGTGAGGGCTGAATGAAGCGCAGTGGAGATGGCATCTTCAGTTGAGCGATTGGACCGGTAAGCAAACTGGTATGGGTCCAGGTTGGGAGGGAGAACAGACTTGATATGTTCCATGACGGGCCGCTCGAAGCACTTCATAAGAATGGGAGTGAGTGCTACTGGGCGGTATATATATATATATATATATATATATATACACTCAACAAAAATATAAACGCAACACCTTTGTTTCTGCTCCCATTTTTCATGAGATGGACTTAAAGATCTAAAATTCATCCCAGATACACAATATTACCATTTCTCTCAAACATTATTCACAAATCAGTCTAAATGTGTGATAGTGAGCACTTCTGCTTTGCTGAGATAATCCATCCCACCTCACAGGTGTGCCACATCAAGATGCTGATCTGACATCATGATTAGTGCACAGGTGTACCTTATACTGCCCACGATAAAAGGCCACCCTGAAATGTGCAGTTTTGTCTCACAGCAAAATGCCACAGATGCCACAAGCATTGAGGGAGCGTGCACTTGGCATGCTGACAGCAGGAATGTCAACCAGATCTGTTGCTCGTGCATTGAATGTTCATTTCTCCACCATAAGCCGTCTCCAAAGGCGTTTCAGAGAATATGACAGTACGTCCAACCGGCCTCACAACCGCAGACCACGTGTAACCACACCAGCCCAGGACCTCCACATCCAGCAGGTTCACCTCCAAGATCGTCTGAGACCAGCCACTCAGACAGCTGCTGAAACAATTGGTTTGCATAACCAAACAATATCTACACAAAGACTACAATACACAATACAATGTTACATGTATTGTGTATTGTACTTGTGGTGTTTTTGATGTGTGGTTGGACCCTGTCCGAATCAAATTTCTCCCAAGGGAGACAAATAAAGTAAAGTAAAGTAAAGTAAAGGATGAATCTCGGTTAGGGTTAGGGTTAGGTGAACATCACCTCATGTTTCAGCAAGATGGCCAGAACCGGGAGCGGCGGGGGAAGCGTGGACGGAAGCGCCTGGTCACGGACTGACGCTGAATTGAGCCAACGGCTGGAGCACGGGACCCGGCCAATTTAGAGCCAAAACGGTGTGGTGCTGCGGTGCGTCCCTGACGTGCAGGAGAGACAGTGAAAACTGCATCCCACTGCTGAGAGCTCGCTAGAGGTGGAGCGCTTGCCGTCACCGTAGCGGCGAGTCTGGAGCGCTTCACAGCGGCAGCCCCGCTGTCAGAATGCGCCTCCACGGTGTGAGCCAATGGCCGCTGACTGCTCTGCTTTTTGCCTACGACACTGGAGGCCGCCATTGCTCCACCTTTGCTGTAGTACCTCCATATGGCCGCTATTCCTCCATTGGAATGCATTGGACTTTAGACACGTTAAAAACAACTTTAATGCCTGGTGCCTAATGGTTTAGAAGTGGCTAGAGCTAGATATTCCTCCTGTGATTACGCTGGGTTAAAAACAATATGGGGCACCGGGCTTTTGATCGTAGTATACATTTTAGAAATCTTGCATAATTAATGAGGACCTGACTTTGATTGACAGGCCGTTTACGTCGTTGCCAGGCCATGGGCGTGATTACAACAGAAATACACGCCCATTACACGCCCTGCGAGGGCCAAGCAGGGCCGGGTCTACAGTCAAGATCCCTCCCTTATGCCCTTTTTAGGAACATGCTTCGTCAGAGCTGGAGAGGAGGAGCCTGTAAATCCGCCATGACTTCCCCCACGAACGTGGTCATTTTGGTAAACGGGGAGGAGTGAGGAGGAGCTGTCTATTCTTTATACAGTCTATGGTGTGAGCGCGGAGCGTGTGTGTAGTGCGGAGTGCGAAGAAGCATGCTTTCTTGGGAAGACCAGGCCTGGCCCTAACCAATTTGGTGCCCTAGGCAAGATTTTAAGTGACGCCCCCATCGCAGTACAGTACTTGCACTGCTAGTGTACATAATACTCACAAGAAACTTAATAGCTTCGTTTTAGACATTCTTTTATTTAAATAAAACAATTGCACATTCACAAAACTAATTATAATAATAATAATTAAAGAAACAAAAACAAAAAATTAACTTAACATATGAAATACAATATAGATAGCTTACATAGATAGTATTACATTTAAATACTCCCGAAATGAAAAGTGTAAACAAGTGACATTAACTTAAATACAATAGAAATACGGCACTGTGCAAAATAAGACATTAGTATCTTATCTATCTTACAATTACAAAAACAATTGCACATTCAAAATACTTATTATAATATAATATCTTATCTATCTTACCTATCTATATTATATATCTTATCTATTAGTATCTTTAGGCACAAAAAATACTACAAGGATTTGAATTAAAAAGAAAAGAAAAGATCTTAAAAAGAGCTGTATTGGTGTTTTTGGTCCTGCCTTAAGGATTGGTTTCCCATCCTGCTTTGTGGCGCCTCATGTTTTGTTTTGCACCGTGAGCCAGAGTCCTGCACTCAAACTGCTAATACATCGGTGCGGTGGATTCCTATGTATTGTCAATGTAAGTACGCGCGCACATGTGCGGGTGATGAGTGTGCGTGGCGGCAGGTGCCTTGGAGCAATGGAGCTGTGGGAATCAGCGGCAATCATTGAAGTAAAATAAAGGTGCCGTCAGACTGACGGTGGCTTCGATTTGCAACAGCAGTTTTCATCGTATTCTGAACCAAGGGGAAAAGCGAGGGGAGAAGGACAAGCGTCTGTGGCGGTCCCCTCTTCTGCCGCTAAACACGTGGCTTTGTATCTGACACATTTACGAGCTGATGTGCGGTGGCACGTGCAAAGATTGTAATGTCCTGCATATATATTATCTTCGCTTTAACAAAAGCTTAAACCCGCGCATTTGAATCTGCACCGGTGGTTTGACAGAACGACTGAGGGGGCGGGGCCAGAGCGCAGAGTCCAAACCAGAGTCTGATGTTTAGAATGAGCTGGTCACTGGGACAAAGCAAAACACTCAGCTTTACCCATTCACACCAACAGCCTCGTTTCCAAGAATATAAAAAGCTGGCATTTTCATTTTTTTTTTTTTTTTACATATTCTTAATGGCCTTCACCCAGACGAGCAAAAAAATACCAAATGTGGAAAACCTGCTGGAGTTCACTGTAATAATAGAGGAAACACCCAAAGCTTTAGGGGGTACACGGCTCCAAAAGGTTTGGGAACCACTGGTCCTGGACAATCTCGCGTTGAATAGATAGGGCGGTTGTGCGCTATCTTCTCTCCACCGACCTCTACTCAAGAATCTGAAGTGAAGTGATTTTAGTGAACAGAAGAGGGCAGCATTACGCTTTGCTAGCGTACCCCACATGTAAAGAACCTAAATGAGGATATAATATATCCTCATTAAGGTGCTTTCCAGCAAGGATCCACTCACACGCCCATTCATACACCAGTGTACGCAGACACTGGGGGCAAGGCAGGTGAAGTGTCTTGCCCAAGGACACAACGACAGTGTGCCCCTGTAGGATTCGAACCGTCGATCCTCCAGTCACAAGATGACCCGCTCTGTGCCACTGTCAATAGACTGAAGCAGAGCTCGTGTTTGGCAGTGTCTATGCTGGACAAGGCATATGTGCATATGTGTATATTTACTTCAATGGTGTGCATGGAGAAAGATTAACCAGTCACCTTACAGCAGCGGCATCCAGACCAACCCCATGATTTGCATACATTAAGAGAAATACAGAAATAAATAAATACAGAAATAAATAAATAAAAACGAAAATAAATGCATAAAAAAATAAATACAAAAATAAATTCAAAAATACAGAAAAAAATATATAAATAAATACACGAATGTAGTGGTACGCATTTCCGCTGGTTAGCCAATCGCCGCTAGACCCTTTATTAGGTGCGCATCTCACCTGCAATCTACCTTTCCCGCCTCTGACGTCACGTAGCTTAGCCCGGGGACAGTGCTGCTGCGTTTGGGCAGTGTCTCGTGCCAACCACGCTGTTCAGTTGCACGCGCAAGGCCGCGCAACTGAATTACGCTTTCGCCGTATGCGCCTTTGGTGAGTTTCCGTGTGGGTTTTATTCATTACACCTAGTTCGATCTGTCCTAAACCCGTGTTTTGTAGCATGTTGGCGTCTTCCCGAGCTCACGCCTCTGCCGTGCGCGCGCTCTACCTGCTGTCCCCGTGGGCTGTGGCGTGGGGGTTGTTCTCTGCGGTGCGTGGCGCTGTGCAACGCGGTTACGTTGAGAGGACCGGGCAATTCGTGTGCGGAGTGCTTCACTTGACGGTATGTTTTTATAGTGCTTCCAGGAAACAAATGTATGTGTGTTCCTTCTAAATACAAGTAAATATTTTCATAGGGTCCTGTTCCTACCGCCCCTTCCTTTTACGTTTCATATGGTTGTGGCGGGTTCAATCTACTGGACGTTTGGCAAGCGCACAGTTAAAGCTGCGTACGAACTGGACTGAATTGAGCTAAATCGACCAGGGCTCGAGGGCTCCTGCACCCGAGCGCGTTTTCGCTGGTCTCACGAACTACTCCGCCACAAGCAAGGTAACAAGGCCATCGCCTTCTGCGTGGCCTCAATACGCAACGGCTGCCGAAGAACTGTTCCTATCCTGATCTCCACGGAGTAGAGCTCGGCCCTGAGTGCCACATTGTACGATAGGACTGTTAGAACTTTTGGTTATTTTATTCATGGTTTGAGTGTGTGTTGATATGAATGTGTGTGAATGCGGTTGTGTGTGAGTAACAAAAGATTTTAAATTAGATTTATAAAATGAGAACTATGCATTTTCTATGAAATTAAAATAAATTCAATTTTATATCATAACTTTTGTTTCACCTGTATCCACCAGGTGAGTCTGTCAGTTCACTTTCACAGGTAACATGAGTTCTGCCGTCCCATGCCTCTGGACTTCTGGGCACCCTCAGCAGCCAGTAATCAGAGTAGTATTGTCCACCAGCGTTGTTGTAAACGCCTTGATCTCCTCGAATGTTGTTGGTCCGGTTCTGGATATCCTCTTGTCTGAAACAATCCTCGGCCACAATGATCAAAACCACACCCATAAGTCACTCCACGAGTCCACATTTAAGTAAACTCCTTATTGCTCTTTTAGTCTTTTTCTTTATTACTTTCATTACTTGCTTCTTTAAGCTGCATCTTTAAAAGTTGCACTTTCATTTCTTTTAGTTCCGCTTGCTCTCTCAGAGCCCTAAGTGTTCTATTTTCTAATGCAAACAGTGTCCACACAACATTCATACACAACATCTCTGAGTAAGAAATTCTTACTTTATCTTATTGATTAACTTTCTTTCAGTCTCCTCAAAGAACCATCTACCACCGTTAAATGATCAGATGCGTTTACTTTTCAATACTTTCTAAATCTTTCTCTCCGTTTGCCTCTCCAGCGCTCACAATCTGCTCTTTCAGCGACACACAAATATTCCTTAATTCTGTTTGTCCTTCTTCCACATTTGCACAAACTCCATCACACTTGTCACTCTGGACACGCATTCAGTTTCACCATTTCTCACTCCACAATAAAACATTATACGAAGACAAGACAACAATTTCATAATACATTTCACAATAACCCCATCACCATGTGCACAAACATAATCTGGCCAGTACTTTATCTCTTTGTCTTCTTTTAATTCTCTCTATCTAGGCAGTACAACATCTCTTTGTAATTTGTCCAGTAGAATATCTCTTATTTTCACTTTATTCTCTAATTTTCTCTTTATTCTCATTTTCACTTTGTTATTCTCTCATCTGTCCAGTACAAGAGCTCTTTGCAATCTGGCCAATAGAATATCTCTTTATTCTATTCTCTCATTTTCTTTATTCTCTCTATTTTTTCTTTTATTTATTTTTTTTAATCTTCTCTATATATAATTTTTATTATTTCACCGTTTTTTGAGGTGCGCAACTTCCTCAACGGATACCGGATAACGCAACAAAGCTCTATCCCGTCGGATTCGGCACCAGTCTACGGCGCGGAAAATTTAGGTCCGTACTTTACGCGACCAAGGCTAGACGTATTCCACCACAATTTACCGAGATTAAATAGCCAACAATAATCTCATAGCCTAAATAGTAGATCGCCGTCGACTTTAATAGTCATAGAGTTCGGAAATTCGCCAGCCGCTGAGTCACCGCTGGCAACAATAACTTCAGTATTTACTAGTTTACAATTGCTGCCAATCCCACAATGCTCAGTGACGTAACATCACACTCCCAAACTCCATTAGCGACTCGGTGCGATCACGTTCACCTATCTCTCTATTTTTGTCTTTTATTGTTTTATATTTTTTAATATATTTTTTTATATATCACCAACAAACAAAAAACAGACAACAGGTAACAAAAAATTCTCCCCCTCCAATCTCTCCGTACTACGGAGCCCGCGAGGGGACATGACGAGATTTTTTTTTTATTGCGAAATAACGCAATCATATTTGGGGTCATGTTAGGGGAAGCGAACGAGACAGCATTCCGGGTCAAGACAGTGATAGGAGCGGGAGCATGAGCGATGATTTGGAGAGATTTTTACAATCTAGAAATGTTCCGGCTGAGGCCATACTTCGCATGCAAAGGGATAAGGTATGGAGTAATAGTTTTTAACATATAACAAAAACATTTTGACAAAATAACAGCATTCTCAATTAAAGTTAGCGTTGCGTAGTTGTTATCCTAACATTAGCTAAACGGGTTTCAGTTGTATTTGCCCTGGTTTGCGATCCTGATTAATGATCAAAACCTAATCCTTGATAAAGTGAATGGATGTATTACACATGGTTGGTGTGTAGAGTTCTTGCTTTTCCATGATCGATCGGAGCTAGCGATGGGAATCCATGGCTTGTTTCATTTGATTATCTGAAAGTATTTGTTGACAGGTTCAGTCAGTTGTAGGCTTAGCATTACAGTTTATAAGAGCATGCTTATTAGATCGTTTGGATTGCTATTAATAAACCTCTTGTCTTTCTAGATAGACGAAGCTGTGTTATTGGTTATGACTGATGAAATCAACAAATATATTCCATCATATGGAGATTGCGTGGCAGTTGTATCGTACTGCCGCCAACACAGTAACAACACCAACAAAGAGGCTCTTCTAGACAGACTACGAAGTAAAATAGGATCAACAAAGAAGAAAAAAAGGATGAATGAGGGCTGTGAAAGTGGAAAAAGAGAGATGTCTAGAGAAGGAAACACATCAGCAACAAAACAAACAAGAAAGATTGAAATCGGATGGTTACATTTTGTTGAAAATGAATACAAGCAAGTTAGAACAAAAGGTGGAGGAGGAACAAGACATATTAAAGATGGGGAAGGATTTATTTTTTCCACAAAATGCATCAGCAAAGGGGAAAGCTGAAGAATATACATTTGACATTTGTGACTTTAACAGAAAAAAACTCTCTCCTAATGAAACCGTAGGAGCACTGTACGACCAAACAAAACTGGGAAGACTTCGCTTCTATGTCTGCACCAAAGACACATCTGAACATTCTCAGATTGAACATCATCCAACTGCAAGCGCATCACAGAGTGCTTCACATCCAACTCGTTGTACCTCAGCACTGGTTCAGAATCCAGTCCAAAGTACCTCAATGGTGAATCAACATCCAGCCTCAAGTACCTCAACAGTGGCACAACATCCAGCTCCCACGATCTTCCCTGGATATCTACTAGCTGATTGGCTTTCATCAGACAGTGATCAGGTTTGTAGCTGAATTTATTGGCTCAGGTAATGAGGATGGTAAATGAATATGAATAAAGTTGTGTAATTTCAAACATTCTTATGATGGACTTGACATATTGTATTTAATTTAGTGTATATCATTTGTTGCAGAATGGGGATTTACTTGTGGTGAATAAATCAAAAACCCTGAAAAGAAAAAGAAAGGCCAAAGATGTAACAGAACCTTCAGCATCAAAAGGCGATGACCAGGACTTCAGTGATGGCGAGAGTCATTATGGTGGTTACACCTTTTTTTTTTATTATTCCCTAATAGTAAGTTGGCTCAAAGTTATGAAATTAACCTGTGCTTTCAATTCTTTTTGGTGCAGATGGAGAGGACACAATTGAATGGGATCCAAATCTTGAGATCCATACTGATGATTCAGCTGTTGTAGTTGTGAACTGCCATAACAACGAAGCTGCAGTTCTAGTAAGATTGATGGACCGTTTTTAGTACGCATTGTTTTTTAATGAATCAATTGAATTTTATCATGTATCAAATCCAAATTTTCATTAGAATCCTTCCCACATCATTGAGGTTCATATTCCAACTGATCATCATGCATCATCAGCCATTGCATAAATGGACAGTCTATACGCGAAGATGTTGTTGAAGATTCACAGGTATAATATAGCCATGTTTCTGTCACCATGTTGTTCTTTTTGGGCGGGACTTTAATGCTTGTTCTTTCCATAGACCATACATTTGATTTTCTGTTATTTTGTGGGCTCTGGTTTGATAATTGATATATTAAAAATAATACCTTACACTTATAATGCGCTTTACAAGCCTGTATTACCAAGTTTCTCAAAGCGCTACACTGTCGTCATTATTCATTCACTCCAGACTTGGTGGTGGTAAGCTACTGTTGTAGCCACGGCTGCCCTGGGGTAGACTGAAGAAAGCGGCAAGCAGGCTGTGCCATCGGCCCCTCCGACCACCACCAACCACTCACTCACTCACTCACTCACTACATTCACCCCATTGTTGTTGTTACAGTTTATTTTTAGTGTCATCATAATATTAGAAAAAATACATATTTTATATTTCAGGTGGCTGTTAGGCATGATTCGGCGACTGAGGACCCATTACATGAGCCCCAGATATCTGTAGAGAACTTGCAAAGTATTCAGGTAATCATTGCATATAATCTTGGCAACAGAATGAGGATCTTAAACAGTGTTGAATGGCGTTCATGTTGTTCATTTTGTATACTACTTATTTTATAGATCCTTCAGGACGGTGTGCTCAATGTCTCACATGAAGATGTTTTGCCTGGAAATTCAAGGTCCCAACTCTTCCCATTAGATTCAGGAGATGAAGAAATGAAAGTATATGTATTTGTTCGAAGAGTGGTAGTGGTTAGAGACCTCGTGCAAGCATTTAAAGACGACAACATACTGCATTTTAAAGTTAAGATGAAGATTATTAATGAAGTTGCAGTTGATGATGCAGGAGTGTCACGTGATGTTTACACTGCGTTCTGGGAGCAATTTTTTGAACTGTGTGAAGGAGAAAGTGAGCGAGTGCCTAGATTGACCCCTGATTTTGGTGAGGAGGAATGGAAAGCAGTAGGCCGAATTTGGGTGAAAGGATTAATGGATCATGGCATTGTCCCAGTGATGATGGCACAGTCCTTTATATTGACCCTTATTCATGGTCTTAACTCGGTTGATAATAACCTCCATTACATAATTTCTCAACTTCCTCTCTCCCATTGAGAAGTCTGTCATTGAGAGAGCCCTGCAGGGCTGTTTGGACCATTCGGATGAAGAGGACTTGCTAGACATTTTCACAAGAATGGGCTCACACACATTACCTTCCAAAGAAGGCATGCAGATAGCAATTAAAACTATGGCTCATAAAGCCATTCTCCAGGAGGCCAAATATGTCATTGATTGCTTCTCTACACAGATGCCTCATGTTAAAGTTCTTTTACCTGATAAACAGTGTTGTGGCTTTGTACACATCAAAAAAGGCGTCAGGAAAGAAGGTCGCACAGCTGTTTCAGCCCTCAAACGCAGCTCTCTCTCAGATGGAGCAGGTTACATTTACTTATCTACAACAATATGCAAAAAATACTGACCAAGCTAAGGCAGAGAAACTACTGCGCTTCTGCACAGGATCTTCAGTGATGGCTGTTGATAAAATTATAGTGTCATTTAATAAGCAAACAGGCCTTAACAGAAGGCCTGTAAGTCACACCTGTGGAGCGATGCTTGAACTGCCTTCTACCTATAGCTCTTACCCAGATATCCGTACAGAATTGGACAATGTCTTGACTAGCAACTGTTGGAAAATGGACATTGTGTAAACTATTTATCATTAATGTATGCAGGGCTGTAAGACTGCGCTACCATACCAACGTTTATGGAGATTATGTACAGTCCATTTAGTGCAGTAGTTTGCAAACTGGTAGGCTACTCTCGTTCATCTGTAATTTTAGTTTTAACTGTTAAAATTATGTGGTTCTGTGTTGCTCAAATCGTCTACTGGACTTGGTTAATATAATGGAGGATGTTTCACTAGTCTACTACTTTTACTTTATCTTCCTGGCTGACAATCTTACCAAACCCACACTAGAAATATTCATTTAGGCCTAGCGGTACTTGGAAGGTTGATAATGTATCAGGTACTTGATTTGAAAAGTTCGAGAAGCTTATAAAGTGCACTCAAATCCTAAATCTTTGTTGCTTAAATTCATGTTCATTGAGAGTTAAGTAGATTTCCACACTGACGTATTTTTGATATACAGTATGTTGCCTTAAACAATGTGAGATACAATCATTTCCATTAGTTATATTTTTGCAAAGTGTCTTGAGTTTTAATTGTATTTATTTGTATCAAATTGGTTGCACTTTATTTTAGTTTGTCACATTGTGCCATTGTTACAAGTGTAATTTCTTTCCAAGATTTAATATTGTGCATTTATAGTGTTCTGTAAAATTATTGCATTATTTCAAAAGAGAATCTGTGTTCTTATCCCTGTTTAAAAAAAAGAAAGTTTAATATGAAAATATTAAACCATGTTTTCCAGCTATTGTGTGCTTTTTCCAAAGATATTTGTTGAACAACAAAAAAAACATTTAAAATGGAAAAAAGTACATTATGATTGAACATATAATAGAAGCAACATTCATAGCAACTCATTGAGTTTCTCTCTGACACACATACAAATCCAAAGCCTGATACATCTCAGATGGTAGAGTGGTTCGTCTCATGATCGGAAGGTCGGGGGTTCGAATCCCACCTCCTGAAGGTGCATGCTGTCGTAGTGTCCTTGGGCAAGACACTTCACCCACCTTGCCTCCAGTGTCTGCGTACATTGGTGTATGAATGGGTGAGAGGTTCCTTGCTGTAAAGCGCTTTGAGTGCCTAATGTAGGTGGAAAAGCGCTATATAAGTTGAGACCATTTACCATAAGTTGAGCTCTGTTATCAGGAGGTTGGCCAGTTCATATACATCTGTATCACAAGGTACTGACTGACGAAACACACATCTGCTTTTGCACAGTTGCAGATCATCATTGTCAACTGGAGAAAGATAGTCTTCTGTCCCATACAGTTCTGGCAATGAATACATCACATTAGGCTGACCACTAGGAACATTTAGGTTGGCGGATGGTCTGATGTGGTGTGCGTTCCAAACACGTGCAGTGCCATCCAACTCGTCCTGGAAAAAAAATAACACCCATTGTACAATAATAAATTAATAGTGGGATAATAAACTTTACAACAGGGATTTGCAGCACATTGTACTTTTGCTCCCAGTTAATACCGTTATTACTTTAGTCACCTGGGGGCACCTAGCCTAGTCTATTTTCTATATTAAATGTAGAAATACAGCAAACTAAAATACTAACCTTTAATTCAGTTCAAACATAATTATGGAAACAGGTTACTGAATTCTTAAATCAGAAACGTAGTTTAGTTTAGTTTTAATTTACGCAATATGAATGGTGACTGAAGACTGAAATGTGCATAACATGCTCTTCAACCACCACTTTTGGACTACACAAAGAGAGACGATTATGAATCCGTAGGAAGATTGTATTATGCGCAAGATAATATGGGCCATGGGAACATGAGCGCACGACTGTTTTACGCAACACAGTTGACAATAGACGCACACACAGCCAAGCCCTGAGATCAGGGCACTGCTCTAGGAGAGAGTGCCACTCACCTGGAGGTGTCAGCGCCAGATTGCTGCCTTGCGCACGCGTGGGAAAATAGTATTGTTTCCATTTCGAACAATGCTTTAGTGCCTTACGCACAGCTCCGTGCGGCAGATACAATTCATCTTCAATGAAATCTATGTCAAACACGTCAACAAGGCAATGCGTCCAGAGCAGGGTCATAAACGCGCCGAAAACGTTGCCAATGTCTCTCGGGTCTCAGAGTACGAAAATGTCTATCTCTCAACTCCCTGCGCGCACCACCTTTGCCCCTGGATCATTGTGCGCTCTTATAGCTCCCCGCGCCTGTAGCTACTAAATGCTGAACATATGAATGCTGTAGGCCTGTTCACGTCATTGTGTTTAAACTGATTCATTATTTGGACACTAAACATAAAAATAAGGTTACATTTCAAGCAATAGAGGCCTTAACTCACCTGTATTAAACCCATAAAGCAAAACTGCAGAAGGTTTTTGTCCAGAAAACCACCATCGAACGATCCGTTATCTCCATCCATCCATCCATCCATTTTCTCCCACTTGTCCGTTGCCGGGTCAAATCACATAGCACTAGTCCCCTATGGCTCCTTCTGCAGGTGGTGGGTCCACGGAAGGATCCGTTATCTCGAAGATCACCAAACAATGATATCCAAAATTCGGCACACTGCTTTCGAAGAAATCCCCACCAGTACTCTATTCTTTGGTTAGCCGTACTGGCTCCAGCCAAGTAGCTGTCAAGAGTGCTCCCTGCTGGAGTCGGGACCAAGAACCGCTGAAATCCTCGGACATAACAATTCTCCGTCCCGAGATCGCCTCTCATGACTCTAGGACACCCTCCAAGATCTTGTACAGCTTCCACGTAATACCCCCCAATCAGTTTTGGGTCACTGTTGTATAAACATTTAGCCAAATCATTTTCCTCGAAAATCCATCAATGCAACCACTGATACAAAATCCATAGGGCTTTAACTTATTGTAACCCTACAGTGGTAATTCTGCTTGTAGGCAGGCTAATAATCTATGGTAGGTGTTATCAAAAATCTAGGTTCGATGAGGAGGTTGGTGTTGTGCTAATTATAAGGTCAGAAGACCATAGATTTCACTCCAAATGAAGCACAGGACAACAGATTAACGTTTTAAGTAATGTGGTTCTTATTCAAATTTGTTTTCTTATTTCCTTATTCAAAACCAATATTTAGTTCAGTTCAAAACAAAATTGACATAGTGTACAAATCGGCCACAAATTCTTTTGAGATCTCATAAACCCAAAACAAAAAGAAAATTTGTCAAAATGTAGTAACCCTTGAGTGCACTCAAATTTTAACTGTCCAATCACCCCTTCAATACTTAGCGTCCATGTCAAACAACCCAATTGGACCGTTGCAGCGCTGTTAGTTGAGGCAGTGGACCAGGGAACCAGGCACCAGGGCGAACAGAGAGAAATCCAGCGTCGGCGGAAGGAACACCAGAGATCCAGGACCAGAAGAAGCTTCTAAAAAAAACCAGTCTACACAAAAATGTGCAGAAAATTAACTAATGTTCAAATAAATGTCTTTGTTTTAATCTTTCACTACTTAATAGTCCATATTTTCAAGAATAAAACTTAAAATTTTATAACCTATAAACTGGAATTGGGTAACAAAAATTACAGTGTATCACATTAAATCAAAATAGGCATTCTTTTCACAAAACAAAATTATGTCCATTCAAAATACATTCATCAATGTACAAAAATGAGAAAACACAACAAAATGTACCTGTGGGATAACATCCACTGCTATTGTAGATAACCAGACTGTTTTTTTATCCACTGTAATCCACTGTAACGTTGAAATGTATATTTTTTAGTCATTTCACAATTTTAGCTTCAAGCTAATCAACACAAAATTATAGTTTCCACTCACCGAGATAACTTTGTTTTATAACAGGTGTCGTCTAAGTTTCAATATTTTTCAACCTCGAGGATATGTTTCGTTTTCTGAATCAATTTTGAATCTTAATATTTGTTTCTACTCTGGCTCACGTTTTTTAGGCTTTTGCTTATGTGCTCAAGTCAAGATGGATGCCAATGAACAGCAGAAGAAGAATGGTTTATGGTGCGCTGCCACCTAGTGGCGAACTAGATATTGCACTTTACTCTAGTTTTACATGTTTGCATTACAGTTCGTTTTCAGGACTTTATTGGGGCATAATTGACAGGGTTACATTATCGTAAGAGTCAATATGCCAGATAAAGTTAGGTCCTCTGGAAATGTAGTTTCTTCTTTGAAGTCTCCTGGCTCGCCTTCTGGACACACTGTTTTGATCCAATTCCCTGAGGATAATGCGCACGTCTTCCTTTCTCGCGCGTAGACCATTTTCTCGGCACTTGGCATACATCCACCGGTATCCGTGAAGCTGTCCTGAACCGTTCAGTTGCGTGCGTATGAATTCAACCAGAACAGCTAGATCGGAATATTCCTTACGCCTTGATAGCCCCCTTTGCTGCAACATTCTCTTCAGATGTCTTTCACTTATGTAACCCCCATAATTTGAGTCAAACCATTCAGTATTTATTGCTACAAGTATCCCTGTAAAAACACCGTCTCATTTGTAGATGTAGTTACATTTAGTCGCCACTAGATGGAGCCAGACTCCGTGGTGTAACAAATGTTTTACGCAAGTGAGAAAAAAGACGAGAGAAACGTGGCAGACAAGAGCACGTCTGGCTCTTGCTCGTCCTTTTGCTAAGGAAAACAAGGTTTAAGTTGTTGAGTTCGTTAAAACTCAAGTCCACACAAGTGAGACAGGAAGGATAAATATCTGCAGTTGAGAAATCCTGCAGATATTTTGGTGAGTGAATTGAGTACATTGAGCAAGCTAATGTTGCTAAGCTAATACTAGTGCTCATGCTAATTGAATATTTTATTTTTTGTTATAACTCCAGTTCTTTCTGGTAATCGAGACAAGGTTATTTTTATATCTGCATTTTGTCATCAATGCAGATATTCTTTGGTGAGTTCATTTGTATGTATGTTCAGCCAAAGCAAGCACACATGTTGATTACAATTTATTTTTTTGTTAAGACTAGTACGCTGATACACAGGAAAGGTCATCTGCAGTAAGGTATTTCTGCAGATCTTCTCCAGTGAGTGAATGTATTTAATGTACTCCTAAAAAAACAATCGGAGACTATTCTAAAGTTGTATTTGAATAATAATAATTCTTTGTATTTTAAACCCAGTTCGAAGTAAAGGTCAATTAAATCCCCCCATTCACGCTCCATTGCGTGTGGCTAATGATAGCATCTATGCCGTAGATGCTGTAAGGGGGCTCCTTCTCTACCCAAATACTATTGCGTTATTTCGCAAAACTATTGCGTTATTTTGCAATAATTATTGCGTTATTTCGCAAAACTATTTTGTTATTTCGCAAAACTATTGCTTTTATTCGCAAAACTATTGCGTTATTTCGCAATTTAAAAAAAATCTCGTAATGTCCCCTCACGGGCTCCATACCGTATGATCACAGTGGGTTTAGCAGCTCATTTTTAAAACATTAACCGTCTTCTCTGTGAATTATCTGAAACAACAGGTAACTTCCATAGCTTCCTTTTCACGTTCGATAATTAAATAAAACAAAGAAAACGTTTTTTCATGTGTAAATTAAACGTTTTCAGACGATCTTTCCTCATTCATTCCAAGGTACTTTTTTCCCCCGAAAAGGGGCGTTAACCTATTAGCGCCACTGACGTGACGTAGACGTTGCTCCAATCTAAGGGTTGCTGAGGGTTACTATTTTTTTTTAATTAAGAAAAGCTTTCGCCCCTCTATGAATTAACAAAGTACTTGTTCCTAGGCCTAGCATAGGCGCCAGTTTATGTTTTCCCCCGTGGGTGCTCAGTCTGTGGAGACACCTTCTTGGGAAATCACATGTCCCAAGTACTTCACTTTGAGCTGGAAGAAGGAGCATTTCTCCAGCTTGGCCTTCAAACCCTCTTGCTGAAGACGTCCCAGAACCAGTTCCAGCCTTTCCAGCTTGTCTGGCTCCGCCACTGGGACCTGATTGTACCCGCTGGCCAAGTCAAGTGTTGAAAACCAGCGGGCACCTGACAGTGCATCCAGGCTTTCGTCGATGCGCGGCAGGGGAAAGGCGTCTTTCCTGGTCTTGCTGTTAAGAAGGCGGTAGTCTACACAAAGGCGGAGACTACCGTCCTTCTTGCGGACCAGGACGATGGGTGAAGCATAGGGACTGCTACTTTCCAGTATTACCTGCGCATCGAGGAGCTGGTTAATATGGGCCTTGACCGCCTCATATTCCGATGGTGGAATGCGCCGGTAGCGTTGCCGAACCAGCACTTCATCCAGCAGAGGGATCTCATGTGTGATCAGGTTGGTACACCCAAGGTCACCATCATGAGCCGCAAATACCGTACGGTACTTTTGGAGTAAAGACCTGACTGCTACCTGATCCTCAGGGTCAAGTACAGACAGGTCCACCGCACCAACTTTGTCCTCTGACTCAGTTGCCACTTGGGAGGAGACTGTGGCTGTGACTGTGTTGACTTCTGTAACCCCCGCTGGTAAACTTACCACCTCAGCCTTACTGAGGGCCCCGAGGCTGGTCCGAGGGTATAGGAGAGCGTCAGCCACCCCGACATTAACCACCGGGACGTAAACTGTGCCTTTGTCAACACGCACCAGACAAGGAGATGCCAGTAATCCCGCCGGAAGGCCGGATTCTGGCGGCTCAAAAAGAACAGCCTTACCTGCAAACGGTTGGAGGCAAGTGCATGCGACCAGCTTCATTGTGCCACCAGGTACTCTCACCACTCGTGGGCCCCGGACTTTAACAGCTCCCACTACTGTTGCTGGCTCGCGAGCAGCTGCCTTATGGCACTTCTGTAAGGCCAGAATGACTGGACCTGGAGCCCTTGTGACTACAGGAAGTTCAAAAAGAGAGGAGCCATAGGCCCCAAACAGCTCCCGATAGCAACGACGAATGACATTCATTCCCAGAATACCTGGAATGGAAGGGCTTGTGGCAGGGGGATCTTTTACGACTAATATACCACATTGAGGTATCACTTTGTCACAGAGGGCGACGTCTAACTCCAAATACCCAATATATGGGATTTCAAGACCATTGGCTGCCCGCAGCTGCAACCAGTGACAGGACCGAATGCGGTCAGCCAATATATGGGATTTCAAGACCATTGGCTGCCCGCAGCTGCAACCAGTGACAGGACCGAAGGCGGTCAGCACCCCAAGGTTCAAAGTGTTCCCTAAAGAAGCTCTCTGTGACTGTTGATACCATGGATCCCGTATCCAACAAGCAAGGAACAGCTACCCCGCCCATGATAACCTCAATGGTCGGACAAGAGGCCATCAAGCCAGAGAGTTCGCCTATCTGTGAGCCTATAGACACCCTGCCTGAACTTTGGCTCCCTGGTTCAGTGGGCGCTAGTTTCCCTGCGAGCCTGAGTGATGGGAAGGTGCCGAGGCGGAGTTAGCTCTGCCATGGAATGGAACTCGCTCCTCGTCACACTCGCTAGCATAGTGGCCAGACTGATTGCACCTCCGACATATGATGCTACTACGTGGAGGCCTACCAGTTTGACGTGGAGCCTGAAGGGAAGCTACAGTCTGGGTCAGTTGATTAAGTTGTTCTTGCTGACGCTTAAGCAGATCCATAACTTCACCCAAGACAGGTGTCGGAGTTGGTGTTGGCACAGGAGGAGAGCGAGCGCTACTTCGAACCTCAAACTGATGGCCATGGATGGACGGGAGAGAAAAACTACGTTCCCGATGAGAAGTGGGCAACCCCTCTCTCTCCCATCTAAGGGCCTCGGCACGCACCTGCAATAAGGTAGCTATCGGCCGCTCACGAACGTACCTCTTTAACTCCCTACATAGTCCACTGTCAATCACATGCTCTATAAACTGATCACGTAAGAGGACTGCAGCATTTGGTACGCCTCCCGGTGCACACCGTCTGACCCGTTCCATAAGAGACATTAGCGCCAGGGAAAACTCCTGTAAAGTTTCCCCTTCTTGTTGTTGTCTCGAGAAAAAGGCTTGTTGTAAGGTCACATATGGCCGGGCACAGCCATACAGTTCCTCCAGGATATCCAAAATCCGTGCTGGGTCCTCTCGATCCTCCACCGAACGGAACTTGATCTCACTCTTAGCCTCACCTTCCAAGTGGTCAAAAATAAAGAAAGCTCTATCCCTAGTGGAAAGATGGCGGGCCCGCATACAAGCTTGAACCTCTTCTGTCCATTCATCCAAAGAGATACCCGTTCTCCCGTTGAAAGTGGGACACTTGCGGTCACGGGGCATTACTATAACACGCTCTGTGGTAACAGTTGAGGTTCCTGATGGAACACTACCAGTGGGAGTGCCTGGAGCCTGAAAAACTCCACTAGGGCCGGCCTGGGACGAGGCCCCATCGCGGAGAAGTCGCTCATTGTCTGCTTTAAGCTGAGACAATTGCTCTCTGAGCTGCTGAAGCTCCTCCTCCATACCGGCTAAAGGTACACGCCCCCCAACCTTTAGGCAAGGGACCAAACTTGAATACGACTAACCTCGAGTTTTGGAGTCCTAAAAAGAATAGCCGTTGCCTTGTCCACTGCAGTTGTCCACAACAGAATAAACTACAATATTTATGGTGCAAGGACATACACAAAAACAATATATATATAAACATGAATAATCACCCCTCTACTTTAGGTCCTATCCTGCCGACGTACGCCAGATTGTAGCGTGAGCAGTGATAGATTACTGGAAATCCAACAACGCCACCCATGGAGATGGCCCTGGGACCAGAATGTTAGCTTCTTATTTTATCCAGAAGACCGCGCTTGGTCAGGACAACAGGAGAGGAGGGTTTTCATTGCAAAAAGGTTATTTTATTTGTAGAATACAAACTTTAAAATAGGCATAGAGATATTTTAAGAACACTGAAAATTACACAATGCACCTTTAACTTTTTACATATACATATTCATACTGCTCCTTTAACCAAGTTAAGCACAGGACCTTCAAACCATAAACAAAGAAACAAATTGGGAAATAAGGCAAGCGTTACAACAAAATCAAAAGGCAACACAAAAGCACATCAAACCATGCGACAGCAAAACAAAACCCAAAAGGAATACATCAAACAAAAGGAAAATGAGCAAATTAAATGAACATTTAAAGCAAATGAGAAAACTTACAAAATAAGCATGCACCAAACCATGCAGACAGAACCCGGAAGGGGGGGTACACTCACCCTGACCCTTTAAGATCTTTGCCTATAACTCAAGGAATGCAAGTTTGAAGAGCGCACAAGTGCGGAGTGGGACGGGAGCACTTGTACACAAGTAAAAGTGTGGACCAACCCGTGGAACAACGCAACAGCCTCCTTTACACAGGAGATGACGGCTACGGCGCGCCTCGTGCCAAGAAGAAAGGACACGAGGTAAAACACCACTAAGAATTAGCCCTGCGCTAGTAAACCTTTGGAATCTTACCTGCCGGTGAGGGTGCGCGCACCTGCAGGCAGCAGGAGGAAGGGGAGAGCCGCAGGAGACTAGCGGCAACGTCCCACAACAGCCCAGAACCTGAGGGAGAATTTGGTGTCAGCATAGCACTGAGCGCAACGCAAGACAATGAGCGCACTTACCCCGAGAAGAGCCCCGGCCCGCAACGCGTGCCCAACGCACGCACTCCCACGGATAAGGAGGGAGACCACACAAACCAGGCCAGACGATTTATGTTTTCCCCCGTGGGTGCTCAGTCACCCGGTACTGTCATGTGACGCACACCGCCTCACATTTACCTAAACAGAAATGCAAGCTACTTGGCAATGTCTACTATCATCTTATACACTGAGGCTATTTTTTGAGAAAGCAATAAACATGCATTGGTGCGCTGCGCGCAACTCACCATTGTTGTCACTTGTCACAGGAGGAGGAAGGTGCCTTTTCTAGCCGCTGTGCGCTTGATGAATTCATTGGCGATATCATCCAAACTCTGTTGGCGTGATATTGTTTTATGGCAATTAAGCACTGTTACGTGGTTCAGCCTGGCTTGTCCCATTGTTGACCGTAGGTAGGATTTTAGTCTCCGCAGACTTGAAAACGACCTCTCTGATGTGCAGGACGTTACTGGGACCGTCAGTGCAAGTTTAATCAGTTTGGTCATCTCTGGCAACATGTCTCTTAAGTATTCTCCGTTGTCACATCTTAGAAAGTTAACAACATCGTCAAATGTGTTCAGGCTTACGCCTTTTTGTTTGGCCAAATCAACACACATGTCACGGTGCAAGGTTAGTCTTGCTTCATCCAAATCATCTCCATGAAACTCAATGATGTTTTTACAGCTCTGCTTTCCAGTGACAAACTCTTCCACTTCGTGCATATATTTAAACACGGACGGACTAAAGCGAGTGTCCACTGAGGTGATAGCTGTGTCGATAACCTCGAAGTAATGCCGTCGGTAGAGCTCCTCGGGATTTTGAAATGTGTGCTGCGGAGCACCTCCATCCTCCAGGCGGCAGGGCCGCTTACGAGGCCTGGGCACTGACGGGCTCTCCAGATGCAGATCACTTGCCTCTGCAACCGTGTTTTGCCACAATGTAGTGAATGATCCTTCTTGTCGAAAACTTTTTAGGTCATCTCGGAGTGTGTCAATCATCAGCCTTGCTTTCTGCATATGCAACTGCCTCTTTTGGAGTGCAACAGATACGGTTTCAATTCGAGAGAAGAATTTCAGCATCAAGTGTAACGAAAAGAATGTACCAAACTTCTGTAGGTTTAAAAACAATCCGTTGGCTTTTCCTCCTGCTTCACTTCGGTCATTTAGAGCCAAGTCCTCAAGAAAAAGTAGAAGCGCGCTGTAGTTGTCTGCAATTGACCGCAGTGAGTAGCAGTGCTGTAGTCATTGTCCAGCGCGTCGGGCACAGAGGTCTCAAAGCTGGACTGTCTTTGGTCTGAATCTGCTGAAACCAAGAAAGCCGTTTTGGTGAATGTCTGATGAGCGGTATTAGATCCCGAATGAGTGACATGAAGTTGCGACATGAAGCGTTGTTCTCAGTCACATCGTGCGCCACAAGATTTAAAACATGAGCAGTGCAATGGGTGTATTGAGCTCGAGGCTCAATGTCCTGCACGCGAGCCTGTAAACCATTTCGGACCCCAGAGACATTTGATGCACCATCATAGCACTGTCCTCTACACTTATTGAAAGGAAGGGAAAATCTCACAAGAGCATCTTGGAGGAGCCGAAAAAGCGCTTCTGCTGTGGTGCTGGCTGTCTCGTAAAATCCAACAAATATCTCCTCTGGTTGCAACTCATCAGTGACAAAACGGAGGCAGATTGACACTTGTTCCTTAACCGTGATGCCTGCGGTCTCATCTAAAATAACTGCAAAAAAGTCTGCATCTTTAACCTCTTTGAGAACTGTTCTTAGCACGCCGTGGGACATTATTTCGGTCATTTCATTCAAGATATCATGCGACAGCCATTTACTTTCTTTTTGAACCAGCCAAGACTTCAGTTCTGGGATATCTTGAGCACGCATGTTCAATAGCTGGATAATATTGGAATCACGGTCTGATTTTCCCCTTACGGCCAGGCCTTGACATAGAAGATACTGGACAGATGATAAAATAGCAATTAAAGCTTTCCTAGCGTCCGCCATCTGCTTTTGTTTGGTAACAGAAATTGCTGAGGCAACGTTAACTTTTGCTTTCATTGCTCCAACGACAGTAATAGCAGCTCGATGAAGAGTGGATTTTTCATGGCATCTAAATCGTTCAAGTGCCTTGCCCCAGATAGCAAAACCCTCCTGCACAAAACTCTTTATTGACTCTATATCATGTGCTGATTGTGGAAGAGGAGCATTAATTTCTTTCGCCGTGGTCACAAAAACTTTATCTTTTATAGCATCATATGCTATCCAAGGAAACTTAGCTTTCCAGCTTTGTTGGAAGGTCCGGCCCTGGAGACCTTTCTGCCCTTTTGCTGCATTTTCACGAATGATTGCCTCCTTGTTGGCACTAGAAGTAGTTGTAGAGGCCGTCTCATAATGAATGGAGACAGTCTCCTCGCTGGTGGAATCGTCTGATAAATGCAATTTCTTTCTAATTACAAATCTGTCCATTGTTATCTTAGTGCGTTTTATTAGCTTCTTGGTCATTAGCCCATTGGCGGCAAACGAGCTTTGTTTTTGGCCGAAGTTACGTACACGGCGTCGGAGCATCATGTTGATAATGAGATCAAGGATTTGATTGACAGTGAGGATTTTTACCTAGCACACACTGCCCGCGTGCCCAAATTATATTTTCCCTAGACGTATGAATTGGAATTATAGAAAAACAATATGCCCGATTGAATTCTATTTCTATAAAGTATTAGCAATATAATTTGTTAGAAAGTAAAATTGTCACAGGTGTATTTCGATCCAGGGACCTTTGGCATGAAAGTCAGGCGAGGTTACCGTTCGACCACGCTACACATACTTAGTGCTTGGTGTCACATTCACATTTGTATATGATGGTAGGACCCGCGCCTGACTGTTACGAGAGAGAAGTACAGTTTTAATTATTCGCTTGTTTTATTCAATGGGACATTTTGTGAATTCAAGGTAAATTCGCCTGGGTGCTCAAAGATTTGGCTGGGTGCTCGAGCACCAGAGCACCCACGGGATCGGCGCCTATGAGGCGTATGTCTGGTGCTCATTTGGTGAAAAAGACGTGAACAAAGGAAAATGGATCTATCAAGAGATTTTACGGTTGCGTCTCCAGCGGAGTTTGTCACCCGGTTTGGTGGTTGCCGTGTCATAGAAAAAGTAAGTTTAAACTTGATCTTAAGTGAGCTCACTTGACTTGCCTTTAAACCACATTTTCTGCTCGTTTTACAGGTACTGATCGCTAACAATGGTATAGCAGCAGTAAAATGTATGCGATCAATCCGCCGCTGGTCTCATGAAATGTTTCGTAATGAGAGGATCATTCGTTTTGTTGTCATGGTAACACCTGAAGACTTGAAGGCCAATGCAGGTCATTGTTAACGTCTTATCACTATTGCATATTTAACTTTGCAGCTAACCCACTATCTTCTATATAAGTGACATTTACTGTCGTTTTTACTGATAGGTTTATCTGAAACCTGTACCAATTAAATCAATATCACTATTTTATCTAGAATACATCAACATGGCTGACCATTACGTCCCTGTGACCGGCGGTCCAAATAACAACAACTATGCAAATGTAGAGCTGATAGTTGACATTGCTAAAAGAATTCCAGTGCAGGTATTGCATAGTTATCCCTTTGCTCTTGGAATTATAACTACTGTAATAACATTGTTTGGTTTTGTTTAGGCTGTATGGGCAGGCTGGGGTCATGCTTCTGAAAATCCCAAACTTCCTGAACTCCTAAACAAAGCAGGGATTTCATTTTTAGGTATCATTATAATAACAATCTTCTTTATTGTCCCTAATATTTTAATTTTACCCTAAAAAGTGTCCTCTTTTAGGGCCGTCCAGTAAAGCCATGTGGGCTCTTGGTGATAAAGTGGCTTCGTCCATTGTGGCACAGAGTGCCGACATTCCCACTCTGCCCTGGAGTGGATCAGGTGATGCATAACCTCACTCTCACATTCAGTCCTTGATATAGTGTAAATACTGGCTGCAGACTTTCTGTTGTAGCAAAATGTGTTAGAAGGTCATGTCCATTTATCAGTCTATTTGTGTACTTGATGGATCAAAAGCAATATTGCAGTGTTCCTTCAGAGATATATGTACGTGGATGTGTAAATGATGTCGAGAAAGGACTTGAAGTAAGTGAAATCAGATGTAAATTATGACATAAAATGGTTCTCTCAAATATAATCTATTTTCAACAGGGGGCTGAAAAAATTGGATATCCTGTTGTAATTAAAGCCTCAGAGGGTGGAAAGGGTATTCGTAAAGTAGACTGTGCAGATGATTTTCCAAGTGCATTCAGACAGGTTTGTTATTTCCATGCTATTTTGTATGCATTGTGTTTGATACTCAGCAATTATTGACTGTGGATTATTGATTGATTGATATATTTAAACTTACCATTTTGCTTGTGTTTTACAGGTTCAGATAGAAGTTCCTGGCTCACCTATTTTTCTAATGCAACTGGCCCAACATGCTTGACATCTCGAGGTTCAAATCCTGGCAGATGAGTATGGAAATGCTATTTCTCTGTTTGGACGAGACTGCTCCGTCCAGAGAAGACACCAGAAGATCATCGAGGAAGCTCCAGCCACTATTGCGTCTCCATCTACATTAGAGCAAATGGAAAAAGTGAGTTTTTTCTTTTTTCTTTTCAATAAATAAAGCTTTCTCTGACACTGTTTATCTCTGGGACAGTTTGCTGTGAGGCTGGCCAAAATGGTGGGCTATGTCAGTGCAGGTACAGTAGAGTACCTCTTCTCTAAAGACGGAAGTTTTTTTTTTCTGGAGCTGAATCCCTGTCTGCAGGTTGAACATCCATGTACAGAGATGATTGGAGATGTCAACTTGCCGGCAGCCCAGCTTCAAGTAAGTCTTAATGCAAGAATAAGTATTACATAGCTTTTGTTAAACACAATTAACCAGCTGTACAATCTGTTGTAGATTGCAATGGGCATTCCACTTAATAGAATAAAGGACATCCGCTTGCTTTATAAAAAAGACCCGTGGGGGGACTCTGTCATTGACTTTGAAAATCCAGACTGTATACCATGTCCAAGAGGCCATGTCATCGCTGCACGGATCACAAGTGAAAACCCTGATGAGGTTTGTCAATGTTTCAACCCTCAAAGAAGAATTACTGTAGAACACTGTAAAGCCTCTGTGAAAACTGTTTCTCTTTGTTAGGGTTTTAAGCCAAGCTCTGGTACAGTTCAGGAATTAAACTTACGCAGCAGTAAAAATGTCTGGGGTTACTTTAGTGTTGGTGCAGCTGGTGGATTACATGAATACATTGAGTCAACCATTGGTTTTCATGTTCTTTATTGATTGACTGCGGAACTTTCCGCAGTCAACCATTGGTTTTCATGTTCTTTATTGATTGACTGCGGAACTTTCCGCAGTCAATAATTGTTTCCCATGTTCTTTATCTTTTATTATTGATTGACTGCGGAACTTTCCGCAGTCAACCATTGGTTTTCATGTTCTTTATTGATTGACTGCGGAACTTTCCGCAGTCAATAATTGTTTCCCATGTTCTTTATCTTTTATTATTGGTTGACTGCGGAACTTTCCGCAGTCAACCATTGGTTTTCATGTTCTTTATTGATTGACTGCGGAACTTTTAAGCGGGGCCAGTAACGAGAAAAAAAAACACATCCGCGGAGCGCCCGGGTCAGCCCGACGCGTTTAGTCCCGCGCTCAGAGCTCGCGGGACCGGTAACGAGAAAAAACCTTTCCGCGGAGCGCCCGGGTCAGCCCAACGCGTTTGGTCCCGCGCGGAGAGCTCGCGGGACCGGTAACGAGAAAAAACCTTTCCGCGGAGCGCCCGGGTCAGCCCAACTCGTTTGGTCCCGCGCGGAGAGCTCGCGGGGCCGGTAACGAGAAAAAAAAACACATCCACTGATATATTAGCCGCGCGGAATAGTCGTTGGACATTCTTTCCGAAACGTCGAACGGCGAAAGATTCGCGATGGGTACCGCTCTACCTAGCACCTCATCCGAAGTGATCTACCATTTCTTGAACCAGACCGACGGCGTGTGGCACGGCGTGTGGGACCTCGTGTGCGACTTCGGCGTAGAGAGCTGTGTGACTCTCTTGGAAATATGTAAAACTAAAAATGTAACTTTGCCGTTCCCGAATGAGGACCGGATCCAATTCTTCTCCAGAACGGGCGTGTGGTTCAGAGATCCCGTGGCTGACGATTTCGTAACACACCTGACCGAGAACCTTAGGGTCAAGGTGGCTCGAGGACCAGGAGACGACATACAGCGAGTGTTGGAAGAGCTGAGCCAGTGCTGCCCGGGGAACATACCGGAACTGCCGGATGTGTCGTGTGAGATGTTGCAGGATACATCGGTGCGCGGTAACAGGAGATTCGTTGCAATGAACGTCACCGTGTTCGATGAAAAATGGCAGAGTTTAAGAGTACGAGAGAGAAGATCAACGAGGTGATTATCAACAGCTGCCGCACGTATTACGAAACCGTAACTTTTCCTAAATGGAGCAGTCACGGAGTCATGGACGCGAATGTAGACCGCTCGCGGTTAGTTCAGGTGTGTAAGTTCGACGTGACCGAATCGGGCACCGGAGCCGCCGCGGTCACTTGCTCCACGGAGAGCCACGGGTCTGGATCTGACCGAGAGGAATACGTCGTCGATCGGCCGTTTTACTGGTGCGTGTCGCACGTGTACGAGGGCAAATGGAAGTGTTTGTTTTCAGGTACGATCGCGGGGCCCGAGTCTCTGATGTCTGTGAACTGAACGCGCGCGCTGGCTGAAACCTGGTTTCTTTTATCGGAGAGCTTCTTCGAGGCCCCGCGACGAAAGTGTTTCGTGTCAGCGTCTATGTTTTTTTTATTCGGTTTTCTTGTTTCAATTGTGCTCTACAAATAAACGTTTGCCTCTCCTCACTCAGCCTCTCGTGTGTGTGTGTGTGTTTTTTTTTCCTTTTTCTTTTCTCGTTTGAATTGTGCTCTACAAATAAATTTGCCTTGCCTCACTTAGCCTCTCGCTTTTTTTTCTTCCTTTTCTCCCGAGTCGATGTACTAAGTGAAATGGGTGAGAGGTGTCTCGCCGCAAAGCGCCGGGCCCGTAATGAAAAATAAGAAAACGCTTCGCCGAGCGCCCGGGTCAGCCCGACGCGTTTAGTCCCGCGCGGAGAGCTCCTCCTGGGCCCGTAACGATAAAACGCTTCGCCGAGCGCCCGGGTCAGCCCGACGCGTTTCGCGCCCCGCCGCGGAGAGCTCCTCCGGGCCCGTGATACAAGTTACGCGGCGCCGAGCTCCGGGTCACCCCGAAGCTCACGAATGCGAAATTACCCTTTCTCGGAGATGTAATTTCAGCGATACGCTCCCTATTTAAGCGTACCGCGCGCCTCCTGGCAGATCATAACCGGGGAAAGACTCGACATGGCTACCTCTCGACTCGCATCCGAAGTGATCTCCCGTTTCTCGGACCAGTCCGACGTCGTGTGCGACATCGGCGTAGACAGCTGTGTGACTCTCGCTGAAATATGTAAAACAAAAAATTTAACTTTGCCGTTCGTGAAGCGGGACCTGATCAAAGTCTTCTACAGAACGGGCGTGTGGTTCAGAGATCCCGTGGCCAAGAATTTCGTAACACACCTGACCAAGAAACTTAAGGTCAAGGTGACCCGAGGACAAGGAGACGCCGTACAGCGACTGTTGGAAGAGCTGATCCGGGGCTGCCCCGGGGACATACCGGAACTGCCGGAGATACAGCAGAGCGCCAAAACGAAATCCATCATGATGAACGTCACCGTGTTCGATGAAAAATGGCTGTACGGATTCTCCAAAGTGGAGCTGAATTTCTACAAGGGAAAAGCGCGCACTCTCGTAAAAGGCATGACCGCCGAGGTCGGTCACCTCGCGCCTCCTAGACTCTTGAAATGCGAACAGTGCAAGGTTTTCAGCGTGCCTTACGAAAATGGCCCGCGCCTCCGTAGTCGATCCCCGGAGGTCCCTTCGGGGAGCGTACGCCAAGCCAGAATACTTGGAACGCGTTCCGGACACGTACGACACCTTCAGGTGCTTGGACTGCGGATGGAGCTGTTCTGGGTACCTGAGAGGAGACCCGCATCTAGACGAGCACTTGTTCCGCGGCCGGGGTATCTGCAGGATCGTCCGGGCTCGGTTTCGCCACGACGAAACTAAGATGCTCAAGGCTCTCGGCAAAGCCCGGTTCCAAAGGGGCTACGTGGCAAATCCGCAACTGTGCCGCTTGGCCGAAAACGGCTACAGAGCGAACCTCGCCGCGCGATCGTGCGTCGTGTGCAACGCCGGGCGCGAAGAGCCATGGCACAATATGGCCTGCGGGATTACGAACGCGAAACTCCGCGAGTTCCTAACCCGGGAGCGGTTTTTGGAGCCGTACGAAATCTCGCCCGTAGGCGCGGCCGAGCCCGCGCAGTCCCACAGTGAACTCGCGCCCGGTCGAGAGCGCTTCGAACAGGGGTTCGTGGCTTTCCCGGAGGCTTTCGCGTTTCTCGTCTTCGAAAGCCAAGAACGCGGCGGCGACTCGGAGCCCTCGCGGCCAAAGCACTGTATCGTGTGCGCCCGCGACCACCCGGTTACCGAGGCCGAGCCCGCTTGTCGGGACATGTACATTGAACTTTTCGTCCGGATCCGAAATATGGTACTTTTACGTTGACAATACAATGAAACAAGATTGAAAGAAATAAAGACGTTTACACACACGACACTGGTCTCTCGCCTCTTTTGTCACATCTGTATTGGTGTAAAAAAAAAAAAAAAAAAGATAAGAAGAAGAAAAAAAAAAGAAAGAAAGGTAATTACACAAACACAAACGATTTCTCTTTCGGTACAATTCTTTATTGGTATAAAAAAAATAATTTGAAAATAGCAGAGCCTCTCCCCTTTCACTCTTCTTGCTCCTCAGACTCTGAGCGCATGGGCTCCGAGCGATCCGCGCATAGCGGGCAGTGCGCTCGGGTGCACCCTCCGCAAATGTACGTCCCGCAGCGAAAGCATCTGGTGGACGTTTTGCGGTCCTTCTTCGAGGGACAAAGTTGACACCTCTTCCTCTTGTCCGGTTCGGACCGTCCGTCCCGGGCACCCGCTCCACTTGTGTGAAGTTAGCCCCCCCATAGTGTCCGATTTGCATTAAAATGGTGTCATTCGTTTGTGCTTCGTTTGTGCACACAAAATTAGCGTTTGTGCGCACTTCGTTTTTGAGTTATTGATCATTTATTGGTAATTGATCAGCCCCCCCATAGTGTCCGATTTGCTTTAAAATGGTGTCATTCCTTTGTGCTTCGTTTGTGCACACAAAATTATCGTTTGTGCGCACTTCGTTTTTGAGTTATTGATTGGTAATTGATTCCCCCCCCCCCCCCCAGTGTCGGATTCGCTCCAAACTAGTGTCATTTTGTAGCACTTTGTTTGTGCACACAAGGTCTTTTGCTAATCTCAAAGAATATTTCTCCCCTAAGTAATCAATTAAGTTTATATAGCTGATGTTTTACAAATTAAACATCATTTGGGCTGTTTAGAATTGAAGACATTATTATGAATACCACTAAACTGATCAAAAGGTTCATCTTGAAACAGGGCAAGGTCACAGTGTCATAGAATCCAAAAATGATTGCTATGCTTTTATTAAAATGTGTGTGTGTGTGCGTGTGTTGCAAAATCACACCATTAGAATTACAAATTTGATCTATTTTATTATTTTTAAAAAGGCACTTGTGAAACACCTATATCTTTGGTGTGGGACCTTCATGGAACTATCGTGGGAAAATGCTGTGAGCCAACGGTAACCATGGTTACCAAGTACTCAAATTGTTACATTGGCCATTTTTTACACTGTCACTGTCAAACCTGTTTGTGAGGTGAACTATGGCTAAACAGAAGATATGCACAGCTTGTAAGAGTGTTCTATGTGTACTTTGGAATTGCAAGAAATAATTAAATTGGCAAGCTTCAATATTTCTGAGAACCAAAGAAAAAAACTACCTTACAATTTCTGTTTTTGTGTCATTTCCTATCTATTTGAGCCTAAAAAAACTGTAGAGGTCAACAGGATGATAGCCAATGGAAAATTTAACTTAATGTTTTTGTTTATTGTTTTTGTGTCTTAAACACCCCGTTTATAATGAACCATCAAGTAATTGCTGTCATTATTTTAAGGGAAATTTAATTTGTATCATCTGTAACTGTTGTCAGGTCATATCAATGAAATAATCATGACGTCTTTCATGAAGTTTTTCCTGCTTCTATCATGTAACGAATTCTGTGGACATTAGAAGAAAAAAAGTATGAGTCCAGACAGTCCAAGAGTTGGAAAATAAAGACTGTAGATACTGTAGCAGTGTTTTTAATTTTGACAATAATCACACACAAAATAAGATGGCAGCTGAACAGGGAAACATTTTGATGATGAAAAAGTCAAAAAACAATCAAAAAATTAAGTTTTTATCTTGTACAGTTTTTAATCCCTGATCAATTACCAATAAATGATCAATAACTCAAAAACAAGGTGCGCACAAATGCTAATTTTGTGTGCACAAACGTGCACAAACAAAGCACAAACGAATGACACCATTTTAAAGCAAATCGGACACTATGGGGGGGCTGATCAATTACCAATAAATGATCAATAACTCAAAAACGAAGTGCGCACAAACGATAATTTTGTGTGCACAAACGTGCACAAACGAAGCACAAACGAATGACACCATTTTAAAGCAAATCGGACACTATGGGGGGGCTAACTTCACACAAGTACCCGCTCCTCCTCCTTCTCCTCCTCCTCCTTCTCCTCCTCCTCCGAGCGGAGCTGCGGCCGCGGCGCGATCCCCCCGCTCCCGTAGCCACAGGTCCGCTCGGCGCGCTCTCACGATCTCCGCGGACTCCCGGGTGCGGGGCACCGCGGCCCTCCTTTCCACGTGAGCGCGCACGAGATCCTTGCCCAGCCGCTCCAGGAACACCCTGGCTCACCTATTTTTCTAATGCAACTGGCCCAACATGCTCGACATCTCGAGGTTCAAATCCTGGCAGATGAGTATGGAAATGCTATTTCTCTGTTTGGACGAGACTGCTCCGTCCAGAGAAGACACCAGAAGATCATTGAGGAAGCTCCAGCCACTATTGCGTCTCCATCTACATTAGAGCAAATGGCTCGGACATAGAGATTGATGTGCATAGGTTGAGCGATGGTGGTCTTCTGTTTTCCTATGATGGCAGCAGTCACACCACTTACATGAAGGAGGAAGTGGACAGGTGCTCCGAACAAATATTTAATGACTCCTATTTGAGGGTTTTTATTCACACTAAATGTATTTTTGATTGACTGCGGAACTTTCCGCAGTCAATCATTGGTTTTCATGTTCTTTATTATATATATTATTCTTCCCCGGATCGAGGAAGTGATATGCCGAGAGACGAACCGCGAGGGCCGACGCAAATACGGAGACAAATGGAAGGAATTTAACTGCTCGCTTACGTGGGCCTGCTCGTTTTGGCCGGAGTGTTCCGCTCGCGCGGGGAGGCCACGGTCAGTCTGTGGCATTCGGAAACCGGCAGGGCGATATTCCGCGCCACCATGATGCAGAACAGGTTTCACAGGCTCTCCAAACTCATCAGGTTCGACGATCGCGGAACCACGGCCGAGAGGCGCGGCTCGGACAAATTTGCTCTCATGAGAGAAGTGTGGAACATGTGGTCGGAGGGGCTCCCGTCGCTGTACAACCCAGGTTCCCAAATTACAGTGGACGAACAGCTCGTCCGCTTTAAGGGTAAGTGTTTTTTTTTCTTTTCCTGGAGCTTTTTATCTCACATCGGTCTTCGTAATTGTTTTTTTTTAACCAGGTCGCTGTCCGTTCAGGCAGTACATGCCCAATAAACCGGCCCGGTACGGGCTAAAATTTTGGGTGGCCTGCGACGCTAGGTCGAGCTACGCCTGGAAAATACAGGTCTATACGGGCAAGCCCGGGGGAGCGCAGCAGCAGCCGGAGCAGCAGCAGCAGCAGCGGCGGCAGGAGCAGCAGCCGGACTTAAACCTGTCCACTCGGGTCGTCCTGGACGTGACCCGGGGGTTGAGCGGACGCAACGTCACCTGCGACAACTTCTTCACGTCCTACGAACTGGCGCAGTTGCTCCTGGCCAGGAACAACACCCTGGTGGGCACGGTGCGGAAGAACAGACCCGAGCTGCCCCGGGAGCTGCTCTCGGGCACCCGAGCGAGGGCAGTTTTCTCGTCCAGGTTCGCCTTCGCGCCAGACGCGACCCTGGTCTCCTACCTGGTCAAGAGAAACAAAAACGTGCTCCTGCTGAGCACGGCTCACGCAGAGGGACGCGTGGCGGAGGAGCGCGCGGACAAGAAGCCCGAGATCGTGTTGGACTACAACCGCAACAAAGGCGGCGTGGACAACCTGGACAAAGTGATCGCGCGTACAGCTGCCGGAGGATGACCGCGCGCTGGCCCATGGCCGTGTTTCACAACATGATCGACGTGTCCTCTTACAACTCTTTCGTGCTGTGGCGGGAGCTCAACCCGAACTGGCTGGCCGCCAGGAGGAACAAACGCAGGGTGTTCCTGGAGCGGCTGGGCAAGGATCTCGTGCGCGCTCACGTGGAAAGGAGGGCCGCGGTGCCCCGCACCCGGGAGTCCGCGGAGATCGTAAGAGCGCGCCGAGCGGACCTGTGGCTACGGGAGCGGGGGGATCGCGCCGCGGCCGCAGCTCCGCTCGGAGGAGGAGGAGAAGGAGGAGGAGTGGGTGCCCGGGACGGACGGTCCGAACCGGACAAGAGGAAGAGGTGTCAACTTTGTCCCTCGAAGAAGGACCGCAAAACGTCCACCAGATGCTTTCGCTGCGGGACGTACATTTGCGGAGGGTGCACCCGAGCGCACTGCCCGCTATGCGCGGATCGCTCGGAGCCCATGCGCTCAGAGTCTGAGGAGCAAGAAGAGTGAAAGGGGAGAGGCTCTGCTATTTTCAAATTATTGTTTTTATACCAATAAAGAATTGTACCGAAAGAGAAATTGTTTGTGTTTGTGTAATTACCTTTCTTTCTTTTTTTTTTCTTACAGATGTGACAAAAGAGGCGAGAGACCAGTGTCGTGTGTGTAAACGTCTTTATTTCTTTCAATCTTGTTTCATTGCATTGTGTCAGGAAACATATTTTTGTACTAGCTCAAACCACACGCTATTTTATCAGTCTGTTCAGAACGACCATATATGAATAAACAAAATCCACCATCGGATCATGCTATAAGAAAATAACTGAGCGCCGAGCCAAAAAAGGGGAAGCGCAACAATGTTTGGGCGTAAGGAGCAGACTGAGACATTGCACCTGCTTACACAGCATCAGCTAAACTAGTAGAAACCGGTTCTCAAGGTCTAAGGGAGTATACCCACCCCACAGACCAGTAGGCATGGGAAAATATTGTATTAGATAGAGGGTATAAAAATGTGAGAGACTGAACCTTCAGTACCAGCTTTGCGTTCCATCCCTAGACGTCACATCTCTGTATCCTATTACTCGAGATCTGGTCGAGGCTCATCAGCTGATTAGCCTCTCTGTTTCCAAAACGTCTACTGCTGGCGCCGTACTGTTGTTTCAGGACTCCAATTCTGAATCGGTTTTGTATCATTTTACTCTGCAATATCTTTCAAAATACAACATTTGACTTGAGAACTATCTAAGTTGTCTGTATTGAATCATTGGTGGGCGAACTTGGTGACGTGGGAAAGGTGACGGATATCCCAGACGGACTAGGGGGGTCCATCTGTCACCCCCAGTGTGCGGAAGGTATTCTAGTAATATCTCTGGTATCTAACTTATGTGTTTCCTCCATTGTCCAGAAAACCTGAAAAAAGGCACGACAATTGTCAACGTAAAAGTACCATATTTCGGATCCGGACGAAAAGTTCAATGTACATGTCCCGACAAGCGGGCTCGGCCTCGGTAACCGAGTGGTCGCGGGCGCACACGATACAGTGCTTTGGCCGCGAGGGCTCCGAGTCGCCGCCGCGTTCTTGGCTTTCGAAGACGAGAAACGCGAAAGCCTCCGGGAAAGCCACGAACCCCTGTTCGAAGCGCTCTCGACGGGCGCGAGTTCACTGTGGGACCGCGCGGGCTCGGCCGCGCCTACGGGCGAGATTTCGTACAGCTCCAAAAACCGCTCCCGGGTTAGGAACTCGCGGAGTTTCGCGTTCGTGATCCCGCAGGCCATATTGTGCCACGGCTCTTCGTGCCCGGCGTTGCACACGACGCACGATCGCGCGGCGAGGTTCGCTCTGTAGCCGTTTTCGGCCAAGCGGCACAGTTGCGGATTTGCCACGTAGCCCCTTTGGAACCGGGCTTTGCCGAGAGCCTTGAGCATCTTAGTTTCGTCGTGGCGAAACCGAGCCCGGACGATCCTGCAGATACCCCGGCCGCGGAACAAGTGCTCGTCTAGATGCGGGTCTCCTCTCAGGTACCCGGAACAGCTCCATCCGCAGTCCAAGCACCTGAAGGTGTCGTACGTGTCCGGAACGCGTTCCAAGTATTCTGGCTTGGCGTACGCTCCCCGAAGGGACCTCCGGGGATCGACTACGGAGGCGCGGGCCATGTCGCGGGGGGTCGTTCTTATACAGGTTCGGGCGGAAAGGGGCTCGGGCGGTTAGCGGATATTTCCTAGACAGATTCCCTGCACTCGGTCGCAAAGAGGCTTTACGAAAAAAAAAAAAAAAAAAAGACTTAGTTCAGAGCGACGTGAGTAGTAAACGGTAAACGGTCTCGAGTTATATAGCGCTTTTCCACCTACGTTAGGCGCTCCGGGCGCTTTACGGCGAGGCACCTCTCACCCATTTCACTTAGTACATCGACTCTCACCCATTTCACTTAGTACATCGACTCGGGGAGAAAAGGAAGAAAAAAAAGCACACAAACGAGAGGCTAAGTGAGGTAAGGCAAATTTATTTGTAGAGCACAATTCAAACGAGAAAAGAAAAAGAGAACAAAAAAATAATTAAAACACACACACGAGAGGCTGAGTGACGAGAGGCAAAAGTGTATTTGTAGAGCACAATTCAAACAAGAAAACCGAATTAAAAAAAACATAGACGCTGACACGAAACACTTTCGCGGCGGGGCCTCGAAGAAGCTCTCCGATAAAAGAAACCAGGTTTCGGCCAGCGCGCGCGTTCAGTTCACAGACATCAGAGACTCGGGTCCCGCGATCGTACCTGAAAACAAACACTTCCATTTGCCCTCGTACGCGTGCGAGATGCACCAGTAAAACGGGCGATCGACGACGTATTCCTCTTGATCGGATCCGATACCGTGGCTCTCCGTGGAGCAAGTGACCGCGGCGGCTCCGGTGCCCGATTCGGTCACGTCGAACTTACACACCTGAACTAACCGCGAGCGGTCTACATTCGCGTCCATGACTCCGTGACTGCTCCATTTAGGAAAAGTTACGGTTTCGTAATACGTGCGGCAGCTGTTGATAATCACCTCGTTGATCTTCTCTCTCGTACTCTTAAACTCTGCCATTTTTCATCGAACACGGTGACGTTCATTGCAACGAATCTCCTGTTACCGCGCACCGATGTATCCTGCAACATCTCACACGACACATCCGGCAGTTCCGGTATGTTCCCCGGGCAGCACTGGCTCAGCTCTTCCAACACTCGCTGTATGTCGTCTCCTGGTCCTCGAGCCACCTTGACCCTAAGGTTCTCGGTCAGGTGTGTTACGAAATCGTCAGCCACGGGATCTCTGAACCACACGCCCGTTCTGGAGAAGAATTGGATCCGGTCCTCCTTCGGGAACGGCAAAGTTACATTTTTAGTTTTACATATTTCCAAGAGAGTCACACAGCTCTCTACGCCGAAGTCGCACACGAGGTCCCACACGCCGTGCCACACGCCGTCGGTCTGGTTCAAGAAATGGTAGATCACTTCGGATGAGGTGCTAGGTAGAGCGGTACCCATCGCGAATCTTTCGCCGTTCGACGTTTCGGAAAGAATGTCCAACGACTATTCCGCGCGGCTAATATATCAGTGGATGTGTTTTTTTTTTCTCGTTACCGGCCCCACGAGCTCTCCGCGCGGGACCAAACGCGTTGGGCTGACCCGGGCGCTCCGCGGAAAGGTTTTTTCTCGTTACCGGTCCCGCGAGCTCTGAGCGCGGGACTAAACGCGTCGGGCTGACCCGGGCGCTCCGCAGATGTGTTTTTTTTTCTCGTTACTGGCCCCGCTTAAAAGTTCCGCAGTCAATCAATAAAGAACATGAAAACCAATGGTTGACTGCGGAAAGTTCCGCAGTCAATCAATAATAAAAGATAAAGAACATGGGAAACAATTATTGACTGCGGAAAGTTCCGCAGTCAATCAATAAAGAACATGAAAACCAATGGTTGACTGCGGAAAGTTCCGCAGTCAATCAATAATAAAGAACATGAAAACCAATGATTGACTGCGGAAAGTTCCGCAGTCAATCAAAAATACATTTAGTGTGAATAAAAACCCTCAAATAGGAGTCATTAAATATTTGTTCGGAGCACCTGTCCACTTCCTCCTTCATGTAAGTGGTGTGACTGCTGCCATCATAGGAAAACAGAAGACCACCATCGCTCAACCTATGCACATCAATCTCTATGTCCGAGCCATTCATGATGAGGACGTAAGTAGTTGGGGATTGTCGAGCCACCTGCAAGCATAGATGATTCAGTGTGAAGAAAACCACACAGGCAGCTGTAAGAAAATCATACATCTATAGCATTACCTTCAGACAGTATTTGACACCTTCATAAATAAGGTCCACATTGACAGAGTTGAGCAAACTTGCTGCCGGTAGCACTTGGCCTCTAAACACATTTACACAAAAATAATAAGCAGAAAACACAAATAAAGCAAGAATAAACTGAGCATACCCACCTTTCTAGTGAATGCAAAAAGTCTGACATGCTCTTCCTGAAGCTAGCATCAGCGACATGCAAAGCTCCGCATATAATTCCCAATATGGTGTCCGGTCTTTCGGCCTACAAAACATACACATAGTTCCACATGTTAGTTTGGACAAAAGCTGAAATTGGTTGTCAATGGTTTTAGGATTCATACCTGCACTTTTTCTGCGATGAGATGATCGAGCCAACCTGTGTCAGTGTCATTGTTTCTAAAGCTTTCCGTCTCTAGTAACTTTATAAGGTATTCAACTGTGGTCCGAAAGTCCCCTCTAATGGAAAGTTCCTTCATTGCCACCACCATGTTACTGAAACGTACATAGATTAGTTTGACAAAAGGCTAATCATAATTAATATCCAACGCTTAAACACACAAAAACATGCTTACGAAATAGCTTCCTCGCGGTTTTCACCCCAGGAGAAGCAGTGACCGAACTGAGAGTCTGCAAATTCATGTAATCCACCAGCTGCACCAACACTAAAGTAACCCCAGACATTTTTACTGCTGCGAAAGTTGAATTCCTGAACTGTACCAGAGCTTGGCTTAAAACCCTAACAAAGAAACAGTTTTCACAGAGGCTTTACAGTGTTCTACAGTAATTCTTCTTTGAGGGTTGAAACATTGACAAACCTCATCAGGGTTTTCACTTGTGATCCGTGCAGCGATGACATGGCCTCTTGGACATGGTATACAGTCTGGATTTTCAAAGTCAATGACAGAGTCCCCCCACGGGTCTTTTTTATAAAGCAAGCGGATGTCCTTTATTCTATTAAGTGGAATGCCCATTGCAATCTACAACAGATTGTACAGCTGGTTAATTGTGTTTAACAAAAGCTATGTAATACTTATTCTTGCATTAAGACTTACTTGAAGCTGGGCTGCCGGCAAGTTGACATCTCCAATCATCTCTGTACATGGATGTTCAACCTGCAGACAGGGATTCAGCTCCAGAAAAAAAAAACTTCCGTCTTTAGAGAAGAGGTACTCCACTGTCCCTGCACTGACATAGCCCACCATTTTGGCCAGCCTCACAGCAAACTGTCCCAGAGATAAACAGTGTCAGAGAAAGCTTTATTTATTGAAAAGAAAAAGAAAAAAAAAAAAAACTCACTTTTTCCATTTGCTCTAATGTAGATGGAGACGCAATAGTGGCTGGAGCTTCCTCGATGATCTTCTGGTGTCTTCTCTGGACGGAGCAGTCTCGTCCAAACAGAGAAATAGCATTTGAAGAGATAATATTTTTATACGATGTTTTGTTCCTTTGGCTATTTAGCAAACTAACCAAAAGTTTTCATTCAGTGCAGTATAAAGGTGTGGTTTCCCCAAAAAAGTCCTTTGTTTCAGGGAAGATTGAGACGCAGCAACCCCCACCCAGTCCACTGACCACATGGTCGATAAGGGGTCAAAGTACGGAGAAGCTGAATGGACAGCTTTGGGTCATCCAATGAAACGAGGGAAAACTACATGTGGTCTTAGACTCATAAATCTTGTAAACAATGGAATGTGTAAAAATACTGTGCTTCCCCAGGAAGAGTCAGTATGCCCATTGGGAACGGCTGCTGGCAGACACATTTGATAGGGAACTGGGGAAGACAGAATTCTGTATTAAGATGACATGTTAGGGAATAAAACGTCTAAGTTGAACTCCTTGATTTGTCATCAATTCCTGGTATGTATTTTTATTAGTTTTACGTAGCGTAGAAATTTGACGGTTCTGAACTCCTTTTTCAGTTTGAATGCGCAGTGTTGTCAATTAAAGGTAATGTTTAAAATAGGGGAAAAGTAAACTCGTCGTAGTGATACTATTTATTGTGTACAAGGACAACACAGGAAAACGGCTGTTTTTCTTCACATTTCCATACTCATCTGCCAGGATTTGAACCTCGAGATGTCGAGCATGTTGGGCCAGTTGCATTAGAAAAATAGGTGAGCCAGGAAACGAACGCAGGGTGTTCCTGGAGCGGCTGGGCAAGGATCTCGTGCGCGCTCACGTGGAAAGGAGGGCCGCGGTGCCCCGCACCCGGGAGTCCGCGGAGATCGTGAGAGCGCGCCGAGCGGACCTGTGGCTACGGGAGCGGGGGGATCGCGCCGCGGCCGCAGCTCCGCTCGGAGGAGGAGGAGGAGGAGAAGGAGGAGGAGCGGGTGCCCGGGACGGACGGTCCGAACCGGACAAGAGGAAGAGGTGTCAACTTTGTCCCTCGAAGAAGGACCGCAAAACGTCCACCAGATGCTTTCGCTGCGGGACGTACATTTGCGGAGGGTGCACCCGAGCGCACTGCCCGCTATGCGCGGATCGCTCGGAGCCCATGCGCTCAGAGTCTGAGGAGCAAGAAGAGTGAAAGGGGAGAGGCTCTGCTATTTTCAAATTATTGTTTTTATACCAATAAAGAATTGTACCGAAAGAGAAATCGTTTGTGTTTGTGTAATTACCTTTCTTTCTTTTTTTTTTCTTCTTCTTATCTTTTTTTTTCTTTTTTTTACACCAGTACAGATGTGACAAAAGAGGCGAGAGACCAGTGTCGTGTGTGTAAACGTCTTTATTTCTTTCAATCTTGTTTCATTGTATTGTCAACGTAAAAGTACCATATTTCGGATCCGGACGAAAAGTTCAATGTACATGTCCCGACAAGCGGGCTCGGCCTCGGTAACCGAGTGGTCGCGGGCGCACACGATACAGTGCTTTGGCCGCGAGGGCTCCGAGTCGCCGCCGCGTTCTTGGCTTTCGAAGAAGAGAAACGCGAAAGCCTCCGGGAAAGCCACGAACCCCTGTTCGAAGCGCTCTCGACCGGGCGCGAGTTCACTGTGGGACTGCGCGGGCTCGGCCGCGCCTACGGGCGAGATTTCGTACGGCTCCAAAAACCGCTCCCGGGTTAGGAACTCGCGGAGTTTCGCGTTCGTGATCCCGCAGGCCATATTGTGCCACGGCTCTTCGTGCCCGGCGTTGCACACGACGCACGATCGCGCGGCGAGGTTCGCTCTGTAGCCGTTTTCGGCCAAGCGGCACAGTTGCGGATTTGCCACGTAGCCCCTTTGGAACCGGGCTTTGCCGAGAGCCTTGAGCATCTTAGTTTCGTCGCGGCGAAACCGAGCCCGGACGATCCTGCAGATACCCCGGCCGCGGAACAAGTGCTCGTCTAGATGCGGGTCTCCTCTCAGGTACCCGGAACAGCTCCATCCGCAGTCCAAGCACCTGAAGGTGTCGTACGTGTCCGGAACGCGTTCCAAGTATTCTGGCTTGGCGTACGCTCCCCGAAGGGACCTCCGGGAACGACTACGGAGGCGCGGGCCATGTCGCGGGGGGTCGTTCTTATACAGGTTCGGGCGGAAAGGGGCTCGGGCGGTTAGCGGATATTTCCTAGACAGATTCCCTGCACTCGGTCGCAAAGAGGCTTTACGAAAAAAAAAAAAAAAAAAAGACTTCGTTCAGAGCGACGTGAGTAGTAAACGGTAAACGGTCTCGAGTTATATAGCGCTTTTCCACCTACGTTAGGCGCTCCGGGCGCTTTACGGCGAGGCACCTCTCACCCATTTCACTTAGTACATCGACTCTCACCCATTTCACTTAGTACATCGACTCGGGGAGAAAAGGAAGAAAAAAAAGCACACAAGCGAGAGGCTAAGTGAGGTAAGGCAAATTTATTTGTAGAGCACAATTCAAACGAGAAAAGAAAAAGAGAAAAAAAAAAAAATTAAAACACACACACGAGAGGCTGAGTGACGAGAGGCAAAAGTGTATTTGTAGAGCACAATTCAAACAAGAAAACCGAATTAAAAAAAACATAGACGCTGACACGAAACACTTTCGCGGCGGGGCCTCGAAGAAGCTCTCCGATAAAAGGGGGACGGACCGTCATTCCGACACACCGTCATTCCGACACCCCGCTATCCCGACACCCCGCCATCCCGACACCCCGCTATCCCGACACACCGCCATTCCGACACCCCGCTATCCCGACACCCCGCCATCCCGACACCCCGCCAATCAGACACTTTTTGGTACCGCTATTCCGACAATCATTTTGAGCGTATCTGTTTGCCTTCTTTCAACGCCACCTTCCCTGTTCATCCCCGCTGTCGGCCCAAGGGTGCAGAGGCTCGTGAGAGGGTTTTGGGCAAAGGCAGTGACAGGTGCAGCTAGTCTGTATTTTACAACAAAGCGCTGAAGTCCGCGGTTATTACGCCGCGCACTGTTGGACGTTTTACACTCAGACACTGGAGCTGCCGCTCACAGCGCTGACCGAGCCACGCGCTCCCCTTCGTTCAAAACACTGTCCGAAAACAAGTCCTTCTCCACAAAGCAGCGCGCATGGGTGTGCGTATTTGGGGGGGTGCAGGCGCACCAGTTCAACCCTAAACTAAGTCATATGCTCCAGTCACTGTGTGACACGGGCAAACACTGAATCTATCAAGACAAACAATAGCAATAAACACACGCGCTTTATGTCACATGAGTCTGTGCAACAGCGGCACATTCAGCCAGACTTTACTCCACAGAATCAGCATAAAAACACTCACTGTGCACTCCATCATCTGTCGTAGAACTCTTCACCTCTTTATCCATGACTCTCACTCGTCTGGTCCATCATTAGCTCCATTTGGAAAAACTTATTTTTCGTAATCCACAACAACAGGTCTGTCTCCACCTGCTGCGCTCATCACCGCTTGTTTTACATGTCAAAAGTTGTAAATAAGCCTTAACACTTATCCATGTTATAGCCAAGGCGGTTTGTCCACAAACGCGCGGAAATTCGGGACAAATAATTATATATTATATATATAACAGTCGGGTTCTCCAGCGGAGTGTTTAGGGACTCGCTCCCAAACATCAGGAGGAACCACCGCAGGAGGAAGAAAAGCCGGCGGAACAACTTAAGCAGCTGATGTTATGAGTTATGAGAACGATGCGAAAGACAAGTAGACAAAAAAAAAAAAAAAAACACGTACCAACGATCAGGGGAGACGCACAGGCATTGTCTCTTCATTCATCAGGCAAAACGTAAAACAATAATAATTGTTGACAATTATCTTGTGTGTCGGAATAGCGGCACGTTGCATGAAAGATAAAGGTGTCACCACTCCGACAAAGGGTGAAAAAAATTGTCGGAGTGGCGGGACGTTTGATAATAAATGGAAACACCGCAATTCCGACAATTAGAACTCAATGTCGGATTAGCGGTGTGTCGGAATGGCGGGGTGTAACCCGATAAAAGAAACCAGGTTTCGGCCAGCGCGCGCGTTCAGTTCACAGACATCAGAGACTCGGGTCCCGCGATCGTACCTGAAAACAAACACTTCCATTTGCCCTCGTACGCGTGCGAGATGCACCAGTAAAACGGGCGATCGACGACGTATTCCTCTTGATCGGATCCGATACCGTGGCTCTCCGTGGAGCAAGTGACCGCGGCGGCTCCGGTGCCCGATTCGGTCACGTCGAACTTACACACCTGAACTAACCGCGAGCGGTCTACATTCGCGTCCATGACTCCGTGACTGCTCCATTTAGGAAAAGTTACGGTTTCGTAATACGTGCGGCAGCTGTTGATAATCACCTCGTTGATCTTCTCTCTCGTACTCTTAAACTCTGCCATTTTTCATCGAACACGGTGACGTTCATTGCAACGAATCTCCTGTTACCGCGCACCGATGTATCCTGCAACATCTCACACGACACATCCGGCAGTTCCGGTATGTTCCCCGGGCAGCACTGGCTCAGCTCTTCCAACACTCGCTGTATGTCGTCTCCTGGTCCTCGAGCCACCTTGACCCTAAGGTTCTCGGTCAGGTGTGTTACGAAATCGTCAGCCACGGGATCTCTGAACCACACGCCCGTTCTGGAGAAGAATTGGATCCGGTCCTCCTTCGGGAACGGCAAAGTTACATTTTTAGTTTTACATATTTCCAAGAGAGTCACACAGCTCTCTACGCCGAAGTCGCACACGAGGTCCCACACGCCGTGCCACACGCCGTCGGTCTGGTTCAAGAAATGGTAGATCACTTCGGATGAGGTGCTAGGTAGAGCGGTACCCATCGCGAATCTTTCGCCGTTCGGAAAAGAATGTCCAACGACTATTCCGCGCGGCTAATATATCAGTGGATGTGTTTTTTTTTCTCGTTACCGGTCCCGCGAGCTCTCCGCGCGGGACCAAACGCGTTGGGCTGACCCGGGCGCTCCGCGGAAAGGTTTTTTCTCGCAGTCAATCAAAAATACATTTAGTGTGAATAAAAACCCTCAAATAGGAGTCATTAAATATTTGTTCGGAGCACCTGTCCACTTCCTCCTTCATGTAAGTGGTGTGACTGCTGCCATCATAGGAAAACAGAAGACCACCATCGCTCAACCTATGCACATCAATCTCTATGTCCGAGCCATTCATGATGAGGACGTAAGTAGTTGGGGATTGTCGAGCCACCTGCAAGCATAGATGATTCAGTGTGAAGAAAACCACACAGGCAGCTGTAAGAAAATCATACATCTATAGCATTACCTTCAGACAGTATTTGACACCTTCATAAATAAGGTCCACATTGACAGAGTTGAGCAAACTTGCTGCCGGTAGCACTTGGCCTCTAAACACATTTACACAAAAATAATAAGCAGAAAACACAAATAAAGCAAGAATAAACTGAGCATACCCACCTTTCTAGTGAATGCAAAAAGTCTGACATGCTCTTCCTGAAGCTAGCATCAGCGACATGCAAAGCTCCGCATATAATTCCCAATATGGTGTCCGGTCTTTCGGCCTACAAAACATACACATAGTTCCACATGTTAGTTTGGACAAAAGCTGAAATTGGTTGTCAATGGTTTTAGGATTCATACCTGCACTTTTTCTGCGATGAGATGATCGAGCCAACCTGTGTCAGTGTCATTGTTTCTAAAGCTTTCCGTCTCTAGTAACTTTATAAGGTATTCAACTGTGGTCCGAAAGTCCCCTCTAATGGAAAGTTCCTTCATTGCCACCACCATGTTACTGAAACGTACATAGATTAGTTTGACAAAAGGCTAATCATAATTAATATCCAACGCTTAAACACACAAAAACATGCTTACGAAATAGCTTCCTCGCGGTTTTCACCCCAGGAGAAGCAGTGACCGAACTGAGAGTCTGCAAATTCATGTAATCCACCAGCTGCACCAACACTAAAGTAACCCCAGACATTTTTACTGCTGCGAAAGTTGAATTCCTGAACTGTACCAGAGCTTGGCTTAAAACCCTAACAAAGAAACAGTTTTCACAGAGGCTTTACAGTGTTCTACAGTAATTCTTCTTTGAGGGTTGAAACATTGACAAACCTCATCAGGGTTTTCACTTGTGATCCGTGCAGCGATGACATGGCCTCTTGGACATGGTATACAGTCTGGATTTTCAAAGTCAATGACAGAGTCCCCCCACGGGTCTTTTTTATAAAGCAAGCGGATGTCCTTTATTCTATTAAGTGGAATGCCCATTGCAATCTACAACAGATTGTACAGCTGGTTAATTGTGTTTAACAAAAGCTATGTAATACTTATTCTTGCATTAAGACTTACTTGAAGCTGGGCTGCCGGCAAGTTGACATCTCCAATCATCTCTGTACATGGATGTTCAACCTGCAGACAGGGATTCAGCTCCAGAAAAAAAAAACTTCCGTCTTTAGAGAAGAGGTACTCCACTGTCCCTGCACTGACATAGCCCACCATTTTGGCCAGCCTCACAGCAAACTGTCCCAGAGATAAACAGTGTCAGAGAAAGCTTTATTTATTGAAAAGAAAAAAAAAAAAAGAAAAAACTCACTTTTTCCATTTGCTCTAATGTAGATGGAGACGCAATAATGGCTGGAGCTTCCTCGATGATCTTCTGGTGTCTTCTCTGGACGGAGCAGTCTCGTCCAAACAGAGAAATAGCATTTCCATATGTGGGCATCACACACAGGAAATTACTCTCTTATATATAACATAAACCTGACTCCATTAATCACAAAAGGTAGATGCCGTCATATTCGTTGATTCCGTCGATCACAGAATGGACACCACACAGTCGTGAAGGTTTTTAGATAAGCAAATTTATTACCCTCACGTTTACAATTCTAAACAGAATATTGAGCGCTATCTAGCCCTATCGAATGCAGCAGGAGCCATTCGGAGAGGTCATTCCTCGGCCGAGTTCATTCTCTCTCTCTGCTGTATCTTTCCTAGCTCATACATTTGTACATAAAAATGTGCAGACGTTCCCAAGGGGGGGCAGCTTCGCAGTTGTCATCCACCTCGTGCTCAGTAAGTATCCACTGGGTTCAGACAGACGTGTGATGACCTCCGCATTCCAGTAAGTTGCCACTGGGTGCAGACCGACGTGTGCTGACCTCCCGCACATCCTGTGATAAGCTTTGACTGAGGAATAGGCGATTATAAAGCAATAGAGCAAGGATGGAGTATGTTTATGCACTGTGCTTGATGTCAATAATAATTCTAAGTCCCGCAATGAGCTTTTAACAGTATAACACAATTTTACTAAACTAATTATATGCTATGTTCCGTCAATTCCCTCTTTTGATCATTTCTAAATTATCAACACTATGTCGCTAAAGCAAAAGTACATATCCTAAACCCAGCATGTGTACTCAACCAGCCTTTCTCTGGACAATGTATTGCGCTATGTGTGTGGACACTATTGCAGATGCAGTCATTTGGTTGGGGCTGGCACCGCAGGATCTGTGGACAGGGGAACAACATACTCCGGACAGCTTGGGATCGCCTCCAGCGTCGTAGTCGAGCATGCCATCATAGGACTGGGTGGTTCCTGTACATTTAAAAGCAACACACCATACTGACCGTTTTTCCCGTCGGCATCGTTACTGTCATAGATTGGGTCATCCGGGCCATCATAGATCTCCGACATGGGACAACGCACATGGCAAACATGCAAAAACAAATCAGAATGGTAATCAGTAAGACAGCTATTTTAGCCAGCAGCTGTCTCCAGGAGCCAGAGAAAAGCCAGGCCCACCAATCGTCCCCTGGATGGGTGTCAGCTTCAAAGGCCAGTTTAAGGCGATTCATCTGATCCAGTGCCGTGTCAATTGAGTGTACCGGTACCATGAATTTAAGTGGTACACATGTTTGGGTGTATTTTGTATCTGAGACCCACCGTTTACTCCGTGTCTTTGGTAGTTGCCATGTTACATTCTGCCATGCTGCGGGGTTGTTCCATACTTGCCTGCAGGTGAGTAGGCTCTCTGCCAACACGTGCCACTGCCACTGTCCTGGGATCGCCATCAGCTGACCGTTCCTGCATAGAATTAAAAGTGTCCCCATACCTGCTTCGGCATCAGGCATTTTTCCAGGAGTTTGATGTTGGTGTTGGTCCCCAATTCCTACCTCTGCCCTTTGGTTCTCCTCCTTGCAGCGCCGCATTCTAAGAAATTTTTTGTATGATGGTGGTTGGTCAGGGTGATCTGGTGTGAACATCAGAATTGCAGCCACAATTAATAGCCCTAAGCTAATTATTCCCATTGATACCATTACCCCTCTTTTGGTGGTGGGACAACTACCACCACGAAAATGATCAATCCAAGGCATGTTAGCGGTGTGTGTGTTACCTTCTGATACCAGGGAACAGTTAACCTTTGTTCAGGGCACTCGTCTGTTAACGACAAGAGTGCGCTGGAGCTTGTCACCGTCAGTTCAACCTGAGACACAATCTACAAGTGGTTAGCGAAGCGTGAAGAGATATAAGCACAACAAGCAAAAAGGTGATGATTATGGAGCGGCACGGGTCTGGGTGACGTGGAACCACTTGGACCCCTTCCCTTCGAGCTGCACAGCGTGGTTGGTGCGTGCAGTGACCAGAAAAGGACCAGTCCACCGGGGCTGGGACCAGGAACGACGCAGGACCTTGAGATAGACCCGCGGTGATGCGTTCCTGTTCTCCGTGTGCTGTTCCAAGTCTCTGGGGGTGACAAGTTTCTGAGGTTCGAGCCTGGAAACAAGAGATGTTAGTTGATCCCAATAAGCTTTGTAGGGAATGTGGGGTGGAACCTCTGCGTCCTGATTTCTGGGGAGAAAGGTAGAGTTAGTGCCCGGCATTAATCTGCCGGTAAGGAGCTCGTATGGAGAATAGCCAGTTGACCTGTTCACAGACTGTCGTACTGAGAGCAGGGCAAGTGGTAACGCCTGGAGCCAAGACATTTTCGTGGAGTCTGTGATTTTTGCCAATTTAGATTTTAGGACACCATTCATGCGCTTTACCACTCCCTGAGATTGTGGGTGGTAAACAGATCCAAATGCATGTTTGATGCCCAACATGCACTCCACACGAGCCAGATCTTTGTTACTGAAATGAGTGCCATTGTCAGACCGAATTACCGATGGGAAACCATGCAACGGAATCCAACGATTCACCAAGGCCTTTACAACAGAGGTGACGTCCTCCCGTGAACACGGATACGCCTCCGGTTTGACCCGGTACTGTGGGACACACACACAAAGGAGTTGGGCGCGACACGGAAGGTCACAGGCCGTGCTTTTGTGCACAGGCCTACGTCAAAGGGGCCTTTAAACCACACTTCCTCTGGTACTTTGCCCAGATATGTAGGCGTTTCCTCATGGTCAGTGTTTTCGCGACCATGATATCTTGGGATCACGAGGTGTTCACATTCACTCTCGTCCCTTGTGTCAATGCAGACTCTGTACACATCGTGGGATGAGAAATATTCTGTGCCAGGGACTGGCCCAGGTTGCCAGTCATGTACCTGTCGTAGTGCCAACACCATCCCTCCCAAGTCCCTGACCTGGTGGCCGGGAGACAGGGCCAGGGAGACATGTGGAGCCGCTGTGGCGTCCATGTTGTACCACCACTTCTGGTTAGGGTCGAGGTTAACAAATGCTGCGACCCCCTCTTTTCCTATATACAATTTGGTGGCTTGTAAGTGCCAGGTATGGCCTTCCACGTTCTCTTTGAACATTTGTTGGTACACTAAATCCTCTGTTCTGTCATAAAATAGAGTGCAGTGGTAAGGATCCACCACTGTGGTGTATGGGCGTAGAGTTTTCGCCCACGTTTCCCAATTTTCTGTGTACGTGGAGACTATTCCATTCCTGGGTGAGCCTGTGAGTCTGGCCCAATAGATGTCCGCGTGGCGTCGGGATTCTGAGTCCGCGTCAGCGGCGAGCAGCCATTGCCCTCCGCGTGCCCCTTGGAACATGCACATAGTTCTTTGTCCATGCGGGAAAGTCACAGTAACCCCATCAGGGCTACACAGAATGGATGCATTTGTCTTCATAAGAATGTCTCGTCCCAGCAGTGAAACTGGGGTTTGTGCTGCTGACACAAAACTGTGCGTGAAAGTCTGGTGAGCCACTTTCGTTTTTAGTGGCTTGGTGAATGGCAGACTTTGTGGGGACCCAGAAAATCCCACCAACGATATAGAGTCTTTGGACATCAGTCCTTTATTCAGCGGGACATTCAAGGATGAATAGGTTGCGCCTGTATCGACCAGCATCAGAATGTTCTGCCCCTCCACCGTCACAGTGAACATGGGGTCTGCTGTTCCCATGTTCACGGAATCTGGGCCCCGTCATGACACCTGGTCCCAGTCCTCCCCCATAAGTGGGAACTGGGCGGCTGCGTTCTGGGGACCCTGCCACGGTGGAGTGCCTCTTCCTCCTCCTCCACGATTTCCTCCACGTCCCCTGGACATGGGCATTCCTTGAGGTTGATCAGGAGGGTATTGTTGTTGTTGTTGGGGCTGCCATTGCGGTTGTTGGGGCTGCCACTGTTGTTGTCGCTGCGCCAGCGGCGGGTTGGAGCAGTCCCGTGACCAATGTCCTGTCTGCCCGCAATTGAAACAGATGTCCGACCGTGGTTGGTTCTGGTACCCCCCGCGTCCACGTCCTTGTCCTCCCCGGCCACGGTTTCCGCCCATGGGTCCAGACTGGGGGCTCACCCACATCTGTACTGGCGTTTGTGCCATTTCTTTTTTAGCTGCTTTTTGCTCCTTTTTATCACTGTTTATTTTCCCACACAATTCTTTCAACTGCATTTTCAGCAGTTGATTTTGGAGGTCCATCACCTCCCCAGATTTGGCTGTCACTTGTTCGTTTTTTAGAGTACAATGGTGGCACACATGTCTCCTGAACTGGCTCTCCTCCGCCGCCATCAGGTCCGGGTTCTTCCTTAATTCTGCGACTATATCGAGGGGCAATTTATCCAGAATTGCTCTGGTAAAGACCAATTGTGATTCCTGCGTCTTGAATGGGTGTTTACGTGTTGCGTCCGTCCATACCCCAATGCATGATTGGTACCACACCTCCGGGCTTTCTCCCGGGGTCCATGCTGGCAATTGAGGGAACACTACTTTGGGGTCCGGATAGTAGTGGCGCAATGCATTACATATACGCTCACTCACTGGTCCGAATGGTATTTCATTTCCCAACACTGTCGTTTGGGCTCTCCTTTCCACTCGAGCGCAGTCACACGTTGATGTTGAATTTGCCATCATCATTCTGACATCTCCGAGGGCCATTTGTTGTCCAGTCATTAATTTTTGCAGGCCTTCTAGCCATGCGGATGCTCCAGCGGCCAATGGAGGTAATTTCAGGGCCATTGCCTGGACGTCCTTAAAGCCTAATGCGGTGTATTGTTGTATTACTCCCCCTGGTCCCACCATAAGTGGGTATTGACCACCGGGTTTTTTTTTACCGTGAGAGCGTGTTTCCCTATCGCTTGGGGGAACCACCAATTTTGTCCTCTTCTTCCTGGGTTTTTTCATTGCTTCTGCAATCATGTGTTGGTTCTGGGCACTAGAAATGTCCACTTTCAACTCGGTGTCCCACACCTCGGGCACATCCCCTTCACTCCCGCTTGGGCTGTCGTCTGACACCTCAGTGTCAGATGGTATTCCGAGAGCTTCCAAGACTTTTTGGGTTTCTTCCAATTGCTCCAACGTGCGTTCTCTTCCGAGTATTCCTTTTTCCAGGCTGCGTTCCAGGCGTTCCAAGTGTATTCTTCGGGACCTTGCTTCAGATGTTTCCCCTTGATCATCAGTCCCCTGGGCTTTGTCCAGTGCATTCTTCAGGTCCTTTATTTCCCGCTGTTGCTGTGCCAGTTCCCCCTGGAGCCATTGTTTTCCCTTCTCAGATTCATATTCCAGGTCGTCCCGTCTTTTGCATGCTTCTAGATATTTTCTTCTGTATTCTGTTGCCCCTTCACTGTTTCCCCCTATGCTCCCCTCATCTCTCCTACCTCCCCATCCTCCAGTATGCGCAAGGCCTCCCGTGGCTCCGCCATACATGGGGGTACTTCCTGTAAGTCCTTCCGGTAGGTCTGTGTGGAAGTGATTCCGACTTGGTCTTAACTTCCCTTGGTACCCCGATGGGTGTGGGGGATGTAGGATGTCCTCTAATCGTCCCAGTTCCTCTCCCGTCATGGCGCCCACTTCTGTCTCATTGATGCGTATTTGTCCTGCTATTGCCAATACTGGCATTTGTGTTTTCTACCCTCCGCCACCAGGTGGAGCTGTTGCTATCTCTGCTGGGGCATGTGGCGGGGGTGAGCCTGTCATCTCTTCTGGCAGTGTTGGGTACATGCCTCCGCCTCCACCGCTCCTCCCCTTGGGGTTGGGTGAATCACTTCCTCCTTTCTTCTTAGTCCTCTGTTCCACAGTCTGCAGAGCAAGACATGCCCCCTGACACCGCACAGCTTGTATGACGCGCTTCTCCCACGCCCTTTGCGATGTTTTCCGCGTCCAACAGCCTACGCTCGCATCAGTTTTTAAGTTTTCCAATTTCTGTTTGTGCTCTCTTTTATCTGCACCAAACCACATAGCCAGTTGCGCGTGTGATGGGGACGACATATTGTCCAGTCCCTCCGCTCTACACACTTTCCAATATCTTTTAAATTGTCTTTCGCCCTTTTTTTGTTCATGTTGGGCCAACTGGGCACTAATTAGGCGCCACACCTCCGTCCTCCGTCTTTCTAACACTTGGTCATTAACCTTCTTCACCATTGCCATTCGATTTGGACCACACGTCCCATACTCGTCACACTCTTTGGACCGTTCACCGTCCATTTTTTACTCACGCAATACAACCAATCACTCATTCCGTGTTACACAAACATTTCTTCACAAACAGGTGTATCGGGGACTCTAACCCACTATACAACCTTAAAATACTTCACAAACAGGTGTATCGGGGACTCTAACCCACTATACAACCTTAAAATACTTCACAAACAGATGTATCGGGGACTCTAACCCACTATACAACCTTAAAATACTTCACAAACAGATGTATCGGGGCCTCTAACCCACTATACATACTGAAAATGGTTTTGTGGGGTCGCTACCTCCCACACGTATACCACAACGTCACAATATAGATCCGCGTCCGAATCTAACCCAGTCTACGGGCCGACAAGTAGGACACCGACCGGCAGGACTCTAACCTCCGTCGTGTCTTTCATGTTAACACCGACCGGCAGGACTCTAACCTCCGTGGTGTTTTATCACATTAACTGCTACAATCACGTTACTTTTTCCTATTTACAGACGGATTACCGGAGGGTGGATTACACACAGTCAATTATGTCCCTTCTCACACTCTATACAAATGGCTCCCCTTACTCAATATTCTGTCTATTCGTTTTACACATATCAATTGATCACATTGCCATTATACAATTTTACATATCTCCGTCATGGTGTGTGTCAATTTAGTTTGTTCAATTTGGAAAATTTAGTGTAAACACAATAGGTTTGTCCTTACCTTTTTTAGAAGTTTTCAGCGCGCTGTAGAGACACACCAAGACGGGGATGGATCCAAGAGTCCGTCTATCCAATGGGTTGGTTTTTAGGAGTGGGGGTCCTCCGGACCGACTGGAATCACGTACGGGGTTTCACCAAAACTGTGGGCATCACACACAGGAAATTACTCTCTTATATATAACATAAACCTGACTCCATTAATCACAAAAGGTAGATGCCGTCATATTCGTTGATTCCGTCGATCACAGAATGGACACCACACAGTCGTGAAGGTTTTTAGATAAGCAAATTTATTACCCTCACGTTTACAATTCTAAACAGAATATTGAGCGCTATCTAGCCCTATCGAATGCAGCAGGAGCCATTCGGAGAGGTCATTCCTCGGCCGAGTTCATTCTCTCTCTCTGCTGTATCTTTCCTAGCTCATACATTTGTACATAAAAATGTGCAGACGTTCCCAAGGGGGGGCAGCTTCGCAGTTGTCATCCACCTCGTGCTCAGTAAGTATCCACTGGGTTCAGACAGACGTGTGATGACCTCCGCATTCCAGTAAGTTGCCACTGGGTGCAGACCGACGTGTGCTGACCTCCCGCACATCCTGTGATAAGCTTTGACTGAGGAATAGGCGATTATAAAGCAATAGAGCAAGGATGGAGTATGTTTATGCACTGTGCTTGATGTCAATAATAATTCTAAGTCCCGCAATGAGCTTTTAACAGTATAACACAATTTTACTAAACTAATTATATGCTATGTTCCGTCACATACTCATCTGCCAGGATTTGAACCTCGAGATGTCGAGCATGTTGGGCCAGTTGCATTAGAAAAATAGGTGAGCCAGGAAACGAACGCAGGGTGTTCCTGGAGCGGCTGGGCAAGGATCTCGTGCGCGCTCACGTGGAAAGGAGGGCCGCGGTGCCCCGCACCCGGGAGTCCGCGGAGATCGTGAGAGCGCGCCGAGCGGACCTGTGGCTACGGGAGCGGGGGAATCGCGCCGCGGCCGCAGCTCCGCTCGGAGGAGGAGGAGGAGGAGCGGGTGCCCGGGACGGACGGTCCGAACCGGACAAGAGGAAGAGGTGTCAACTTTGTCCCTCGAAGAAGGACCGCAAAACGTCCACCAGATGCTTTCGCTGCGGGACGTACATTTGCGGAGGGTGCACCCGAGCGCACTGCCCGCTATGCGCGGATCGCTCGGAGCCCATGCGCTCAGAGTCTGAGGAGCAAGAAGAGTGAAAGGGGAGAGGCTCTGCTATTTTCAAATTATTGTTTTTATACCAATAAAGAATTGTACCGAAAGAGAAATCGTTTGTGTTTGTGTAATTACCTTTCTTTCTTTTTTTTTTCTTCTTCTTATCTTTTTTTTTCTTTTTTTTACACCAGTACAGATGTGACAAAAGAGGCGAGAGACCAGTGTCGTGTGTGTAAACGTCTTTATTTCTTTCAATCTTGTTTCATTGTATTGTCAACGTAAAAGTACCATATTTCGGATCCGGACGAAAAGTTCAATGTACATGTCCCGACAAGCGGGCTCGGCCTCGGTAACCGAGTGGTCGCGGGCGCACACGATACAGTGCTTTGGCCGCGAGGGCTCCGAGTCGCCGCCGCGTTCTTGGCTTTCGAAGACGAGAAACGCGAAAGCCTCCGGGAAAGCCACGAACCCCTGTTCGAAGCGCTCTCGACGGGCGCGAGTTCACTGTGGGACCGCGCGGGCTCGGCCGCGCCTACGGGTGAGATTTCGCACGGCTCCAAAAACCGCTCCCGGGTTAGGAACTCGCGGAGTTTCGCGTTCGTGATCCCGCAGGCCATATTGTGCCACGGCTCTTCGCGCCCGGCGTTGCACACGACGCACGATCGCGCGGCGAGGTTCGCTCTGTAGCCGTTTTCGGCCAAGCGGCACAGTTGCGGATTTGCCACGTAGCCCCTTTGGAACCGGGCTTTGCCGAGAGCCTTGAGCATCTTAGTTTCGTCGTGGCGAAACCGAGCCCGGACGATCCTGCAGATACCCCGGCCGCGGAACAAGTGCTCGTCTAGATGCGGGTCTCCTCTCAGGTACCCGGAACAGCTCCATCCGCAGTCCAAGCACCTGAAGGTGTCGTACGTGTCCGGAACGCGTTCCAAGTATTCTGGCTTGGCGTACGCTCCCCGAAGGGACCTCCGGGGATCGACTACGGAGGCGCGGGCCATTTTCATAAGGCACGCTGAAAACCTTGCACTGTTTTCATTTCAAGAGTCTAGGAGGCGCGAGGTGACCGACCTCGGCGGTCATGCCTTTTACGAGAGTGCGCGCTTTTCCCTTGTAGAAATTCAGCTCCACTTCGGAGAATCCGTACAGCCATTTTTCATCGAACACGGTGACGTTCATCACGATGGATTTCGTTTTGGCGCTCTGCTGTATCTCCGGCAGTTCCGGTATGTCCCCGGGGCAGCCCCGGATCAGCTCTTCCAACAGTCGCTGTACGGCGTCTCCTTGTCCTCGGGTCACCTTGACCTTAAGTTTCTTGGTCAGGTGTGTTACGAAATTCTTGGCCACGGGATCTCTGAACCACACGCCCGTTCTGTAGAAGACTTTGATCAGGTCCCGCTTCGGCAAAGTTAAATTTTTTGTTTTACATATTTCAGCGAGAGTCACACAGCTGTCTACGCCGATGTCGCACACGACGTCGGACTGGTCCGAGAAACGGGAGATCACTTCGGATGCGAGTCGAGAGGTAGCCATGTCGAGTCTTTCCCCGGTTATGATCTGCCAGGAGGCGCGCGGTACGCTTAAATAGGGAGCGTATCGCTGAAATTACATCTCCGAGAAAGGGTAATTTCGCATTCGCGAGCTTCGGGGTGACCCGGAGCTCGGCGCCGCGTAACTTGTATCACGGGCCCGGAGGAGCTCTCCGCGGCGGGGCGCGAAACGCGTCGGGCTGACCCGGGCGCTCGGCGAAGCGTTTTATCGTTACGGGCCCAGGAGGAGCTCTCCGCGCGGGACTAAACGCGTCGGGCTGACCCGGGCACTCGGCGAAGCGTTTTCTTATTTTTCATTACGGGCCCGGCGCTTTGCGGCGAGACACCTCTCACCCATTTCACTTAGTACATCGACTCGGGAGAAAAGGAAGAAAAAAAAGCGAGAGGCTAAGTGAGGCAAGGCAAATTTATTTGTAGAGCACAATTCAAACGAGAAAAGAAAAAGGAAAAAAAAACACACACACACACACACGAGAGGCTGAGTGAGGAGAGGCAAACGTTTATTTGTAGAGCACAATTGAAACAAGAAAACCGAATAAAAAAAACATAGACGCTGACACGAAACACTTTCGTCGCGGGGCCTCGAAGAAGCTCTCCGATAAAAGAAACCAGGTTTCGGCCAGCGCGCGCGTTCAGTTCACAGACATCAGAGACTCGGGCCCCGCGATCGTACCTGAAAACAAACACTTCCATTTGCCCTCGTACGCGTGCGAGATGCACCAGTAAAACGGGCGATCTACGACGTATTCCTCTCGGTCAGATCCAGACCCGTGGCTCTCCGTGGAGCAAGTGACCGCGGCGGCTCCGGTGCCCGATTCGGTCACGTCGAACTTACACACCTGAACTAACCGCGAGCGGTCTACATTCGCGTCCATGACTCCGTGACTGCTCCATTTAGGAAAAGTTACGGTTTCGTAATACGTGCGGCAGCTGTTGATAATCACCTCGTTGATCTTCTCTCTCGTACTCTTAAACTCTGCCATTTTTCATCGAACACGGTGACGTTCATTGCGACGAATCTCCTGTTACCGCGCACCGATGTATCCTGCAACATCTCACACGACACATCCGGCAGTTCCGGTATGTTCCCCGGGCAGCACTGGCTCAGCTCTTCCAACACTCGCTGTATGTCGTCTCCTGGTCCTCGAGCCACCTTGACCCTAAGGTTCTCGGTCAGGTGTGTTACGAAATCGTCAGCCACGGGATCTCTGAACCACACGCCCGTTCTGGAGAAGAATTGGATCCGGTCCTCCTTCGGGAACGGCAAAGTTACATTTTTAGTTTTACATATTTCCAAGAGAGTCACACAGCTCTCTACGCCGAAGTCGCACACGAGGTCCCACACGCCGTGCCACACGCCGTCGGTCTGGTTCAAGAAATGGTAGATCACTTCGGATGAGGTGCTAGGTAGAGCGGTACCCATCGCGAATCTTTCGCCGTTCGACGTTTCGGAAAGAATGTCCAACGACTATTCCGCGCTGGGTTAGGAGAATCGTGGTGACCCCCTCAAAGTCATCTGGCACTGTGGTATGTGCGACTCCATTGTTGTGCATGATCTGGATGCCGCCCAACTGGTTATTGGAAGAGTAGACCTCTTTGCCAAGGACCTGTCCAGACAAGAACTTACTCTCCATCCAGAATCATGTGGTATAACTTTGTATTAGCAATATTCATTCAGTGCATTGCTGTTCTAGCTTTTGAATCGTCAGAAGGTCATGTGGCCGAAACCCATAAATAGGATCCATATCATAGTCACTGTATTTGTTTTTACACATTTAAAAACAAACCTTATTCAAAGCACTTGCTCCAGTCAGGATAATATGGGAGTTTTCCACCTGAATCACTCTCTGTCCCAACCGCACCAAATAAGCCCCGATGCCAATGGATCGACACGTCACCTGCAAAATGCAAGTGAGACATTTTCTTAACATCATAAATCTTTTGAAAGATTATTTTCTGTCTTACCAAACTGATGGTGATGATATCCTCATAGGCCTGAGATGTCTCTCCAGCAATAGTGCCAGAACCTCGAAGGTTCTCAACACCGAGACCATCATCTTTTCCAAAAATATCTGTGATAATGTACCTGTCAGAAAAAGATGCTGATTCATTAACAAAACTGGTGTGAGAGATAAACATTTTCCTCAGGATAAAAGACAAACAAAATACAGACATGGGGCGGCACGGTAGTTAACGCTCTCGCTTCACAGCAAGAAGGTCCCAGGTTCAATTCCCACCTGGACGGGGCCTGTTTGTGTGGAGTTTGCATGTTCTCCCCGTGTCTGCGTAGGTTTGCTCCGGGTACTCCGGTTTCCCCTACCACTAAAAACATGTACAACAGGCCAGGATGAATGATGTGTGTGCGTGCATGGAGGTGGTCAGAGGGACCGTCGGCGCAGATGTGTGCAGTTGCGACAGCGCTTCTGTCAGTCTCCCCCAGGGGAAACTGAAGCTACTAACATGCTCTCATGTAAAGCGCTTTGTGACCATGTCTGTGAATGGCGCTATATAAATAAAGATCTTCTTCTTCAAATTATAAATAAATCATAAACAAAATAAACATGTTCTACCTGGACTCTCCGTCCTCTTCCACATGGCGACAGTGAACAGAATTCTCGGAGCTGATGCACGTATAGTCCTGAGGAGTCAGGTACAGGTACTTAAACCCCTGTGAACAAATTAAAATACAAACAATTAGAGGTGAATAATTGTATTTTACTTTTTGGTGTTCTTTTCCTTACCTTATAGGGGTCAGAAGGGTCTATCCAGGCCACTTTAAACATGTGTTTGACCTCCTCTGCAAGCCCAATGCGAGCACCACTGTTGGCTGCGATGTAAATGCGCGGAATACCTTCCGCTCGAGCCAGTTCAGACGCCCTGAGGAACAGCTTATCCTCTTGGGGACCAAACGATCCAATCATGTGAGTGATGTCATTACAGATCACAACAATATCACGGCCTTCCGGGTACTCCGGAGTTTTCATTCTCATTTTGAATGCAACCATCCCCACCTGAAATAAAGGGACAAGATTATTACTGTGTGACCACGAACTACACAGAGTACAAGTTCAATGAGGATGATTACTTGATTATCTCCTGGCAGCCGGTTCATCTGCACTAGATGCTCTTCGGGGTCCAGCACCAGCTCAGTGCACATCAGCACATCTTTTGGAGCCTTGTCCCTCGGGCCCCATAAGTTGAACAGTGCCTATGTTTTCATTCACCAAAAGAATGAGGTTATAATGGGATGGATTTGAATAACGATTATAGGGCTACAGTGGTACCTGTCTGAACATCTCAGGAAAGTCATAGACATATGTAGTACCCAGAGTTTGGGCCTGAAACCTCTTGGTCTGAAGCAGGTCTTTGGTCACATATGGAGCATTGATGAGCATGCCATGCAGAGGACATGGCTTCTCACAGTACGATTGAAACATAATCTAAAAAAAGTACAGTTATATATTATACAATTATTTATATTCAAATATTTCTGAACAGATTTGAAGGAGTGATTCCTCTGACCTGCTCAGAAGATGAATCAATTACTTCTTTATATAAGCTTATGTCTAAATAGTAGCCAGATTCGTTGGTCAGAAACAAGCGGACGGGGATGGCATTGCCATTGCTAGTTTCACGAATGTTAATCTTAAGTTCAGCCTGAAGGACTCGCAACTTCCACAGGCGGCTGCCATAGCGCATTACCATGGAGCGCACAGACTCTTCAATCTTTCAGATTTAAAGAAAATAGATCAATGAGACAGATACGGGCAATAAACTGTGAAAAGGCAAAATAAGTGTCATCTGCTCACCTTGGAAGGATCCATAATTACAGTGGGGACAAAATTTAGAAAGATGTGATTGCAGTCGGTGCGGACAGAAGTGTTGCTGAAAGCAACTTCTAGTTCATCCATAGCCTCCAGCAGAAGACGCTCTCCTTCATTCTGAAGATACTCAAAAGAAGCTTCCTATTGCGTTAATAAACAAAGAAATTAAAAATAATTATTTGATTGTACCTTTAAACCTTTGAATGGGAATAAGCACTTATTACCTTTGTGATTAGATCAGAGTGGCGAATGATCGCTCGAATAAAAAAGCGGTAGAACAGATGTACAGTTAAAACCAGGTTTATTACAAAACTAAAAACAAGCTTTAAAATGCTATTTAAAAAGGTTAAGAAATGCTAAAATTAGTTAAAACGAGGCACAACGAGGAGGAGGCCCGAATCCCGCACCAGGAGTCGCTGGGGGGGAGGGGGAGAGCGGCCACTCGTTCTCTGTTTGGGGTTCCGGGTACTGCACTGCTCCTGATCCGCGGATGGCGCACCTGGACAAAAGGCAAAGGCCAGCACACGAGTCCGCTACACCCAAGCGCAAAGGCCCAAGGTAAAAATGCACTGCAACGATAAAACCAATATAAAAACACACTAAAACCACAGCACACCGTAAAAACAAAATAAAAGCCAAGTCACTGCACTGGATCACACCTGTAGCCTACTCTTTACAGACAAAATCCTGCGTGCTTCTCTATATATAATAGGTCCATGGCTTCTCCCCAGGTTGCCTGTGTCAGCTATGCCTCACGCTGAGAGAGAGCTATTGATGCGCTGTATGGATAAAAATTACTGGTTTGATAGCCCCCGACTGATTGTGTATTACTGTTGCAGACGGGTAAAGCATCTTCAAACTCAGTGGAGCTGGGGAGATCAAAGAGCCATTGTGCTTTGAGGGGGAAGCAATGGAACATCCTGTTTAGAGGGGTAATAAAAAGCTTTCATCTGTGTTTTAACATATAGTATCTGGACGTTATCTAGGCTAAGGAATTTCCTTTCATGTAGAAATGCATGTGGGCGGGGCTTAGGAGGATGGGCCTAAACTTAGATAAAATGATTGTCCTGCTGAATCTTGGTTAGACTTCTTAGAAATGCTTCACCATGTAGAGACTTCTCTGAAAACGCTTGACCGGTAGGCTTCTTTTTGGACATCTGTAATGAGCAACCTTTTTACCAATAAAATGCCTGAAGAACATCACTTTTCTCTCTGCCTGTTTTTCCATCGACAAAGGGTCTGGACGGACGAATATCTCACGTATTTTTAATATTCACAGCTGACTACAGTTATAACTTTAGAAAAGTCTCATGTACTACTTAGTAGGAGAGGAAAAGGCCGACATTGAGTTGTATCGCCGCGTGAGGTCCCGATTGTTTACATTTCACTGCAGTAATCTAACGTGACTTTATCTGGCCATAAAACCAAAAATATGAAGCGGATCTCTCTCAAATATGAAGTGGCTGAAAGCTAGGGATTGTGGATATTAAAAATACGTGAGATAGTCGTCCGTCCAGACCCCTCGTTGATGGAAAAACAGGCAGAGAGAAAAGTGTCGTTCTTCAGGCATTTTATTGCAGGAGAGTGGTCACATTACAGATGTCCTACATGGTGAAGCCTTTCAAAGAAGTCTCAAAGAAGTCTGAGAACGTCTCTACAGAACTTTCCTTATAATATCCAAGTTTAGCCCATCCCCTGATCACATCACACATGCATCCCAGCACACAAAGAACATTCCTTAGCTTAGATAACATCCAGAGACTATATGCTAAAATACAGATAAAAGCTTTTGATTACCCCTCCTAAACCAGGATGTCCCCTGGGGGAAGTAGCCCCCTCAAGCACAGAGGCTCTTTGATCTCCCCGGCCCCAGTAGAACTAAAGATGCTTGACCAGCCTGCAACGGTAATACACATTAGTTGGGGGCTATCAAACCAATCATTTTTTATCTCTACAATCCCCCTCATTATCACCTTTAAGGTGATAACCCAAAGATAAAAAAAACACAATACCTAGAATTAACACCCAGTTATGTTTATCATTAGCTCATAATCATATGTGTCAAAATGAAATGCGTTGTGAGTGTTGTATTGCTCAGCTGAAGCTCTTAACCTTTGTCTACAGCACCCTTCAGTCACAACTGAAAGAATGCCTCTGTGTTTTCTGGAAGCGGCCTGTTACGTTACAATATTGCAGGTGCTTCATTCTCATACATATTTAAACTACGTGAAGGTGAGTGTCCCATTACACTAACCCCTGTTAGCTTGTCACCCATGGCAAGCCCTATACCCAGTAAATGTACGTTATATTACTGTATAGGCAGAAAGTGGCTAGATATGCAAATTTCCATTTGAACCCTCAAAAACGAACACTGCCCAGCCAGTGTATATCCGGTCGCCATGGCAATAGATACCAGGCCACTAAGTTGCCCTTTGTAGCCGTTATGTGTATGCAAAATTACGTGGCATAGCAGCACAGAGTAGGAATTTGTCACAACAATGGGTGAAAAAGAAAATGCCCTAAAACTATTTGTAACCTATTCTCAAAATCGGCCCCCTTCTTTATCAGGGCCGTAACTAATGATGTATCTGTTTAAAACCTTGTCAGCTCCAGCCCTAAGTGTGTGCACAAACCTCTAATGTGTGTCAGGAGAACTGAGTAATTTTTTTTTTTTTTAAATATTTTATCTTTATTTTACCGTAAATTTTGGCCCAATAGGATAATGCAATTGCTTAAGTTATATTGTAAAAATCAACTATGCCCATTCAATGTAATAATCACACAACGGTTAATTTCTTTTGCTAAGAGCTCAAATATGATTACAGTTCTCGTGAAACTTTATCTGTAGTGTAGGTGTATTCGCAGAATGCAAAGTGTACATGTTTTGACCTAATCAATGCTATAGCTAGGAAAGGGAAATCTTCATCCAGGGTCTCCATCCTCCTCAATGGTCATTTTGGTACAGAGGGAACGCTCAGGGTCCGTCACGTCAGCGTCAAAGTCAGGGTTAGTCAGGTCAATTGTCAAATGGCACCATTACAGTTATATGGCAGTGTCAGGTCTCACTATAAAATGGTTTGGTTCAAATTAGCTTTATCTTTGCCCAAATTTTTCTTTTAGAATCCCTTCTAAATAGTTCAGACAATGAGAATGTAGACGCAGCTCGGTTGATCAGGCCTCTCTGCTTCTACATTTCAGTCTATAGCACGGCTTTTTCTCCCACTTACTTATGGGAGGTCCGTAAAGTCCCCTCATTATTACTCCTTAAAACTGGACTCTTTCTCCACCTGAGATGGTCCTCTCCATCGGGGTGTTTCAGTCACTCCACAATGCTCCAGGGCCTGTACAGATACACACTGCATCGCATTGTTTAGCGTCTGGACTTCATTTGTTAGTCGGTCAGATGTCGTCACATCTTTTCCTTCATTATTTTTATCTTTTTCGAGGTGCCATTAAAATGTTAATACTAAAATTGGTACGTCAATATAGTTTGAATGGAGGTAATTTACGTCAGGTCAGTCAGTTAGTCTTTGTTCGATGATATTTATAATTATCAGTCAGTTCTTGTCAATATTCTAAGGTTCTTGTCCGCTACTCAAACAATACTATGAAGGAAGTAGTCAATACATTTAATAACTTCTTTGTAGATGTTGGACCTAATCCTGCTGCAAAAATTACAAATGTTTAAGAATTACAATTGTGCACTGATGTACACCAATCCCATGTCCATGTTTCTCAAACCTGTGAAAGAGATACTGAACATTGTTAATGGCAAATGATCACATTTTATACAGCGCCTTTCTACCTGCTTTAGGAACTCAAAGCGCTTTTACAAGGAACCAGTCACCCATTCACACTCTCATTCATACACCAGTGTACGCTGACACTGGAGGCAAGGTTGGTGAAGTGTCTTGCCCATGGACACAATGACCTTGGTAACCTGCTGGATTACAAAGGGTGTTGTTAAAGGGTGTAAAAACAAAACCTCGACAGATTACAGTGACATGGATATGAAAACTTTAAAAACTGTTATTGAAAGTGTCTCTAATCCGTTAACACGCGTCTGTAAACTATTGTTGCATAAGTTATTTCTAAATCTAAGTAAAAGCAAAATGATGATAAAAACGCTTTGGTTTTCTCCTTATGTCTCTGCTGTGATTGACATTCGTCTCCATGGAGACTCAAAGGGGAAAGGGGCGGAGCCACATGGCGCAGCTTGTTTGCCGCTCCTCCTACTCCATGTCTCCTCGTAGGAGAAAGACACAGGATCGAACTGGGGGAAACAAAGAAAAACACAACACGTAGCCCTAACAAAACAGTACTCGGGTATCAGTGTTTCCACTGGTGTCGCTTACAAAAAACAGACGCTTCGGAGCGCTCTGAAACACTGCCACACTGGCAGCGCGGCGCATGCGCTGAAACATGGAGATGTATTACCATTATCGTTCCTATGAACTTTTTCCTCATTAAAAATAAGGTGTTATACGATTTACTTATTTATATTTTGCTATTTACTCTAAATAGTTATGAATATTAATATCTATAATGTTTAATGTATCTATCTATGTTTCCTATTGAAACAAGGCATTTTTCTTTACTAATCTCCTCTCTCCGGTGCCTACTGGAGAAAGCCGCAGCACGTGGAAAAGATAGCTCTCCCCCAAACAGCATGCTACTTCTCACAGAGGGGAGAAAAGGGAGGCGGGTTTTGGCCTTGGTTTGGTTGGGGGTTAACGTGTTAACATGCAAGAGTTGTCGTATTACCCCGCTCTCAATACGCCAAAATTACATGGTATTATTTTATACTTTTCCTATATTATATTATATTTATGTTTATACGCTCCAAACTATACCGGTTATAGTTTGATGCTATATTATATATATTTATGAATGTTCAATTATTTATAGAAAGATATTCAGCTGTTAGGATTTTATGCAGTCGATCTCTTTAATTTTTTTTGTCCCGTGAAATTAAAGAATTCAGTCTTATGACCATTAATACAACGAAACACGGATGGTACAAAAATCTTCTGTTTTTCTCTCCCGTGACTGAAGAACTAGTTATACTAAACAAACACGGATGGTACAATAATCTTCTGTTTTTCTCTCCCGTGACTGAAGAACTAGTTATACTAAACAAACACGGATGGTACAAAAATCTTCTGTTTTTCTCTCCCGTGACTGAAGAACTAGTTATACTAAACAAACACGGATGGTACAAAAATCTTCTGTTTTTCTCTCCCGTGACTGAAGAACTAGTTATACTAAACAAACACGGATGGTACACTGTTCGATTTTTTTATCACGTGACCGAACCATAAACACGGATTCCTTAGTTAAAAAGCGTTTCCTGTTTCTATTTTTCCTCTCGCGCTTGAATGAACCCTTGCTTAAGAATGAGCGCGGTATCCACTTGTTTTCTTATTTTCCTTATATACAAAAGCATTGTGTGTTTATTGCTTACATTACTTGAAAGATTTGTGCATAAAGTCCCCTAACAATTCACCACAACAAATGTGTTCAAACCAATCAACAGAATTTATAAAAAAGGCTTCTGTCATACCTGCTCCTTGTATCGATAGTTGCGTTTCATGTTCGGGTCATTTATGGAGACTTCTCCGAGATGATGTCAGCCTTCCAGAAACTTTCTCTCTCCGTTGCCGCTGTGGGTCTTCCTCGCGTGCACTTCTCCGTCTCCTTGGGCCTGGCGCGTGCATGTCTGTCCTGTTTCTTTCTACTTTCTTCTCCTCTCCTTCTCCTTGGAGCGCGCGTGGTGGGTCTTTTTCCCAGTTGTGAACATAACGGAGCTTTACAATGACGACAAATCATCACGTCCTTTTCCTACTCACGTCTGATCTAGTCTTGCTCTTCAATCACGATCAGGGTCACCAAATTGTAGATATTAAGAATACGTGAGATAGTCGTCTGTCCAGACCCCTCGTTGATGGAAAAACAGGCAGAGAGAAAAGTGTCGTTCTTCAGGCATTTTATTGCAGGAGAGTGGTCACATTACAGATGTCCTACATGGTGAAGCCTTTCAAAGGAGTCCCAAAGAAGTCTGAGAACGTCTCTACAGAACTTTCCTTATAATATCCAAGTTTAGCCCATCCCCTGATCACATCACACATGCATCCCAGCACACAAAGAACATTCCTTAGCTTAGATAACATCCAGAGACTATATGCTAAAATACAGATAAAAGCTTTTGATTACCCCTCCTAAACCAGGATGTCCCCTGGGGGAAGTAGCCCCCTCAAGCACAGAGGCTCTTTGATCTCCCTGGCCCCAGTAGAACTAAAGATGCTTGACCAGCCTGCAACGGTAATACACATTAGTTGGGGGCTATCAAACCAATCATTTTTTATCTCTACAGGATGCGCTGACTACATTTATGGAGTAGTTTTAGTTGGGAGAGGTCTTGATTTTTGAGTAAATAGCAGGTTCAGCTGCACGTTAGCGTACAGGGACGTTAGCTTACAACAGAGCAGTAGACTCATCAAAAAACTACTGGCACAGCAGCCACAAGCGATAAAAAAACAAACTTTCACTCACCCGTCTGAAGTAACCTTTGCCTTCTGCTCAGCAAACTCGTAGTAAATCAATTTTCCAGTGCAAGTAGCGGTGGCCTCCGTGAGACACAGGGGAAGCCTGTGCCTCCTCGGAGGAGGTGTGTATGTGTCTGTGTCATGGACGGTCTGGAAAGTCTAGTACCAGAAGCACTTCCGGTTCTTCGCTCGGATACAAACAAACAACCAGCTGTTCGAGGAGGTGGCTGAATTGAATTCAACCTGAATAGACTCACACAGACTAAGCAGTGATTAGGGAGATAATTGACAAGTATTCGTTTTGGCGATCAGACCCCGGCGTTAGACATCGATGTACAAGACGTGTAGTTAAACAGCTTGTAGTTAGGATGTCTTCCCCCGGAGCCTGGACACTGGTGGTGGTGTAGAGATCATCGGAAATGCTCAGTTAGCACCAAGATGAAAGAGCGGAGATGGGGTGGAGGCGGGTCGCAGCGCAGCTGGGAAGCAAACAGGTACTGATTCCTGACGCTTAAAAGCGAGACCGACGGCGGTGATTGGCTGCTACGGAGGTGCAGCTCTGATGCTGATGTGGAGGTGTGGACCTTTCGGGAGCGATCATTGGCTGAAGTTTGATGATGCTGTGTTCGTCTACCAGGCTGAATTACCGCCTAGGCTTCATTAGTGCAAAATGCTTTCATGACACAGCAAGCGGTTCGCCTTAGCAGTTAAACACAAAATGCCAATCAACGCCGGCTGGAGACGACCAACACCAGCACATTAAGGCACGTAGGTCCGTTGTTGATAAAATAGTTTACAGAGGCAATTTATACCAAAGACTTGAGTTTATTTCACTTTTTCTTTTAGTTAAAACCTCTTAACCCCCACTTTAACCGAGCACATTTTCACCAGTTCAGCAACAAGCATAACACACAACAAAAAAGCGACAAAAACGTGACAAAAAAAGTTTTAAAAACATGATGAAAATGCGACAAAAAAAGTGAAAATTTACTTGTTTAAAGTGGGGGTTATGTTGACACCTCTGCAGCGGGTCGCCCATTATTTACACGAGCTGAACCCCGTCCTCCGGATTCAGTGTCGAACATCCTTTCGGAGGATCCGCCTCAGTCTCCAGGAAGATTGTGCCTGCAACTTGTTCTGAAAATTTCTCAGAGGGAACTGTAATGTTTGAGCCACCAGAATCTGGCTTATATGGATATTAAAAATACGTAAAATTGTCGTCCGTCCAGACCCCTCGTTGATGGAAAAACAGGCAGAGAGAAAAGTGTCGTTCTTCAGGCATTTTATTGCAGAAGAGTGGTCACATTACAGATGTCCCAAAAGAAGTCTTACAGGTCAAGCATTTCAAAGAAGTCTGAGGACGTCTCTACAGAACTTTCCTTATAATATCCACGTTTAGCCCATCCCCTGAGCACATCACACATGCATCCCAGCACACAAAGAACATTCATTAGCTTAGTTAACATCCAGATACTATATGTTAAACACAGATGAAAGCTTTTTATTACCCCTCCTAACCCAGGATGTCCCCTGGGGGAAGTAGCCCCCTCAAGCACAGAGGCTCTTTGATCTCCCCGGCCCCAGTAGAACTAAAGATGCTTGACCAGTCTGCAACAGTAATACACAAATGATTGGGGGCTATCAAACCAATTATTTTTATCTCTACACTTACCCGCGGGCCTTTTAGCTTCTCCAGCTCTGGTCCATGTTAGTCGAGGAACCGCTTATATTCCTGTGGTGAATGTTGGGGTTACTGATGTGCTTCTGTACTCTCGTACTGTCCTTGGCACACTAGACGGTGTCAATGTAGTCAGCTTGCCATCTAGTGTTGCAGAGGTTTCGTCCATTTCTGCCCAAGTGGCCGGGCAAACTGGCTCCTCAGTCCTTGACCAGATTGACTCGATTGACCTGTCGCATTTGCCCCCTGAAGAACGTAGTGCAGCTCGCTCTTTGCTTCGTAAGCATGTGTTTGTGTTCTCTGCCAACGAGCAGGACCTTGGTTGCACCAACCTCATTTCACATGACATCCCTTTGCTTGACAACACTCCTATTCGGCAACGCCATCGTCGTATTCCACCATCAGAATACGAGGTCGTTAAAGAACACATTAATCAGTTGCTTGAGGCGCAGATTATAAGGGAGAGCTCAAGTCCCTACGCTTCACCAATAGTGCTCGTTCGTAAAAAGGACGGCAGCTTATGACTTTGCGTAGACTACAGACAGCTTAATTCTAAGACCAGGAAAGATGCCTTTCCGCTCCCGTGGATAGAAGAAACACTGGATTCTCTTTATGGAGCTTGTTGGTTTTCCACGATAGACCTCGCGAGTGGGTACAATCAAGTGCCAGTTAGAGAAAAAGACAAGCCCAAGACTGCTTTTTGTACTCCTTTTGGACTATTCGAATGGAATCGAATGCCGTTCGGTCTCTGCAACGCGCCCAGTACTTTCCAAAGGCTGATGCAGCGGATTTTTGGAAGTCAGCAGGGCCAGTCGTTACTACTCTATCTGGACGACATTGTGGTTTTCTCTTCTGACACCCGCCAGCACCTGAGTAGGCTGGATGGGGTGTTGGGCAGGCTGTATGCAGAGGGTCTTAAGGTCAAACTTGCGAAGTGTAGTTTCTTCAAGCGGGAAGTTCATTACTTGGGGCATGTCATTTCTGATCAGGGTGTCTCTACCGACCCTGGGAAGATCAAGGCTGTCATCGAGTGGCCGTTGCCAACTACTGTCTCTGAACTCCGATCGTTTGTTGGATTCGCTAGTTACTATCGTCGGTTCGTGGAAGGGTTTGCGAAATTAGCTGCACCCTTGCATCGGAAAGTGGCAGAACTATCAGGCAAGTCTAGAAAGAGAACAGGGAAGTGCGAAATTGAGGGCTGGGACCAGGAGTGCCAGAGGAGTTTTGATGCTCTGAAGACGAAATTCACCAGCGCACCAGTGTTGGCATATGCGGACTTCACCTTGCCATTCATCCTCGAGGTGGACGCAAGCTTCTGTGGCTTGGGGGCGGTGCTCTCTCAAGAGCAAGATGGAAGAGTACGACCCATCGACTATGCAAGCAGAGGGCTTCGAAAAACCGAACAAAACATGTCGAACTATAGTTCGATGAAGCTCGAACTTCTAGCCTTGAAGTGGGCAATGAGTGAAACATTTCGAGAGTATCTTCTTGGTCACAAATGTGTAGTATACACCGATAATAATCCATTGAGTTATTTGTTGACAGCGAAGCTTGGTGCCGTTGAGCAGCGTTGGGCTCAACGCAACTTGCGTCCTTTGATTTTGAGTTGCGATACAGGTCCGGCAAAAGCAATGGAAATGCGGACGCATTGTCGCGCCAGAAAGATTCTAGCCCTCAGGATGTGGCTGCTTTGGGTACCGCTTTCCTTGCAGCAATCTGCGCCTCTGCAGATGGTCGAGGTGACTCAGACTGTGGTGTTTGCTTTGCCTAGTCACTCTCCGGGCGATGTCAAAGCCCTCCAGGATGCGGACCCTGTTGTTCAGGAGGTAGCCACCTTTTGGAGGCAACATCGACTGCCTAGTGTAGATGAGAAGAAAGTTCTTTCTCCCGCTGCTTTGGTTTTGCTCCGGCAGTGGGATCGCTTGGTCGAGAGAAATCATTTGTTATATCGTAAGACATACCGCCGTGACGGCGGCGAAGCAGTGTTTCAGTTGCTCTTGCCCACAGCCATGATTGAGGAGGTGTTGACCCAGGTACATCAAGATCACGGTCATCAAGGGGTTGAAAGAACCCTGGCACTTCTGCGTTCACGATGCTACTGGCCAGGAATGTCCAAGGCTGTTAGCCAGTGGTGCAGGCAATGCGAGCGTTGTCAAATTGCAAAGGACTCTCGTCCTCCTGCTCGTGCTCCCATGGTTCATCTTCTGGCCTCTAGGCCGAATGAAATTATTGCTATTGACTTTACTCTGCTTGAACAGTCTCAGAGGGGCCTTGAGAATGTGCTTGTCATTACAGACGTGTTTAGTAAATACACTTTAGCCATTCCAACACCTGACCAGTGTGCTCTGACCGTTGCTGAGGTTCTTGTGTCCGACTGGTTCTCTAAATTTGGCGTACCATCTCGAATTCATTCAGACCAGGGACGTAGCTTTGAGAGCTCATTGATGCAACAACTCTGCCGACTGTATGGAATCACCAAATCCCGAACGACACCTTACCATCCGTCAGGTAATGGGCAGTGCGAGCGATTTAATCGCACTTTGCATAATCTACTCCGCACTTTATGTCATGATGTGGGTTTTTGGTTATTAGTTTTGTCCTGGTTTTGGTTAGTTTCTCCCCTGTCCTAGTCTGTGTCTCTGTCTTGTGTTTATTTTGATAGTCTTGGTCTGTGTCTGTGTCATCCTGCTTTCCCTTCCTCCTGTTGATTGCCTGCCCCGCCCTGATGTGTTTCATCTGTGCCCCGTTTCCTCATGTATTTATACCCCTGTGTTTTCCCTTGTCTTTGTCGGATCATTGTCGTTCATGTGTGTGTCTTGTTCCTCGGATGTCCTCGGTTCCCAGTACCCTCGTGAGTTCACCTGTTTTGTTTCCCTGCTGTTTTATACTTGGACTTTACCATTAAATTTAAGTTTGGATTGGAGCTGCTCTGCATTTGGGTCATCATTTCCCCCGCATTACGTGACAGAATGATCCGACCACAATCTGACCCAGCGGACAGCCCACTGTTAATTTTTGTTAAACTGTGGCAAGGTGGTTTGTCCCCCATGGCTGCCCTGCAACAGGCGCAGGGTTACGCCTATGAACAGGTTGCGGCTAAGAGAGGGGTGCAGGGGAGGAGACGTGGGGCTCGTGGAAGGCGGCCAAGAGCCAGTGTTTGTCCCCCCGCTGGTCACCCTCCATCTCCATCGCCTGCAGATCCTGAACCGGCCCCTACCCCAGGGCCGCCGCCTAACACCCCCATCCGATCGTGGTGTTCTCCTGCACCAGTTCTGGAGCCACTGCCGGACACTGACCTGGGTTTGAGGTGGGCCCCTTCTGTCCCGGAGCCACCGCTGGACAACATGCTCCGTCCAGGGTGGGCTCCTCCTGTCTTGGGGCCACCATCAGACCGAGACCCCCGTCCGGAGTGGGCTTCACCGGTTTGTGTCCCCGCTCCGCGCCTGAGCTTCGCCCGGCCGCCGCCGCCTGTCCCCACTCCGCGCCTGAGCTCCGCCCGGCCGCCGCCTGTCCCCGCTCCGCGCCTGAGCTCCGCCCGGCCGCCGCCTGTCCCCGCTCCGCGCCTGAGCCCCGCCCGGCCGCCGCCTGTCCCCGCTCCTCGCCGGTGCTCCACCCGGCCGCCGCCAGGGCCCGCGGAGATTCCGGACCTGCCTCTGCCGCCGTGGCCCTCGGCGGAAATTCCAGACCTGCCTCCACCTCCGTGGCCGGCGGAGGAGGGTTCATACCCGCCGCCGCCGGACTTTGCGGATCCGCCTCGGCCCGAGCCCACGGACCAGGCTCTGCAGCCGCAGCCCCGGCCCTCGTCTTCGCCGCCGCAGCCCCGGGACCCGGATCTTCCTCGGCCTGAGCCCCCAGACCCGTCTCCGGCTCCGCCTGACCCGTCTTCGGCTCCGCCTGACCCGTCTCCGTCTCCGCCTGACCCGTCTCCGTCTGACCCGGCTCCGCCTGACCCGTCTCCGGCTCCGCCTGACCCGTCTCCGCCTGAGCTGCCCCCGGCTCCGCCTGAGCCGCCCCCGGCTCCGCCTGACCCGCCGTCGGCTCCGCCCGAGCCCCCGGACCCGTATCCGCCCGAGCCCCCGGACCCGTCCCTGCCTCCGCCCGAGCCCCTGGACCCGTCCCTGCCTCCGCCCGAGCCCCCGGACCTGCTGCCTCCAGGAAGGTTCTCCAGACCCGATGCCCCCCAGGACTCTCTGTGCCCTCTTGGGGTTGGGTCATCATTTCCCCCGCATTACGTGACACTTTACCTGCATCAAGAAAGCGTGACTGGTGCTCTTGTCTGCCCCAAGTACTTTACGCATATAACACCACGCCGCACCAATCCACAGGGGAGTCCCCATTCTACTTGATGTTTGGTCGAGAACCAAGGCTACCAGTCGATTTCTTGTTAGGCCAGGTGGAAGATCCTCTCGATGGTGACCCCCACGAGTGGATTTTGGAACATCAAACCCGTCTGCAACTAGCTTTCGAGGGGACTAGGGAACGCTTGAGGCTTGCTGCCGAGCGCCGGAAAGTTCAGCACGATCAGAGAGTGCATGACGAATCTTTGCCGGAAGGAGGTACGGTTCTGGTGCGCAACACCGGTGTGAGGGGTCGTTGCAAAACCCAGGATCTTTGGTCATCAGTTCCCCACATTGTCTTGCACGCTCCAAGGGATGGCGGGGCTGTGTACACCATTGCCCCAGTAAACGATCAGACCAAGGTCAGGAGAGTTCATCGTTCTTTGGTTAAGGCTTGGGTCGGAACCAACCCTGTCGAAGCTGCTGCAAGCAGTGACCCATCTGCGGTCAACAGTCATCGTTCACATGGTGGATCGTCTGGGGATGAGGACTTGTGGTATGTGGCACCTGAACGACCGTCCGTTTCAGAGCCTGTACCTGGTGCGTCTGTTGGGGTGGGACCTTCGCTGTTGGGTCCTGTACCTGTAAGGGAGTTTGAAGAGCCGGTTGCTGGACCACCAGCTGACCGTGGGCCATCTTCATCTTGACCATCTTCGCTTGCTGGATCAGACAATACTAGTGTTAGAAGATCGGTGCGCTCCACTGCTGGTTGCCACCCTAATCCTCACAATATGCTTAGTTCCGTGTTGGACACTTAATCTATGGTTTTACTTGGAATCTGCAATCTTTCGGCCAAAATTCAAATGTCGATCGTCGGGTCGACGATCCAGTTGGGGGGGTAGAATGTAGTGGTATGCGCCTGTAGTGGTATGCGCCTGCCCGCTGGCCAACCCGCAGCAGAGCCTTGATTGCGGTAACTTGCTCCACCTGTTGCGTCTCTCTCCTCACCTCTGGCATCCGTATGCAGTGTAGCTGTCCTGAAGCAGAGCTGCTGAAATAGGCTCATATCGTCACTAAAACGCAAATTACCACTGTTATAGCTTTAAGCCTGTGGCTTAAATTCTGCGTGGTGATCTCCGTGGTGAGTAGTGTCCCTGGTTCATTCATAAAATTGTTTATTCTAACCCGCCGCTCTCGCAGGCTTCTGGTGACGGTGTGCGGGCAGCCCTTGTACTGCTTGGTACTTGTGTAAAACACGCTCTTGGTGAGTATTCTCAGCGTTTTTGTTCCTCGAATCATTGCGTTATTTACAAAAGTACTCGCTCTCGTAGGTTTCTGTCAGCGGCCGGCCTGACTTCAACCTGTTGTCGCGGGTTTAGAGCGCCTCCTCGGTGAGTAGCAGACGCTGTCATTCATAAGTTGGTTCCCTTTTTTTATTGCGTCTAACTCAGCTTTGTCTTAGGCTGTTGTGTTGGCGTGGGGCTGCGCCTAATTCCCTCAATCCTCGTTGTTGAGCACAGTGTTGTGCGTTTAATTCAGAATTGACTAAGCAGTTGCACCTCCACGCTGCACTTTAAACTACAGTGATCTTGGTATGTATGGTCATATAGCTCCTAAATTAGCCTAATATCAATATCCCATTCTAATGTAAATCAAATTCTAACCTGTATAGGGTCATCAGACGGGCCTCCCCTTCTAGGCTCTCCCTTCTAGGCTCTCCTTTTTGAGGCATCCTCTTTGGTTCTTCTATTGTAAGTAAGTAAGTAATCTTTATTTGTATAGCACCTTTCACAGACAAAGACCACAAAGTGCTTCACAACACAGTAAAACATCGCGAATTAAATACAATATAAAAAGGGTCAAAACAACACAGATATCATATCAGCCCAAAAATAGCTAATTAAAGGCTTGAACAAATAAATGAGTCTTAAGGTTGCTTTTAAAAGTATCAACAGAGTCAATAGAGCACAAAGAGGGCGGAAGATCGTTCCAAAGCCTGGGAGCAACAGCCTGGAAGGATCGGTCACCTCTAGTACGAAAACAAGTGCTTATTGGCTGCCATCGTTTCCACTACTACATTGCCCTTTGTTCAACCACCTTTTAGGCATTACTATTTGGACTATAGTGCCTGTAAACTACTGTCTGGATCGGTCCGGGGTCCAGTGGAGCTCACGTTCAAAGGACTGGCAACGTACAAACTGGGCACTTCGTTGGCCCTTCCTGCCATCTATAGGGGGTTTCAGAAAGGCCCTGACCAAGGCGTGGTGTAGCGCTGTTTTGTCCCCGGTTACTTTTTGGTTACTTTTGTGTTTTGTATTATATGTTCATGTGAAAGTGAAAGAGTGATTGATTGAAACAAAGGTTTTAAAAAGCAATTTAATATCACTATTTTAAACAAATTGTTAAAATAAAGAAAACTATATTTTTGACAACATACTGTCTCTTGTGCTCTTCAGTCCACGAACCTGTGCTTGCCTTACCGCGGGGGGTTATTTCGTGCTGCTGGTTATTACCAGCGGTTATTGTTTGGTCCTGGAGCCATCTCTCCAGGTGGCGTTGTCGATAATTTGGCCATTAGTTCTAAATTCACGGATATTCATCTGCACCCTTCTTACCATAAGGCCACATTGAGTTAGATAAAGCGCTTCTTGAATAGTAGCTGCCAGAGCTACATATTCCGCTTCACATGTCGACAGTGCCACTGTTTGCTGTTTCTTTGTTTTCCATGAAACAATAGCACCTTCCTGACTTAGGCTAAGGCAGTAGCCTGTAGTGCTCTTTCTGTCCTCAATGTCGTTTGCCCAGTCGGCATCAGAGTATCCCGTCAGCTCTAGTTTAGTGGTACACTGGCTATAACACAGTTCATAGTCCTTAGTCCCTTGTAAGTACCTGTACACATGCTTTAAAGTCGTCATGTGTTTTTCTCTGGGATCCGACATGTACTGTGACAGTCTACTCACAATCCAACTAATATCAGGCCTAGTACAGGTCATGATGTAGATGAGGCTGCCCAACATTTCTCTGTACTTTCTTTGATCAGTTTTATCCCCTTCTGGTGACAAGTCACATTTGACCTCACTGGGTGTGGCTCTGGCTTTACACTCGGCCATGCCAAACCTTTCCAGTATTTTCTTAATGTATCTGGACTGGTTCATTTTGACAGTACCCTCTTTTTGTGTGAAATCAATTCCAATGAAGTGAGTGAGATGTCCGAGGTCTTTCATTTTAAACTTGCTTTTTAGTTTGTCTTTGACCTCTCTCAAACACATCTCATTACTTGCAGCCAGAACTATATCATCGACCCAAACCAACAAAATAACCTTTTCTTTGTCAGACAGTTTAGTGTAGATACAGTGGTCGGCTTGGCTCTGCACAAATTCATTCTCAATCAAAAATTCATGGAGCATCATGTTCCAATTCCTGCCAGACTGTTTAAGTCCGTAGATAGATTTGTTTAACTTGCACACAAGTTGTACACCATTCTTTGGTTAAACTTGGAAACCTTCGGGTTGTTCCATGTATATTTCGCAGTCAATAGGCGCATGCAAGTATGCGGCTTTAACGTCCATCTGGTTTAGTGTAAGGTCATGCTGTGCAGCGAGCTACACCAGTACACGTAGTGACGTTATGTTTGCAGTCGGAGAGAATGTCTCATAGTAGTCAAGTCCTTCTACCTGACTGTATCCCTTTGCTACATACCTAGCTTTGTATGTTTCATTTACTTTGTCATCCTCTTTGAGAGCATATACCCACCTCCCCCCCACTGTCTGTCTACCCTCTGGTAACGGCACAAGTGAGAAGGTGTTGTTTTCTTTAAGTGCTGACATTTCATCTCTCATTGCGTTTTTCCACTTTTCAAATGTTGATGATGCCATAGCGTCCTTAAAGGTCTGTGGCAGCCCGACAGTAGCCCGATAACAGTAGTCAATAGTTAACTCACTGCTCTGCACTGCACATTCATAGTCCTCCAAGTACCTAGGTTTCTTTCTGACTCTACCAATGGTACGTCGAGTCTGTGTGTCAATGTCAGTGGTCAGGTTTGTGTCTCTGTCTGAGTCCTGCTCAGTGTCTGAGTCTGTCTGTTCTGTTTGGTCAGTCTGTGGCTGACTAGTTTGACTTGGTATAGTTACCCACTCTACACCCTCCGGTTGGTCCATGTAAGTCTGTGTTTGACTCTCAGTCACGCTCTTGGTAATGAAATGGACCAGTCTGTGTTTCTGAACCTTCTTTGTCTCTGGAAAATAAATCATATAAGCAGGTGAATGACGATCAAAACCAACAAAATTCCCTTTTTGCCTTTTGGATCTAGCTTCTTCCTGTTTTGCTCATACACCATACACTCTGAACCAAACTTTTTCATTTTAGATAAATCTGGTCTTTTTCCAGTAAAAAGGAAATAGGGTGTCTCCCCTGTTCTCTTACAGTAACACCTGTTCCTTATAACTGCAGCTGTCCTGGCTGCATAAGGCCACAACTCTTTTGCTAAACCTGACTCAATCAGCATGCATCGGACCATTTCAAACAGTGTGCGCCAGTTCCTCTCCGCTGTCCCATTTTGATGGGGGGAGTAGGGCGCTGACCTCTCGTGTTTTATAGCATTATCTCTCAGCAATGACTGGTACTCCTCTGAAACAAATTCTGTTCCATTGTCTGATCTCAGACGCTTTACTTTACCATAAGGTGCTGTGTCTGCAAAAAACTGTTTAGTTGCCTCAGCTGCCTTGTTTTTGCTCCTAAGGAAATACACATACACACCAGAAAAATCATCAGTGAAAGTAATTGCATATTTGTACCCTTCAAATGACTCTGGGGCAATAGGCCCACCCAGGTCTGTATGTACCAGCTCCAACGGCTCTTTGGCCCTCACGTCACTTTGTCTATTTCTGCTTTGGGAAAATTTACCCTCTAGACAAATTTCACATTGGTTCGGTCTGCATGCTTTATCTTTGATTTTCATATCATTTACAACCGTTTCCAGTTTGACTATATCACCATAGTTGCAATGACCCATTATCTCATGCCAAGTTTTCAGATCACAAGATACATTACAGGAGTCCTCACTGTTTACATCTTTCTCCGTGACAATGTTCAAATAGTACAGTCTGTCTTTTATCTTCATTTTACATGTTGTGCCATCAGGAAGGATCATTTTGTTGTTATTCTTCTCAAAGTTGAACCTCGCTCCTTTTGAAGCTGCTGCATCCACAGACAGTATGTTCTGTGGGTATCCTGGGATCAAAAGGGCGTCTGTGAGCTTGACCCTCACCACTTTCCCGTTGCTGTCGGTCAGCTCGATCTGCGCATCCCCCTTCCTCTGGACGCTGCCGGTGATCCGGGTCCCATCTGCCAGCTGCATGACGTGGTTCTTGGTTCTTGGGCTGGAATGTCTCGTCAAATCTGATGAAGGCTCTCTCTTCGGTCATGATGTGGGCAGAGGCTCCGCTATCTACGAGTAGACCTTGCTGCTCCACGCTGTGGGGTTTCCATTCACTCACCCGCAGCACAAACGTCTATTCTTCCTCCTTGGACTTTTGTCTGGCCTTACTGCGGGAAGTGACTTGTCCAGTGTCTGTAACAGTGACCACCTTGTTGCTGTTATGTGCACTGGTCACTTTATGTAGAGGCCTGGAAATAGTCTACATAAAAATAGACACCCCTATAATTTTTATTTTTGTCATTTATTTATTTTCATATAAAACCTCATTTGGTTTGCATACATCTCTTTTGAGTTAGATGTAGTCCCTACCCTTGACCACTAGATGGCGCATGACGCGCATTGATAGAGAATAGCTGAGGCATCGCAGAGGAAGAACAATCCTCTTGTTCTGAAGTAAATCAGCTAAACGCATGTGCTCTCTATTTCTTTATCACAGGTTGGTAACACTAAAAGTTTGCAAAGTTAAAGTATATTATTGGAGTCATAAGGTGCTTATTGTAGAACTGTGAAGTGTGAGTGTAGCAGTAACTAAGTTTTGTACGTTTTTTAGTAGATTTGTAATCGTGTTTAAGCTACTTGCTAAGCTAATGGTCAAGGGTAGGGGACTTACTACGCGGAAAAAAACTATTTACTCATGAAACCATTTGAGTATTATTAGGACATTGATGAAACGTTTTTCATTACAATAGGACACTTACTAGGTTTATTTTTTATCACCAATGTGTATATTGAGGGTTATAACCCAAAACAAGTAATTCCATTGTACTACTGTATTAGATACAGAGCAGCCATTTGTAGTTTAGGACATTGGCTCTGTTAATTATATATATTAAGCATAGTAATTTAATTAAAAGCATGTTTGTAGTTAAAAAGATAAATATTTGAACAGTTAAAAAGAGTTAAAAAAAAGGTCAAAGAGTATACATTAAAATGAAGGGTTAATACAATCCATTTTGTATTTTATTTTTGTTACTTTTGGAAAAATTGTAATATTGTAATTAAAATGTAAGTGAATCATATGTGACTAGCATAGCTTATTTAGCTATGGCCAAATGGACTTTTGGACTCTTTTAAGGCCATTTAGATAGTAATTACATTTGGATTACTGCTGTTGTTGATTGTAACGAGAAAGAACAATCCTCTTGTTCTGAAGTAAATCAGCTAAACGCATGTGCTCTCTATTTCTTTATCACAGGCTGATTACTTCACACAAAACACACGTATGCCCTCTGAATCCCAGAGGAGCAACATTTACGCTGGGGTTTCTTGTCTTTGTTTCTACAGTCTCTGGCTCTATGTCCCATCTTCTCACAAATAAAGCATTCTCCATTGAAATATTTCTTCTCCTCTTTAAACTTCGGTTTGGACGCTTTGTAGTTTGCGGTCATTACTTCATCTGTTCGGGGCCTGCTACGGTAGCGGAGTGTGCACTCAAAACTCCTTAGTCTCGCCTTGAACTCATTGAAGGTTAGTGCTTCCCTCGTCTGAGTAACGTGCACAGAAAATGGGTTGTATTCATCTGTGAGTCCTTTTAATACCATCGCCACCAAAAGTGCATCACTGAGGGTCTCCTTAGCTCTGTTTAATGCGGCCACTATCTTCTCCACACGTGCGAGATAGTCCGCTAGCTCTTCCCCGTTATCCATTAGCACATTTGTTAGCTCTGTGTACAGCCCGACGATTTGCGGCTTTTCTTCTGACTCGAAATGGCGTCTCAATATTTCTAAGCTTTTCTTGCCATCGTCCGGTGCCTCGTAGAGGATTAGTGTTAGCGTTTTATCATCCAAACAACCACACAGTTCCGCATACGCCAGTTCATTTTTCCTACCGAGCTCTGCAGCTTCTTGTGCGCTAGCCCCCGCTGCTACATCACTTCCCAAAATAGCTTCCTTGAGGCCAATGGTTTTCAAGTACGCTAAAAACCTTGCCTCCCAGATGTGGTAGCGGGCTTCGTCTACGTCGAACCGCGGCGGCAGTCCCCTTCCATGCATCGCTGTTATGATGTGGGTTTTTGATTGTTGGTTTTGTCCTGGTTTTGGTTTGGTTCTCCCCTGTCCTGGTCTGTGTCTCTGTCTTGTGTTTATTTTGATAGTCTTGGTCCGTGTCTGTGTCGTCCTGCTTTCCCTTCCTCTTGTTGATTACCTGCCCCGCCCTGATGTGTTTCACCTGTGCCCTGTTTCCCTGTGTATTTATACCCCTGTGTTTTCCCTTGTCCTTGTCGGATCATTGTTGTATGTCGTTTGTCGTTCATGTCTTCGTCACCAGTTTGTCGTTCCACGGTTTTGTGCCTTTTTTGGATGTCCTCGGTGCGCTTGTGAGTTTCTCCTGTTCTGTTTCCCTGTACTTGGTCATACCATTAAATTTAAGTTTTGTTTGGAGCTGTGTGCATTTGGGTCATCATTCCCCCTCACACACGACAGAATGATCCGACCTACTGAAGACCCAGCAGACAGCGCCTGGTATGCCCTCTACCGTTGGTTGGGGGGTCGTTCCCCCCCGGAGACACTGACTGCATGGTGCAAACCGGCAGCAGCTGAAAGTGGGGGGCTGGGAGGAAGACACAGGCCACGCAGAAGGCGTGGACCCCGGTCCTCTCCTTCCACCAGTCACCCCCCATCTACCTCACCAGGATGTACTGTTCCCGTCCGGGGGCAGCCGCCTGCCTCTCTTTGGGGCTCACGTCTCGCCCGACCGCCGCCTGGCTCGGCTCTCCTCCGGGGCTTCGTCCGTTCTCCGCAGCTGCCGGCGGACAAGCCCGCGAACCGACCCACTCCGCGGTCTCCACTGCCAGACACCGACCTGGGCTTGGGGTGGGCCCCTTCTGTCCCGGAGCCACCGCTGGACATCTTGCTCCGTCCAGGGTGGGCTCCTCCTGTCCTGGGGCCACCACCAAGCCCAGACCCCCGTCCGGAGTGCACTCCGCCGGTCCCTCCTCCTCGCCGGAGCCTTGGCCTCCCGCCGCCTGTCCCAGCTCCGCGCCTGAGCTCCGCCCGGCCGCCGCCTGTCCCAGCTCCGCGCCTGACCTCCGCCCGGCCGCCGCCTGACCCGCCTCGGCCGGAGGCCCCTGACCCGCCTCGGCCTCGGCCGGAGGCCCCTGACCGGCCTCGGCCGGAGGCCCCTGACCGGCCTCGGCCGGAGGCCCCTGACCCGCCTCTGCCACGGCCGGAGGCCCCTGACCCGCCTCGGCCGGAGGCCCCTGACCCGCCTCGGCCGGAGGCCCCTGACCCGCCTCGGCCGGAGGCCCCTGACCCGCCTCGGCCGGAGCCGCCTGACCCGCCTCGGCCGGAGCCGCCTGACCCGCCTCGGCCGGAGCCGCCTGACCAGTCTCCGGATCCGCCTGGGCCACCTGACCCGGATCCGCGGCCTCCGCCGGAGCCCCCAGACCCGCCTGAGCCTCCAGACCCGTCGCCCACGTGGAGACCCCCGGATCCGCGGCCTCCGCCGGAGCCCCCAGACCCGCTGCCTCCAGAGTAGCCCCTAGGACTCTCCGTGCCCCCCGGGGTTGGGGTGCGTGGTTCCCGCCTCCGGGCCCCCTCCGCCCGCCCGGGCCCGTCGGACTTTTGGTCTTTTTTGTTTTTTTGGACGTCTGGTAGCCGTCCCTTGGAGGGGGGGGTACTGTTATGATGTGGGTTTTTGATTGTTGGTTTTGTCCTGGTTTTGGTTTGGTTCTCCCCTGTCCTGGTCTGTGTCTCTGTCTTGTGTTTATTTTGATAGTCTTGGTCCGTGTCTGTGTCGTCCTGCTTTCCCTTCCTCTTGTTGATTACCTGCCCCGCCCTGATGTGTTTCACCTGTGCCCTGTTTCCCTGTGTATTTATACCCCTGTGTTTTCCCTTGTCCTTGTCGGATCATTGTTGTATGTCGTTTGTCGTTCATGTCTTCGTCACCAGTTTGTCGTTCCACGGTTTTGTGCCTTTTTTGGATGTCCTCGGTGCGCTTGTGAGTTTCTCCTGTTCTGTTTCCCTGTACTTGGTCATACCATTAAATTTAAGTTTTGTTTGGAGCTGTGTGCATTTGGGTCATCATTCCCCCTCACACACGACAATCGCTGTACCTGGGATTTGCCTGGGCCCATAACCTGTTGACACCTCTGCAGCGGGTCGCCCATTATTTACACGAGCTGAACACCGTCCTCCGGATTCAGTGTCGGACATCCTTTCGGAGGATCCGCCTCAGTCTCCGGGCAATCATGACACGGGAGACATGTTTTATATTCTTGGTAGTAGCCACACTGCCCCGGTGCTCTTACTGAACTCAACAGCATGGGGAGGCTCCGCCTTTATTATATATTCACTGTGCGTAACCTTGCGCTGAACAAAAGTAGTGCCCATAAAATAACAGTGGCAAAACCTTGCACTCTAACAGGTTAAGAGGTCCATATTTAGTTCGTGGTTTGTTTCACAGTTCTGTTGTTGAGTCCTTAGTGGCTTCAGTCACCGTAAATGACCACCCAGCTAGCAAATTTCTCTTGGGCCAGAACTGGCCTACAACTTTACGTTTCTTCTGGCTGACAACTGGCTAGTCCGGCGGCCCTTCAGGCAGCGTGTCTTATCGATTAACAGCTGCTGGCGCTCTAGTGGGCCACACGCTCCGTAAAGGCTTAATTAGCGAGAGTTCTCTTTTGGCCCCGTACTGGTTCATGCACTTCAAATCTAATGAAGTTTAGAATGTGTTCTGGCCCAGTACTGGTTCATGCACTGCAAATCTAATGAAGTGAAAAGTTATTCTTGCCCAGATCTGGGTCATATATCGCAGTTATCAAAATGTCAACACAGCTGTCTCTATATGCAGAAGGAAATATCTACAAACTCTATGTACAATACAAATGAACAAACAGGGCTACAAATGATTAAAACACAAGTTGCAATCACTAAAAAGTATCAATCTTAACATTTGCATAATAGAATAAAACAAGGATTAATGCGCTCAAAACAAAATTTATTGTTTACAAAAAATATTTTAAATACAGAAATAGCATCAACGCATTGAATGTGCTGATCAAGTAATTTCAAATTGCATATCCTAATCTCAGCACAGTAAGAAGTAACATTTGTTACTGTGAAATGTCCATGTTCCAGTAACAATTCAGAGGCACTCAAGTGACTAGTTTAACAAACCGCTCCCAAGTGACTAAAAATAACACAGTGCTCTTGCTGGTTTGTCTGCTACCTCTGCTCTGGTCATTGGCCATATGTCCATTATTATGTTAACCTTCCTAAGATCCCAGGCTGAGGCAGATGGCGTTGTAGTTTTTTTTCTTTTTCTGACAGCACCTGTATTGATTGAAACATAAAATAACTGTTAGTGACGGTTGGACGTGTAAATCTAAGTTACCTATGTAACTATAGTTCTACGAAAGATGTGCGCCGCCCTTAGGCTGCGCTATTGCATATCTCTCGGAGGCGCCAGCTTCCCGCCCTGAGAGGATCAAAGAACTGACCGCTCCAATAATCCTTTGGGGTCCATTACCCCTGTGCCCTATAAAAGGGGGACTCTCCCTTCAATCGTCTCCTTTGAACTCAGCCATCGAAGAGAGGTCGTGCCTGCTGGGCCCGTAGCTAAGGGCAGCGCACACCTTTCGTAGAACTATAGTTACATAGGTAACTTAGATTTCTACTTCAATGGTGTGCTTGCCCTTAGGCTTCGCTATTGCATAAAGCAACGCGCAGCCGTGGCCGACCAATGTACTCCCAGCAGGCATGGACTCGCATGATTGGAGCGGGCTCGGGGCAACGCCATGCGTCCCAGGGAGCGGCTAAACGCTCCCTAGGTAGCAGGGGCCCACGGGCAGAGTAAGGGGTAACCAATAGCCGTTAACAACGCCAGCGGTTCTCACCCAGACAAAAAACCAATGGGGGACGTCCGCACTAGCCGCCTCTCCCAAGAGCGCTAGTGCAGACTCCACCCTTGATAACGAGGGTGCCCAAAGCCACCTCTCCCAAGAGCGCCGGTCACCCGAAGAATAAGAGTGTACGTCCAGTTCGGCCAGGCCGCCTCTCCCAAGAGCGCCTGAAGCACCGAACCAAACCAAACCAGGTCATCCCTTCCCGGACCCACCCTGTGCTCGGGGGGGGATTCACGACCGTCCACCACCCAAAACAACGTGGGCAACTGAACCCGCAGCAACGTCCTGCAGATAAGACTGCACAAACGTTGAAGAGGACGACCAAGAGGCTGCCATGCAGACCTCCTCAATCGAAGCGCCACGGAGTAGTGCTGTAGAAGCCGCCACTCCACGTGTGGAGTGAGCCCTGACCACTGTCGGCGGAGGGAGTCCTTGTGCCTCATATGCAGTGCGGATGGCAAGGCATATCCAGTGGGCCAAACGTTGAGAGGACAATGGGGCACCCCAAAGCCCACGAACAACTGATCGGAGCGTCTGAAATTGGCAGTCCGTTCAAGATAGTGACGTACCGCCCTGATCGGGCAAAGGCGGTGTCGTCGTTCACCCCCCACCGACGCATGCGGAGGGGGAAAGAAGGGTCTAATTCTGATCACCCTCGACCTGAAGGCGGATGTAATGACCTTCGGCTGAAAAGCCGGGTTGGGCCAGAGTTCCATCAGCCCATCACCCTCAGGCAGGGACATGCAGGAGGGGTGCACAGAGAGCGCACAGAGATCACCCATCCTCTTAGCCGACGTAAAGGCTAAAAGGATCGCAGTCTTGTAGGACAGACAATCCATCCCTGCCTGGCGAGTGGGTTCAAATGGGGGTCCCGAAAGGCCCTCCAGTACAATCTGAAGGTCCCAGTTTGGGACCGGGTGGCGCACGGGCGGTCTAAGCCTACGAACGCCCTGGAGGAACCGCTTCACCAAAGGATGACTGCGAGCAGTGTGAACTCCGAACCCCACATGCCCGGTAACAATGGCCGGCGCAAAAACCCCTAGGGTTGCAGCGGCCCTCCCTTTCTCCAGTAATCCCTGGAGAAAATTGAGTATGTCCTGTATAGAACAGGATATAGGGTCTAGGTTCCTCTCTGAACACCAGTCAGAGAAAAGGCGCCAACGGACCCTGTACGCTCTGGTTGTAGACGGGGCCAGAGCACCCTGAATTGTGGCAACAACTGAAGGGGGGAGACCAAGGTTCAGCAACTTTCCCCTTTCAGCCTCCAGACCACCAGCCTGCGTCCCAGTATCGGGCGTGACAGAAGAGCTCCCCCTGCCTGAGTCAAGGCGTCTGGTCTGTCCGGGGCCACGGATCCCCTTGTGCCATGGACACCACGTCGGGGTACCACCTGGCACTCGGACTGTCTGGGGCTATGAGCAGGATGAGTGCGCCCTCTGACCTCACTCTGTGGAGCAGAGGCTGATCCTGAGCGAGGAGCGACGCCGCGCAGGAACCGCACACCCGTTGCTTGACGCCGGAGGGCGACGGGGTCTCAAGCGCTGGAGTGCGGTGAGTCATTCTTCTTTCTTCTGTTCAGATCCAGATCTCAGAGTAAAGCTGAGAGAAAAAGGAGACGATTGAAGGGAGAGTCCCCCTTTTATAGGGCACAGGGGTAATGGACCCCCAAGGATGATTGGAGCGGTCAGTTCTTTGATCCTCTCAGGGCGGGAAGCTGGCGCTTCCGAGAGATATGCAAGGGCAAGCACACCATTGAAGTAGAACGGTAACGGCCCATTGCTATTTCCCCTTTAATACGTAACGTTACCAACTTATAAAACGCAGAAAAACACACACACAATATTACAAAAGGTACTGCGGCTTAATTACATGCTTTAAACTAAATTATGTTTTGTTAGCGACCAGTTTAACTATGTAATGCAATTTACATACGTTAAAAACCCAAGACCAACTGTAGGCTACGATGACAGAAACGTTAACGGCAGGAAGACATGAGTCACACAAGCATTAAAAAAACAAACTATGTCTTCGACACTGAATATATAGTTACATACTAAATGACAACTAAACAAACATAATAAAATTGTCCACTTACAGCTGAAAAATTGCAGTCAGTTCAGAGCAGCTGGGTTGCGCGTCTCATCGCCTCTCAGCTGGTGCTCAACGGCTGAACGACGTGAACTCCGGGCGGGCAGAGACATTTCAGCCATCGAATTGATTCTCCATTTTGTGATGTGATTTAAATGATTATTACCGTAAGCTCCACTAGGAGGCACTACTGGGTACTGTATTGATTAGCTCTGTTTATTTTACTTCAGACGACCTGCTTTACGGTGGTCGTAAAACGTTATCGCTATATGCCTGTTCACTGTTCTTTGATCTTGGTAAAACCTGTTAATAAAACAGTTGACAAATACTTCCATGAATCCGTGAATTCATGACATGGTGTCAGAAGTCGCTCTTTCGCCCTGTGGACAAGATTGAAGCAACAGGATGGCTAAGTTTCAGTCTCCTAAATCGTTTGACTTCACCCAGCCTTCGGCGTGGCCGACCTGGAGACAGCGTTTTTCCCGCTTTCGGGTAGCTACCAAGCTAAACCTAGAAGACAAGGATATTCAAGTGAATACGCTGTTATACGCAATGGGGAAAGACTCGGAACCTATCTTTAGCACCTTTACATTTCCGGACGATGTGCAGCACTATTACGATGAGGTTTTGAGAAAGTTTGATGAACATTTTGTGCCAAAGCGGAATACGATACATGAACGTGCCTGTTTTCATAGACGCTCACAGCTCCAAGGGGAGAGCGTGGAGGCGTTTGTCAGAGAGCTTTATAAGCTTGCAGAGCACTGCGATTTTGGAGCAACTAAAGATGAACAGATAAGGGATCGCCTTGTGATCGGCATCGCAGATGGAGAAGTGTCGCAAAAGTTACAACTTGAACCAGACTTGACATTGGAGAAGGCAGTCAGAATTGCACGACAGTCGGAGCTGATTAAAGCACAACATGCCAGCGCCAGAGCAACAAATGTGGAGGTGGGTGCCGTTAATGCACGCAGGTACAAACAGCCCAGGCAGTACGACAAAAGATATGCCAAAAACAAAGATGAACAGTACAAAAATGTGACACAACAAGCGAGGAAAATGTGCACAAGATGTGGAAGACAGCATGATTACGGTGCATGTCCAGCTACAGGTAAACGCTGCCGCAAATGCAATAAACTGGGGCATTTTGAAGCACTGTGCAAAACTAAAAATGTGAATGCAATAGCGTGCCGCACGAATGCTATTTTTAGACCGGAAGGCCGCGTGACGTCAGCAACGTAAACCAGAAGGGGGTCAACATAGAAGCGCGCTCGCTTATGATCCATGCTAGTACTGCTTGTTTTCTGCCGGTTATCGCTCAGATAAGAACATGCCGAGTAAACACTGCTGCAATGGAACTTGCAGAAACGACTCCAGACACCATGACCGTCCACATATGAAGGATATATTCTTTATTCGTTTCCCGAAGCCAAAAACCCAACGGGATAAATGTGAATGATGGCTCAACTTGTGCGGACGTCCAAAAGACCAGTTCAACGCCAGCAACGTGAAACCATTCACTTTCATATGTTGTAAACATTTCGTTGGGGGCCATGGTCCTAAAGATGAAAATCCTGATCCATTGCCGGCCACAGCCTGCCCCGAAGAGGTAAGCCATTTCGATAATTTTCTTTCTTTTTTGCTTGGCGTTTGGCCGTACTGCTACTGTCTGACGAAAATGAATGACGTGAAAAAAGTTTTTAAATGGTCTCTGCCACTGTTTAACCTGTGTTGTCAGCAGCCTGATTTTTTTGCCTCACACACCAATCGTGATATTGATGAAGAACCTTTTATATTCTGTCTGTATGCTTCTGTCAGTCTACCTCAGGGCAGCTGTGGCTACAGTAGTAGCTTGCCACCACCCAGTGTGAAATGAATGAATAGTGCAATGTAAAGCGTCTTTGAGTGTCCAGAAAAGTGTTATTTAAAACCGATGCTTTATTTATTTTATCTTGTTGAGATAGGCCTGAACTAATGCCTCACCTGTGAGATGTATGAGAAGTTATTATTAGAAGGGATAAGCAGAGTTTTTGAGGAGATTTGTAAAGAATTTTGGTTTATTGTTGCAGATTGAACGTATTATCAGCCGGAGGAGAAAAGCACCAACACCAAGGCCATTTGCAAGCACTCCAGCGACAAAAAGAAGGAAAGCAGCAAATACTGATCTCGACGCAGCAAACATCTTGTTGGATCTGAGTATGATCTCACCTCCAGAAGTTACTAACACAGAAGAAAATAAAGTAAGTGTTCAAAGATATTTTTTATGTAGTGTACATCTGATTGTCATATATTTCAATAAGTGATATTAAACTATTTAGATCTTTGAGTATGTGCTCTATCAAACATCCTTCCATCCATCCATTTTCTTCCGCTTTATCCGGGGCCGGGTCGCGGGGGCAGCAGTCTCAGCAGAGATGCCCAGACTTCCCGATCCACGCACACCTCCTCCAGCTGTTCTGGGGGAACCCCGAGACGACACCAGGCCAGCTCGGAGACATAGTCCCACCAGCGTGTCCTGGGCCTTCCACGAGGCCTCCTCCCAGTGGGACATGCCTGGAGCACCTCCCGAGGGAGGCGACCAGGAGGCATCCGGAACAGATGCCCTAGCCACCTCAGCTGGCTCCTTTCGACGTGGAGGAGTAGCGGCTCGAGTCCGAGCTCCTCCCGGGTAACTGAGCTCCTCACCCGATCTCGGAGGGTGCGCCCAGCCACCCTGCGAAGGAAACTCATTTCGGCCGCTTGTATTCGCGATTTTGTCCTTTCGGTCATTACCCAAATCTCATGACCATAGGTGAGGGTGGGAACGTAGATCGATCGGTAAATCGAGAGCGTTGCCCCCTGACTCAGCTCCCTCTTCACCACAACAGTCCGATACAGCGACCGCATCACTGCTGACGCTGCACCGATCCGTCTACCGATCTCACGCTCCATCCGTCCCTCACTCGTGAACATGACCCCGAGATACTTGAACTCCTCCACTTGGGGCAAGGACTCCCCACCGACCTGAAGCGGAGAAACCACCTTTTTCCGGTGGAGAACCATGGCCTCAGATTTGGAGGTGCTGATCCTCATCCCGGCCGCTTCACACTCGGCTGCAAACCGCCCCAGTGCGCGCTGGAGGTCCTGATTTGAGGAAGCCAACAGAACAACATCATCTGCAAATAGCAGAGATGAGATTCTGAGGTTCCCAAACCGGACACACTCCAGCCCCTGGCTGCGCCTAGAAATTCTGTCCATATAGGTAATGAACAGAACCGGTGACAAAGGGCAGCCCTGGCGGAGACCAACACGCACCGGGAACAGGTCTGACTTACTGCCGGCAATGCGAACCAAGCTTCTGCTGCGGTCATACAGGGAACGGACAGCCCTTAGTAGAGGGCCCCGGACCCCATACTCCCGGAGCACCCCCCACAGGGCACCACGAGGGACACGGTCTAACGCTTTCTCCAGATCCACAAAACACATGTGGACTGGTTGGGCGAACTCCCACAAACCCTCGAGCACCCGATGAAGGGTATAAAGCTGGTCCAGTGTTCCACGACCGGGACGAAAACCGCATTGTTCCTCCTGGATCCGAGGTTCGACTATTGGCCGGATTCTCCTCTCCAGCACCCTGGAATAGACCTTACCAGGGAGGCTGAGGAGTGTGATCCCTCTGTAATTGGAGCACACCCTCCGATCCCCCTTCTTGAAGAGAGGGACCACCACCCCGGTCTGCCAATCCAGAGGCACTGTCCCCGACCGCCACGCGATGTTGCAGAGACGTGTCAGCCAAGACAGCCCTACAACATCCAGAGACTTAAGGTACTCAGGACGAATCTCATCCACCCCTGGGGCCTTGCCACCGAGGAGCTTTCTAACCACCTCGGTGACTTCAGCCTGGGTGATGGACGAGCCCCCCTCCGAGTCCCCAGCCTCTGCTTCCTCATCGGAAGACGTAACGGTGGGATTGAGGAGATCTTCGAAGCACTCCTTCCACCGCCCGACCACATCCCCAGTCGAGGTCAGCAACCCCCCATCCGCACTGTAAACAGTGTTGGTGAAGCACTGCTTTCCCCTCCTGAGGCGCCAGATGGTTTGCCAGAATCTCTTCGAGGCCGACCGATAGTCCTCCTCCATGGCTTCTCCGAACTCCTCCCAGACCCGAGTTTTTGCCTCTGCGACTGCACGAGCTGCAGCGCGCTTGGCCTGCCGGTACCTCTCAGCTGCCTCCGGAGTCCCGCAACTACGAGCAGCCGCATCGACAATGGAGGAGGAGAACATGGTCCACTCGGACTCCATGGCTCCAACCTCCCTCGGAATCTGTGTGAAGCTCTTCCGGAGGTGGAAGTTGAAGACCCTACCGACAGAGGGATCCACCAGACGTTCCCAACAGACCCTCACAACACGTTTGGGCCTGCCAGGTCTGACCGGCTTCTTCCCCTGCCAGTGGATCCGTTGACAGCTCAGCCCCTCTCTTCACCCGAGTGTCCGAGACACGCGGCCGGAGATCAGATGACACAACTACAAAGTCGATCATCGACCTCCTGCCTAGGGTGTCCTGGTGCCACGTGCACTTATGGACATCCTTGTGCTCGAACATGGTGTTCATTATGGACAAACCGTAACTAGCACAGAAGTCCAATAACAGAACACCACTCGGGTTCAGATCGGGGAGGCCGTTCTTCCCCATCACCCCCACCCAGGTCTCACTGTCGTTACCCACGTGGGCGTTGAAGTCCCCCAGTAGAACAATGGAGTCCCCAGCCGAAGCACCATCTAGTACCCCCCCCCAGGGACTCCAAGAAGGCCGGGTACTCTGCACCGATGTTGGGCCCGTAGGCCGAGACAACGGTGAGAGACCTGTCCCCAACCCGAAGGCGTAGGGACGCGACCCTCTCGTTCACCGGGGTGAACTCCAACACGTGACGGCTCTATCAAACATATTGTGGATATTAAGAAATTGGCCTCTTAATATACACTTTTACAACAGCTTCATTTTTAATAACATCAGAAAAAAGTTGGAGTGAAGCAATGTTTGAAAATTTCAATAATCACAAATTTGAGGGCCACTGAAGTCATCCAGAAAACAAAAATGTACACACAAAACATTTTAAGCTAATTACTGATCTAGTCCACTTAAAGTACATTTGTAGGCCTATAAATCTGTACCAGTATTAATGTACATGTATCTTTGTTTTTCTGTCAGGCTAACTCTGTAGGGATTCAAACAGAAGCTCTGGGACCCTGCTCCAAATGTTCAAAGGTGATGGTGGATGTTGGCTGTCAGACTATATATGATCGATACACATTGCAGTCCAAGATTGAAAACATCATACTGAAGAATGAAGCAACTGTATTGAGATCCAAGCCTTCTTCTCCTGATGTGCCTCCAAGTGATCCGAAACCTGAAGATGAGGCCCTCCTGACTTTGGATGATGTTAAAGATGATGCCAGAAAAATGAAGTTCTTTACTGGACTTTCGTTTTTACACTTCATGGCCTTATTCAACTTCCTCGGCCCTGCGGTAAATAACCTTACTTACTGGAACAGTACTGGGAAAAGTGAGCAGAGGTCAACTAAGAAGAGGAGAAAGACAAAACCAATCGAGGAACTATTTATGACTGTTGTTAGACTACGTCGTGGCTATTGCTTTTATACAATGTCATACTTATTCAAATTATTGGAGTCCTCAATAAGGTAAATATTTACTACATGGCTCCAATTATTGTACTGCCACTTTAAAGAGGTAAAACTGTTCCCAGATAGATCTGTCCTCAAGAAATTTATGCCTAAATCATTCAAAGGGTTCAAAAATATTCGGTGCTCTGTGGACTGTACAGAATTCTTCGTACAAATGCCTCGTAACTTTTCTCAGCAAGGAAACTTATTCTCTAATTATAAGCACCATCACACATTTAAGTGTTTGATAGCCGTTGCTCCGAATGGCACTGGTGTGTTCGTCTCAGATCTTTACGAGGGTGCTATAAGTGACAGAGACATATTTGAACAAAGTGGCATATTGGAGCATTTACATCCCGGTGATCTTCTGTTAGTTTATCGAGGCTTTACTGTGAAAGATTTACTCATGTCAAGACAGGTCAAGATGAACATTCCTCCATTTTTGAAAGGTCGGGATAAGCTTACACCCCAAGAAGAGCTTCTGACAAGAAAAATAGCAAAGGCACGTATCCATGTAGAGAGATATAACGAACGTATTAAGACATTTAAACTGATCTCTGGCACGATTCCCTTGTCTCTAACTCCACTAGCAAGTCAGGCTGTGTTTGTTGCTTGTTGTCTTGTTAACGTTCAAGATCAGTTGGCAAAGTAAATAAAAGAAGACATGTTAAAGCTTTATTGAAGTTGTAAAATGTTCAAAAGTTAATAGTTTAAAATCATTATGAATAACAATGAAATGCCTGTAAATAACTGATCATTTCTGTAGTAAACATTTTTATAGCATCAAAATGTTGCCATTGTCTTAAGTAAATATAATCAAAGTTAATTTTAACAATAAGCTCAGGCACTTGAAAGGTCTATTACTGTAAACAAGTCAAAATAAGAACAGTAAAAAAAAAAAACTACATTCAATGTCAATTCTGTGTTGATATTTTATTCGGGAAGAATGAATGGTATTAGATTACGAGGGGCCCTCATTTCAACTAACTCTGGCATGACGACACAGCTCCACAACTTATAGTTTGAGTTTATAATGTCAGCAATGAAATTTGAATCGGAGTAGATTCTCCCAATAGACGGATCTCCTTTGACTGACCACAGGACAAAGTCACACCACTCAAGGCCTGTGACACCAAGCTGATACTGAACTTGGTAATAGTAGGGATGAGAACGACGCAAAACAAGCTTATTGTCACTAATTGTGAAACAGGTGGCTTGGATGTCCTTGTTAGTCATTTCTCCAGAGTTGTACTGATCAACACATTCTTGAGGAGATTTCTTCTGAAGAAGCCATAAAATTTTGATTTCAGCAAGACCAAAACTATTTGTGGAGGGATCATATGATAAGCCATCAGGGCTACAAGCCAGTTGTGGAAGCCTGTGTGAAACAAACAGTCCGGTCTTCTCACAAGAGAAGTCAGGAACAGTCTTTTTTTTAAACAGCACATAACTGTCCCTTGCTCTGTCCTCGTTTTTGATTCCTTCCTTCATATGTTTTGTGGTGATTCTGTCAAGGCCCCACACATTTTCCCGGATGTAGTGTAGCAGTCTTAACTTCACCGCAGCACTCATTTTTTGTTCACAGTTTGCTATGACTTCCCAAATCTTGTGAGCCTCTTTACACGTGGAAGCTGTCATTCTGAGGTATCTTTCTGAATACCAAACATCTGAGGATGACTGCTCAACTGTCCCTGGAATCATCGAACTGATGCACTGCACACTGCACTTGGGTAGTAAGTTGGCTTCATACACACTACGTAAGCTGGTGATGACATCCCTGTGGCTCTCTGGCAAAGCATAGTCCTCATAATGGTATACAAGGACTGTTTCCCACATACTGATAACACCAGTTCCACTGTTTGCAGCCTGTAACTCAGTCAAGAAGGCATTGACGTCCTTATTTTTGACATGACTGCCATCTGGACGCGGATCGAATGATTTTACTTTAGTTGGAGGGTGTTTACCATACGATTTTGCATTGATGCTACCAGGATTTTTTCGTTTGCGACCCCGTTTCCACTCACATGGTAGGTCTGTACAAGCTGGTGTTCTCCCAACATCAGTGTCAACAACTTTTGTCAGGAAAAGCAGAAGGGCAGCCACGTGACTACACCGCCCTAGGGCTGATGCTTTACATTTGCACGTTGCACTTAAAACTGCACCACTCACAGACGACATCTCAACTGATACATCATGGTGCTCATTTTTCATAGATGCATCAACTTTTGCTTTGTATACTATAGAATTCTGAGTCTGCCTTACTTTGATATCCTGAACAAAGTTTGAGTCAACATACTGCCAGCCACGGCGCAGAGATTTTTCAGTGACAACTGAAGTTATGTTATCCTCCTCATCACTGTCTTCTGTCTGAGTAGGCCTTGTGGGAAGAGTGGGCAGAGATTCCACCAGCCAGTGATTGTGAGATATCAATTTGTCTGTTTATAAATCCTATGAAATGTTTGGTCGGACTACGTGCAGAAACTAAGGTTGAGCGAGTTCGTCTGCTATACAAGCATATCCAAATAAGGGTCCTTTAGATAGGATGAGCTAAGGCCTGAACGTGCAGTGGTTTAGGACCATGTTTGGGGCTTTAAGTAAACAGCCTAGTCCACAGCTGTACCTTACCATCCATAGACATCAGACCACTGTCTCCGTACATTGGGATGGGCGTAGCTAATGTTATAAATTATCTGGGAATGCAGCTAGACGTTGGACTTACTGTTGGACTGCTGCTTTTAGTGATGCTGAACTTGCTGCTGGACTTCTGCTAAGATTATTGTTGGATTTCACCTTTGAGTGTCTGCTGAACGGTTTTATATACTACTTTGAATTCCCACTTTGAACATCAGAGAAGCTGTTCCTGTATCACCTGTGGAAAGCCTGAATAAACAACTCCTGTGAATGACATCCCTCTCTCTCTGCACTGTTTTTATACAAGGAAGAAGGTCCTGGACATATGTTTCTTTACTTTTAAATATCTACATGATACACGTAGCCATAGTTGTACAGTGGAGGGATGTTTGATGGTAGGAATTTCCAATCATTAGATTCGAGAGCAGTTTGTGGACTCTCAGTATGGGTATCTGCTAATTTCTGATACCATTTCCCTTTGTCAACTGATACGTCAATGTCTGCTTCTTTCCCTGATGCAATGCAATCTTTACATCTGAAAAATACATAGTCCTGTACTACGCCCTAGACATTATTTTGAATATCCATCTCTCTCTATACATATATATATATATATATATATATATATATATATATATATGTATGTGTGTGTGTGTGTGTATATATAATATATATATATATATATATATATATATATATATATATATAAATATATATAATGTGTGTGTGTGTGTGTGTGTTTGTGTGTAGGTGCTACTACTGCCTTGAATGACACTTATTTATCATAAAAGTGATATGTAGGCCTACTTTCTTAAATCACTGTTATTTAATAATTATTTTCTAGCAAGCCTGTTCATGTCTACAGGTAGGCCCTAGATCTACCAGATTTACTGTAGTAAGGAAACAACCTTAGGGGGAAGGGTACAATAATTGAGAGAATTGAGATTTAATATCAATTAAAAATTAAGTGTTATTGGTTGTGACCGAGTAGCATTAGCGATCGCTAATGCTACTCGCTAAACAAAAAATAAATACATAATAATATAAATTACCCCCAACTGTCAAACGTAAGACAACCAGAGGACACAATATATATGACAGACAGGACATAGGGTGGTAAAAGATAGCTTGTTGAAACTGCAAAATGTCACTGTCAGTGGCGTAAGGCGATGTATTTTTTGGGGGAAATGGTGTCGATAACAATCTACCTCTGGATCAGGTCGGCTCTTTTCCCCGTCTTTTTCAGCCCTCTACACTCAAGCCATCTCTTCAATTGAACATTTGTATGTTCTTCTACATCTATACCAGTGAATTTGGCACCGGGGACATCATTCTCGGACAGAGTTAGCAGTTTTAGCTCAGTAGACATCTCGTCCGTAAACTATTTACATGCGTCTAGCATGGGTGACACGCGCGAGTTTGACCCCCCTAGCAACCGTCGCTAGGGTAATGAATATTAATGAGCAAACGTGACGTGTTTCGTGCGGAACGCTATTAAAACTACTGACGGCGACAGTGATGAGGGCAGTGCTTGGTTTCTCGGGGCTGTTGCTGATGGCAGTGTATGTGATGAGAACAAACGGTATGAAGACCTGCAAATCAATGGCACAACTGTTACGTTCCGGATTGATACGGGCGCGGATGTAACAGTGATTCCTGAGAAAACATATTCAACCCTGCAACAGCGCCCTCTCCTGATGATGACAAAATCAACCTTCACAAGCCCAGGTGGAAAGCTCGCGTGTAAAGGCAAGTTTATGACACATTGTGAAAAGTATGGAGAGACTTTCCCCTTTTGGATTTATGTCATGTCAGGCCCCTTCACGACAAACTTACTTGGACGGAAAACTGCAATTAAAATGGGACTAGTGCGCAGAGTAAATGGACTCGAGTCATATGATGATGTATTTGGGGACATTGGATTGTTAAGTTGTGAGCCAGTCAAAATAGAGCTTAGGCCGGACGCCCAGCCATACAGCATTGTAACCCCACGACGCATCCCATTTCCAATCCTACCTCAGGTGGAGGAGGAACTGAAGCGAATGCAGTCTCTAGGCATCATAGAGGAAGTAAAGGAAGCCACAGACTGGTGTGCTCCTATGGTGCCAGTGATTAAAAAGAACAAGAAACCTCGGATCTGTGTGGATCTAACCAAACTAAACAAAGCTGTGAAAAGAGAAAGGTTCATCCTGCCCACACTAGAGGACATTGCACCAAAACTGTCGGGCGCAACAGTGTTCTCCACAGTGGACGCTTCAAGTGGGTTTTGGCAGATCCCGCTTGATGAGCGCAGCAGAAAACTTACAACCTTTCTCACTCCAGTGGGCCGTTTCTGTTTCCGTCGCCTTCCCTTCGGCATTACATCTGCACCGGAGATATTTCAGCAGAAAATGAGCTCACTTCCATGACCAGAATCTGCAAGCTGTAATGAAAACAATCAAAGCTTCAGGACTGAAACTAAACAAGGACAAATGTCAGTTCAGGAAATCTGAAATCCATTATTTCGGACACATCATTGGGAAGAATGGCATTCAACCGGACACTGAGAAAGTCAGAGCCATTGCGGAACTTCCCAGCCCAACGAACATAACGGAACTGCGTCAAAGGATTGGAATGATAAACTACTTGGGAAAATTCCTTCCTGATCTCTCCACTGTCATGCACCCTATCAACAGCCTATTGAGGAGTGACACAGCATGGACATGGGGAGATCGAGGAAGCCTTCAAAAAGGTAAAAAGCATGTTAACCTCAGTACCGGTACTGGCATATTATGACGAAACAAAGCCAACAGTGGTAAGCACAGATGCAAGTAGTTATGGCCTAGGGGGCGCACTCTACCAAGAACACAGTGATGGACTCCGACCAGTTAGTCGGCTGCAAATATGGTTTGACCCCAAAAAAATTGCTACAAAAGGTTTTTCAATGGTTTTCTGTAGTATCAGGTGTGCTTATTAACATACTAAAAGTCTACCAAAATCTGACCACTGGAAAGGTGTAATTTCCAAGATGGCGTCCAAGATGGTCGCCAAATCCTTAAAATGCCCATTACTCCTTTATTATTCGTCCTAGACAAGTCATTTTGGTGTCTAACCCCATGTTTGGGGTATCTAGGAATCCAATAAGCTTGTTCAAATTGTAGTGACATGATTGCATAATTGTTAAATAGAAATGGTGGACAAATATCTATGCATTAATATTAGCGAGGTTGTCACGGCAACGGCACAAATTTTCCCAGAGGCTTAGAGGGACATGGATGGGCTTATTTTAAAGCCCCGGACCTGTTCTTCCCAACACAATAAAGAATACGTCTCTACGACATTTACTCCCAGAGATATTCGCTAAAGTCTGCGAGGTGAGCGACCATGTCGGCCCTGACATGGTAGACCTGGATGGGTTTTAACCTCTCTGTTATCTCAGCATATTAGCAATTAGCATATTTACATTATAGTGAAATGATTGCAATTAGAAAGTGATTACAAATCTCTTATTTTTGAAAAAAATGCCTTTGATCTGCACTAGATTTACAAATAGTCATTGTCACACTCGTCCTCCCGTAAAGGTTGATTATGTGGATTGTCACAATTTTCCACTTGACATGGTCCACAAGCAGATGTACATGGTGGTCCATATCCTCTGCAAGTACACTGTGTTGTTCGGCAGGCAGTTGTGCTACTACAGTGGAACATCTGCAGGAGACTTATCAGGGCAGCAGTTTTATCGGTAAGAACTGGCACAAACCGACTGTCCTCCAGTTTCCATCCCCAATCCACCGCATTCATGTCACTCTCCTTTCCAATCCACATTATCAATACGCTCTGAGCAAATGATATTAAGTTGAGAACTCGGTATGAGGGATACGTTGTGGGATAACAAATTATTTGGCGGAAATTATTTTCTTGCTAAAAAGGTTATAGCACAAAGAGGCTAGTGAATCAGTACCAAACACAGATTGAGAACCATATGTTTACATACACTTCTTAGGTTAAAATAATTTATCATTTCTATTCATCAAACTCCAGAGGAATGAGAGATAGAATTTTCTCAATTTTTTTTTTATCACTTTTTACAGTCAGACGTTTACATACACTAAGATTATTAAACCTTTAAAAAGTTTAAAGCCCAGATGATGATGTCATGACCTTGGAAGCACAAGTCTGGTTCATCCTTGGGTGTAATTTACAGACACTTGAAGGTTCAGGTTCATTGGTTAAAACAATGATGGAAATGACCAGTCATCATACAGATCAGGAAGAAGGTTCTTTGTCCCAGAGATGAACGTGCTGTGTCTGAAATGTGAAGATCAACCCAAGAACAAATGCAAAAGACCTGGAGAAGATGCTGAACCTGGTAAGAGTTTGTCATTATCCAGAGTGAAACAAGTCCTGCACCGACATGGGCTGAGAGGGAACTCTGCTAGGAAGAAGCTCTGACTCCAAAAGAAACATCAAAAAGCCAGTTTGGAGTTTGCAAATAAAAAAAGGATAAAGATTTACATTTTTGGAGACATATCCTGTGGTCTGACGGAAAAAAATAAAGTACATTTTGGGCATAATGACCATGGTCACGTTTGGAGGAAAAAGGGGGAATCTTGCAGCCTGACAACACCATCCCAACTGTGAAATACGGGGGTGTCAGTATCAGGCTTGTTTTGGGGTTGTTTTGCTGCGGGAGGAACTGGTACACTTCACAAAATAGATGACATCATGAAGAAAGGAATCACATTAATGTTACGTGTTTAGAAAGATTTTTAAACAAAATGTATTGCTACGTTATGCTTAAAAATCCACATGACTGATGAGTCACATTGGTCACATGTTGGTCTGGCCCCTGAATGCTTGGAATGTCAGGAATATTATGATGTGTAGAGACTGGATAGGTACATTTAACAGGCAATTTTTGTAATTTGTAATTATGTATTTTGTTTGCTTCTGCACTTTGGTTGTATGTTGTATATTTTAATTGTGGGTCCCTGTCCTTAAGCTTTGCGCTTCTTGGGATTCCCTTTTGCAAAACGAACCTCAATATCAACAAAACTGAATGATATAAATTGTCACGTTTTGTAAATAATATAAAAACTATGTGAAAAAATTGTATGAACATCTCAAGAGCCAGGAAGTTAAAGCTTGGGCGCAGATGGGTCTTTCAACTAGACAATGACCCAAAGCCAAGTTGCCAATACTTGTTACAAAGTGGCTTAAGGAAAACAAAGTCAATGTTTTCAAGTGGTCATCACAAAGTCCTGATTTCAGTCCAGTTGAAAATGTATGGGCAGAGCTGAAAAGGCATAGGCACGCAAGGCGGCCTACAAATGTTTCTCAGTTACACCACTTCTGTTTGGAGGAATGGACCAAAACTCATCTAACTATTGTGAGAAGCTTGTGGAGGGAAAACCAAAACGTTTGACCCAAGTCAAAGTCACAGTTTAAAGGCAATTCTACCAAATATTAATGAAATCTATGTAAACGTTTGGTTTTGTAATAAGTAATAAAAAAACTTGTAGAAAATTCTATCGTTCATTCTTCTGGAACACTATAAATCTGGGAAGTTGTGTCACAACCTGTGAAAGCAACAGAGAACACAAGTCACTCCCCAGGACTTGTTTCATCTCGCTGATGTTCTATATCTCAGGAACTGTGGATTTGTCCGAACAAAAATAGAGACCCTAATTTTTCATCTCAGCTTAGTAGAGAAGAAGAATGAGCAAGTCTGTATCTTCACCTATCAAGGTCGTGGGCTGATGTTGTGACACCTTGATTGCAGCCCTCACGATGTCCACGTCTGCATCTCCTGATGCATTGATAACACTGCAGTCTTTCTTCTGCAGTTCCTCAGTCACAAGACCAATAAGTCCTTGTTTGTTAGAAGGTGTGGAAAGGAAATCTTCTTTTTCCACAAACTCAGTTTTTGCATTGAAAACCTTCACTGTAGCCATCACAAACTACGGTTGCTTTACCATAATGACATATCAAGCAAAGAATATCATAAATGTCATTTGCTCAGAGTGTATTACCAGATCAAGGTGTGGACATGAATGTGGTGGATTGGGGATGGAAACTTGAGGACAAGTGGTTCGTGTCTAGCCTGGTCTCACCATACCCTCGTACTCATTTCGTACAGAGGATCTTCACAATGGAGCTCCATTTTCAGGTGGGAGGGGTGAACTCCTTTTAAACGATTGGATCTGATTTTACCCAATCGCTAGCGTTTTTACCCGCTCACTAAATGGCAGGTTGAAATTCAACCGATGTAACGCGGTCACTGAGATCAGACCCAGACGTACATGTTTGGAAATGATAATTGACCGGACTTTGCGCATGGCTAAGGCCAGGCTAGTTTGTGCCAGTTCTGACCGATAAAACTGCTGCCCTGATAAGTCTCCTGCAGATAGCCCACTGTAATAGCACAACTGCCGAACACCACAGGATATAGACCTCCATGCACATCTGCTTGTGGACCATGTCAAGTGGAAAATTGTGACAATCCACATAATCAACCTTTATGGGAGGACGAGTGTGACAATGACTATTTGTAAATCTAGTGCAGATCAAAGGCATTCTTTTCAAAAACAAATACGAGATTTGTAATCACTTTCTAATTGCAATCATTTCACTATAATGTAAATATGCTAATTGCTAATATGCTGAGATAACAGAGAGGTTAAAACCCATCCAGGTCTACCATGTCAGGGCCGACATGGTCGCTCACCTCGCAGACTTTAGCAAATATCTCTGGGAGTAAATGTCGTACAGACTTATTCTTTATTGTGTTGGGAAGAACAGGTCCGGGGCTTTAAAATAAGCCCATCCATGTCCCTCTAAGCCTCTGGGAAAATTTGTGCCGTTGCCGTGACAACCTCGCTAATATTAATGCATAGATATTTGTCCACCATTTCTATTTAACAATTATGCAATCATGTCACTACAATTTGAACAAGCTTATTGGATTCCTAGATACCCCAAACATGGGGTTAGACACCAAAATGACTTGTCTAGGACGAATAATAAAGGAGTAATGGGCATTTTAAGGATTTGGCGACCATCTTGGACGCCATCTTGGAAATTACACCTTTCCAGTGGTCAGATTTTGGTAGACTTTTAGTATGTTAATAAGCACACCTAATACTACAGAAAACCATTGAAAAACCTTTTGTAGCAATTTTTTTGGGGTTAGGTGTTTTTTTTTCATATATGCAGCCGCCTAAGTTGCCTTTTGTTCAAGAACACTGACAGAGACTGAGCGTAGGTACTCCCAGATAGAAAAAGAATGCCTTGCCAGTGTGTGGGCATGCGAGCGCTTCGGGAGGTACTTACAAGGTATGGACAGGTTCGTGCTTGAGACTGACCACAAGCCTCTGGTTCCACTCATCAACAGCTACGACCTGGATAAAGCGCCTGTTAGGTGTCAGAGGTTATTGATGCGTCTAATGAAGTTCAATGCAGAAGCTGTTCACGTGCCAGGAAAACAGCTTGTTGTCGCTGACACCCTGTCTCGCAATCCCCTGCAGGACTGTACGGTGTCAGACACAGAGCATGATGTCAAAGCTTATGTTCAAACTGTGATTGAAACCAGACCAATCACCAAAGACGGACTTAATGCAATGAGAGAGGCCACAAGCAACGACGACGTTCTTCAAACAGTGACTCGTTACACAAGTAATGATTGGCCCTCAGATTTGTCCCGCTTGCCACATAACCTGCTCAAGTATCACGCTGCTAGAGCTCACCTATCTGAAGTCAATGGACTGTTGCTGTATGATGACCGCATTGTTGTTTCCCTTTTAATGCAAAAGACTGTGCTGTCACAAATACATGCGGGTCATCAGGGACTCACGAAGTGCCGAAAAAGGGCCAACATTTCAGTGTGGTGGCCTGGTGTCGGCAAAGACATTGCTGAGCTTGTAAATGCTTGTGAGTTTTGCATCAAGAATAAACCAACTCAAAGAAAAGAGCCACTGATCACCACACCACTGCCAATAGGAGCTTGGCAGAAGATAGCCGCTGATTTATTTGAGCTTGAAGGTAAACAGTATTTGGTAGCAACAGACTATTACTCACGCTACATTGAGATTTCTCACTTACCTTCCACAATCAGCAACCAAGTCATCACTCGTCTAAAGTGCATTTGAGCTAGTTTCTGATAATGGCCCTCAGTTTGCTTCAGCAGAGTTTCACCGGTTCAGTGAGGAGTACAACTTTGAGCACATGACGTCAAGCCCTCATTACCCTCAAGCGAATGGAGCTGCTGAGAGGAGTGTAGCCATTGCAAAGAGAATCCTTCGACAACCGGATCCTCAACTCGCCTTGTTAAGTTACAGAGCCACACCTATCACTGCAACAGGTGATAGGTGCCCAGGTGATAGGTGACAGAGCCCAGCTCAACTTATGATCGGACGAGAAATCAGAACCACAGTTCCCGTGTTGCCACAGCAGCTGAGCCCGACTGCAGTTGACCATCAGGCGGTAAGATTAAAAGACCAACAATCCAAAGCTGCCTACCGCTTCTTCTACAACAGGCGTCACTCAACCCGACCTCTGCCTGTACTGCAGCCTGGCCAGAGTGTTAATGTCAAACTGGATGGGGAGAAGGGCTGGAAAACCCCAGCAAAAGTCATCGGGAAAGGTCAAGAGCCCAGGTCCTATCTAATTCAAACTGATCAAGGAACTATTGCCCGCAGGAACAGAAGGCATTTGCAGGAAGTGCCTGAGGCAGTATCGCAAAGTGCTGGACAAGAGACTAGTAATGACAGTGACTTTGCCACCCAAGGTGATACAGACACCTCTAACACTGCTACTAGTTCTACTGTGTCCTGTGTTCCAACTATTTCCCCGAGTTCGGGTGCCTCTCCAAAGAGAACCCTAGCCGGCAGAGCTATTAGACCACCCACCAGGTTTAAGGACTATGTTGACGATGTTATGGAAGTTACAGTGACAGTTAAATTGTTAAAAGTAAAAGTGAAAAGTATTTTGTTTAAGACTTTGCCTATCTACATTTATTGATATACTGTGTAGAACACAAAAGTAATAGAAATGTAATCCGGCTATTTGAATTTGCGTCCGTGTGAATTGTTATGGTGCAGACACAGCGTGTCCACTTGCGGCCCATTAGTCGTTTTACAACCTGAATACTAACACTCGATTTACTACGTATGGCTCGTTACTGGCCCAGATAAGAGCATACTGCTACCTGGGCACAGTCCGTCAGTAGAGGTGTTGCTCTCACATAAGGAGCTCCACATGTCCAGTGACAGGGGAATAACAGAAAAAAAAAGCCAATCAAAGGCAGAGGAAAAGGCAGGCGTGCGTGTCCCTCCTTGACCAAGGCGTCAACAGATATAAAAAGGCGCATGTCACTACCCAGGTAGCAGTCGTGTCTGAGCCAGTTCTGGCTTTCTTTGTTGCACAGCTGGCTGACTGGCGACCCGTATGCTCTTATCTGGGCCAGTAACGAGCCATACGTAGTAAATCGAGTGTTAGTATTCAGGTTGTAAAACGACTAATGGGCCGCAAGTGGACACGCTGTGTCTGCACCATAACAATTCAAACGGACGCAGGCCACAGCATTCAGAACATGCTGTGGCGCATACTAGCTGTGCCACCTGCTGGCCCAATAACAAACAAACAAGGAGTGAGCCAATATATACTGGGTTTGTCATGCCTTGACAAAGGAGAGGGGCGGGGATTACCCTACACAAAATGTATTGCTCGAAATAAAACATTTCTACGGTATTATCAAGGCTGTCATCCTAAAATGTGTGATTGCCCATTGGGAAAAAACACCTTCAGATAAGTCAAATGGAGAATCAATTCGATGGCTGAAATGTCTCCGCCCGCCCGGTAAACAATGACATTAACCAACAAACATACACACTTCACAAATATGTCAGAGTTCACGTCGTTCAGCCGTTGAGCACCAGCTGAGAGGCGATGAGACGAGCAACCATAGACTGTATAAATAATAGACAGCTCCTCCTCACTCCTCCCCGTTTACCAAAATGACCACGTTCGTGGGGGAAATCATGGCGGATTTACAGGCTCCTCCTCTCCAGCTCTGACGAAGCATGTTCCTAAAAAGGGATAAGGGAGGGATCTTGACTGTAGACCCGGCCCTCGCGGGGCGTGTAATGGGCGTGTATTTCTGTTGTAATCACGCCCATGGCCAGGCAGCAACGTAAACGGCCTGTCTATCAAAGTCAGGCTCTCATTAATTACGCAAGATTTCTAAAATTCGTATCTACGATAAAAACCCTGGTGCTTCATATTGTTTTTAACCCAGCGTAATCACAGGAGCAATATGTAGCTCTAGCCACTTCTAAACCATTAAGCACCAGGCATTAACGTTGTTTTTAACGTGTCTAAAGTCCAATGCATTGCAATGGGGGCATAGCGGTCATATGGAGGTACTACAGCAAAGGTGGAGCAATGGCGGCCTCCAGTGTCGTAGTCAAAAAGCAGAGCAGTCAGCGGCCATTGCGCGCAACCCAGCTGCTCTGAACTGACTGCAATTTTTCAGCTGTAAGTGGACAATTTTATTATATTTGTTTAGTTGTCAATTAGTATGTAACTATATATTCAGTGTCGAAGACATAGTTTGTTTTTTTAATGCTTGTGTGACTCATGTCTTCCTGCCGTTAACGTTTCTGTCATCGTAGCCTACAGTTGGTCTTGGGTTTTTAACATATGTAAATTGCGTTACATAGTTAAACTGGTCGCTAACAAAACATAATTTAGTTTAAAGCATGTAATTAAGCACAGTACCTTTTGTAATATTGTGTGTGTGTTTTTCTGCGTTTTATAAGTTGGTAACGTTACGTATTAAAGGGGAAATAGCAATGGGCCGTTACCGTTACACGTCCAACCGTCACTAACAGTTATTTTATGTTTCAATCAATACAGGTGCTGTCAGAAAAAAAAAACTACAATGCCATCTGCCTCAGCCTGGGATCTTAGGAAGGTTAACATAATAATGGACATATGGCCAATGACCAGAGCAGAGGTAGCAGACAAACCAGCAAGAGCACCGTGTTATTTTTATTTACTTGGGAGCGGTTTGTTAAACTAGTCACTTGAGTGCCTCTGAATTGTTACTGGAACATGGACATTTCACAGTAACAAATGTTACTTCTTACTGTGCTGAGATTAGGATATGCAATTTGAAATTACTTGATCAGCACATTCAATGCGTTGATGCTATTTCTGTATTTAAAATATTTTTTGTAAACAAATTTTGTTTTGAGCGCATTAATCCTTGTTTTATTCTGTTATGCAAATGTTAAGATGGATACTTTTTAGTGATTGCAACTTGTTCAAATCATGTCTGATTCAGCTAAATTATTCTGTTGTGTTCCGCAGGGCTCTGTTTTGGGTCCGGTTCTATTTCTACTTTATATAATTCCATTGGGAAAGGTCATTCAAGAGTTTGCTGATGTTTCTTATCACCTGTTTGCTGACGATATCCAGTTGTACTGTTCTTTTAAGCCTTCTGAGATGGGAAGGCTGAACTCTTTAGTCAACTGTTTGAAAAATATAAAACTATGGTTAACCATGGCGACGGTGGCGCAGATGGTAGAGCGGGTCGGCTCATGATCGGAAGGTCGGGGGTTCGAATCCCGCCTCCTGAAGGTGCACATTGTCGTTGTGTCCTTGGGCAAGACACTTCACCCTCCTTGCCTCCAGTGTCTGCGTACACTGGTGTATGAATGAGAGTGTGAATGGGCCCCCTATGAGAGACCAACAGGCCCGTTTGGAACCGTTTGGAACCATAAGGCCGTCCTCCCGTGGACCCACCACCTGCAGGAGGAGCCATAGGGGCATGGTGCTATGTGACTTGGGCAGCTCCAACAGCTGCCCCCACGACCCGGCAACGGACAAGTGGGAGAAAATGGATGGATGGATGGATGGAAAACTATGGTTAAGTAAAAATTCTCTGCAGCTTAATGCTGATAAAACAGAAACCCTTGTGATTGCTCCTGATGACCTTATCCCAGGGATAAACCAGTATTTGGGAGATCTCAGTCAGTCCGCTGCACAGAGTCTCAGGAACCTTAGTGTGATTTTTGACAAAAACATGTCATTAGATCACCACTCTAAACAGCTTAGCAGAAATTGAGGAACATCTCTAAACTAAGGAAAATTGTGTCACGTAATGATTTGGAGCTCATTATTCATGCTTTTGTGTCGTCACGTTTAGACTATTGCAACAGTTTATTTTCGTGTCTAAACAAAAAAGAGCTGTCTCGTCTCCAAATGGTTCAAAATTCTGCAGCGAGGATTTGACTTGAGATCTGATTCAGCCCTATGTCCCCTCTCGTTCTCTGAGGTCTGCAGATCAAAATCTCTTGATGGTTCCTCGCACTCGTTATCGAACCAGAGGAGACCGATCCTTCCAGGCTGTCGGCACCTAGACTCTGGAACGATCTCCCGCTCTCTCTGCGATCACTTGACTCTGTTGATACATTTAAATCCCAACTCAAAACGTTCTTGTTCAGTCGAGCGTTTTGAAAGTACGGTTTTATGGGCTGGTATGACTGTCTCCACTGTTGTTTGATTTGTGTAATTTTTTCCTGTGTTTTTAATCATTGCTTGTTTTTGATGTGAAGCACTTTGTGACCTTCTGTCTGAGAAAGGTGCTATATAAATAAACTTTGCTTGCTATATAAATAAACTTTGCTCCTCTGATCCTCTGAAACGGTGCAGCGCCTCCTGGGTTTGTTCCTGTTTCAGAGCGTGGTGTCCTGCACTGGTCATACAGGTGGCCGTAGGGGGAGGAGCTCAGTTACCTGGGAGGAGCTCGGAGTAGAGTCGCTGCTCCTTCACATCGAAAGGAGCCAGTTGAGGTGGCTCGGGCATCTGTTTTTTATGCCTCCTGGTCGCCTCCCTTGGGAATTGTTCCAGACAGACCAGGGGGGTGGGGACACCAGGCACACAGACTGTGCCTGGTGTCCCCTCGGGGTCCCCCCAGTACAACCGCGACAAAATGCACAATCTTTTTTATTATAAAGGGCAGCAACGTTTCATTAGGGGCCTTTCTCACTGGAGACAGTTGTGGAGATGTTCTCGGAAATGTCTCTACAACTCTGATTGATTTCGCTCATACAAAGCCCTATCTCTTCTTGGAGACTAGAGTCGCCGCTAGTCACGAAGATGTCTCCGAGATGTCCCCTGGCAATAAGGCAAGTCTCCAGAGTCTCGATGAAGACTAACAGGTGTGATTTCAGCGGAGTCGCCGCATGGTCTCTGTGTGGTCTCCGAGAGGTCTCGAGCAGCTGTGGCAATGTTGCGAACACTATTTGATGTCCTTAACCGGTGGGGAGTTTCTGCGAAGTCCCTGCAATGTCTCCGAGACACTTTGGACATCAAGAAGATCTTAAAGGGTTGTATGGAGTCTCTTTGTGATCTCCTTGATATCCGACAGGTCTTGGAGGCATTGCAGGAGTTGCAGCACAGCAACATCTCACCAGCTGAGAACAAATAGAGTTTGCGAGACAACTGCTTGAGACCGCGTAGACCTCTCGAGGTCATGCGGAGACCATATGGAGACTTTGCTGAAATTGAACTGTTTGTTTTCACCGAGACTGCCTGGAGACTCGCCTTATCACCAGGGGACACCTTGGAGACATCTCCGTGACCAGTGGCAACTCGAGTCTCCAACTAGTCTCCAGGCTACTGAGATAGGCCCTTTAACCATTTATTTTATGTCAAAAGCAAGACAAATTTAGCGCCAGATGTGTCAAACAAATCAAATTTGGTTACTTCATAAAGGCTCCAACCGCCAAACCCACACATGCTACTGTAATTAAAAGTGGTGTTGTCCAGTTGCCTGTATTATTTGTGTCATCTTCATGACTGCAAGCTGGAATAGGAGACTTCTCTGGTTTTCTGACAGAGTGGTCACTGCCTGAACTGCCTTTATTCAGACTTTGTGTCACACGATATGCTAACGTTTCCGTTAAGCCCCCATCTGTTGACTTGTATATATAAATACATTTCTTCTTCTTTTTCTTCTTCTTGTCAGATACTGTAGCAGATAATTGGCTGTTCGGGGCTTGAAGTTGGATCTCATCTTGCAGATCCTCCATTTCTCTAGACTGCAGGCACCCTGTGTTATCATCTCTTGACTCCCGGTTCTGAAGTTGGTGCTTGTTGCGGGTGCCTCCTGTTTCTATCTTCTCTTCAGACACAGCGGCAGATGAATCAGAGATTGTTGTCACATACTCCTTCTCTCTAAACTGCAGAGCTGCAATAATCTCACTTTGCTCCTGGTTCTTTGATTGGAGACTGTTAATTCTGTCTTCTAATTCTCCTTTCTCTGTAGATAACAGGTCAACTCTTGTAGATAGTTGATCATTTTCAGCTCTGAACGACTCAGTTTTGCAAACTTGATCTTGAAGTCGGATCTTGTTTTGCTCTGAACTCCCCACCATGTCAGAGATTGTTGTTACATACTCCTTCTCTCTAAACTGCAGAGCAACAATAATCTCACTTTGCTCCTGGTTTTTTGATTGGAGACTGTTAATTCTGTCTTCTAATTCTCCTTTCTCTGTAGGTAACAGGTCAACTTTTATATACAGTATACAGTTTATATACAGCTGATCATTTTCAGCTCTGAGCAACTCAGTTTTGGAAACTTCAGCTTGAAGTTGGATCTCGTTTTGCTCTGAACTCCCCACCAAGTCAGAGATTGTTGTTACATACTCCTTCTCTCTAAACTGCAGAGCTGCAATAATCTCACTTTGCTCCTGGTTCTTTGATGGGAGACTGTTAATTCTGTCTTCTAATTCTCCTTTCTTTGTAGATAACAGGTCAACTTTTATATACAGTTGATCATTTTCAGCTCTGAACGACTCAGTTTTGCAAACTTCAGCTTGAAGTCGGATCTCGTTTTGCTCTGAACTCCCCACCAAGTCAGAGATTGTTGCTACATACTCCTTCTCTCTAAACTGAAGAGCAGCAATAATCTCACTTTGCTCCTGGTTCTTTGATTGGAGACTGTTAAATCTGTTTTCTAATTCTCCTTTCTCTGTAGATAACAGGTCAACTCTTGTAGATAGTTGATCATTATCATATTGAGCAAGGAGCGACTCATACTGTGAGTCTATTAGTTCTTGCTGGTAACTATTTATTGAACCCATTGTCTCAGAAACTTGATTTGTTTACGTAAAAACCAGCACTGCCTAAATGTATGGCCTCTGGACGAATCTGACTTAGTCTGAATGTCACTAGCTGTAACAAGTCTATAAACATATGATGCAACATTAGAATATTAGGAGTTCAGAATGAAATGTTGGTTGCGTTCACGTGACAACACCACATTCTAAAGAGCCTATTGGTTGTTTTCAGGTTCTAGAATGTGACGATGTCACAGTACCCAGTGGGGGCAAGAGCCAGTGTTTCCCATTAACTCCATTACACTTTCACAAGTCGTATCTAAAAAGAACATTTTTCAATGACAGAAATTATCATTAATAGTCAATTAATCACTGGGTCCATGATCTCCAAAAATGGCCTTTAAAACAAAAATAATTTTACCTCTATATAATATTATAGGCCTATAGAATGTGGTGATGTCACCTGAAACCCAGCAATAGTTTAAAATTGAGCTGGAATTCTTTGGTGGTAACTATGGTAACTTTCAAAGTGCAGATATAAGTCTTAATTTATTGCCTATTTCTCTGTAATTCCTGGGCCAATTCACATGAAACTAAGTCACAGAGTTCAAAGTCCTCTCCTCCAGCAGATATACACTGTGGTATAATTGTTTCCTCATAAAGGCGTCCAAAATATTTAAAAACATATGCGTGATGTTGGCCAGTAGAAAGGACTGTGAATTAAGGACTGTGTGAATCCTTCACTGTCAAACAATGATCAGTAACACATTTGGGCATTTTCTTTTTGAAACATTTTTTGTTCTGGGGGGCGACACCAGGCCAGCTCAGAGGCATAGTCCCACAAGCGTGTCCTGGGTCTTTCACGAGGCCTCCTCCCAATAGGACAAGCCTGGAACACCTCCCGAGGGAGGCGACCAGGAGGCCTCCGAAAGAGATGCCCGAGCCACCTCAGCTGACTCCTTTCGACGTGCAGTGACTCTACTCCGAGCTCCCCCTGTGCAACTGAGCTATGTGTGTGGAGGCCCTGGTGTCCATGAAGCTGGAGCGGGACAAGTATCGGCTAATGGTGCGAGGCTTTTCGCCCATGGCGTTCTCCATCTTCCTCAGCAGTGAGCTCTTGAAGGTCTGCCTAAAATCATTGCCCATGAACACGTACAGCACTGGGTTGAGAAAACTGTTTGCAGCTGCCATCACAGTGCCAAATTTGAGTCCATTGACTAACACATGGTGGCTCAGAGTGAGATGGTTCACCTCCAACAGGACAAAGACATGGTAGGGCATCCAGCAGATGAAAAATGCAGCTACTAATGCGGTCATGACTTTAAATGGTTTGGTCGATTTAGTCATCTTATTATTTCGCAGTTTAAAGATTATGACAGAATAGCACACAATGATGAAAAGAAAAGGAGCCATGAATCCCGCAAGAAACCGTGTGAGTGCTATTATCTGGTGACCGCCAGAGGGATAGGAGTTGAAGCAAGAGGTCTTTCCAAAATGAGTGACCACTTGACGGTATATAGCTGAAGGGACACTGAGAGCAATGGCCAAAACCCAAGCCATCCCAACTACAACAGAGGCCATTTTGATTGAGCGGTGATTCTGGGCCCAAACTGGGAACATCACGGACACACAGCGGTCCACACTGATGACCACTAACAGGAAGATACTGCTGAACATATTGACAAACATTACACATGATGTCACTTTGCACAGAAACAGGCCAAATATCCAGTTATCCATTACCATGTGGGTCATGCTCAGTGGCAGACAAGCGCAGAAGATGAAGTCAGAGATGGCCAGGCTGAGGTACCATGTGGTGTTCACTGTCCTTTTCATCCTAAAGCCCGCAATCCAAATCACCACCGCATTTCCAAAGAAGCCCAGAACAAAAATCACCAGGTTTACAATGAGCAGAGACACACAGATGACCTCACTGAAGCAGGTCGACTGGTGCTTGTGGACCGGCTGTTGATCTATATCTGGGTCTTCGGTATAGGTGTAGTTGTAATTATCATCATAGTCATACTGGTACCCCTCGATATCCATGTTGTCCCCTGGGAAATAATTAAAAGAAAAGTTGAGAGAATTATCAAATTTAGACTGTGTGACATGTTTGACAAGTAGGCAGCAAAACAGTGATACATCCAACTGTATTAAATCTGTGATAGTCTAAAAAAGAATACATTTGAAACTCTTTACCCCTATTCTGCACAAAATAAATAAAAAACATTTAATAATATTTTGTCTTTTTCACATAATGATTTCAATGCAATTGTTTTAGGTAATTTGAAGGTGTAAGCATAGATGCAATCAAGTTGGCAATAAATCAAGCAAAACCAAAAGAGTCTTTTCAGTGGGTTACCTTCAGGGCTGTCCAGTCAAGAGTGTCAGCAGTGTCTTCCGAGTCTTTACCTTTCAACTGCATCAGCTCCTGAGCAGCTGACCAAGGCTTTCTCAACTGCTTTCACTTCTGCATCTTATCTGAGGTCATTCGTTACATGTGTCACTGTTTGCAACTCGTCTTAGTCACAATCTAAGCACATTTCTATGACACTTGTGGTGTGACACATTTTTCGATTCATGTTGTGTATTCATCTAAATGTGCCGTTTCTCTGGGTCAATATGCTTCTCATGAAAATACTGGCCAGGTTTTTCATAGAACAAAGCTGGATTTCCCCCCTTGCTAAATCTCGGATTGCTACTTTCTTTTCATTCTTTCGTGATGCATCAGTTTCAAGTTGATCAGATGAAGAGAAAATCTTGAACAAAGAAATCTCTTAGGCAGTAAGTGCACTGGAATAAATGGCAAGGCAAGGCAAGTTTATTTGTAGAGCACAATTCATACACAAGGCAATTCAAAGTGCTTCACAGTTGCATAAAATTACAAGAAAACAGATCAAATCAATCATTAAAACATCAACATAAAGTTAATCAATTACAGTAAAAGGCAAGAGTGCAGATAAAATACTTTCAGTTTTCATCTGCTCGGGTAAAAAGAGCTGTTTTCAGCCTGGATTTGAACATTGTCAGAGTTGAGGCCTGTCTCACATCCTCATGAAGACTGTTCCAGATTTTAGCTGCATGAAACTGAAACGCAGCCTCACCGTGTTTAGTCCTGACTCTGGGAACCACCAGGAGACCCCTCCCTGAAGTTCTCAGGGCCCGAGATGGTTCATCCGGCTCTAACATGTCAGAGATGTACTTTGGTGCTAAACCATGAAACGACTTGTACACAAGCAGAGCTGTTTTAAATTCTATTCTCTGAGTGACGGGAAGCCAGTGCAGAGACTGGAGCACTGGACTAATATGGTCATATTTCCTGGTTCTTGTCAGGACTCGAGCAGCAGCGTTCTGGATGTTCTGCAGATCTAACAGCTCGTTTAGAAAGGCCAGTGAGCAGCCGTTACAGTAGTCTAACCTGCTGGAGACAAATGCATGGATGAGTGTCTCCAAGTCTGGTTTTGACACTATTCCTCTGATCTTAGCAATGTTTTTCAGATGGAAAATGGAAATGAGCATATTTACTGCAGATGTTTCCAACGAAGCAAAGACAATGACATAAGGGAAATGAACAAGACTGTCATCCTACTATTGGTGATTGTTAATTGGGGTGTAAATGCTACTTGATTGAGTCCGAACAGCTGCAGAGGCACAGACAGCTACAATTTTTGTTATATACATATGACCTTAATTTTTCGGTGAGTTCTGCAGTAAAGTCCACAATAGGCTATAGTATTGCCTGTGTGACCCGTTTAAATGCCTCTCAGCTAAACACTGTTAGAGAATTGACAAATGATGCTCGAGAGGATTGATGAAGAAGAGGCAGCAGTCAGGATGTCTTATACAGGAGAAGTTTATTTACCATCGTTACGGGACCCGGAGACATGAACTCAAGACATTGCGCTAGTCCTACCATTCAAGTCTGCATATGCTTCCACAGAAGAAGGATAAATACCGTCTAACGCCGAATTTACACCAGAGGAATTACAGCGCGTAAGCGCTGTAGCGCAGCAGACGCGCGTCACTTTTTTCCATTCTAACCTATCATGATATTTACACTAGCAGTGTTATACGCGCGTCAGACGGACGTATTGACGCGAGGCTGCGCCTAAATTAGAATGGAGTTCTAATTTTGACGCGTATACGCGGCAAACTCCGTAATTTTAGACGGGAAAATGGCACAGTCTTTCAAAGTAAACTTCCGACACCCTGTCAAAATAAGTTTTCTGTTGATTTGTCGAAGTTCACAACACGCATATTGGTGGTGTCTTTGGCTGTCAAGCCCCAGCTCGGCCACACGGTGGTAGAAGTCACCTTGCTGATGAGCTGCTGGTTAATTGGATGCACCCATAGTCGCCTGGTCTGTTGTCTCTCCTGTCTCCTCACTTCTTCTACCAAAAGAAGAAAGGCCAAGGTGCGCCTTCTACTCGGCACAGTTTCTATAAATAAATGCACAAGCTAAGCTACGGTAAGCTAAAAAAATATGCAAATCATTTCATAAATTGGCAGAGTTCGATGTACGACTAGCAAAACGTATTAACATGAGAAATGTTATTACTTACCCATTTTTATAAGCAAAATTATTCCAAGTGATTTGGGGAAGAGACACCCGAACACAAGCGTAGCTTTAGCTGCTCTGACGCCGTATGTGTAAATTTGCGCTTTCGAAAATGCGCGCGTATAACGCGCCGCGTACGTAACGTCCAGTAATAGCTCCTGGTGTAAATTCAGCGTTAGAGCGTCATACCGATACGCAAGCAAAACATTCAGTGGCGCCACAGTCAAGGCGATGACAGAGATAGTACGACTGTACAGTTTGACCCACAGATTGTACGAGTTTACAGCTTGACTCGGTATGATAAATAGTGATTTAATATTATCCTTCAACAAACACCTTTCAACGCAAGGATGCGATTACCGGTGGCATTAGATTTCCAATAAAGCCCAGGCTTATAAATAATCAATCGCAATACACACTGCAGCAATCTTTCTGGGGACTGCGGCACAAAATCCTCTATGGAAATGCATAAATGTCCCCAGGTTAAATCCTTGTGCATTTCCAGAGATGGAAAGATGCCTTTTTCAAACTAGATATTACAAGATCAGAGACATTGAAGTGGATTGAGTGCTGCCGTTCCCAATGACCTGCATATTCTCTATGTTCCCATTATGTTGATTGAATATCAGTAGAAATGCAGAAGACAGTGACATAAAAAAAAGCATTGAAATGTAGACCTTTTGAATGTTAGAAATATCAAGTGAAAGCACAGGAGCTCTACCTCATAAAACCCGCTGGCATCAATGAAACAAAATATAACCTTATATTCTTTTTTATGAAAGAACAATGAAAAACCTCAAAAACATGGACAAGAGCTTTAACATTTCAATAGAATTTAAGTGTATTACTCTTAGGCAGGCTCAAATAATGACTGAAACTGCTGCCTCTGGTGTAAAATATCTGTGTCAAATTAATCTGCAGAAGGCTAAAAGAAAGATAAAGATTAAAACTGAAGCTGATTTGCTTGTACCTATCTACATGTTTTGTTCACAGCATCTCACCAAATGTTCTCAGCTCAAAACACATCACACAGTTCTGAAACCAATATATAATTTGTGCGGTGATAGAAAATTAAACTACAATAAAAATAAATATGAATCTTTTTTTACTCTAAACTCCTGGATTAGGAGAACATTTGTGGATGTGGATGGTTGGAGAGAAATTACTTATTTCTGTTTAACCTCTTGTCTAAACTGAGCGCATTTTCTCCAGTTCAGCTTTACCCAAATCTCGACTGGAGAGCAACAGTTTAATGCCTGTTTGAAAGCTAAGACCTAGAAAAGTGCGTTTGTGTCCCTTTTGTCATATGTTTGTACTTTTTCATTGCTTTTCTTGTTGCTTTTTGTCGTGTTTTTGTCATGTTTTTGTTGCGTTTGTATTGCTTTTCCAGCATTTTTTTTGTCGCCTTTTTGCTGCTTTTTCATCCTCATTTTCGTCATTATTTTGATGCTTTTTTTAAGCTTTTAGGTTTGGGTAAAGCCAAACTAGAGAAAATGCGCTCGGTTCAGGTGGGGGTTAAGAGGTTAAGGGGAGACACTACAGGCAAAAATAAAAATAACATGAAATAACTTGAAAATTGAATATTTCCAAAGAAGATGTCATAATAATATATAAAAGAAATTCAGAATAATTCTGTGGGAGGACCTCCAGGACCCGCACTTAAGGGGATGGTTCCTCCAAAAACAAACAAACAAACAAATTAATCAATCCGTCAGATGCTTAATAATTAGCCCTGGCCGATCACCTTGATAATGATCAAGGTGATCGGCCTTGATCATTGATCATGATCAGTTCAATTTGTAACTGGTCATTTGAAAATTACTATTTCACTCTCAGACAATGCATTTAATTACACTAAGATCAAATCGAGCTTTAATGAAGTACACTTTTAGAAACAATGGCGTCACCCTGTGTTGATGATGTAGTAGGGTCCTCTAGTCTCGACCATAGCCATTGGAGGCAGTTTCGACTCTAGCCGTGCTTATGAGTTGTAGAACAGTATTCTACATTAATCAAATCAGCCACGTTCACAAAAAAGACAAATCCTAAAAAAAAAATCAACACAAGCTTTAACCCAGCCACAGCTACTACTTAGCTTCTCCAGTAAATAGGTAAACAGTCAGGCAGTCTCGATTGCCTGCCAGACTAAAAGCAGGGCTCAGAAGCCTACTGTGTAATTGTCCAATCAGAGACCGCCACGTGTGTCCAGTCCTGTAGCCAATGAGCACGGGTTTTTATTTCCGCGGGGACCAATAAGGTTAGGTCATGTTCACATGTTTCTCACCGGAGAAAGTGGATGATGTGTATTTGTTGCGATTTGTTGTTGTTTTTCTAGCTTTACTCGACTCGACTCGACTACCATCGGGATACGCCACACGGGGAGATTCATCATCTTTAAACTTTGTATGAGCAGAGCAGTGGAGGAATTGTCCTATTTTCATTTTAGATACACACAACCTAGTCTTAGGCATCTGTCATTTGGCAGTGCTAGCAGGTGAGATGAGAGCTCCTCATAGTCGGAAATGGAGCCTTTACCTATGGCTTTAACCCGGTACTACCATGGCGGCTCTGACCGTGTGGCGTCACTCCAGCGGCCGTATCCTGGGGGGCTGGGGGCCCCTGCTGTGTGTGTTGATCGGGTCTCTTGTGGGACTCCTGATGCCTCTAGTTGGAGTAGACGACAAGTGCTGTGCTCCACTAAAAGGCATCGCCCACTTACGCTGTCAACTTTGGGGTAGCCCCCCGCCTCCTGCAGTTGTCCAGTCCACAAGTCTGACCATCCCTTTCACCGCCCTGGGCCTGCTGGCTCAAAAGAACAAGCCCAGCAAAGGTAAAGGTGTTTGCTACCGCCACCTACGCCTTTGTACACCTGTCTGTTTTTATTATTATTTTGTAATGTCCATTCCCATTACTTTGATGTTTCAAGTTGTAAGTCACTGTTTAAGGCTGATGTTTGTATTTTGTTCTTGCAGAAATGGTGCTTGAGGCCAAAGCTGCTCTCCAGCAAGCTCTGGAGATGAAAAAAGCTGGGAAAAGGGAAAAAGCTCATAAACTCCTTGTGCATGCTTTAAGTATGAACCCAGATTTTGTGGAAGCCTTGACAGAGCTTGGAACTATACTGGAAGAGGAGAAAGATGTCATCCAGGCAGATCACCTCTACTGTAAAGCATTGACTATTTCTCCCTGCAATGAGCGAGCTCTTATCAGCCGTGACCGAACTCTTCCTTTAGTGGAGGAGATTGACCAGCGTCACTTCAGCATTATCGACAGCAAAGTGCGCAGGCTCATGTCCATCCCTAAAGGCAATTCTGCCCTGAGGAGAGTGATGGAGGAAACCTACTACCATCATATTTATCACACTGTAGCTATTGAAGGCAGCACTCTCACTCTGTCTGAGATCCGTCACATCATTGAGACGCGGTACGCTGTGCCAGGGAAGAGCCTGCAGGAGCAGAATGAAGCCATAGGTGTCGATGTAGCTATGAAGTACATAAACACCACACTCTTAGCCAGGATGGGACCTATCGCAGTCAATGACATTTTAGAGATTCACCGGCGTGTGCTGGGCTACGTGGACCCTGTAGAGGGGGGCAGGCTGCGCACCAGTCAGGTGTTTGTAGGACATCACATCCCGCCCCACCCACAGGACCTTCAGAGACACATGCAGGAGCTGGTCCAGTGGCTGAACTCTGAGGAGGCTCTGCAGCTGCACCCCGTGGAGTATGCTGCCCTTGCACACTATAAACTTGTGTATGTGCACCCATTTGTAGACGGCAATGGACGTACGTCACGACTTCTTATGAACTTGTGTCTCATGAAAGCCAGGTACCCGCCTATTACCATTCGCAAAGAGCAAAGGGCCGAATACTATACTGCTCTGGATACAGCAAATGAAGGCGATGTCCGGCCTTTCATTCGCTTTATTGCCAAATGCACAGAGATGACATTGGACACACTTTTGATTTCAACGACAGAACATGCTGTTGGACTACCAGGAACCAACCATCCTGTCTGTCTGGAGTGCAAGCAAACCATTCCTGTCCATTAAGTCACAGCTTTGACAACTAATGGCATGCACATATGTTTATAAATATGTAACAAACAGCAAAAAACATGTAGATTAAATGTATATTTTGTCCTATGGACATTTTATGATTCCCAGTCTGGGATTTTTACTGCTGAATTCATGTGAAGGCTCCACGTTAGGGCCTCATTCTGACATTTTGAAATTTTTTCAAAAATTATTTTTGATATTTGCCCCAGATATCAAAACGATGGGTTTGAAGCAGCAGCCTGGTGTACTCTGAATTATGTGATTTAATTTATTGTGGAATTAAACATTTGAAATCTCTAATATGACTATGATATGACCATCCATTAAAGACAGCAGCTCCATATATATATATATATATATATATCTATATATATATATTAGAATACATTTTATTGAAAGTAATAAAGATGATTACTTTTCTGAACAAAAACATGGGGGTAAAAGAAGCCAAACAACCAAACATTTATCAAAATATCAGCCACTGTTCACTAATACTAATTGTTTGGACAAACAAATGGCAACACATTTTTGTTAAAAACGACAAAGAACTTCTGAGGCCACTGTGGTGATAGCTATACAAAGATTTTGTTTTCCTCTCAAAAAATATATGAACAATTAACTCCTCAAAGAAGGGGAAACACTGCATGATACAGACTGATAGAGTAACCTTATTTTCATTGCTAAAGTAGAACTACTAACCAAAATAAAAGAGGAATGGAAAAGCACTTCCTGGACTTCCACAGTAATTAAAATGTAAAAACCAGAGGTGCTCTTTTTTGACCCCCCTGAAGGCCTTTGAGGCTGAAACGCATTGGGGTTATGTTTGTCCATTTAGACATGCCATAAAAATAAAGGCATTTTAACTTCAGAGTGCCTTGGTTTTTCTGTTTTTTGTACAAACCAAAATACGTGACTATTCTAGTGCTGTAACTTGGATGAAAAATCCCTGCTTTAGAATATAGTGAAATACCAGTAAACAAAAAAAAGTTTGATTCAAATTGAACGGGTTTGTGATGATTTCAGTAGCATTCAAGAGTAAACTAACATTATGTAGCTTTGCCAAAAACTCCCACCATGGTACAATGTACGCTTTTACAGTTACAATTGCATATATTAAAGAATCATGTACACAGTTGAAGATTTAAAAAATATACTTAATTTTTAGACAAATCTCACATCACAGAAGGAAAGAAAGACTTTAGTTACAATATATTTACAATAAAAAAACAATACAGTTAAAATGTTCACAGCTATTACACACAAAAAACCCTCAACACTGGAGAATGCAATGCTCAAAAAGTTCTTGGCAATTGCAACTTTCAGCGAGTAATAATCTACTTATGCATTATTAAAGGGATCCCGGGAACCAATTACAGAAGTATTTAAGCACTAAATTCTAAGGACACAGGATGGCTTTCAGTACGACACGTCTCATTTATTGAGAAGCATTTTTGCAAAGTCTGCATTTGACAACGGTTTCGTGTCTCCGGTCGCGTTGCTCGTTGCGGAGACGGACTGTGCTGGAGTCCCATTCTCTACTTTGCTCCCAGATCCACTTTGACGATTCAGGGAACGAGGAAGTAATGAAAGTTGGGTCCGTCCTTTACCTCTCCTTTGGGACAAATTAGAAGAACCATTACTGCAATGGGGAAAAAAATAGAAATGATGTCACTACATTTAAACTTACGCTCCATGGAACTGACGAGGCGCCATGTCCTCGAAATGACGACTGGAACTGGGTTTGTCAATCGTGTTTCTGCGCGGAGGGTTGCTAATGGCAACAGAAATTGTGTTGCCCTCTACTTCAGTGCCATCCAGTTTTAAAACTGCCTGGGAAGCTTGGCTTTCATTTGCAAACTCAACATAAGCCAGTCCCTATAAAAATGAATTAGAAATGTAACCTACAATGCATCTATTAAGAGTCAAAATGCTTTCAGTGTAATAATCACCTTTGGTTTTCCTGAGCGATATGTGACCAGACGGACTTCTTTGATGTTCCCATGACTTGTGCAGATTTTTTCCAGTTGCTCTTTAGTGCAAGAGAATGGCAGCCCAGAAATGAATATTTTATGTTTCTCAATCATTGTGTTATACTTGAACACCTGTCAAAGCGTGTCCAGAATTAATTAAGATTTCCCAGTACAAGCAAAATCTACCAATGTTTCATTTACCTTAAAATCTGGATTTTTACTTTTGTCGACACATGGAGAAACAAACATGGGTCGGCCCTCGACTTCCTTCCTATCCAGCTTAAGGGCTTCAGACACCGATAGTTGCGAGTCAAACTGAACATAGCCATATCCCTTAAAGGTCCCCTTATTGCTGAAGATGGGACGTACTTGTTTAATAGGACCACAGGTCTCAAACAGTGTCCTAAGTTTTGTCTCTGGCTCCTCCAGTGTATATGCCAGGTTACTGATGAAGACACTGCAATTGTCATTTCGTAACTCTGGCTTGTCGTCCGTTTTGCTGCTCTGTGGAGCAGACTTATAACCAGGAGGAGCGTTTTTTCCAAAGAGTCCCGTCTCAGTTTCCATTGACTCTTCAGTCATCCGGTCACCATTCCCTTTATGCCGTTTGGAACCTTGTTCTGTGAAGGTTGATGGATGAAAGGCATTGTTCAACAGACACTCAATAAATGGTTAAATTATTATAATGAAACAATAAATCATAATAATAAATAATAAAAACAGTAAAAGGTATATACCCAAGTCATCATTCCACTCATCAGAATAACTGTCTTGCTCAGCTTTCCTCTTCTCTCCAATACGGACTCCCTTTTGCGTTTTCTTATATGCCTTCTTGTCAGCCTTTGCTTTTTGCCGCTGCTCTGCTCGCTCTTCTTCCTGACGAGCAAAGTTAGCTTCTTTTTTAGCCACCTAAGAGTCAAACGCAAGGAAATGCAGTGAGTTTAATTTAACAATCACCAAATAACAAAATGTACACACGCATGCATTACCCTACCTTTGCCCGTTGCTCGTTTATTCTATTGAGTTTGGTCTCGGTCTTCTGTACTGCTACATCCCAGTCCTCCAAAGAGCCTATAAACCACCACATACGTTGTAAGCAACTGGAACATAGATGTTTTTTTTACAATGGGTAGCAAAAGCCTTGCCTTCAGCGCGTTCAAATGTGAGCAGAACTTCGCACACATGCTCAGGGTAGTCTGAGGTACATTGGACCGCTCTGTGAAGGGCTTTACGGCAATGGACGGCATCCCCGTATGATCTAAGTGCAGAGAGTGTTGTTGTTTTAAAGCATGAACTGAAAGTTCAGACCGGCTTAATCAAATTACAGAAATGACACACACCTTTCAAGGTTGTAGTACTCCAGCCACATGTTGGCATATTTAGCATTCCCCTTTGTCATGATACTATCCCAAAGTTCTCTGGCTTTTTGCATATTTTTGCAATGAAGGGCCTAATGAAAATAACATGTTGTTCTTTCATGAAAAAATTATTATATACAAACATGCTTACCTCAATCCTAGCCCAGATTTGCATTATAATACAGGAGGGATCTCCACTTTCACCAAACCCTTGAAAATATTTTAATATATTAGATTAAGTCATCAAAAAAGAAAAGTGACATTCTTGCAAAACCAAATGTAAATTTGCCTACTTTCTTCAACATCTTGTTTCATGTATTCAAGTGATCTTGAAAAGGCAGACCGCAGCTCCTCCAACTCTTTGCTAGATTCTAAAATACCAAACACAGAGATGTCTATATACGTTTAAGTAAAAAAAAAGAAAAAAAGAAAGCTACCTTTGCTGAAATCCACACGTCTTCTCAAATAGTCAAGGTATGCCTGCCAAATTTCCACATAATCTGTAGCTTGTATAAACCCAGCATTTAGTGCCTTCTCAAAAACATCTGTAAATAAATTTAATTTAGATTCAATCAAACGCAACCATAGTAGTAAAGAATGGAAATGTATACAACAAAAGATTTACCCAACACAGTTTGGTGTTCAGCCCCATGCCTCTCCAAAGCTAAGATATAACCTTTCCACAATCCCATAGTCCAAGGGCAGTTTCGAACAGCGCGCTCATGACATGAAAGAACCAAGTCTTTGATCCTCAACTGACGGTCCTGTAGACAGAAAAACATCAGACACAAGAACAAAAAAGGACCAAAATAAATGTGCCCCACAGCAGCACTCACCAAGTATTTGGTGTACTTTGCCCACATATCTGGAACCAGACAGTTCTCTGCCAAAGCACGCTCAAAAATCAGTTGGATCCGCGCTGGATCCCCTTCCTTAAGTTCATAGTCTATATAGGATTGATACTCTGCTAGCTTAGGTGGCTCAGCTACTAGCTGCAATAGACAGAACAACAAGCTTAACACAGTGAAACAAGGAAAAACACAGAACACACATTGCGCATGTTGGTTACCAGTGCCTCTTCATAAGCTTTACATTTCTCCATCAGCTGCAGAGCCTTTTTGTATTGATGCTGAGCTGAGTCAGGCACACCATTCTCAGCCCATTCTCCATATTCCGCAAAGGTGGCTTCCATGTCTAAAAATGATTAAATTATACTTTTCGAAATGGGTTTACCTCATTGGTTCATTATTGGTGAAATACACCACTTTGGCAACAAATAGTTTGTTAACTGTATTTCTGTGCACAAGAAACGCCTATGGTATTGATGATTAAATAGGGCTGGGCAATTAATCAAAATGTAATCGAAATCGCAATCTCTACTTTGGTCAATCTCAATAATTGTCATAGGACTTTATAATGGACAGGTTTACAGCCATTTCTTTGGCACAAACAGTACCTAGTTTTGGAGTTTGGACGAGACAATGGATGACTTGTATGTGTTAAATGAAACTGGGGAAGGAATTTGTTTTTGTTCAAGTTGAGGTTTGAATAAAAGATGTATCTAATATAATTGTATGAATCAGCAAGATGCATTTAATTTATTATGAAAAAATTACATCGAAAATCGAGATCGATCAATATGGGGAAAATAATCGTGATTTTTTTTTTTCTTCCAAAATCGCCCAGCCCTATGATTAAATTAAAACTACTATTTCACACTAAACGGGAAACTCTTATCGTTAAGTATCAAGCTCTTACCAATTGAAGGCACAGCCAGCTGTCGACGGAACAGTGTTTGGATGCGCTCAAGCTGAGCATTTAGTAACTTTTGCTCCTCATGGCTGAGTATCTTGCCAGCTGGAGGCTGATGGCAATGGAAGCAGAAAACATTATGAGAAATATGGTTATGTTTATTAAAGGAAGGAAAGATATTATTAAAAGGAAGGAAAGATATTAAGACACAAACCTGTACAGTCGACAGAATGACGTTCTCAAACTCTCTGTATGCCTCCCACACCATCTGTCCCTTGGTCACATGGAGCCCGACCGCTGTCACAGCTCTTTCAAAAATTGCTCTCACCTTCTCAATTCCTCCAGGTGAGCCCATTCCACCAATGGAGTACTGAGCATATTCAAGCCAAATATCAGGACCTGTGTTATAACATAAGCCATGCAGCTCATCGAGTTATACTGTTAGGTTCTTTAGAGAAGAGATATTTCCTGATAAATATTCACGCACATATGTAATCCTGGACAGCCCTCTCAAAAAGCTCATACACTTTTTCTCTGTTTGGTTCCTCCTCTGTCAAACGGATTTCATCCTTCAGCCAGTCAAGCCAGATCTCTGCAAGTATAACGTTCTTTGTGCATTATCGTGATATTAATTTCAATCAGAGTAGAACTTATTCAAAATGCTTGTGTCCCCATGTGAGGGTTATACCAACCTTCAGTAAGTGGGAAAAGTTCACTCATCTTCTGCCTTGCTTTTCGCAAGCGGAGAAGCTCCCCTTCTTGCTTCAGTAGCTTGATTAGATCTACATGGCAGTTGTAGTCAAATGCATTGATCGACAGCTGGAAAATGGACACGCCAAAGAGCATGATCAGTACAAGGTTTAGGAAGTCTGCACAATATAGTCATTACAGGCAGCGAAGGGCAACAATGTTCCTGCATAATTGCCATAAATATGTCTGTGTCGATTGGCACAGATTGGCTCTCATTATAAACAACGCAGTTGAGAAGAACAAGCGCGAAGCGCTGCAGAGAACATAATATCAGCCTTTTATTAATGGTATTCACGTCATAGGGGTATTTAATCCATACTAATATAGTATAACAGTAATTGTTGCGTGTAGATAAAGTCGTTGTTGTGCAAATGCAAACAAATAATGGGATGCTTGACACTGATCCATTCATCCCTGTTAGCATCAGAGCTAAGACTTGCTGATCGTCGCTAATTACCTGCTCCTCCAGTCGCTGGATTTCGGCCTCATTTTCTTTCTCGTCCTCAGATGTATCAGCCTCGTCGTCTGAATTTTCATCTCCCATTGCCTCTTCTTCCTCTTCGTCGGACTGCATTTCTCTCTCGTCCGTTCCCGCATCTTCTCCCTCCATGTCTCGCAAGTGCGTTTGCTCTGCGCTTCTTGACGCAGCCATGTTGGAAAAGCTCTGCCTGGTAACAAACACGAGGCGTGTTGTGTCCGTCAGACCAGCAGGGGGCGCTAGTCAGCGGCTCGTGTTTGTAAACAAAACGTGCGGAGGTCCATGTTCTCTTGTTGACTTCCTACGTTCATCTTTGTTTTCAGTAGTTGATCAATAATCCCCAATTCATGCTTTAAACTAAACCATAAACATGGCGGTGTTTGGGTTACAACAGATTACGTCCTGGCTGTTTCGTGGGAAATTGCTCAGTCCCGAGCTTAATGTTTTGAGTTCGTACCACAAGAAGGTAAACTGTGTTTTGTGTAAGTGACTAGACTAGTGACAAGTATATATGACACATAATCTTTGTTGTTAATAAATACTGTTACCGTGTTCAATGTAACGAAACATTGCATTTTAATGTAATGTCTTCATAATTGTCTGATTTGTGTAGGTGGTTGACCATTATGAGAATCCCAGAAATGTAGGCTCATTGGATAAAAACGCAAAGAATGTGGGCACTGGATTGGTCGGTGCTCCGGCCTGTGGCGATGTGATGAAACTCCAGGTATGAATTAATATTACCACCAATCAAACAGTGGATGCGGTTACCACTAAAACTGTGACTTGTATAACATTTGTTTTAATAGATACAAGTGGGAGAAAATGGGAAAATTGTGGATGCAAAGTTCAAGACTTTTGGTTGTGGTTCAGCAATTGCGTCTAGTTCTTTAGCTACTGAGCTGCTGAAGGGAAAATCTGTACGTTTATTTTACTTAAAGCAAAACTGAACATGTACTCAGTAAATATTCACATAATAACTTTTGCCTTAGGTTTATGAAGCCCTCAAGATAAAAAATACTGATATTGCCAAAGAACTCTGCCTGCCCCCAGTCAAGCTCCACTGCTCTAGTAAGTTCAATGTCAAACTTGAGGACATAATATGTTCTCAACTTTAAATGGCTATTGTGGCATGTAGGTCTAGTACTGTATATCTTTCTCTCTTTTAGTGCTTGCAGAAGACGCCATTAAAGCAGCACTGTCGGACTACAGACTTAAACAGCAGGACAAGAAAGGGGTGTAACAAATACACATCGCACACAACATATTACAGTACAATGAGGCCTCATGATATTCATTCATTCATCAACCCGGTCTCATGCTCAATGTACTGCATAGGGAAGATAGAATAATGTAATGGAGACTGTATAACCGGAATTTATGCTTAAATTACTGTAGAAACTCATTTACTTGTATTACACAGTATACAAGTAACATCTATGTTTGTATTGAATACATTTCATCAAAGGTGAAAAAGGTTTGGTTATTATTTTGGCATAGAGACTATATACGGCTCAGGTTCAGTTTGTTTCCTCTGTTTAAGTTATAATTCACTAAAATGAAGAGCAATGCACAGAATTGTGTAACTTTTGCTGCGCTTAATTTAATAAAGCACATTATGTTTTCATGAATTAGTGTTAACTGTCATCTGCTCGAGCCAGTTTCAAGTGGAGCCACTCTCTGATGGCGAAGGAGTATTTTTTTCAGGACTATAAGCACTGCCAGCATTAGCATAGCCACGAGGACACACAGCAGAGCAAGCAGGGCAGTGATCACAGTCGAATCCTTTAGCGCCAATGGTCCTGGTTCAACCGTAGGCCATGGAGAGTCTCTGTTTGTAGACAGCAGAGCTCGAGTTTCTTCAGTAGAAGTGACATTGGTCTCTGTGGGCTGGCCTGTCACATTGTAGCGGCACAGCAGCTTTTCATCAGTTGGAAAAGCAGTAGTTTCTGGATAGAGTGGAGTCACCGACGGAGTTGTATTTAGTGACATACAGTCTTCATAGCTCAGTGTCTCTAACGAGTAATGTCCAGGGTGTACTCTAGTCTTGGTTGCAGAGGGAAAGGCGTCATTAACCGAGAGTCTAGGAGCAACCTTGTAATTTTGAGAGGTTTTTAAAAGGACAGACTCGGTGGGGAACTGTATACTCTGTTCCAGTGCATCATCGATGACAGTTCTTTTTGGCATCAGAACACGGGGACATATGGCCATCACTGACAGGTTTAAAAGCAGACGGTGAGCAAGATGAAGAGGCTCAGTGCAAACCAGGTCTGTGGCCATTTTGATGCGCCCACTCAGCAGCCACCGGTAAAGATATAGAATGTCGCACTCACAAACCCACAGGTTGTTTGACAGATTCACTGATCTCAGACGCGGCAAAGTGTCAAAGGCGCTGTCCGGAACCGAACGAAGGCAGTTACTGTTGATCTTCAAGACCTGCAGGTTTACCAGACTGGACAGGGACGCCAGGTCAAGAGCAGAAATGCAATTAGCGGACACATCCAGGTGCATCAGAGAATCTGGGAGATTTCGAGGTAAGCTTGTGAGTTTATTACCTTTTAAAGTCAAAACAGCCAATTTATTGAGGCCTTGAAAAGCTCCTGGCTGAATGGCACGGATTTGATTGAACTCGAGGTCTAAGCGGGTGAGGTTCCCCAGGTATCTGAGGGATCCTGAGGTGATGTATGTGATGCGGTTTTCTTGGAGCAGTAGAGACTCCAGACTGGGAGGCAGTCCTCGAGGGAAACGGGACAGTTGATTGTGACTCAGACTGAGCTCCTGCAGGTCCGAGAAAGGCCTGAGCAAGTTATCGATATTACAGAGCTGGTTCCTGGCCACTGAAAGGGCTGATGTGCTCAAAGGGACAGACCGGGGAAGAGATAGAAGGCCGAGAGACTCACACAAAACTAATAATCCTGGACGCGGGCAGCAGCATCCAGCGGGACAGGAAGACACCATTAGACAAGCCATTGGACTGACACAAAGAACTAATAAAAAGCCACATCCACTC